>QUSF01000018.1:7159638-7478272 GCA_003676055.1 Chloebia gouldiae | reverse complement strand
CTGTCCCCCCGTGCCACACCCAAACCTGTCCCCGCGCACGGTGCCTCCGTGCCACACCCAAACCTGTCCCCGCGCACAGTGCCTCGGTGCCACATCCAAACCTGTCCCCCAGCACAGCGCCTCGGTACCACACCGAACCTGTCCTCCAGCACAGCACAGCGCCTCGATGCCACACTCAAACATGTTCCCCAGCACAGCGCGGTGCTACAGTCAAACCTGTCCCCCAGCACAGGGCCTCGGTACCACAGCCAAGCCTGCCCCCCAACACAGCACAGCGCCTCGGTGCCACACCCAAACCTGTCCCTCAGCACAGCGCGGGTGCCTCGGTGCCACACTCAAACCTGCCCCCCAGCACAGCGCGGGTGCCTGGGTGCCACACTCAAACCTGCCCCCCAGCACAGCGCGGTGCCACACTCAAACCTGCCCCCCGGCGCAGCCCGGGCGGGCCGTGACGCAGCACGCCGGAAGTGAGCGGCAGGCGGCGGGGCGGGGCGGCCGCCGGTGCCCCAGCGAAACCCTTCCGGGCGGGCGGGTCCCGCGGCGATGGCGGGAGCGCGGCGCTGAGGGAGCGCAGCGGGGCCGGGGCCGCGCCGGGCGCTGACGGGGTCTGGCTCCCCGCGGGCCGGCGCGGGAGCAGCGGGGCCTCGCCCTTCACGGGAGGCGGGCCGGGGCTATGCGAGGGCCGCGGTGCCGCCTGCCGTAGGCCGGGCCCGGCGCGGAGCGGCCAGCGGGGCCCGATGCGGGAGTACAAGGTGGTGGTGCTGGGCAGCGGGGGGGTGGGGAAGTCCGCCCTGACGGTGCAGTTCGTCACCGGGACCTTCATCGAGAAGTACGACCCCACCATCGAGGACTTCTACCGCAAGGAGATCGAGGTGGACTCGTCGCCCTCGGTGCTGGAGATCCTGGACACGGCGGGCACCGAGCAGTTCGCCTCCATGCGCGACCTCTACATCAAGAACGGGCAGGGATTCATCCTCGTCTACAGCCTGGTCAACCAGCAGTCCTTCCAGGTAACCGAGCCCGGCGTCCCCTCCTCGCACGGAGCCGGCCCTGCCCGGGCCCAGGAGGAAGTTTTGGGGGTAGCCACGTGTGCGTGGCAGCGCTTTATCTCCCAAGGGCCAAAAGTGTAAATGCCCGGCTTGAAAGCGCGTTTACCGGCCCTGCTTCCCGGGGGAAAGCTGCTTGCTTTGCAGGTACTTATCAGGGTGCCACCATTGTTAAGTCCCACGCAGTGCTGGAGAACAATGCCTAGCTGCCACTTCCCCAACAGAAATCTCTTGGCAGTCCCCTTTTGTGAAGAAATCACTCGATATTAAAACCGAGACTTCCCCTTCCAACCCCCTCTCCTTCCTAAAAGGCATGTTTCTGCAGTTGCTCCTGAAGAGAGTCTCATTGTTCTGCAGTTGTGACTTGTTAAGTGAGCTGCTATTTTCCGCTCCCTGCCCCCAAAATATATTCCTGTCCAGCACGAGCTCGATGCTCTCCCAGCGTAGGTGGAGTACTGGAGAGCAGAACTAGCTATACACGGTAATTTGTGGTTCTGGATTTGATTTCTACTATTGAAACTCTCCAAAAAAAGGAACTGTCTCAGCTTGTAATTGGTCTAAGCTGCCTGTAGAAACGGGGCTTTGTTTTTGGGCAGTAAGTGAGTTTAGCAGCGCTCCGTGCAGCGCGGGGATTTGCAGCTCCTGCCTTGGCTTGGGCTGCTGAGCTGGGTGTGTTCCAGCTGCTTGGCAAGACCTTGCACACCCCCACTGTTTGCTTCTGCTGAAGGCTAAACCTTATCTCAGCAGAGGCCTCGAAACAACCCTGTGCGAGCTGAAGACACGCTTATCTCTGGAAAACAACAGCAGTGACATTGGGATGCTTCTGCTCTCATTTTCACTGATTTTTGGGTTCCACTGAGCCCTCATTATTTGAGAAATGCATGTGCAGTAATCTTCCTTGTTAATATTTAATTATTCCCGTCTGTCTGTAGTGTTTGCTCTGAAGGCTGTAGGTGTAAGCCTCTCTGCAGTTCTTTACACGGTGGTAACTTCAAACGCTGGGATTGCTTTGTCTCAGAACTATGCAAGAATTTGTAGTACTGATAGCAACTTAAAACACTCGGGGGGCAGAGGAGGCTGACTCAGACTTTCAAGTGTAAACGCCCCGTGTCGGCTCAGACTTGAATAAATGCATCTCTAGGTAATAAAATCTCTTTACAGCATCTAATTTGGTTACTTACATGTGATTAAATGTGTTCACAATGAATTATTCTAAGCATTCCAGGACTGAGAAGGCTTTATTTAAATTGATGGCTTTCTCAAGCTGTAAACTAAGCACAAACTTCCTAAATGGTTGTGTAATGGCACGCCCCTGCTAGGGTTACAGCTCCTTAGACTTGAGACAACTTCTTCAGAAAGTTGAAACCAGCCTTCAGAGCAGCAATACCGTGTCCTCCTCTGGCTGAACCGACTGAGAGCACAGCAGTCACTTTCTGTTGGTTTATGCACATAAATTCTTTAAAGTGTGCATGCTTTTATATAAAAGAAGTAACTTAGTGGTAGGTAGGAAATTTTCTCTGAATCTGCGTGACTGTGAGTTTAAAAAGTCTTCTGGTGTATTTTTAGTGTTCAGTTCCACGTGAGGGTTACTAAAATGTGTTTCTACAGTGGTTCTGTAGCAATTCCATGTGATGCTTGCATGTACTAACCAGCTGGATTGTTTGACCAGGACATCAAGCCGATGAGGGACCAGATTGTCCGGGTGAAGAGATACGAGAAAGTTCCTCTGATCCTGGTGGGGAATAAAGTGGATCTGGAGTCGGAGAGGGAAGTGTTATCTGCAGAAGGCAGAGCCCTGGCTCAGGAGTGGGGCTGTCCCTTCATGGAGACGTCAGCCAAGAGCAAAACAATGGTGGATGAACTGTTTGCTGAGATCGTCAGGCAAATGAACTATGCCTCCCTGCCTGAAAAGCAAGATCAGTGTTGTACAACTTGCATCGTCCAGTGAGAGATATTGAGAAAAACCTCAACCATGGCCATACAGAGCAGGTTGGTGGAACAGTCATGACTAACTGAGGTGCCTAAACATGGTGTTTCAGTTAGAGATAAAGGGACAGGGAGTCTGAAATGAGGCAGCCTTCCTCCAAAAGATGGGAGCTTGTGCACATGATTGAGTCAAATGGACTTCTCGTGTTACCTCAGTAGGGTTGGTCAGGGAACGCTGCATTTGCTTGCAGTAATTTTACAATGACACAAAGTGAATGATCTCATCTGCACCTATTTTGACTGTCAGTGCTGTATCTGATGCTGTGTTATTCTGCATAAGTGCTTTGTGATGTTGCAGTGGGTTTATTCTTGTAGCTGGTATCTGAATTATTTTCCAGTAATGGGAGTTACCTTGGAGTTCAGTGGGATAATTGTGACCAAGTTTCCCAGTAGTTTTACTGAGAAGACTTTGAGCTTGTTTAGAACAAATGAAGTCCTGTAGTACAGAAACTGACAGTACCCTTCTGCCTTATCAGTGGAATAAGTTTCTCTTGCAAGAGAACCACCCTGAGTGGTGAGAAGTGGCTCAAAGTCCACATGCAGTAGTCAAGTAGTCAAATCTCCAGAGCAGAGAACGTGCTGTAAAATGGCTTCCCAAGGCACAGCTCTCCTTTCCCAGTGACTCACAAGAGGTGTGATGAGAGTCCAGCGTTCAGAGGGCCCTCTGTAAAGTTTCCCCTGTGTCAGGTGTTGCTTTGATTTTTATTTTTTCCCTCCAGGACAGCTGCCTTTGGCCTTTCACATGTGTGGTCTTTTTTTCATCACCTTTTTCCACCTGAGTGTGCATAGGTCTGTCCCTGCCTGATGTGCATTCCCACTCCTGTTTCCCCTGTAGCTGTTGCAGGTCTTGTTTCACCTCTGGCTGGAATCCCTGTGACTGCAAAGCACTGTTGGTGTGCTCTGTGAGCAGCCAGCTGCTCCCTCAGACCTCCAGTTGTCTGTTGGACCTTTGCAAACAACTCGTGATCTCTGAGAGCAAGTGCAGGAATGAGGGAGGATGTGGAAACTCAGGGGAAGGAACTGCCCCTCCTGACAGCTGCACTGCTGGAGGCTCAGACTCCCACTGCCACCTTAGTAACTTGCTTAACTCAAAGGAGCTTTTTGTGTCTGAGTGGCAAGAGGGAAAATAGGTTGTTACTGGAAGCTTTGGACCATGTATCCTCTTTAATCTCGAGTGCAAGGTCAGAGAGAAGTCTCAAAGCTTCTCTTTGAGATTGTTATCAAGTGCTTTGTAAATATCAAGTTTTAGGTGCTCATGGCCCTAGCACTGTCATGCTACATGATGTTTTTATCTCCAGTTCTGTGAAATTAGGAAGGGCTGCTGTCACTGTGTAAGAGGTGTGTGTAAGTTTGAGATTTGCTTGCTGAAAGGTGAGCGAGCTTGTTTTGGAGCATAGGAAAATTCAAATAAAGTCTCTCATTGTACATTAATCACACCTGCAGATGCTAGGAAGAATGGATGGAGTTCTAGGAAGAAATGAATCTAAGAAATTTATGGTTTTTTTAAAAAAATTGAGTGCTACAGGGATAATATCTTGAATTGTGTATAGTAGTGCAGTGTTGCAGCTATTTCTAAGGCAGCTTCACAAACAAGATTATTTGGACTAAAAGTATCATGCCAAAGGATATGGCAATCCCCTGTGGTACTAATAGTTCCTTGTGTGCAGGTTACTGTCTTAAACACTGACAAAATCAGGCCTTTCATCCTTGAAAGTTATAGTTCTGGAATTGATTGCTTCTAAGAGAGGCTTTGTAACCTGTCTGCCTCTGGATTTAGCACTAAGTAGCACATTTAATTTTAAAGGTGAAATTGAAGAAGGGGCAGGGCCACATGTTATTCCTTCGAATGATAACTTTTACCTAGATTCGGTGGCTTCCTAAACATGTTCTTGCTTCAGAAGAAATATCTGTATTCTTATGTCTTTGTGAGGTCTTGAGACAGAGGATCTAAGCTTTTGTGATAGAGATTTCCTCTCCTTCCTTCTGCCTGGCTTAGACAATCACCCCAAGCTTTTAGCAGCAAACTGCTTCCTTGCTTCTGGGGACTGCTGTCTCTGCCTAGTGCAGTTTCATCACCTGTGCCAAACAAGTCTTTCCTTCCTGATCCACTTCCTATTCAGTCCAGTTCTCACCATGTCTGGAACTTTTATTACTCATTCTGGCTTTTCATAGGCTTCATGCTCTGTGTATTTCATTTCAGGCTAACACTTTTGGGGTACTTTGCTCTTCCTGGCTCCCACTCTATCCTTGTTCTTTGATTGAGTAGATGCAGGATCTCATTAACTTTAACCTTTACTGCTTGATAATTTCTGTCTGATGTGCTCTGGTAGGAGAGGTGCTGATGTTGTCTTGTGATAGCTTTGTAATCCTGCTTATCTGTGATCCAGGAAACAATTGCTGCTTGTCAGATCTCTGCTTTAGGAGTGACCCCTCCTAGGTAAATTGAAACTGAGGAAGTAGAACCAGCCCACCAGAAATCTGTGGGCTTGAGCTGCAGCGGTGTCCTGGAATCATCATCATCTTCATCTCTGAGTTCTGTAACCTGGCTGTGTCCAGGAGGAGTGTTGGGCCTGTCAGTTCACAGAGCAGTACACACAACAGTTTGTGTTCCTGCAGTTCTGGTGCAGAAACCCAGGAGGGGTGGGGGGGATCTTTTTTCTGGGCCTAGCTCTGCCTGAGGTTGTTCCAGCGTCAGTTTTAACTCTCAGGTGCCACTTAACCTCTTTTTGGTGCTGATACCTCAGCCTGTCTGTCAGCTATGATGTGTAGATTCTTTCATGACATTTTGTGAAGCATTTGCTAAACTGTTGTTCGAGTCAGCTGCCTTGGCTGAGATGGAGGATGGAACATAACTGCCTAGTAAGGATAACCCTTAGTTCCTTTAAAAAAATGTGTGTTGTTCTCACATCCTGTTCCCCACCTCTTCTTTTGTGTTTCTGCAGGGGTCTTCTGTTGTTTTGCTCTTGCATTCAGAGATAGGAGAGTTCCAGGACCTGCTCTGTGTTCCTTGCTCCAGTATTTCTCTTGAATTTTCAGTATGATACTGTTTTGTCTTTTGCATCTTCTTTAAAGTATGGTACCTGATACAGTGCTTGTGCACTAAAGTCTTTCTGGTACTAATAGGATTGGTGACACCTTAAAGGTTGGGATGAGAGATTGATTCTGATTAGTGGTTTCTGTCCCCTGTGCTCATGAGTAACTGGTACTAGCAAGGCTGAAGGAAGAGTATTCCTCTCTAGGAATAAAAACTGCAAGTGTACTCTCTTCTGGTCTGTGTGGCTGTGCAACACAGACACATGTACTAAACTATACTATATTTTCTAACTTCCCCATCTCTCCTGCCTGCTCACAGAAGAGACCAGAGAGTGGTATAAAATATCATAGGCAAATGAAGCCAGATAAGGTGTCCTGTAGTGTTAATTTTAGTAACTAAAGACAAATGGAAAGATGACAAATCTGAATGGGGAGGTCCCTAACCTGCAAATGCAAGGATGATGAAGGGCATGTGGGGGGAAAATACCAGTCCTTCATTTTTCTATTCTTAGTATTCCTAGCAATTCTTTGCTGGTCACATTATTAAATGCTGGGTTTAGATGAAGATTTTGGGGTGGATCTAACTCTGGTAGGATGAGGAGCTACACTGTAAATGGTTTGCCTATTGTGTGCTCTAAGCAAAGATAAAACATCTATTCAGCAGGTCTAATCCATCCCCATTAAAAGCTAAATTTGGTTCACTACTTTTGACAGTACTGGGACTCTCTGTCTAAAACTTGTGGGCCAGCAACAGTGTGTGGAGTGATCTCACCAGCCTGGGAGAGAGTTGCTGTTAGTTGGAAAACACACAAACAAGCAAGAAAAACCTAGGTGTTGGCTCCTGTCAGGGCAGGAGGGCTGCTCCTGAGTGTTGACCAGTTGTTAGGCAAGAAGGGGAACCCTGGCCATGTCAGAGCACTCTGTGGTAACAGACTTAGCTGAGAGCAAATCAACAGCTGGAAAGAAATGGTGCAGTAGGAAACATAAGGTCCTGACTCATCTGGGGAAATTACTTCAAGAATTGAGAAGGCTCCTCAAAATCCCTGAAAAGTCATGGATCAAGCTAGAGTGAAGTACATGCACATAAATATGACAAGTTTCTGCAGACTTTGAGCTTCACCTAAGGCTTTCAGGATATCTCTGAAGATACATCCTGGAGCTACAAGCAAATTATCTGAAATGCAAAGATGGGTTGGTCACATTGGTAACGTGTTGGTGAGCTGGACTGAGGATGGTGGTGTACAGCTCTGGCCCTGCTGAGGCTGTCTGAATGCTAAAGGGCTTTTTTGGAGTCTAATTTAGAGGCTCTGATTGCTGAGAACACAGGAGTCAAAACTGAGTTAGTTGGCTCATCTGCCTGTTCCCAGAACTTGTGCTAGAGGCCATTGCTGTATGTTACTATTACACATACACTAGACAAGAGAGCTTAAATTTCCTGGCTTTTTCAGCTCTTTAGATGCAATTTCGTATCCCACAGCAGCACCTGTTGAAAAGTGAATAGCAGTAGGTTGTTACCTGCTTGCCTCTTTTATTATCAGAGTTAGTGGAGCATTTGGGAATGCTGCTGTGGGAAACAGTGGAGCTCAGGATGGAGCTGCTGTTCCAGGCAGGGCATGTATATTGAGCATGGCTTTCATTAGTTTTTTTGTTTGTTTGTTTGTTTTAATTGCAGATAAAACTCAGAGGAAACTTGCACAGATGCTGCTTTGGAGAACTTTCAGCCCAGGTTGCAGAGCTGAGCCTTGGTAAACCTGTCTCTATTACAGCACATTGCCATACATCTAAGTGCATAAGGTTGGTGGCCTCCAGGATCCACACACCTTAATCAGAATGCTTAGCATGTTTACCATAAGTTTTAAAATCTGTTCTTTATCTATCAGTCCTTTTATAGCTTTCTAAGTTCATATAATGGCTAATATGCAAGAGTTCATTTTTAATATTTTAATTGATTTCTTTAATCAATTCTGAATTTGTATTTATTAAATACTTAAACTCAGTATTACCTACTCAATGCCTTTTAAAAGAAGAGAGTTTTAATGGAGAATAAGTTGAGCCTTAAACAAATGGTTACTTCTGTATATTACCTCGCATCAGTGCTTATTTCTATTTGCAAGGTTTTCTCCTACAATGTAGTTGGTCATTCTTTGAGACTTTTTGTTTACGTGTGACAGTGTCATGGAAAGATACTGAGGGCACTCTGTTGTATGGATGTAGTATCCCTTTTCTTGGTAAATGCAGCTGTGACAATGTGTTTGTAACTAGCCTGGTTTGACAGGAGGGATTACTTGGAATGGCATAGAAAGTCTCCAGCTGATGATTCTCACAGTCTCGGGTTTCTTAATTGAACGTGACAATTGTAGCATTGAAAAACAGCAGCACACTTTTCCTTCTACTGAGTTTCTAAACTTGTTTGTTTACAAATTGCTTCTCTATGCCTTTGAAAAGGGATAATGTATCCTTCAAAATGGGCTCTATGCCTACTCTGTCAGCTCAGCTTTGCCTGGCACCGTAAGAGACATCTAGTAGACCTCTGCATATGTAAATCTATTGCAAATAAGATCACTTTACATTTTATAGTTCTTAATATTTGTCTTTCTGAATAATATTTTAAAGCAATATTTGTTAAAATTTTTCTTGCACTGTCACAAATTGCTTTTTAGTTTGGTTTTTTTTCCCCAATAAGCAAGTTTAATATTAGAGACAAGTTGGTGTAACAAGGGGAAAAGCACCAGGTTTCAGTGATACTAACTGCAAGTGTGCTTTAAACAGCCATTGCCTTCCTTATTGTTTACCTGATCAACATTTTCTCTGAATACTTGAAAATTTTAACAATAACACAGGTATAAAGAGCAGAATGAAAATGTACAAAGAACAGATGGAATCTTTTTGTTCACCTCTGTTAACGTGTTGCATACATGAGAGCTTTTTCTAGCAGTGGTTTAAAATGTGTAATTTTTTTTGCAGAAATTTAATAACTGCAGCTCACCTACTGCACCAAAGTTCTAGGTTTTTAGGAGCCCAGCTTTAGTCATTTGAACATGCTTCTAGAAATGTACATTCTTTCCCTGTAATAGCTAAATATCTATGAGAAAAGCTCCAGTAAAAGCAGTGATGGATATATGAGGTTAAGCAGTTAAGAACTCACAAATTGTATTGTGGATGATGGCATTTAAAACAATAAAAGATCACCGGTACAGTATCTCAATATTAATGTGTTTTATTGGTAATAATGCAGGCTGACCTTACAATATTAGCAGAAATAAAGATTCTGTGTCTACATTCAGTGTTGAATTTGAATCCTGAAAAGAAGAGGACTCCAGGATTTCTGTCTGGTTATTAAAACACCTTATTCTTTTTCTGTGGGGTTACTTGAAGTTTTTTTTTCCTGTTTGTACAAACTTTATAAACAGGCTGAGGCTAATACTTAGGTTTGCACTTTAATATCAGAATTAAACCAAACCTTGTATTCAAACTAGATTTTTTTTAAGTGATGGTTGTTGATCTTTTTTGTAGGTTGTAAGGAAGTAATAGGATATGAAAGTAATTCATAAAGAGACTAGTTTTCTTTTGTCTAAGAAGGAAAAAGTTGGTTGATATTGATCAGTGGTTCATTCCTATGGGTAGTTTTCAAAAAAGTGTTCATTTTCATTGACCTCAGCAAAAAAAAAAAAGAAAAAAGAAAAAAAAACCACAAAAAAACCAAACAAATGAAAAAAACCTTAAACTTGAACTAGCTTAGAGTGACAGGACTGGGAAAATGAGAGATGGTTTCTTCAGCACACTTTGGGGGGAAAAAGGGACCAAAAGTTTATTTAGGCTTCCTCAATAGTTTGCATGTGAAGTTGCTTATTAGAGTAAGAGGCTAATAATAAATGCAATATGTATTGTCTTTACTATGGCATCTGTTTAGGAGTTGTTCAAATCACTGCAGTAGGGCTCTACAAATAAAAATGTAACCTAACATCTTGTATCTAATGTACTGTATCTTTATCAGTGATAGGTGAAATCTGGAATAACAAATGCAAAAATGGAACAATTACCTATAATGCTTTGTAAAAAGTTTTTTCCAGTAGAATTCATTCTTGTCATTTTGTAAGACAACCCTACAGTCCACCTGTTTGTAACTTTTTTAATAAAATAGATACCTGTATTACCAAACCAGGGTGAGTAGTCTGTGTTCAGTTTCTTCTGGAGTGGGCTGAACTGACAAGCTGCTGCTGCTTTTTGTTTTGTGGGTTGTTATTGAGGTCCTGGGTTTATTCTAAATGCAGTAACCACATCTGAATTGTCTTGATTGAGTCCTGGTGTGGGGGAACAGGGTGTACAGCTGTGCCCCAGCTGGGTGTAAAGCTCACAGTCTCAGGTGCTCAGAGGAGGGAGAAGGGGGAGCAAGGGCTGTGCATGGTCTTCTGTGCAGGGCAGGCACTCCCTGAGCTGGGGGCCAGCTCAGAGCAGCCCCTCACAGTGTGATGGAGCTTTCTTCAAAAGAAACCTGTGTTTGTCTTGTGTGAGTCTTTACCTTTCTTGTTTTCATGCAGGCTTTATGTGTGTGAAGATGGCCACAAGTCCTGGCATCACCTTGCAGTGTCTGTAGCTGCCCTCCAGCCAGAGCTGACATCTTTCCACCACCCTGGCAGAGTGTGTGCTCCTGGAGCTCTGCCACAGGAGGGGCACAAGATTTTTCCAGAAAACCAGAGTGCCCAAAGCTATTTGATAGCAATTATCTTAAATGCTCAGTAAAAGCCCTGAATTTGCCAAGTCAATGATTGTCATCTGGGCCCTGTAACAAAAAATGCATCTTCCTCAGGACATACAGTCTTGGCTCTGACCTTTAGTACTGCCTTTGTAACTAAAGCTGTGCTTTAATGGAAAATGTGATTTCAAGTTGAGAAAAAGTTGATACCTTGGTACCTTCAGTCATTAGCAGTGTGTCAGCAGGCAAACCACGAAGCCTGCTCACCGCCCCTCCTCCAGCTGAAACAGCATTAGCCTTATCTTGGAGGTTGGTTTCTGTGCTGTTTCTTCTTCCTGCTCACACTTCCTTTGCTGCAATAGAGAAGTAGTTTCCATCTCGAGAGTAGAATGATAGAGACGAGCAGGGTGTGCTTATAAGTGATTTTGGGTGAAATGTCAGCTTCCCTAACCAGCTGAGTTGTGAGGGTGAAGCATGCCCTGTTCTCATTAGTGTCACTGAGGGTGGGAGCTGACACTTTAGGATCTGTCTGCATTGTGCTGTTACTATTGGGTTCATTGCTGTGTGAGTCTGACTTCTCGTGTGGTTACAAAGAAGTCAGAATGCAGCGATAATATCCCAATTCCTTATGGCACTCAGTGTAACTAAGGAAACTGATTACGCTTGTAGGTTGGGAAGTGATGTGAGTACAGCTGCTAAGCCCCTGTGACTTACACCACTGGTTTGTTTCCAGGTGACAGTGTAATACAGGGTGGGTTGAGGATTTTAAGGAAGGATATAAGATTGTTATTGAAGCCTATTATATTTCAAAAGTCTTTGGTGCTGAGACTGAACTCTGCTGCTGCACAGACTTGTGTAGCATCCTTTGTTAAATAGGTGTGGCAATGTCATGTTGCTCTGTCTGGTTTTGGGGCTGTTTATGTAGTGTTTCATGGTAGCTTTTTCTTTGGTCTACCGGATCTCGCTGTACAGGTGCCTGCAGTGTGCTGCCTCCCTGTGCAGCCAGAGGACGGGGATGTCCCCGCAGAGCCATCAGAGAGCCCGAGCCAAGCGCAGCACAGGCAGGAGGGCTGTCCCCACCCCGCTCCCCCAGCCGGCACGGGTGACACCAAACTGTGGCACTGCCCAGGGCTGGGCCCTGCAGCCGGGCTGGGTGCGCAGCGAACACCCAGAGCCACACGAGCCCCGCAGCCGGCACTGAGAGACCCTGCCAGGGTGGAGGGCGAGCCGGGGCCACACCTCGTGTGGAGCTGCACGCTGGCATCTGCCCCGCGAGGCTGGGCTGTAATTACAGTGTGAAACTAGGTGTAAGTGTCTGGTCTTAATTAAAATGAGATACGGGCTGCGAGCCGTGCGCGTTGCCCTGCGAGCGCTGTGCGCTGGAAGGGCAGCCCGGGCAGCGGCGGGGCTCGGTGAGTCAGGCTCGGGGCGGGCGGCGAGCAGCGCCCGGAGCTGCGGCAGGAGGTGACGTGGCCGACCTTCTGCGCTCTGAAAGTGAAATAATGTGGGTTTGGGGTGTTTTCCGTAGCTGCTTTTATCTCTGCCTGGTCAGTGCAGCTGCGAGGAGCAGAGGAGGAGGACTCCGAGCTGTGCCTCAGCGCTCCGTTCAGAGGGGCTGTCCCGCTGGAGGGGGGGTGCTGCTGCTGCCGAGGGCAGCACCGAGCTGGGCTGGCAGGGACCCTGCTGATGGCAGGATTGCAGGGGATGAAACTTCTCTGTGGAAACAGGGTATTTAGTGTGGAATCAGCTTGCTTGCTGCTGGTGCTCTCCTTCAAAGCCGTTTTCTTCAAGTCCCTCCAAAGGCTCTGGAGCAGTAACTGCAATAATTGATGGGAAAGAGTCTCTCACGTTGTAGGAACTTGTGAAATACTCACTCATAGGGGAGGCTTTGCTGCTTGTTTGGTTTGTGGCATGTCTGTGCTCCTTGGTGTTCTGGTTCAGTCTGAGTGTGCTGTGACAGCTCTCTTAGCAGTGCCTTCCTTCCTCCTAAGCATATTTCAGTGATTATAAATTGCGTGGGATTTGAAACTCAGCGACACTGCCAGTTACTGTGTGACCTCCACTGTTCTTGCCTGGGAAGAAAAATCGTAACTGTAGCACTTCCCTGCTGGGGGCATATGGGGAAGGGTGTGTTAGAGATGTGGAGGTGCTTGGACTTGCTTGGAATCAGATGCACCAGCGTTGTAGAATAATTTTGAAATTGGACTTCTTGCATGTAAATAAATAAGTGGACTAGAACTTAAATAACAAAGTTGAAACATTCGAAGACTTATGAAAAGGATTAGTATTTCATACATTTGTGAGACTACAATGTCTCTTTTCAGTCTTAGAACTCATGCTTCTACTAAAAGGTTTGATTGATTTATAACTGCAACTAAGTAAAGGAAGCAATCAGCTTTCTGGCTTTTCCAGAAACTGTTTCTTTTCTCCTAACACTGGGCTGACTAGTGCATAAAGTTTTATATCCTTAGAAGATCTACCTTGACATTCTGTTTAAATTACTTGGTCAGCCCAGAAAAGAGAAAATACACTTGCTGTCTGTGGCATTTCTGAAGGGCTACTTGTCTTTTTGGAAACTGGTAAGATAGGATGGTTAGTTGTCAGCTTGGGATTCATCCTACTGCTGGGACAGATATTAGACCCTTTTTCTTCAAATTAATAATGATTGTGTAGTCACCAGCAGCCTGGCTTCTGAGGAAAAACAAGAAGAATTTCACTGAATTTTCAGAAAGGTGATCTGTGTTGGAAAGGAGAGAACGCTGCTCACAGAGCACACATAAGTGCTGGAGCAAGTTGCAGCTATATGGGGTGGTGAGGGCTTTTCTAAAGTGATACTGGATAACCCCTGCTGGAGGAAGGAGTGTGTGAGGTGAGTGTAGCTCTGCCTCTGTGTGTTGGGCTGTCATGTGTCTCTTGCAGGGACCACAGTCACATTACTGATCTTGTCATTATTTTCCATTTGTTGTTCCAGGAATTAGCACAGCCTTGCCAAATGCTCTGGGTCTAATATCAGTATTGCAGGTGTTTTAATAGGTTAGAAGGAAGATTTTAGCTGCAGGGCCTGCCCATTATCAGGCTGTGGTTAGAAGTGCTTGGGTGTCCAGCTGCATTCCTTTCCTCTCAGCTGTCTGTGAAGTAGTTGTCAGCACAGGACCCTCTTGGGGTCCGCTTTAATAATCTGGAAAGGTTTTGTGAATGTACCCCTGAAACCTTGGGACAGTCACAATGTAGGAATGTTTCCTGGTTTTGGAAATATGTCTGTCTTGTAGCTGTCACCACCTGCCAGAAGACCCTAGAAGAGAAGCCATGAATTCGGGATCACCTTTGATCACTACAAAAGTACCAAGCTCCCAGCTTCAGGTGGATACTGCTCTGTTCTCCTCCACTGCCTGCTGTGAAGAGTGGCTTTGACATGCCTTTCCCTCTGCTGTGAGGTGTATTCCTGGAATCTGGTGTGCCCTGGTAGGACTGAAGAGTGATAGGGTCTTTTGAGAAAGAATAAAAGGAATAAAAAGAGTGGGGGTAGAGGGGCTACCTGGGAGGGAAGTGTTAATAAAACTCAGGATGAAGATCCACGTGGTGCAATGGGTCTGATCCATTGGCCTGGAGTACCTGGAGAACAAGTGCATTTCTTTGTTTAGCTGTAATCAAGGCTTACTCAAGCAGAGTCGTTTGTCTTGAGCCAAGAGGGAAACCACATCTGTCATGAAAGTAAGCAGTATAGTTCCTTAGAACTCTATCCTTCCCACTAGGATTCACCTGGCATTGCAGACTCCATTTGGCAGCTTCCTCAGATGAAGCCATTGGCTGTAGGATCCTTCCTGATGCTCAGCAAGCGGCCCAGCAGCAGCATGTGTGAAAAAATAAAGGACAGCAAAAAACAGGTACCAGCCCAGTGCTGTGCACTGCTGCACAGGAGTGGTGAGGTGCCTCTCCCCAGCTGGAAATCACTGAATGCTGTGCAGTGCCCAAGTCCTGGAGGCATCAGTGCTCCTTTGATTCAATGCATTTAAGAGGCTTTCTTTTGCTGCATAAATTGCTTTCTCATGTCATTGAAGTGACCTGTTTGAATTAAACATCACAGAGTGCTTTTTATATAGCTGTGCCAACAGCACAGTGCAACTGGCATATCAAAAATGAGATAAAGTGGTCTGAATATCACCAGAGTCAGGGTAGTATTTAGTTTATTGTACAGCTTATGCTGTTATTTGTATTTGCTTACAGCAAGCTGCCTCCTGCAGTCCTGGTAATTTTTATATAACATAAAAAATCTGAAAAAGGAGGAAAAGTCAGCAGTGCCCATGGGTGATTGCTGGAGTGACCTGCTCATCCCTGCCCACCGATCCTCTCCGTGTTTGCTGTGGGGCACCACCAGCACCACGAGAGGGAGCGTGGAGGCAGCGAGTGGCTTGTCCTGGCATGGTCCGGCTCAGAGCGGGGCGCTGCTCCGGCCCGGGAGCCAAACACGGTGCGGCAAGGCTGAAAACAGAACAGAGAGGGAAATAAATTTATGTTCCAGGGCTTCGGGACTCCAAAGAATGTTCTGCACCTAGGGTTAATTTTCTCAGGTGTCTGGAATTGCAGTTGCGCTTGGAGTCTTTAGTGCATAATCGAGGTTATTTGGGATTTCCTACTCTGTTATTGCAGGTACTTAGCTGCTGAAGCTGAAATAAAAATATAATCACAAGAATAAGATTTGCTTTAATTCTGTGATTCCTTGAGATTACTCAATAATTTTGCCTTGGGTGGGACTGGAGCAAAATGTTGCTGCATAATGTCACCTTCTGATATCAAAATGCTGTTCAGAGAACTCTTATCCTGCAGTTGGAAGGTAGTGGGTGAACCCCACCTAAACACAAAATAAAAAATGTAATTATTTCCCTTTTCCAAGTGATTACTTATGAGTAATGATCTTCGACACACTGATGTCAGATTATTTAGCTGATGGTAAGCAAAATTTGATGAAAATGTAAATGTATCATTGTTTATTATATTCAATAAAAAGAACAGTTTTGAGGCAGAAGTTTTTAGAAGGGCAGGACATGGCAAGTCAGATCTAAGTGTTGAGATATGTTCAAGATATGTGGAGAACATGTAAAACAATGATCACTGTTAAAGGTTTAAAGGAAGGACCATGTATCTGGACTGTCCCCTACAGGTGTGTCTAAGTCAACTCTGGTTTTTCCAGCCTGCTCCAGTGTTCTTTCTGCCTCACAATTTAAGGGTCTTTCCTAGGATCTAACTCAGATCTTCTCTGCAGTTTCTAGCAAACTCTACATTTTCTCTTTAGCTTGGGAACACAGATGATCCATTCTGGAGTAGCTCTATGTCAATCAGGTGATTGTTATTTCTTTCTTCTTAAGTTAACAAACTCAAAATTTTCAGACTTTTTTTTTTTTTTGAAAATACTTTTTAGGGGGTACATTTTATAAAAATTTTAAAGCAATTGTGTATGAGGTGGGACCCCAGCTGAGAGTGAAGCCATTCCTCCTGGAAGGGGCAGCAGGAATGTGGTAGGTACCCTATTCTGGAAAGAAATGTCCCTGTTTACAGTGCTGGTGCCATGCCTTGGATTCATTGACCAGCTGGGATAGCCTGTTGTGGGCCTGGAGCTGTTCAGAAGGATTTTGGCTGTGCCAGAGCCTTCTCTCAGTAATGCAGCCAAGAGTTGCTCCCTGGCCCTGCAGCTGGGGCAGTTATGGCTGGGTGAGGAGGGAACGTTGTCCTTGCAGCTCCAGCTGAGGAAGGGGAGGTGAAATGTGAGTGTATGAAAGGTCACAGCTGACCAAAGTCCACCTGGGTGAGTTCTGTCTGGCATTTCAAGTGTTCATTTCTGTCTGCTCAGCAACGAGCTGGGTGTGGGTTCTTGCCTCTTGGACTGTGGTGTTTAAAATCCCCTGGCAGATTATTCAGTGATTTTATCTATACATCTTCATTTCCTTTCCTCTAAACCAAATGTGAAGATAAACATGACAAAACCTAAGGGACAGCAATGCACAGTGATGCAGGGGTAGCATGTTATGTCCAGAGTTTGTTCTCTCACAGCCTGCTGCTCTCCCAGGAGGCAGTGGGGAGGTCTGGGGCATTTCTTTGCCCATCCCCAGCCCCAAACCAGGACAGCAGCTCTAACCTGGCTGGTTCACTGCCCAGTGACAATGGCTCACCCTTCCAGGAGGCTCTGCAGGGTGCAGCTGCAGTGCTCAGCTCTCTGCCCTGTCTCTGCCCTCGCTCCACACCGACGGGGAACAAAGGAGAAACACCCAAACGTGGATGTGAGCATTCTCCTTGGAAAAAGCGGCAACAGGGTTTGGGAGGAAGGAAACTTCTCGTTTCTTGCTCTGCTCAGTCCATCCCAGCAAGCTGCAGGGTATTTGAGAGGCTGAAGAAGACCCTGAGACAATGCATCCAGCCTAATATGCATTGTCAGATGCACTTGGTGGAAGAAAGTCCTTCCTGGGAGAACTGGTGCAATGCAGGATGGTGGTAGTGAGGTCCATAGTATTTAAAATCAAGGGCTGAGCTGGCTGAGCAAGGAGCCCTGAAGCAGAACTCACTCCCCCATGCTGCTGCTCAGGCCCCACTGTGCTCTGGTGCTGCTGCTTGGGGTCCCCTCCCCACCTGCCACTAGGGCTGTGCTTGCCCTTCATGGATTCTGTGCTTTCCTGTGCCATTTTGATTTTTCCCTGCCCCTGCAGATAAGGAGTACATACATACCAGGCTGGACTTTGGCATTGGCTCAGGCCAGGAGCTTGAATTGCTCCTGGTGCTCCCCTTGTGTGCTGCTCTGGCTGGCCCTCAAGTCACCTCCAGGAGGAGATAGGTGGGGATAAAAGAGGTTCCTTATCTGCTCAGACAGCAGCAATCTCCATGGCCCAAGCAAACCTTGCTTGTCCCGTCTCTTCTTGCTGTCCTTCAGTGTCCTATCCCAATAAGCTCTTGTTAATGTAGCTTGATCCTGTTTGCTGCTGCTGGCTCCATGCTGTGTCCATGGATAGCTTTATAGGATGATAGCTTTGATAGGATGGCCAGAGGTCCTGTCTGACCCAAAACAGCCTTATTCCTTCATAGCAAGACCATGAAATAAACCATGTCCTTCTGCCCACAGCCCAACTGGCCGGTGCCCAGCTTCCAACAGCATCTGTGGAGTCCAGGGTCAGTGCCCTGGCATGCCAGGAAAGCCTGCAGCAGAGAGACTTAGCTTCTTCTGGGCTTTGGGGGCTCCTCTATTGCACCCCCATACGTTCCTCCTGCCAGCCCAGCGTCCCTGCCGTGCTCCCAGTGCAGAGCTGTGCCTGTGACGGGAGAGCCACCACAGGAGAGCTGCTCCTCTCCTTGGTGCCTGTCAGTGTCTGACAGCACAAACATTTTAAGCTGCAGAGGGAAAGTGCACTCAGCCCCCCCCGGATGGTTTGTACGTGATGCTGCCCTTGTCCTGTGACACAAAGAGCTCAGACCCCAGGGCCACGTGCAGATCTGCAAATTTGGTCCTTGACGTGGTGCTGGCACAGGGGGCACAGCCATCCCCTCCTGGCAGTGGAGCACAATGGACTCAGCTGATTTGTGGAGCAGCTTCACGGGGAAAAGCAGGTTGGCTTTGATTTTCAGGTTCCTTTTTGTCTTGGTTAGCAGAAGACTTATACTTTTTTTCTGTGGATAAAAAGCTTTATGGTCTTTCTCTCTGCACCAGAGATGGCAAGGTATTATGTTGCCCTGATGGCCTCTGTCTTGACATCCTCAGGAATGTTTGGGAAGTGTAAGAGAGGCCATGGCAAATGGTCTGAAGTGACTTACAGTGGAAGTTCCAATACAAATTGGCAAGGGAGCACCAAGAAAAATCTCTGCAGCACTAAATATGGGGGGGTTTTTTTGTTTGCTGTGGTTTTTTTTTTTGCTATTTTTTTGTTTGTTTCTATCACTCTGGGTCCCCCAGGATCATTTGTGATTGTGACTTTCCAGCAGCAGCAATAATGATCCCCTATGCCAGTCCAGAGCCTGCCTTTGGCACTGCTCAGTGCATTTATTTCTGAAAGTGGGGGCTCCTGCCCAAAGGCTGCTTTCACCAAAAGCTCAGTGAGGTGGTCTCTGATGGGTGAGAGGAACCAGAGGGGTCAGAGAGCTCCTCGTGGCCCTCAGCAGGGGCAGAGGAGCAGCACAGGCATCCCCAGGCCCCCAGCACACGGAGCAGGGCTGCACAGAGCAGCCTGGGCTGAGCCCGGGGCTCTGGGGGCTCTGGCACTGCGAGGATGAGTGAGGAGTGAGGACTTGGGCTTCTCAGACTTGAGCTGGGAACCAGGTTGTCTCAAAGGCTTGTGAGAATTCATTAAGCTACTCAGCCACGGTGTGAGGTGGGAATTAGGGGCAGGTTCTCCTCTGCCTCTCCAGGAAGGACTCGCAACTGGTTTTGAGTCCAGTTGGAAATATTTTCCAGTCTCTGGTGAAGTACATCAGCCCATCCACACACCACTCAGTGGACAGGACATGATCTGCCCACCCCATGGAGCCAGCACAGCTGCCAGCCAGCTGCTCTCCCTTAACCAGAGCAGAGCAAGGGTGACACTCACTGCAGGGTGACTTTGGCAGGAGAGATGCTCAGCTTCTCTCCCCTGACCCTGTGGTACCAACCGTGGGCTTGCTTTGCCCTCACATTGCTCACCACCAGCTGGAAGAGCTGAGTATTTATCTCAGCCCCATTACTGCCAATCTTCCCCCTATTGATACACCCATAATTCACAGGCAGAAAACATCTTTTATTGCAGTGGTGACATTTAAACCAAGGGAGGTGTTGGTTTGTTGGTTTTTGTTTTGTTTTGTTTTTTTTTATTAGTTTTTAGGCACTCATCTTGTTTGCTCCAGCCTCTGCTCCACATCAGTGAGTGCAGCCTTCTCCATCCAGCTGATAGGGAATTATGTGTGCAAGAGGAGTCAGGGCTCCCTTCCCAGCTCCTGGCTCACACTGCTAGCACTGCCGTGCCTGCTGCACACCCAGCTGCGTGCCCGAGGATGCTGCACCTGAAAGTCCAGTTCCTGGATGATTCCCAGAAGATCTTTGTAGTTGATGTAAGTGGATATCATATTCTTACTGATTTTTTTTTTGTGTTAATTATTAAATCATTGCTGCTCTGAAGGATTGCATTGTCTCTGCTAGCTTCTTGTTTTCAGCTTTAAAAAAAATACCCAGCAAACTAAAAAGAAAATCAATCTCAAATTTAAAATGAAGATTTCTAGTATTAATTGGTAAGTGTTTTTTGGTATCAACACACTCCTATGCTCCCCTGTTATTTGCATTATTTATGAAGAAGGAGGAATAGGTTTTACTTACCTGATGTGATCTTTAGTAAATCAGTTAATATTAAGTGATGGTCTTGACAAGTGTCAAGTTCTCTTGTTTGTCTGGCTGCCAGTAAACATTCAGCAATGAGGTAAAATCTGGGAACAGAATAAAAATAGCATATTTGTCCAAGTTATCCCTATTGAGAAACATCTGCACACATCTTCTCCTGGGCATTCAGTTGAAAAAAAACAAACTGTGTGGTTTTGTGAATAGCTGAGGAAAAAAATTCATTCTATCTTATTTTCTGCATGGCAGTGTCCCACAGCACATTGTGATTAATAATTCACATTTAAGAAATGCTGGCTCTGAACTAAGTTTAAAATGTTAATTATTAATATCTATGGTGTTAGATTTATGCATATGTGTACAGACAACTGAAAATAGGTTTGTCTCGACTGTGTGTTAGAAGCATCTTTTTACAAGTGTGATTGCACATTTACTGTTGGTTAGGGTTTGATAATCACAGTAGCTAATTGAATTAGCTAATTCAAGTAGATTTGTTCTAGTACTTACCTGCATCTCCTGTGGGAGCAGAGTGTTTAATATAAATTGGGTTTTTCTTTTTCAAGTTCTGTTGCTTTTCTTCTACTGTCCTCTTCTGTGGTTTATAGCACAGCTTGAGAACTGCTCTCAGATGCACAGCTCCATTTCTTTGTGACAGTATTTTGCACAAAAGAGGATTATAAGGTAGTTCCATCCCTTGACACAGTATGGAAATTGTTTGATTCAGTTTAATTAATCTATCCTAGTCCAGGAGTCAGCTTGAAAATGAGACTAGTAATTTTAAAATGCCTTCCCCTCCTTCCCCCATTGATTAGATCAGGTTAGAGTGAGACACAATTCAGAAGATGCTTCTGCTACAATGTTGCTGCATTTTTTTCCATCTCTGTTTTATTATTTGCTCAAAACGCAGCACTATAGCTCTGCACGACATGTTATTGCAGCAAATAGCTTCCATTAGAGAAACTCCTGGTCATTCCCTTTTTTAGCATGGAATGGTATTGGAAACCCCTTTTAGGCATTTCATGCATTTGCTGCTGCTGTGTGAGTACAATAAATGAGTAGCTGAATTAGTGATTTCTCCAGTATAAAAGGAGTGCTTTGGGCTAAGTTTTGAGCAGATATTTTAAGCAACTCTTCCTAAACCCCTCCTGACTTTGGAAAGCTCTTTTGAATGAGGAGTACTTCAATATAATGGGAGAGAAAAGGACTAAAGAAAGAAAACACAGAGGGCTTGACTCCCCCTGCACCTCCCACGCAGTGCAAACATCTCTACCTGCCTCACGTGGGTGTCACAGCTGCTGGTATGTGCAGCAAGGTCTCCTTTCCAGGCTGCTTTGCATGAGAACCAGTTCCTCTCCTGGTGCTGGATGCTGACCCAGGAAGGTTTCTGCCTCCCTCTGCCTCCTTGCTCAGCTGGGACCGCTGAGTTCCCAGGATTTCCTTCAGCTGAGCACTGGAGGTGGTTCCTGGCATAACAGGTCTGAGTGCTCAGGGCAGGGGAGGGACGGGCTTGGCACATCTCTGAATGTGCCCACTGTGCCCTCCCTGCTGAGCACCCCATGGCTGGGCCTGGGATGCTGCTGGGCAAACCAAAAAACCCAGAAAAACCAGCTGCTGAGGCTGAGTGAAGGGCAGAGTCTGCTGTGGTCATGTGTCCCTTGTAAAGCTGGGAATTCCTTGCCAGGTGTGTTGGCCTGGTGGCAGAGGAGCGAGGGCACAGGGAGGCTGGTGGCTTTTGGTGCCTGACACTCTGTGCTGGCTGCAGCACACCTGAAAGGACAGGCATCTCCCAAGGGCGTGGGAGAAGATCACACCACATCCCATGAGCTGTTGCTCACCCCTAAACCAAGGACCTGGGTGTAGCAGCCTGTCCTGTGGGAGTGCTGCAGAACTGGGCTTCGCCATTGGGCTGCAGGTGCTGCCAGAGTCCCTTTGGGGACATGGGCATGTGTGTGTCCCATGTTTGCACATGTTTCTGTCTGCTTCTGGAAGTGCCTCTGGCTTTCTGATTCTGCTACCAGTCCCAGATGCTTTCACCAAGAAGGGAAGGGCAAGTCCAGCCTCTCCTTTTCACCTTCTACTCTGGGGTTTCTGCCTGTGGGTGCTCACCTGGCCCTGCATCATTCCCAGAGGCACCTGTAGGCTGGGACATGGGACAAACAGCCCCACATGTCATGCTTCTGCCTTGCCCTGTGCTCCTCCAGCACAGACCCCACTTCTCCCACTTGGTGCAGTGCAGGGCTGATGCTGCTGAGCAAAACTGTACCCCAGTGCTTGAGGAAGCACTGGCCTCAGCACCCCAAAATCCAGGACAGGACACCTGCAAGCACCACTCTACAAGAGAAGGGCTCTGCTTCTAAAGCATCCCCTGCAGCAGCAGGGCTGTGTCTCCCAGTGAGCAGGTTTTCCTGGGTTTGGGGCTGCTCCTGTCCTGCCCTGGGCAGTGCTGGGCTTGGAGCAGAGTGGGTTGCTCCCAGCAGACATATGGTAGGTAATAACCCAGTAAGAAATACTCCTCTTTCCTGGCTGCCTGACAAAGGCCAAGGCCTTTCATGCTAGAAAATTCTAGCTTGGGAAAAAACATTTATAATTTTTTTTAATTACCCTTGTGATCCAGTAATTTTGAGGAGAACTGGGAGTGCTGCAGAGCAAATGCTGTTATTATGCTATCACTTTTCTGCAGCCTTTCAGCACAGAGCCAGCAATTTCATCCCAGGAGAAGCCCTGAAAGGTGGTTATTAGAGTGCATCACCACCAGCAGCCAGGTCCCTCCCATCCCTGCTGGGGACAGCCACAGCCACAGGGAGCTGCAGTCTGTCTTTCCCTCCATCACCCAACATGTGATAATTTAGCAGCTGTCTAACCTGGCCTCTCTGCTCCAGCCTGCTTTTGCAATAACCATTACTTCTTTTTGGTCTGCTTTTCACAAGCTGATGAAGGCGTATCAGGGTTTTGTTGGGGTGGGTCACTGCCATTTTAATTTCTGGTGCTTTCTGGAGCATTTTCCAGAGTCTGGGCCTCCTGGTTTGTTCTCCAGCCAGGTCATACAGCATGGCAACAAGTCAAGAAAACACCCTCCTAGTGTTTCTGTTTACTGGGAATAACTACAGCCTGGCCTCCCTTATCAGCATTGTAGCACCACTTAATTCATATTGCTAAAGCCCACAGATGACTCAGAGCCCACAGCACAGGATCTCCAGTCCTGTTGCTGTTAATTACCATGAACCATAATAGCAGCTCATCCCCAGCTGTTGGGACACAGGGACTCACTGCACAGGTTTGAGGTCTGCTCCCGTTGGCTCTTAATGAACACGTTTGCCATGGCTGTCCCTGGGTCAGGCAGGTGCTCGTCCTGGGGATCACTCACTGGTTTGCCAGGGACAGAACTGCCCAGACAGTGATAGTTGCAAACTGTGAATCAAAACATGGTTTATTTTCTCTTGCTCTCCTTGCTGGTTTATGTTCCTTAATAAGGGAGAGAAGTGACGGGAAGGAATCCAATTTCCAAAAGCTGGGAGCACAGCATGGAGTTGTCCTGTTGTACATGCTGAAGCCAACAGCATTTATTAAGGTTCTGCTGCTGCATGGTTGTCACCGCAGGCCCCAGCTGGGTGATAATTAGCATTGACTCCATGATTCTCAGAAGGTTGATCCATCACTTTATTATTCTATACTTATTAAGAAACCCATCACCCTTACAGACAGTCACAATACAGGTGGACCCAATTGGTCCTTGATTCCAAACACCATCACCACTGGCCAATCAAGAAACCACCCTTTGGTAAACAAATCTCCATAACACATTCCACATGTTCACAACAGCAGGTGCAGCAAGTGAAGATAAGGATTGTTTATCATTCTTTTCTCTGATCTTCTCACAGCCTTCCCCACGACAATGCCTGGGAAAGTCTGTGCCTGCTCTCTGTGGCCAGAGAGCTGCTGCCACACATGGTCAGGAAAGGGGCGAAGGGAAGGAGCTGAAACTTCTCCCCATCTCACTGCTGTCAGCATTGCCTAACCTGCTGCCTCTGTGCTGTGTTTGTTTGCTAGCAAAAATCCTGTGGGAAAGGGCTCTTCAACCTCACCTGCAGCCACCTCAACCTTGTGGAGAAGGAGTATTTTGGGCTGGAGTTTCACAGCCAGGCTGGGAACCAGGTGAGTGCAGCTGGCAGTGCCGGCCCCTGGAGGTGCCATTGCCTGCATGGCTGAGGATTGTTAGTTGTTTTCCAAACGGAAAATTAAATAGAAAGTTTTGCCATGATGGCAGAAAAACCCTGAAAATTTGAGTTAGGAGAGGAGCCACAAGCCCCAGTGATACCTGCAGCTCATGGTCTACCTTTAGCCATCCGTGTGGCACTGCCCAGCAGGGCATTTGTCACAGCAGCCAAGCTGGCCAACATTTTCATGCTGCATTCTCCCATGCTGTTGCTGCTTTTATTCCCCATCTTATTTACCCAGCTCTTCTTTGTCTTATTTCAGGTCTGGTTGGAACCACTAAAACCCATAACAAAGCAAGTCAAAAGTAAGTATTTCAAGAATAGAATTGTTATAAATTGTTACCAGTGACAGTCTAGCACAGACACATTCATGCAGTGTTGTTGCTGGGGGACAGGATCTCTGGCTTCCAGCATTTAACCAGGCTCATTTTAGAGGGTGTGGCTGGGCAGGATTGTTTGCAAGGACACCTCAGTCCATACAAAATCCCGTGGAAATACCACTGCTTTTGCAGTCTGGTATCTGCACCATTTTAGGCTGGAGCTGTTAATAATCTGACAGCTTGGCAGGGGAGCAGGGGTGGCTGAGTGCCTGTGTGGCCGTGCTGGCAGTGTGACAGGCACTGCTCCTGCGTGCCCTCCTTTTCCCTTTGCAGCTCAGAGTGGCCCAGGCACCTGCGTGAGGCAGGGTCCCCTCTGCCCTGCAGGTCCTGCAACTCCTCCCCAGCCCCTCGGAGATGCTGCAGAGCCTGACCTGAATTCAGGCCCGCCTCCTCTGCCGTGGCCATGACCAGTGTTAACACAGTGCTGCTTTCAGCACGGGCCTCTTTCCACCCCCATAATAATTTCCCCAAGTACAGGATGGCTGGGAGCTGACTGAGAGCCTGGGGCCATGAGAGTCTTTGCCATGAGGAGGCTGCAGAACAGTGTTTGCATGAATTTCCCTGAAAGAGGGAAGCCTGATAAGGAGCCTTCCCTTTCTGGGTGCACCACAAATGGAATTGTTTAAGGCACCTATTTCCTTTACCAAGTGCCTTCTGGCCTGTCCTCTGAGCCATCCCAGGGTGTTCTGTGACAATCCGTGCTTACCTAATTGCCTCCCTCCCTCCACACATTTTGCCTTGGGCTTAGCTCCTTGTTCTCACTCATCCCACAAAAAAAAGCCTTTGCCCAAGAAGCCTCCTATGGAGTTGTTACATCCCAAGTGCTTGGAGGGCTGAGTTTAACACACAGCCCCAGCAATGGCAATTACACCAAGGCTCTGGCCATGCTCCCTGGCACCATTTCATGGAACCCCCCTCTGTCACCCTGTTCTTTTGACAGTTTTAAAGTTCTAAAAGGATTTTATGCCTTCTGATGTTTACATATTTCTACTGAATTTTCTCACACTGTTCATGTAAATAATGATTATTTTGTATTTTTCTTTGTGGGTAGAGAGAATTGATGGACTGCTGGTTTGACTAGTGTAGTTGGAGAAGTGGCACTTTCACCCTCCAATCCACTGTCACTTTTGCTATTTTATATATAGTGGAGTCAGAAAATAAAATCCTCTCTTTTAGTTCTTTTTTTCCCTCTTTTGCATCTAGTGTCCATGTATGAGTTATTTAGTGTAGTAGTGTGACACCCCTCCAACAGGGATTTTTGCAATTTAAAGAATTGCTGGGGCAATTTTCTCTTTCGTATTCTTTAGATATCTAAATCTCTATTTGCATCCATTGGTAATATTGGGGGCCTGGGTAGGCTGGTTTTGGGGGGACAGGCTGTAGTCCCTGATTTGTAAGGGTCCAGATAATTTACTCTGTAAGGAGGCAGCATGTGTGAAGAGAGTTGTAAATGTTCTCAATAGACATGTAAAAGAAAACTTATGAAGATGTTGTGTTTTAAGATCCTAAGGAGGTTCTTTTCAAATTTATGGTGAAATTTTTCCCAGTGGACCCCGGCCACCTGAGAGAAGAACTGACCAGGTACAGCGCTTGTTTTATTACTTTCTTACCACACAGTGCTGTGTTTTTGCAGTGTGTTAATTCTTTATCTTCATCCACCCCAGCCTGTCTGTGTGCAGTGGTTATCCTAAGTATTAAGCTTTACAGAACAAAACCAGAGAATATCTTTTCTTGATCCTCTGTTTTTAAACACAATCCACTTGAAGAATCAGCTGTCTTATGACGCTGCAATTTGTTTACTGCCAAACACTTTAGCAGTTGGGCACAGAGTCTGACTGCTCAGGCTAGCTCCCGCCTCAAGCAGCGTTCTGAGAGAACAACTTTAGTTTTATTTTTAAAAATGACATTGTTGGCTTTTACAATTTCAGAGAAAGCATTTCAAACAGTGGCTAAGAATAATACCAAGACAGTGCTTCTGTAGAACGTCAGCCCCAAGAGAGGCAAATGCCCTCCAAAACAGAAAGGAATGTTAATTTTGAAATCTACTAATGAGCATTCCAATGACAGGGATGTACTGGTCATACTGGTGCCCAGCTGCAGCCTTCTGCAGGGGCTGCACGCTCCTCCTGTGACCCTGCGGATGTGCATCCCATGGGCTGAGAGATGGGAGCAGCACGGCCCTGGCGGCTCCTCCCAGCGCCCAGTTCCCCCCCGGGCATGCTCCTGTCCCCCTCCACAGGTACCTCTTCACCCTCCAGATCAAGAAGGACCTGGCACAGGGGCGGCTGCCCTGCAGCGACAAGAGCGCGGCGCTGCTCGTCTCCCACCTGCTGCAGTGTAAGGGCAGGCGAGCGCCTGCGGGGCCAGCGCCCCATCCCCGCCCGGGACGGCCTTTGGCTGAGCAGCCAGGGCTCCCCCCTGCACCCACCGCTCACACCTAACCCCTGCTCTCCCGTGTCCCAAAGCCGAGCTGGGCGACTTCCACGAGGAGACAGACCAGCAGCACCTGGCCACGCACAGGTACCTGCCCAACCAGGAGTACCTGGACAACAAGATCCTGCACTACCACCGCAGACACAGGTACGGGCTGCCGCACGCCACAGACCCCCGTGGACCTCTGCTGACACGATGTTCCCATCAGCAGGCAGGGTGGCGGTGGGGTGGGTGCGACGCCAGCCCGTGCACCTGCAAAATGGCTTTTTTCCAGCCCGTTTCGGCATCTCCCCTCTCACTCCTGTCGCTCCCTGCGCGTTTGTGTCTCCAGAGGGAAGACGCCGGCCGAGTCGGACGTTCAGCTGCTGGACGTGGCCAGGAAGCTGGAGATGTACGGGATCCGCCCGCACCCCGCCAGCGACGGCGAGGGGACACAGATCAACCTGGCCGTGACACACATGGGGGTGCTGGTGCTGCGGGTGAGCCCGGGGCTCGGGGATGGCCTCTCGGGCTGGAGGGGACCCTCCTCCCCTTTGCGCGCCGCAAACTCTCCCGGATCCTACTGAGGCGTGTGTTCCCAGGCTGCGGCGGTGAAGGGGATGCTGTGGGACTCAGCCCCCCTGAGCGCCACCGATGGTGCCCCAGCTCTGCTGGCCCCTATCCCACGAGCGTGGCGGCCGTGTGAGCAGCACAGGTTCCACGGCTCTGTCACATGTGCTCACCGTGTAATCTTCCAGCGAAAATAGCCCCCCACGTCTGTGCAATTACATAACGCTGTAATCACGGCCGAGCTGCACGGTAAATACAGATTTCCTCTCAGCCAGCGTGAGGCAGCGCTCCGCTCCCACACCAGCTGATTTCAACCTGGGAACATCTTGTCACAGCAAAAAAAAACCCAACAAACCCAAACATAAAACCTAGCTGTGGGTCTGCTGTCGGTAATTAGTGCTGCCAGACCTGGTTATTTATTCAGAGCCATAAACACTCGTCGTGCATGATTAAAGCATCTGTGAGCCCATTAAAATCTCTGCTCTTGCAGAAAGCTGAGAGGGTCCTGTACCACGGAGTGCAGTAACACGGTTTTTCCTGGTTCTGCCATGTGGCTGCATGTAACCTTGTGCAAAATGATAACAGAGTAATGTGTACTTCCAGCCTGCTTAAACTAGGTCTAAAGGTGTGGGGGTGAGCTGAGCACTGCTACACTTCCTAGCAAAGGAGGGGAGAATATTATTTCTTCGGGGCACTGATTCTGTCTTAACTCACATGATATTTGAGCTGCCTTAACCTCTCTGAGGGGATACTGGACTTTTGCAAAGAGCTTCAGCAGGCAGAGTTAAGCCCTGAACCTCAATTTCTACTTATAGAACCAACTGATACAGTCAAACACCAAACCCCAGCAGCCTTTCCCCAGACTTCAGCAGCTCCAAGAGCTGCATTGGAGTCTGATGCAGTGTCCTGTGAGCTCAGGCTGTGGCCCACTGCATTCTGTATTTACAGGTTTCCCCATCCAGCTGTAATTGCTGTGTTTGTCCTTGCAGGGCAATACAAAGATCAACACCTTCAACTGGTCCAAAATTCGCAAACTGAGTTTCAAGAGGAAGCATTTTCTCATCAAGCTCCATGCAAACATCTCTGTAAGTACCACACCACAGGCAGCTGCTGGGCTCGGGAGCAGGCAGCTGTGGATGGAAGGTCAGCCACACAAAGTCCCCAGTTTTGAGTAAATCCATTCCTGCTGCTCATGATGATACTCCTTCTTGAGGGCAACATGTGCTATTCCTGTGTCCCCAGTGAGGTGACAGAGCACTGCCTGGAGCCACTGACAGCCCATATGACCCTTGGGGGATTAGGATGGCAAATGGCAGAGCTTGTCCCGTGCTCCTGACCCCGGCTGTCCTGTCTCTGGCACACAGGCGCTGTGCAAGGACACGCTGGAGTTCACTATGGCCAGCCGGGACACCTGCAAGGCCTTCTGGAAGACGTGTGTGGAGTACCACGCCTTCTTCAGGCTCTCTGAAGAGCCCAAATCAAAGCCCAAAGCCCTTCTGTGCAGCAAAGGTTCCAGCTTCCGCTACAGGTAAATTCCATGGGGAAACCCAAACTGCTGGGGCTGGGAACAGACTGGGGATGGCTCCAAGCCTCCCTTTTATATCAGCCCTATCTGAATCCGAGGGGCTGATACAGTGACTTCTCCTGGAAAGACCCCTCGGCTGCATCCCCTCAAATGGGGCACAAGGCCTGCCCAGGGCTGGGGCTGATGGTGCTGCTCACATTTCTCCCTCCATGCTGCAGTGGGAGGACTCAGCGGCAGCTGCTGGAGCACGGGAGGAAGGCCAAGATGAAGAGCCTGCCCTTCGAGAGGTACCGGGGACATGGAGGGAGGGGGGTGCCTGAGGGGACTGGACCCTCCTGGCCATATGCCCATACAGACATGCTCTTGTCCTGCAGGAAACACTACCCATCCCGCTACGATGAGAGGCAGTGCCGCTCCTCCCCGGACCTCCTGACGGATGTATCAAAGCAGGTAAGTCCCCATGGCATCAGCAGCAGTCCTGTGCCAGGGTCTTGGCATTGCTGCTCCAGCTGGAGGAGCTCGGCTGGAGGCCAAGCCAGACCCTCAGCTCTGGGGGCTCCCTTCCCACCTGGCACCCACCCCCTCTGTGCCCTGGCCAGGTGGAGGAGCTGCGCCTGGCCTACGGCAGCCGGGGCTCCTACCACGCCAACGGAGTGCACGGCTCCGAGCCCAGCCTGGACAGCCGGCGCCGCAGCTCCACCCTGGAGGTGACGTTTGCCGCTGAGCTGGAGCGCTCCAAGCCCGAAGCATCCCCCACCTTCCTGCCCCACTCCAAAAGCTCGTCTGCCTTCCCCCTGCTCTACGCCGAGCTGGAGATGGAGCGGGCGTGGGAGCCCATCGACTTCTTTGGAGCCAGGAATCCCTTGACATCCTTTCGGCCCCACCAGTTTGCTGGGAACAGTAAAAGCACCTCTGTGGGCAACATGCGGGAAGTGAGCACCCGGCAGCTGGTGTACACAGATGTGCCCTGTCCCCTGCCCGTGGTGGCCCCGGCCCCCCCTGTGCCCTATCTGGACAGGCCGCTGCAGTCCCCATGCCCTGCACTGGCCCCTGGCGAGGACACAGCAGGAGCAGCCGGTGCAAGCGGCCCTGTGGCAGCAAAACCCCCTCGGCAGAGCCCGAGCGGGACCCAGGCTGGGCAGTTCCACGGTGAGGCTGCAGCCACAGCCATGGGCACGAGCGTGGTGGGGGAGAACAGGTCACTGGCTCGCTCCTTCGGTTACGGCCTTCAGGAGCAGCCTCCCAAGCGGTCTTGGAGCCAGTCGGACATGAAAACCATCCGCTTCCCCTACGGCTCCGAGTTCAGGCCCCTGGGGCCGTGCCCTGCCCTGAGCAGCCGCAAAGGGGCTGTTTTTTGGCACGTCCCAGCCCAGCGCGGGCTGGCCCCGGGGCTGCGGCGCTCCACCGAGCGCTACCTGGGCAGCAGCACCGAGTCCAGCGACTCCGACTCGGACCTGCTGGCCGCCGACTACTGCTCCCTGTACGGCCGCGTTCTGCGCTCACCCATGGCCCGCGTGCGGCTCTCCTCGGGCAGCCTCCAGCTGGATGAGGAGGATGAGGAGGTGTCCTTTGCCACCGGTGCTGCTGACGAGAGGATTTCCAGAGGGGCCTCCAAGTATTTCACCTAGGTGCCTGACGCCGGCCAGAGGGAGCAGAGGTGGCCGGGGCTGACCCAGGGTCAAAGAATGGTGACGCTCTTGGCTTTTATGAAACATTGATGGGATCGTGTTGTATGAGTGCTCTTAGCTATAGAGGATGTGTTAATGGACATCAGGGTGTGTTCAGAAGTATTCAACCCCTGCACACTTGGAAGCTCCCCCCACTTTGAGGGGGGTTCTTGCTCCAGCCAGAGGCCAGGGATCTCCTAAAGCCCTGCTAAGCCCCTATGACCTGCCCAAGCTGATGCTTGGAGCCCAGCTGCTGGAGTCTTCATTGAAGGGGAGGGAGAAAAAGAAAAAAGAGTCTTCTCACAGAATAGTTTCAGCTGCTGCTTTTCCCAGCTGTAGGGTGGCACACTGGAGGAAAGGGTGTTTCAGGCCCTTTTGGAAAGGACCAAGATCTTCACGGGAGGTTGCTCCTCAAGCTGATGCCATGTGGACAGGACAAAACCCCAGCACAGAGTCCATCTCCTCCATCTGCCTCACCTCCCTCCAGTGCTGCAGGGAGTAGCTGGCACTCGAAGACAAGGCTCTGTGCGTGGCTGTCTTCTTCCTGGCCAATTTAGAGGTAAGGGGGTTCTTTGGGGTGCTTTGCTTCCCCAAATCTGTCCTCAATTTAGCAGCATGGGAAAAAAGATACCAGGAGCAGGTAGGAAAGGAGCAAGGCGGCTTCTTGGAAGTATTTTTATTGAAAAACTTACTATGACACCTCCATAAGATTTTAAGGGGGGGGGAATCTTGATAATTTTCTTTAAGAACAGCCCTGTAAGCCTTTGTAGGACATGACTGTAAGCAGGGAGACAGCCAAGAAAATCCACAGTGGTGAAACTACTACAGCAGGCTAGAAGGATTTCAGAAACAGGAAAACTGGGACAAAAAAAATATATATTAAATTGTAGAAAGACCTGGGCTTATGGGTCCTGCTCACTCTGCATGTTGCTGTCCTTTGTTTTAGAAGGTGGACAATAAAAAAGTTATTCACACTGGAGTTTTGAGTTCTTCCTTCTGCCCTGTGGAATCTGCACCCCAAGTCCTGCAGGCACAACCCCACAGCACACTTTGCCCTGTGCCTCCCAGCTCAGGAGATTCCCTCAGTGCTCCCAGGAGCTGGTTTTCCTCTCCTGCTCTGCTGTCTGGCCTCCTCTGTACCTTTGCTGTCCCAGCAACTGGGGAGACTTGTGGAGATCCCTGAACCCTGCTGAAAACAGCTACATTCTTGGTTGGTTCCCAAAGAAATGCATTAGCCCAACAAGTGAGTACATTGTAAGGTTTGCTTCTGCTCCAAGTCACCCTGTGCTGAAGCTGTGAGCTGCAGTGATCCCTCATGCTGCTCTGGCACATGTTCTACTGAAAAAAGGGATAATCTTTCTGGCTAGAGGGTTGTTTCTTCCCCATTCCCAAAGCTCTGCACCTTGGAAAGAGCAAGAATTGACACTCAGTACAACATTTAAGAATGGCAGTCTGTGGGCACAGTTTGGTAGAGGGTTGAAAAAAGCAGCAGCATTTCAAACACAGGCTGCACACACAGCCCTGGGATACTTCCACAATCACTGTCAGCTCCTCAAGCATGTGGACACACACCTTGAGCATGTCCCAGAGCAGACAAAGTCCCACCGCGAGAGATCCTACAAACATCCTGCCCAAATCTTCAGGAACTGCCAGGTCTGGTCTTCAAGACTACGCTGGGAAAACAGCATTGAGAGGGAGAAACAAGGACTTGGGAACTACTTTTGGATTTTTCCATGGACTAGGGAGCACTGGGGCACAGTGTGGGCACTGTGCCTCAGCACATCCTACACATGGTCAACAACAGCAGAGGAACAAAGCAGCTCGACAGTAAGTGACACAAATGGACATCTTTGAGCTAAATTCATTGTGTAAGCCACTTTTTTAATTTTAGTCAGTGGGACTAACTAAAATTAAAGAACAATCCCAGTAAGGAGTTGCTTACTTGCCAAGGAACAATTGAAACAACCCTTGCCTAAGTCCTTCCCCTCACTCCCTGCTCAGCCCTAATCACGTCTGAGATAAGGACATCTATTTAAGTGATTTTGTTTCCCTAGGGAAGAAAACAAGGATGGGGAGAGGACATGGAAAGATTTGGTTTGCTGGTGATGAAAGACAAACAGCAGAACCTGGAAAATGTAAACTGTTATAGTCCTTACACAAAGGATTATTGAAGGGGGGAAGGCACTGCAGCATCACAGTGGGAAAACATTAAGCTTCTCAGTGCATTCAGATAGAAGTAACTGGTTTATATAAAACAGATAAAGGTTTAGACAAAATAGATAAAGCTGTGAAATAAGCCAACATACACACCACTAAAACTTTGCCAAGAGGAAAATAATTTTATTCCAGTGTTAAGGCATAAAAGTGTGATAAAAATCAGACTTTTAACAATCACTAAACTTCGGGCAAACACATTCAAACCTACACACTCTCTCCTATTCAGCTGTCAAAACTGCAAGGCAAGAGCAGGTGTGATGGCACAGACATCAATAGCGGGGTCAGAGACCAAGGGTTTAAAGAATGGTTACATTAAGAAAGGACTCATCTACCCAAGAACAAATACATTTCTCTATTCTGCAACTGAGATTACTTTGGTAAGATTTCTTCAGCAACAATTCTTCTCAACCTACAGCAGGAAGCCTGGCAAACCAAAAGAGCAGGAAGATGGTTCCTGCATGAATATTTTGATCTATCTTTCCATTAGCTGTCTACCAGCAACAGAATACTGCTGATTAAGTTACACAGTTCATCAATAACTAAAACGTGGGAAAAAAGACAGCTCATCTCTGGAATCAGCAATACAGATGTCCCTTCTTAGGAGCTAATTATAGTCTTACTATGCACAGAGACATCAGGCATATGCAGCACAATAAAAAAACATTCTTGAATGGACTGCAATATGAATTAGTCTGATTTGTACACATGTTGGGGAGTTTTTCCCATGCTGTCCCACAAGGTAGGTTTACATCCCACCCATCCACAGGAAAAGAAGAGGCACCATAGTTCAGTAACTTATTACAGCTGTATCTCAAATATGTCAGGTTCCAATTTCCCATGTCATTTGCTAGCCCCGCCTACCCAGAATTGTTCACAGACTTGCATAGATTAAAGATCCTGCATCAATAGGGTAGACACACCAGTTAAAAAACTCAGGAGGAATTCCCATCAGCGCGTCCCTCAGACTCCCACAGAAAAAGAAGACCTTAAGGGAAGTGACATGCAAGTAAAAACATGGTTTTAATTCTGAAAAATATATGTGGAGCTCATTAAAATGAGATTTGTGTTGAGGCTGCTGAGGTGAAAGTTGAGGGAGCTGTGGCACGGGCCTTTGTGCCCCTTCACGGCCCCAGGCCGAGGGCAAAGGCAGGCAGAGCTGTGACAGAGCTGTGGCAGAGCTGTGACAGAGCTGTGGCAGAGCTGTGACAGAGCTGTGGCAGAGCTGTGGCAGAGCTGCACCAAACGGAACCCCGGGAGTGCTCCCCCCATTCCCTGGGAGCTGTCCTCTGGCCAAGGACAGCACGGGGCACCCAGAGCTTTGCAAAGCACCCATGCAGGGAACACCTTTCTCACAACATCAGTCTGTGCCAGACATGTCCCCACCTCTGCACAGCTGCTGAAATCCAGAATAAAATGATGCGCAACAGAACAAGCTCATGAAAGTTTACAGAACTTAAATATTTATTTTTAAACCATTTTAAACCCCCCAAAACATTGAAATAAGCTTCATCTATAAACAGATTTACAAGACTAACAACTACAGAAGCTAGAGGAGCACTACAATTTGTTTCTGTGATGCAGTTATTTTGTAAAGCTTCAGATCAACTGTATTTACAACGTTTGCTGCTTTTACATTTATAAAAATATTTATTTAATCCATAACATTATTGTTTTCAAAAACTATTTCCAGACTTTTTCTCAGATATAAATTCTAATTGAATTTCAGTTATATAGCAGATGAAAGTTTTAAACAGAAACATTTTTTTTAAAATTAAAACAAGGAGTTAAAAGTAATTTTTTTTACAGTGTAGGCACCATTGAAAATAATTGTCCTTGGCATATCTAACCACCATCTCTCACAAGTGTCCTTTATATAAAAACGATGTAATGGCAACATTTGACGAAAAATGCAGTATTTACTTGCACACCATTACTTTTTCAATATTTGGCAGATATATTTCAGATTCTTTAAAATGACTTTTGTGCAAAAACAAAATGTGCAGGTCTGAACCATAAAATAAACACACCCAGCCTTTATCAAAAATAAATTTACACCAACAGTTCCACAGCTAAGTACTGAAAAACAATCCCAGTTCAAAATTTCAGCATAATATACATACTGGGTTGAAAAAGGGAAAAAAACCAAATCAAAACAAAACAACAGAAGAGATTACCCATCTAGCAGTACCATAAATATATAACTGAAAGCAACTTTATAGTCTTACCTACTTTTTATGAAAAAAATCACTCCGTACTGCACAGTACTACCTTTTTGTGAAAGAATATCTATAACTCAGTTATTTGCATATTAACTGGTAAATACATATTTAAAATACACTTTCAGAAAATTATAAACAAATTATGTTGATGTACTGTATTTAATGTATTTCAGAACGAAAATGTGTATAAATATCTTACAGGAGAAACAACACCACCACACAGAACGCTGGTGTTACACCGATACCTGCGTGTGAGGTATTAACATGCGACGCTCGGCTTCTCTGGCTCCCTTCCACCCAGCCATGTATACTCAGAGGAAAAAAAAAATTAAATTAAGTTAAACTGGACTTCAGGTTTTGTCCATTATTGCCGAAAGCCCCACCCCCTCAACTGTATTGCTCTAAATTTTCCTACCATGATGATATAAGATTGAGTTACTACTTCAAAACCTGTTCTAAAAGGTAATACACAGACTGTACATCAGGATAGACCTGTTGCTACATATCACCTGCAAACTATTGCCATATTGCTCTCAAATATATTTAATCATAGAGCTGCCTAAAATACTGTACCAATTTAGAATTAAAATAGATACTGTTGCAGGTTTGTTTTTCAGGGCACGATAACTATATGCTGGTTGAAGCATGTGCTACAGCAATACCCTTGCCACTACATGTCTTGAATATGCTTGTGAAAAAGCTATTTTTCTTTGAAGCTCATTAGTGATTTACAAAAGTTTAACTCATGAATATAAAAGACCTGTACAACTCCATGTACAGGAAGAAAATAGCATCAAAACATACTGTACTTGCACATTCTATTAACTAAAGTAATGGTTATTTCTAAAAGCAAAACTGCACCTCAACATTTATCAGATTAAACAGGTGAAACTACAATATTAAAAGTTGTCCTTTACAAAATAATTTCCTGAAAATATAAAACCATGTGCACTGCCACAAAATAGTTGAGTAGGTTCTTTCAAATCCTCAATCACCATCAATATGTTGCAAAGATCCAAAAGGCACAAGGAGCTCATGAGCTAAGCACTGCCAAGCTTGAAGTAGTTTTGGTGGGTTTCACTGGGTCCATACGAAACAGCAGTCAATTGTGTGAAGTTTCTTAGGATGAGTCATTAACAGAAAATCTACAGACAAAAAATGTAAGTTTAAAAAATTGTTAATCACATTGTTTCAGCTAGGCAAACAGCACATATATATTTCTGCATCACTAAACTAGTATATACCTTAATCTCAATGGCTCATAGTACAAAACCCACCAGAAGTGATATTCTCAAGAAAAGATTCCTAAAAGAGGTAAGAAAAAGAGTCTCTGTCTCCTCTCTATTGCCTGTAAATATCCTTAAGACAAACCTGCAGGCTAAATTAAAGAAACAAGATATAGCGACTACAGTAAAGCTGCAGCACTTCAAGACCAGGTGCAGTAATTGCTAGTATTAGTTTTGGTCTCAGACAGAAGTGTTACCTGTAACTACCAAGCTAAAGCACTGGACATAGCAGATCTCTCTCATCACTGAGCTAAACTACTTACTTCTGAAATTTCTCCATAAGTTTCTTCACCATCTTATCTGTGATCCCTGGACATGTTGCTTCTGCCACATTGATGCTTTTCTCAAGTTCCTCAATTGCTTTCTTTCTGCTAGCATTATTTGTGTCCTGCTGCTTGAGCTGAGGAGCAAACCAAAGAAGTTAAAATTCAGAAAAGTTATTAGACATTTGGCTAATACTTTCAAAGAAATTTTTAAGCCAAGACTTACCTCAGCAAACACAGGGGTGATTATCATTGTTAAACAACTCAGGGTTTTAACAAGATCCTGATCCTAGAAGTTAAATATAGATTACATCAGCATATTACAACATACATAAACATATACACTGCCTCTTAGCACAGCACATGTGATTTAAAGTTGAGTTAAATTTAACCAAGTGTTTAAAATACTTTACAAAACCCACAAAGACACAGTACATCAACAAATATTATGAGACGTTGAAACAGATGCCTGCTGACACATCTCAAACAATGTCATTCAGCATCAGAAAAACAATTCAGTTTTTTTTCACTAGTAAGAGAGTTTAAAATTCCCATCTCTATGAATAGATACTGATCTACAGTACATCTGCAGTGTATTTTGCATTTGAGGCTGACATGGCATAGGAAATATCACTAGCATCTCTTGAACTGCAAAAACCAGTCAGTTCTTACGAAAAGTGAAGTTACTAAGCTTTATCACTGTCTTCCTTAAACTGCCTTCAGAAGCAGCAGTTAGAAAGAAGAACTCCTGTGTCTGTACGTACCGTCCCGTTCTGGAGCTTCTTTGCATCCGGCTTCTTCCGAACTGTAGTGAAGCTCCACTCAGGATGAGAATTATTCTCTTTGTTGCTGGACTCCCTGAAACAGAAAGAACATGATGTACGTAATACTAGCCACAACAGAACACCAAGCAAGCACAGGTAACCCAAACACATAACAAGTTTATCAGGATTAGTTCCGTATTCCTTAAAATAAGAAGAAAAACATGTATTGAAACATTAACGGAACTTTGAAAGAGGCTGAATAATTTGAAATGTGATCAAAAGCAAACAGAAGATGTTATCTACCTACAAGGCTTACCTTCTCCCATGGCATCCCATTTAAGAGGTATCTGATAGCCAGAAAAACAAGACACTTACAGAAAACATGTTGTTCCACAGGCACTATGCAAACTTCTTCATGCACCTCAACTTTGCTCTGCAATATCTCTAATTGTGATTCAGTGGTTTTGGTACAACCACTAGCCTCAGACTAGGAATAGACAGCACTTAAACAGAAGTGAAATTGAGCTTAAAGAAAGACAATTTAAAGGGGCAACAAGCACATATAAGTATTGACTTATGTATTAATCTTTAGGGCCATACAGGAGTTTTTCTTGGAAGAATAAAAAAAAAAAAAAAAAGGACCAGAGACAGGTGTACAGAAATGGTGTTATTACACAGAAAAGCTGCAAACCTATTTTAGGAACATTATCCAAAAAAAAAAAAAAACCAAAAAACAAAACAACAGAAAAGACAATAAAATAAACTTACGAATCTGAGCCATCGGAATCACTTTCGTCACTACTATGTCCCTCTGCTTTCCATCTCTTAAACCTATCAATCAGTTCTGTTAGATAGGAAGTCTTCTTGGCATTTTTCATAATGAATTTGTGCTTTAGAAGTTCTTTTGCAGTGGGGCGCTGTAAGAAACATTAAATATTTAATGTTGTGCTAACATTTCATGATTTTAAATGCTAATAGGGGAGACCTAGTAAGACAACAGACTTCTAGAGCTAACTTGCATAATATCAGGAAATTAGTGAAACAGGAAGTGAGAAAAGCCAGTAATCCACATTTATGAGCATGCTAAAAATATGATCAAGTCACCCATAGACTATACAGCTTATCCTTCTACGTTAGAAGGTCACACCCAGGAAAATGACTAATGAAAACTCTCCAGTGCAACATTTCCTTGTAAACTGAATTCAAACAGCAAAAGCCGTACTGAAGAAAAGGATTTCAGATGATTCTCTCCTCTGTTAAAGCTTCTCTTCTGACATTATCCTAGTTTAGATTGTATTTTAGGAATCTGCCTCTGCCACTGTAATTTCTTTCAGCATTCTCTCTCTTCATTTTGAGTATTTTAAACAAAACAAACTAGGATAAAGACAGATACATTAAAAAATAAAAAAAATACAGTGCAAAGTATAGTCCTTAAAATTATTTCAATCACTGAGGACACACAATGCCAGCAAAATACTTCACAAGCAGAGGAGAGCAGAAAACAAAACTGAAACATCTACACACACATACACACATTTATCTACTCACAAATGTTGGATCCTTATTCAGACATGCATCAATGAATTCTTTAAAAGGTTTACTGAAGTCTCCTAATAAAGTGGGAGGATTGTTTTTTGGAATGAGGAACAGAACTCTCATTGGATGCATATCCGAGTTGGGAGGCTCCCCCTTGGCCAGTTCAATTGCAGTGATGCCCAGTGACCAAATGTCAGCCTGAGAGAGGAAAAGGAGCTGTTAGTACAAAATTATGGGCTGTCATGACTAAGTATCCAATAACTCACATCTTCACATATAATGCATCTATATAATAAAATTAATGCTGGCCTAAGTAGATAACAAATACTCCCTTCTAATACTTCAGGAACACCGGACTCACAAAGACCTGGCTGATTTAATCAATGTTTAATGACACACATCTAGATCATTTTTGCTGCAGTTGGTGTTCTAACACTGCCAGCAAGTTAAATGGACAGCTAAATTTACATGCTTTTTGAAAAGCTTCAGAAATATTGATCTTCTTTTGATCTTTTCCATATGTTAATGACAAATTGCCACAAATTTCCTATGTCTAATTCAGAGTTTGTTTAGGTATCCAACCTTGTTTGACAGCTTACTCTAAATGAACAAGGCAGAAAGCTGAATCAAATCCAGCAGGGGATCACTTAATTTCTTTCCTAACAGACTGCTTGATGAATTTAGCTGGAGAATTATTGACAACTAGGCAGACTTGAAACACCACTTGAAGCACCAAGTTCACAGTGTAAGTCACAGCAGAATAATGAAGTACTATTTATTTTAGCTAAAAGCATCATTATAAACAAATTCTCCCTTTATACCAAAACATAGTATGATATTTGGATATCATACATATAATACTAGTATTTTTAATTTTTTTCCTGATTTTGATTTCTTTTCCCAAGTGAAATATATTATTATTTGCATCTTTTTAGATGAGCCACAATAGCTACTTAGAGCACTAAAGGTGTTTCTAATTTAAAAAGTGTTTGGCCATAGCTGACTATACTTGGCACAGAATCATAAACCAAAACTACCCATAGAGTGAACAAGGATTACAATTTGCATCTCTACAATATTCCTTTTTGTTCACAAGACTTATAATAGCTGTACTTCATAGCAAAGAACTAAACTAACTCACTGTTTATTACTGAAATAACATAACCGACAATTGTGTGTTGGAGTAAAATTATTTTAAAGAAGAGATGGGGCTTACAAATCTCTGACACTACTAAAATGTATAAATTTCCAGTTTATTTTCCAGTCTTTTGGAGTAGAGAGACAAGAAGACAAATTAAAATTCAGTCCAGATAGGATTTTATTATTTTATTATTTGAAACCCTGTAATTTCAAATCTACTTTTTTTCCTCCCTATATTGATACAGCTAAAAGCAAAAAAACAAAACAAATGCTGTTGGATAATCAGATACAAAATAAAAAAAAAGTTAGACTTACTTTTGAATCATATGCTGACTGCTGAATAACTTCAGGGGCCATCCAAAACGGGGTTCCCACAAAGGTATTTCTCTTAATTTGTGTGTCTGTTAGCTGCCCAGCAACTCCAAAATCAGCAAGTTTAACATCACCTTGTTCTGATAACAAGACGTTGGCAGCTGCAAAGGGGAAATAACATTAGAATACTGTTTTATGGTTTTTAAAGGCTTTAACAAAGTAACATTTGAAATGTTGCACACCTTTTATATCCCTGTGAATTTTCTTCTCTGAGTGTAGGTAGTCAAGACCTTTCAAGATTTCCTTCAGCATAGTAGCAATCTGGAACTCATCAAATGGGCCAGCACGCAGCTTTGGAAAAAAGACACATTGAAATAATTTTAGTCTTGCATCTCATTTTTGCCTTGCTTTGATTAAATTAAATTTTAAACCTGAAACATTTTTCAAAATTAGAGAACTAACAAAATTAATGCAATATTCAATGCAATATGTCAGTATTCTAATTGAAATAGGTGCCACTGGAATGATCACCTTCACATCTCCTCTACTGTCAGCACACTGAAAATGCTCTTACTCCTCAAACATACTCTGTCTGTGCTCCTCTCAGCAAGCAAAGCACAAGAAAAGCAACAACTAACTTTCCACAAAGTTGTATTTCCCTAAAAGCAGCAAACACAGCAGACTGAACATTGCAATTTAGATTAAGTAAATTAAGAAAACCAGTTTATTTCAAAATAGATTAATCTGTTGACTGTGGGTTTTAAATTTAATGATGCAGTTTTTACTTTCCCAGTATTTTTGATTCCATGCTTGCTTTTGTATCAAGACCATAACATGCGACTATAAAGTTGCTAATGGATGAAGTGTATCCTTTATACATTAGAAAGCTATGCAAATAAAAGAAATTAAAGTGAGCAATCAAAAAAATACCAACAATTCAGCACCAAAACAGTGAACACCCTGAAATTATGGTATGGCAAAGCAAGGCAAAACTGAAATTTTTTTCTAAAATTTTATTCCTCTACAGTTTCAGTGATTTAACCTGGCACTAGCAATAGCTATTTCCCTGTTTCTGACACTCCACAGAATACAATCAATTACTCAAAAGTGTTAAGAGTACCTCACAGCCCCTTCCTCAAAAGGGCCAAGTTCTGAGCTGCAAACTACCACATGCTACACCTAATCACTATGCTTTTGATGAGCTGATGTGATGTAATGTCATGAAGAACTATAAATAGATTTGTGAAGTCAAGCACATACTTCAGCTCTCACAGACAGGACCCCTGTTAGCAAAAACATAATAATTACCATTCTGTTATAGTGAAGACATGGTATTTTCCCTTCAGAATCACACAAAGACTGAGCTATATTATCTTACAGGAAAGGGTGGGTCTGTAGTGTGGCAGCTGAGGCAGAGCTGCACTGAAACCATGGGGAAACCACATTCACACTCAGTGGACTGTGCTTGTGCACTCCCCAGGCTATGAATGCCACACTATCTCAAGTAAAAGGCACTTTCATGCTTAACTGAAAATACCTGAGTATGGAAAACCCAACATCTTTTAACCAGTTAAAATTAACTGTCTGTAGACACACTCTCCTGATTCATTCCTGAGACCCAAAGCTAAAGGAAATGTTTTTTACTGAACTGTAATGAATTCTTCTTGGAGGAGGTGGGAAGCAATGGACAGAGGACCCCAAACCTCCCTCAAACAGACAGCAAGAAAAGAACTCAAACTAAAAAAAACCTGAGAACTGAAAACAAATGGATGCTTCCTAATGCTTACAGACAAAGAGCAAAATAGAAAAACTAGCATGAATTCAATGTGACAGACCTACTATTCAAATTCACACTTCTAGACCACTACCACACAGCAGTGATGTAGTATCAGCTGCCTCCAGGTACTTATTTTTATAAAAAAACACAATGAAATAAAATTCACTGACACTTACAATGCAAAAAAATCATATACTTACAAGATCCAAAGCTGACCCTCCACCCAAGTATTCCATTATTATCCATAGTTTTGTGCCCTGTAAAGGAAGACGTGAGTTGTTAAAAGTCCAAGGCTGCCATAAAAAATTGATATATAATTCAACAGACTACCAGCACACTCTTAGGAAAAGGCAAATAGAGAGTCTTGTTAGTCACCCAGTTGCATGCAATTACTTCTTGTAGAATGATCACACAGCTCCTATGAATTCTAAAATATTAATTAGTAAGTTTGACTTCTGTATTTATAAAAGCAATGAAAAAACACCATCTAAAATTATTTCACTTAAAGGAACAGAACTTGGGGGGGGAGTGATTAGGCAGTGGTTTAAGTTTTCATTAGATACAAATAATTATTTAACATGAATCTTTTGAATATGAGTTTCTGCACTTCCTCTCTGAAGATGTCTCAACCTCTAGAAGTGACATATTATTCTAACACTGATTTCTAGGTACTGACTTTGTCCTTGGCTTGTCACTGCAGAAGGTGGCTGGTTCATAGAAATAAAACTGGAAACACTTAGTAGCAAATCTACAGACTACTTGCTTGCCAGAGTTCTCTCAAAAGACAAAACTCAAATATGAATCTATGTGGTACTAGTTGAGAAAATTTCATTAATAAATGTATTTATTTAAAATAAAACCCAATTACTAAAAATACTCAACTGCACCACAGCTGCTGAAGTACCACACACACTGTGTAAGTTTCCAGCAAATATTTACCAGTGCTAGTTTCTCATTACAGAGCACAAGCTCAGGGCAGGAGTACTCTTTAAAGCCTCTTGCATTCTCCATTGTATACTTTCCCACCCTATGGCCTGCCCAGGAATGGAAACCTAAAGAAAACTCAGCAAGCAAATAAAGGTGCAGTTTCTGAAAGGACCACATCCAATCATCCTAACAAAGTGTGCTCTATTAGATTTATACCGAATTTAAAAACCACACCATTTATGAGAGTCTATTCCAATATTATGATCTCAGCAGGGAAGGGCTGGCTAATTTTAGCAGTTTTTATAAAGCCCAACTTTGTCAGCTCAGAAGACCTGCAAGGAACTCCTGTTCAAGGCAAACATTGTGGTTACCAGACATGTTTGGAGAATTTGACTATTACTTGAAAACAGTACAGGGTGAAAATGAGTAAGTACTGTTTCTCAAACAATGTCTCAAAGAAATTGCTACTATCCACTGTAATTGGGTGTGGATATTTTCTAGCCAGGCATGAACAACCTTTTTCCTAGCTATTTTCTGTCAGCCAAGTAAAAATAGACAGGGCAGAACAACCAGTATCTTTAGATTGCCTCAAAGCTTTGCTGCACAAAGTGCTGCACAATTCTGATGGAAGTCTCTGGATGTCACTGCAGGATTTCTCCATTTCCAAATCTGAAAAGCTGAAAATAACTTCAGGCTTGTTTTAATTGCAAAAGAGAAGAGAAAGGTCAGGTGGCTGTAAGAGTTACAAGGCTAGCTACTGAAAACCCTGGTGTAAATGGCACAAATAAGGACAACAGTGGAATTCCAGTCATCAAGAGGTTTTTCTCTATGGTACTGCTAGGAAGACCAGCTGAAGCACTTCATCAAATGCAATTCCCAAATTTGTGTAACCAGAACATGCCAGAACTACAGTAACTCTTAATACTTTTAATCTTTTTCCTGCCTGAACTGTTAGCTGAGTAATAAATTTTGATAACCCATTAGGCTGGAGCAAAACACTAATTTCAGCTGTCTAATCTGACTTATCCAGGGGACCCTCCACACCCAATGCTTTATTTATTGAGATGTTAATTGCAATCCAAGTGCAATAGGGGATGAGGAGACAAATTTAGATCCTGACTTACAAATAAGAAATAGCTATAAATATCTACAAGTATCTCCATCAGGACTTAAATTATCTTACAATCACAAAAGTTGCAATATAGCTGAAGCTCATATGATTCTACCCACATTAATGAAAGCCATGATATAAAGGTAAAATGTTTTATTATTGTACACAAATGTGTTTATTAAGGTGCATTCTTTGACTGTACATATGCTTGCACATCATCTACCACTATGTTTAGAAAACACTATTGATCTTGCCAGATACCCAAGGAAAATTTAGGAAAAAATTACTAATACCTAAGCTTTGAGGTTAATTCAATGGGAAACTCCCATTTGAACCTCAAGATATCCACATTACCATGATATGGGGCTTTTGTACCTTTTGTGTCACAATTAACTGGCATCAACTTAATCAAAAGAACCTCAAGGAAACAGACCTTGCCATCTTGTACCAATGATAAGGTTTTTCAAGACAAAAATACCAGATAACAGACAAGTAACATTGCACTGCTAGGAAAACTATTAAAGGACTGTCCATACTTTTAAAATCACATTTACAGGTTGGATAGACAAGCTGTAGCCAATGAACAGCTAGGCTGCAGAATGTCAGTTAGTAAGTCAAGTAATTGAAATAAAGACACTCTTCCTTTCTGCCTCTCAGCAGCAGGGGCATCTGGGAGAGCCTGCATGCAGCTGGCCCAGGCTCCCTGGGACTGGGCCACTCCATCTCCATCAGCCACAAGGCTGCCTCTGCATCCTGAAGTGCAAAGAAACTATCAAGATACAGAATATGTAGAACAGACCTGATCACTGGTACAAAAAAAAAAAAAAAAATCTCTGATTTGAAATGTTTGCAATTAGAACTCCCTCACAATTACATCTCTTCTTCCATGTTTTAGTTGTAAGAACTTTTAGGTATCAACTATCTTGCCGGAGGAAAAACTCAAGAACTACAAAATGATGACAAGAACAATCTGCTCACTCTAAGCTTAGTTAAAATTGATTAAAAAATAGTAAGTTACAACAGAAGATGTTCCATTACAGTTCAATTGGATGAACTGAGGCTTACATGATAAACTTGAAGCCAACACATGGTCTCAGCAGCAATTTCTTTGAAGTAGAAACTATAAAATTTAAAGATTTAAGACAGATCTAGATTATTGAACTAGAGAAGTATGAGTAAGTGCTGTAGGCAACCTGAATGCTTTTGCACTGAGGGTTTGCTTTGGTATTTAGTCAGGAAAACACCAAGTCTCTTTGAACAGTGCAAAACTACAAATATTTCCAATGGCATTTCTACAGCTTCAGAAAGAGCTACATATATGATTAATGCACTCTAGTAAATGATTTCTAGTTCATAAAGCATGATCTGAACACACTGGCTCAACTGTTTTGTTTGCCTGTAAATAAAGATGCAAAGTAGAAAAAAGTATCTTCAATTTTGAAATACCTTTTATTTACGTTATGCTCTTTTTAACCATTATCTTAAAAAGTATTTCTAGGAATTTTTCAGTGATCTTTATATATAAATTGAAGTATCCAGGAATAAACATATGGGACCATTAAGAATGTGAACACAAGTTATATCCATGGCAAACGGCGTCTGATCTCTGCAGCCTAGGACTTGGCTTTGTGAGAAATAAGACATCTTATTTTTCACAACTTAACCTCAATATTCTTTAACCTTTAATTATACAGTCATTTGGTACACAACTGTACCCATTTCATTGTTTCAAAGATCTACCTACAGTGTATAGAAAAATTAAATCCTGACAACCACTCTCCAAGAAACAGCTAATAAAAAGTTCACAGCTAGATCAATTAAGTAAATAAACAAACAAACAAAATAGACATAACTCTCAAAATACTTGCTATTACTAAAATGAAAAGGCAGAATAAAAGATTCTTTGTACAATGAACAAAGCCAATACCCTCTTTCCCCTGAGGAGTCTCAAGCTAAATGACCTTGAACTAGCAACTAGGGATTAATCTAGTCTAAGAACAATTTAGATAGAAGATACTACTTAAAAAGTTGCTTTATTTTTAATTACAGAATTAAAGGTACTCATTTATTTGTGGACATTTTTATTAATTTACTTGGGGAATAGTAAGCAGCAGAATTACCTATCATGCTACTCTGGGATGGAAAACATTCCTGTGAACAATTTTTTACTTTTTTTTTTTTTTAAGAGGAATTTCTTACAGGAATGAGAAAGTAACCAAAAATTCCACAAACACCTCCCCAAACTCCATGCACAGAAATTTTCCTTCCCCAAAAACTTTCCAAGTGTGAAAAGTAAACAAGACATCAGCATTAATCTTTCAGAATGTATCCATTTAGAACAGAATGGAAGGAACTCATATAGTGGTGAAGAGAGTACTGCAGCATTAACATAATCCTACATTTGCCAAGAATTTTTTTAAAATAAAATCTAAGCAGAATTTAATAGCTGTGTAGCACTGATAAAACAACTAGACTTTACTTTCCACACCTATATTGCTGTAAGTAATGATAAGACTATTTTCTTTCCCTATTCAATCCATAACTTATAAAGCTTTTTCTACCCCCCCAACTCTGAGAAAACAAAGAACAAACAAAACAAATCCCCACCCAATCAAAGTTTAATTCTTCCATTCATGGCTGCTGAAATCACTGTTTAGTTCTGAGATTTCACAAAACACTTTTCCAAGCAAAAACGTTTCCAAGTAGAAACACTTTGCAAGACTTATTTTGACCTGTTTGTACTTCAGGGCAAACAACTGGGCTCTTACAGCACAAAGCTGAAATTATGGATATCCAGGAGAACAGAATTTAGGACTTAGCTCATCACAGAAAATAAAGGACTGTAAAAAGACCAATCATGTCTGGATCTGCAGTACCATTTGTGCACTGCTCCAGGGGAACCTTACAAGTTGAACTCAAAGTTATCTTGAGATGAACCTGCTTGTTCTAATATGCTGTGATATAGAAAGTAAATACTACTTCTCAGACATTTATTACTTATTCACAAACAAAACAAAAATCCCACTGATTGAGCCCAATAAAGAGAAGCAAAAATGGGTTATCAATGGCAATTTGTATGTTTACTCAGGTGTGAAGAACTCAAAGTAAACAGCAAAGCCACTACAGCTGTCTTACATTAGCCAAAATGAGAAGTTAGTATTTGGAGTATACTAAATACACTGGAAATACTGGGAAAATAACTTGTCCACTTAGTATTAAAATATAAAAGATTGACTACTTCTGCAATTTAAACAGAAAAAAGCAAAATCTACAACGAATATTACTAAATAAATTCTGCAAATACTTTTACATATCACTGAAAGATACAGCACAAGGGTGAGACAGAGAACACTTATCAGAAATCTGTCTCTAAAATGTACAAAACCCCACTACACCTTAAGAAAGCAGAAATGCTGAGAGGGAGGTCAAGCACCAAAACAGAACCAACCAGAAAAACCTCCCAAACTGAAGCAAACAAACCAAAACCAACAAAAGTCCCAAACATAAGCAAATAACCCCTCCCAGATACTTAATATCTTTGAACTATCAATAAAACTTTAGTTTACATTAAATGCTTTCAGGGATTTTTTTTAACAGTCACCCAAAATACATCAGCAGCTCAAAACATTTAAGCAGCATTTAAGGTGAAAAGTTTTACTCAACATTTTGGTTTTCTGTAGGTTTTCATTTTTGTTTGTTAAATTATGCCTTAGATAACATTTCACACAGTGGTTACATAACTCTGCTGATGTCAGTGTTACTTTGTCTCAGGCCTACTAAGCTGCATAACTGCCAACACATCTTACATGGCACAGGGTTTTCTTTCCACACCAGAAACAGCTTTTGTTTCTGTAACTACAAAGGTGTATTTCTTTTCTTTTGCTCAGAAAGGCCACAAAATTGTGCTAGAGATTGTGAAGGGAGGAGAGAAAATCAAGGTTCAAAAACAATGGCAAAAAGAATCCTTTATCAACTCTGTTCATTCTTTTATCATTTTGTGCAAATCCCAGTCCCAAAGAGCAAGCAGCAAAAAGAGAAAAATGAAGTGAAAAACTCTGTTCAAAGAAAAATAAAAACCTACTAAACATGCCAAGTTGGCATGATAAATCTTCCTTAATTTTAGATGATTTTCATAGCAGCATTCTAGCAAATCTTTTGCAATATTATACATTACCTTTAAATATGATCCATAGTATTTTGTTACATAAGGACTATCACACTGACTTAAAACAGTTATCTCTTGCTGTATATCTTCTATTTCATCTTCTGCTTCCTCAAGGTCTATGATTTTTATGGCAACCACTTGCTGCGTCCGATTATCAATTCCTTTGAAGACCTCACCAAAGGAGCCTTTCCCAATACGTTCCAATTTTGTGAAGAGTTCTTCTGGGTCTGCTCTGTGGTTCTAGAAAAAGGAAAAAAGGCAAAAAAGACACATGAGTTGCCTAATTTACTTCCAAGTTATTAGCCCTCATTACTCCCCAAGAAGCACGCCATCCAGATTTATCATCGCCAGAAGGGTTGCATCTGGTAAATTTATTTCCTACACAGTAACTTCTAATTCAGCTATTAGTTACAGAACATACATTATGCAATTCTGGCAAAGGTAAGTGAGCCTTACCAGGGAGGGAGTCAGGTACAAACCTCATTTCACTTCCTCACATAACAACCTTTTAAAGAATAGAGCTGTTCTTAACATTAATCCTGCCTGTGCAGGAATTCTCAAGACTGGGGAATGCAACTACTGGCACAGGACCACCAACAACATCCAGGCAGAAAAGGCTGGGCTTCCCACCTGGCCAAGAGCCTGGGGCAGGCACAGCTCCCTGTCATGTAACACAGCCAGGGGTGCCCGGGAGGGGATGGCAGAGCCTGAGATCAGGTGAGACCAGGTGTCTTTGGGCAGTTAAAAGGACTGACAGAAAGATGAGCCAAGGGGACTGAGAGGTGTTCAGCAAAGGAATGAGAAGCTGTCATGGAGTGCTGGACACGTGGCATTGCTCAGAACTGGCTGGTATCACCACACGTGCCTTACAGAGGGGAGCAGAGCACTGCTGAGGACACTGCTGGTTTGGAATCTCTGCTGAATAACTACTTCTAAAATCACCAGACTGGTTATTATAAAAATATTTTAAATTTCTTAGTAGTCAAGTAGATTTCTAAGTAGACAAGTAAGTAAATTTCTAGTAGACAAGTAGTCAGGAGGGCAACAAAAAGGAAGCAAATTCTCATTTTCCCTTCAAGATAAAGCAAGCCATGCAGCTGCTTAGAGAAGTATATCTAAACATCAGAGCCCTGGCTTTTGAAGGATGTGGATGACACACTCCACAGTTTACCAACACAGAACTTGAGATCAGAGTACAAAAGTTTACAGAGAAATATTTTGAAGAAGTCAGACAGACACACCAAAAGAACCAATGCTTTGCAGAGCAACAGAATTAAACACCTTACTGCTATCAGAACTGGGCAACTGATTGTACAAATCAGTGTTGAATAAGGAAACATCTCTGCCTGAAAAAAGCCCTCTAATTCAGTAAGAAATTTTGAAAATATGGAAGAAATGCTTTGCTCTGCATCTCTCTCACATTCCAAAAGTCAGGACTAGCAAAAGAAGTGGCAGGTTTGGCAAATGCAGACATTTAACCTAAAGCACAGATTACCCTACGCAACCAAATACTCAAGTATCAACATCAAACTCCAGAAAATAACTTTACATTAGTCTTCTTAAAAATTCCTGAGGAAATCTTTACTGGGAAAAAAAATTGCATTACTACTTTAAGCTAATCCAAAATGTACAGTCCCATTTTCTTACATCTGGGCCCTTAGTGTTGCTTCTTCCCTTTGACCAGAACCAGAATTTATTCCAAAATATGGTGAAACGAATCAGGAAACAGATTTAGCTGAGTTAACCATATGATTTTCCAGGTTTATTTTCAGCTGAATCAGTTAACTGCTCATATATACCAAGCTGTTATTTCTGCTATCACAAGAGGAGGGAACATGAATTAGTACAGCAGATTTATACTGATGTGTGGAGGTAAGATTTCTAGATTTTGCAAACAGACAAGACACATTGCTGCTCCTGAGCAGCACGGTACAACTGTGGAATGAGGAATTTCCCTTTTGTCTATAATGAGCTCATTGCTACTCTGCTTCATTAAAAACAATTCCTAGAAATAGTTAAACAACAAAATTGTATTTTCTTCTGTTAATAGAGACAGTGAAATACCTAAAAGATGAACAAATACACAATCAAAGCAAATTTAAAAAAAAAAGAAAAGAAGAACCTAATTGGTTTGAAACCTGGAAGAACTAATTTTGTTATACTGGGAAAGAAAACTACTGAAGCCTTCAGGTTCTCATAAAGCTTTTAGTTAAAATGGTCAAAGAACAGCAGTAAATCTTCAGACCGCCCAAAGACAGACACATTGCTGTAACTACTGCACCAGGTCCTGCCATCATTTCATTGATAAGAGTAAAAACAGTATTTTTAAAAAATCAGAATTTAAAATCTATTTCCAGGCGTGATCCAAAAAATTTTTGTAGGGACAGGTGTGGCAAAAGGAGCAGTGACTGCCACCCAGCCTTTCCCTGCTGCCAGGTAAGATGCCAAACTCCTCTAGCCAGGAATCACTTCTCAACTGCATTAGCTACAATAAGGAATAATTAACATATAGTTCTTAATTTACAACAAAGAAAGAACACACACTTCCAAGAAACAAGTTAAGAGAGATGACTGGCAAAATTTTTATTGATGCTTAAATACTCATCTTCACAAAACCTAGTTTCAATTTAAGAAATACTTGGAGTCTGGGATTTCAGGAGTCAATCATACTAACAGGTATTGTTGATTTGAGATTAAACCTGTTAAGCACTTCCAGTCAGATAAAAGAAAAGCAATTTAATAACAGACATGCTCAGCTAATCCAGCCCTTCATAAATGTCTGATCACCTCAAAGGGCAGCACCTGGATTTTGCTGGGGGAGAAACCTTAAGCAGAAAACTCCTCTGGGCTCCTCAGTAGAAAAGCACATCACTCCATCCTATACACCTACTTAACCACCATCAACAGAACAAACCAGGCCTACAAATTCTCTCCCCCAAGCTACTTCAGGTGAATCAGAGCTTTAAAGGCTATTTTATCTTCCAAGGACTCCTGATGCCATTATGTGTGAGTGCTGGAGTACAGGGAGATCAGTCATGGCTGGACTTCCCAGTGCTGCAGGACTCCTTGTACATATCCCTGCGAGGAGGAGGTGGAACAGAGGGGCATCAGAGGAGAACAAACTGTGCAGGACTACTTGAGGAAACAGTCACATCTTTCTATTCTCAGAAAATCCTCTCACAGCAAGCAAAGTCAGCTTTACAGCTTCTGTTACTCACCGAGGCTGACAAGGGACTGTAGGACACTCCAGGATAAGGACAAATATTTCCGACCAACTACAGCTAATACTGAGATAATATCCTTTGGAAAGACTTCAAACTTGTAACACTACATAACTTAAAACATGGCCTGAGAACAAAGACTTCATTTTGGAACAGATTTGCTTTTACCTTTCTTAATTTCCTTGTCTTTAAGCCTACTGTTCTACAGGAATGTTTTTCTGTAACTAATGAAAACAAAACAAAACTTTAAAAGACTGCTCCACAAACAAATGTATTTAAAAGGACGGAGATATATTTTATATAAATAGAAGTGTATATACATTTATACACATCCTCAAAACATACCAGTAAATTTCTGCAACACAGCTGCCAGCTAAACTTGCAATATGGTAGAAATTAAATTTTTTAACACTATTAACACTCATGAGCAAAACCACTCATTTTTATTCCTTGTTGTTTCACAGATTTTTCACTGAAATGGAAAAAAAAACTTTGAAAGATGCCTGCACAAATAGCCAGTATTCTTTTTTTTTTAATAAATACTGGTTTCCATGGGAAGCCATGTCTATTGGGCAGCAGATGGTAACAACACAATAAGCAGTATATGAACTCTATCATCACCTCTCCAAAGATAATACCTATAAGTGGACAAATCAGGCAGAGAATATCTCACTCTTTCCCTCCCTAAACCCAGTTCCAGACAAAAGCAGCAACAAGCACAGGCACATTCTCATGCCAGCCCCAGTCCTGCCAGTGTGACTAAGAGCACCAGCATGAGCGTGACAACACAAGCCCTCTCTGCATCCTCTGCACGCTTCCAAGTGCACCATTTCACCAGCCTGGCACAGGCACACAGCCTGGGGCCTTCAGGAAACCTCTCCTCCTCTCGTATTCAACCTTACACCATCACTGTATGTGTTTGTACACATCTGTATGTGCACACGAAGTCAAACAATCTAGCTCCAAAAGGACCTCAGGAGGACATCCAACCTGATCACTTGCTCAGAAGCCCCAAATAAAAACCACTATAGCATCATTTTTGCCAGCATACTTTTTTTTTTTTAACATAATTTTTGTCAGTCGCTGTGTCAAGCATTCTGCCAATCTGGCTTATATAACCTCTTTCCTTTGATTCCAATAAATACATGTTTCTGAAGCAATGTCCTGGCTGTGCTTTGCTACAAGATGGACTTGCTGACTCACCTGTTCACCTCTGACCCTGTAACGTACCTGGTTCTTCAGATTCTGAATTCTTTAAAACAAACTTAAAGCATAATGAATATGTAACTTCCAAGATTATACAGAAATCTAATGACACAGACCAAATTAGAATAAACTGCTGTGTCCAGATCTGTTGGTACAGGACAGCTTTTACAAAAACAGGTCTGAAAACGCTCATAAATGAATTTCATTCAAAGGCACTGAACACAACTGAATGAAAAAAAAAAAAAAAACCAAACCAGAAAACCTTCAAAGTATCCTGGACAGAGACTGAACTAATAATTCTTTGATTCTAACAAAATCAGGCATCCAACATCCTCTAGGATTCCTAAAGCAATTATTTTAACAGTCTTGTGAGATTTCTTCTAAGTAATTTTTCTAAGTGATTTTTCCATCAGTGTGAGAACATATATCCCCTTGTCTTAACAGTATTCCTAAAACCTGACTGAGAAATGTTTTATGAGGACTTTCAAGCATCTCCCAGGCTTTATGTGGAACAGAAGGTCCCTCAGAATTGTAGCACTGCTACAGAGCAGCTCACCTACATTATCCAATATGCATTAAATAAAGATATAATAATTAGTTCAAAGGACTTTATAAAAGGTTATTAAGAGAAGCCCCACGGAGTGTTAACTACTATGGCAGCCTAACAGACCCTGGTATCTTTGGAAGCCATCAGAATTACCTGTGTTTAAAAGACTGACATTTCAAGCAAATCCATTTGCAGGCATTTATCTATTCTCAGATAATAAAGTACCTCTTACATTTTTCTTCTGTTCAGACTCCCCAAAAATAAAATTAAGAGGGACTAAGACTGACAAATGTGATATGCTACAGTACTTCTTTAAGAGTAATGTCTTAATCAACACATAAATTCCTTATCTCTTGCCATACACTATCTGCACATAGTTTCAGATATTTTATATATATATACACACACACTAATTATACACCATGCATATTAAAGCATGTAACAATATATATTCACATAAATTATATATATTTTCATATTTTATGTGCATAAGGAAAGTTACTCACAGAAATAGTGCCACAGGCATGTGTGTGTGTATACATAAAAATTTAAATAGTTTGAAGTTAATGAAGGCACAGGTGCAGATCCATTATTACTTAAAAGAATAAGAAAAATGAACCTGCTGACATTCAAGACAAGGGCAGAACCTGTACACACCTATTTTCTCCATCTTGAACTTATACGTACGTTTTTCCAGCTGTTTTGGCATGTAAATAAACTCTGATGTTGCCCTGCAGTCCTGTTCAAAACTAAGATATCAGGATTTGATTGTATTTACTGGAACTGTATGATACACATGCAGAGAATATTACTTTAACAACAGAACAATTTGATTTAATCAAATTTTTACATTAGCTACAAGTTTTTCTAGTCAGTGGGTAATAAAAACTAGATCTGGGTTTTGCTGTCCTTATATGGGACCTGACCTCCGTTACACCCTTTATGAAACATCTCTCTTATCTGACAAGGGCAAGACTCATTGCCATTTTTAGTGAGAACATAGGGAACTTCATATAAAAGCAAAAACAGCAAGAAAAACCTATGTGGCTGTTTTCATCAAGTTAGCCATAAGGTGAGCTGCTAGAAAATTTCTATGACTATCAAAACTCTAAAATCAGCTTTCAAATCCACCTATTGTCATATTTTTAAGGAAAGAATTACCTTCATATTCAAACCTCCTCTGACCTGTGGCAGATGCGAGCTGTCAATTGTACGTTATGCTGAAAATGGAAACCACTGAACTCACTTCCTCTATTCTTAGCTTTTCTTTCACACAACATAAAGCAGCTTAGGAAAAAGCATAAATAAGCACAAAAAAAAGACTAATACCATATGTTGCAAAGATCAGCTCTTTGACACAAGGCAATTTAAAACATTTACACCAATTATTTATAAAGAGTACTGTGCACTGAGGAAAGGAAACAAAGAGCAATTTCCGATGACAGTGAGCTTCTCTATAACTGATATCCTACACACCTACAGTTCAAATGAGTCCCACTTGGCTTCTATTCTATGTATCAATGCCTTTTAACTACCTAATATTTTTTTAAATGTCCTCAAACCACTGCATACAGCTGCATAATCTCTAGCCTGTTCACATCTCTGAGGAGCACAGCCTATTAAAAAAAATCAGAGAAAGTAAGGCGGGGGGACACACAAACTACATGATTGAGTCTCTACTACAATTTGAAAAATATGTGAGTGGCTGAATGTTTTCTAGCTACAAGTACGGACATCCTGAAATGGAGACAGAAATCAGTTCAAGACATCAACAGGTTCTGATGTCCCAGTGTAGGAACTAACTCTGTTCTGCATTTATTAAGAATTCATCAAATTGATCTTTCACAACAAGTTTCATCTTCTCTGTTGAACAGTGCAGGGACAAGTGACTGCTGAATGAGTAACTTACCCACCTCAATGAACTAACCTGATTCAGAAGTCAGAACATAAAGGACTACTGCAATTCTCCTTGCTTAAGAACACTTGTAACCTCTGCACTTTAAGAACTGCTTTGAAAAATGTACTCTGCAGAGAGATTTCAAAGGCCATATCTAATAGGAATATGGAAAAATAACCATTTATGAGCTGAAGCCTACTTTTAGCAGTGTGCCCTTCCTTTCAGCACCAGCCTGCTTATCAGCACACAAACAAATTTTTTTTATTTTTGCCACACCCATTTAAAGGAATAACTGTGTCAGAACTCTGCCAGCAATAACCTACATCATTACAGCATTTCAACCATTTTCCTAATATTTAAATACAGTTAAGTGGCAACTGTTATGTAAATTTGACAGGCCTTCTCACTCTAGAAGCCATTTTAGCATTTCCTGTGCAAGTTAGAATTTGATACACAAACCTTCCTCCCATAAATAAGATTAGAATTATACTACAAGCCAGCTAGAACACAAATATCAGTAAAATCCAAGGTTTTAGCTTGCCAATCCATAAACTAAAAAGTAGCAAAAAGACCTCAAATATGACACACATTTGTACTTAAATCTCTCCACTGAAGAAGTCACTACTTATTTTCAGGCCAAACAAAATTAAAGTGAGGCACAAACAAGCTAGTTGAAAAAGGATGGCTCCAAACCACAGTGTGGGTGGGTTAAAGAGCAGGCCACAAGTTTAGTTTCCACAGATAAGGCTCCAGGCTTAGTGACTGCCTGCAATGAACCCTAAGTGGGATCCTATACTTACAGGGCATCACCATTCCTTTAATTTGGGGAGGGGCCAGATTGGAGAAAGAAAGGCAAACAGCAGTCTACTAGAATCCTACATTTCTGTCCTCTCCCTCAAGGCTAGAGGACCGCAAGCTTGAAAGCTGTACTTTCCTCTTGAACTCTGGCCCTCGATCATATCGATGATACTGGACCTGAAGCTACAAAAAGCACACAAGGAAAAACCAGAAATACAACTCCAAAACGAGCTGCAAAGAAAGAAATCTCTGCTGCCAGAACCAACCTGCCCGTTTCAGGAAACTCCTTTTTCAATTACTTTGCAGCTCATTCATAGCATGGCAAAGCATCTCATTACATAAAAGGCAAGGGGAAGGGGGAGGGGAGGAAAAGAAACACCCTGGAGAAAAAAAAAAAAAAGAATCAGATTCTTCTTGCCAACTAGGCTAGAATAAAGCTGTGCAGGAATGCAAAAATGTTCTTGCTGTGACCAGCTGCCAGATGACACCTTCCTAGGTGAGAGATCAACAGCAAGAACATTTTGCTCCCCTCATAATTTTCTACTTTTTTAACTGATCTACATCAGTAGAAATTCAATCATTTTACTCAGTGTTTTACATTTAGGCATGCTACACTCATGGTCACTTCAAGCTGTACACTGTTTTTATTATTCTGCATTCAGCTCCCAACACAGAAGCCTCCACTGAAACACAACTCGACATCAAGCAAAGCATAGACACCCTCTGATCCTCCCCCAGTCAACATTATTCAGATATTCAGAAAATATAACAGTACCCAGCTCAGAGGAAAGACTGCAAAACATGGGGAAACAGGAGGAAAACAGGAAAAAAAAACCCATTCTCCAGGACTGAACATATGGTTCTTGAATTCTGGTTCATGTAAACAGTGAAGCCACTCTGGGCTCTCATACTCTCCCTTCCAAGGCTCAAGTGTGAAACCTGCAGATTTCTACACATTTCTCATTCCTTTTTTTCCTTCACTGATGCACAGAGAATTCATGCAGAACCATGACAGACCTTGTAAGAAAGCTTTTTCAGATATGCTGCCTCAATCAAGACCATTCAAATCCAGATTTCAGCAACACAAACTTGGTTACATATTTCCAAAAACTGCAGTTTTGTGCAATTTTTCAAAGTTTTCCTTATGAAGAAGGAACAAAGTTGGAGCCATGCTCTTTCCTGAGCTATGAATCTAATCAATATAGCTGAGCTATGAATCTAATCAATATAGCCCAACTCTGCAAAAACACATGCACAAAATATGACGAAGAATGAGACCAGCAAGCTACTGCTACCCTGTCAGTACCTGTATTTATAGTTTCTCTGATTCAGTTCTTTTTGCCAAATCTATTTGGCTAGCAATCCTGTGGCAGAGGAGATTTCAGTGAATATCACCAGGTGGGCACCCTTCCCAGGAGATTTAAGCTTCTCCTTCAGAGCTAAGGAGTGTGCTCAGTGATCCTCATCTAATCAGCAGAACAGACATGTTCCAGAAGAACTGCAAGAAGTTTAAATTTAAAGAACAAATGACAGTTCTTTAAATAAATACTGGTGAGGCAGTATTAGGAAGGAATTTTCTTTCCAATTATTTTAAGAAAGAAATAGCAGGATTTGGAACAGTGACTCCTGACGTAATGGATACCTCACCAATTATTTCTTTGAAGACACCAACAAGCAGACACTACAGCATGACAAAAAATACTTGTCACAGAAGCATTTCAGAGCCAACTTCGTAACATTCATCTCCAACCTCATCTTCCCCAAACCCATTTCTGAATGCTTTTTTTGTCAATTATTAAATTCAGTCCCTAAGAATAAATGAAAGGCAAAAAAACAGTCTCTTATAATTTTTCGAATTTCACGACTTCGAAATCTGAAGACAGTCACTAAAGAGAAAACAAGCAGTACTTTTACTACCGGTTTTAAATTCAGCCTTTCACTTTTAGAGATGGCTGAAAGATGAGGCTACTACTCTTGTCTATCTTCACCAATACATTTCACAGGTATCATAGGACAAATGCTGTTGTGCAGGGGCACAGTCAGTCATATACAGGTCTCCTGGTGTACCACCGAGTTTCTAGATATAAAGAAACATTCCTCCCCTTAAAATAAAATCCCTAAATAAAAAATTGCAATATATTACTGAGCTATTTCTTGCTGTACATTCTCCTTTTGCAGAAAAAGGAGAAAAGCAAGACAAAACTTTCATCTGAACTTGTAAAGTTGAGACACTGGAGATCACAAACAGCTAGTGCAAATATATTAAATGTTAAAATCAGAATAAAACAACAATTCTATCCTTTTAAAAGTCAGAACCATTTTCAGATATAATGTTTTTACATTTGGGGGAGTATTATTCTCTGCTCAAAACTGACATTGTATGATGGTACAGAACAGCACAGAGATTAAGGTGAGCTGGTTTATGCACTCTCTCCAGCTTCAGCTGATTTGCCTCTGAATTCCAAGTCAAATCACTCAAAGTGTCTATAAAACTGTAAAATATGCACAGAAAATACTACTACAGGACTGGACTTTTTCTTTTAACCCTGACAAAAGCATCTGCTGAATTCCAGGAGATTATACCTGCACAGCTCCCATGTACTGAATACTTTTCAGAGCTCTGTCTACTCTCCTCCTTTGACTAGTAAGATATTACCAGGATGACTGAGCCCTACTTTTCTTGCCACCAGAGTAACCTACCAGGAGGCATAAAAGGGAAGAACCAAGTTCAGCTAATACAGCCTGAGATGATTTAGGAATCTACTATTAGCTACAATAGAGCTTGTAGGTCCTACAACAACTTTCCTGTTCCTAGGAGGGGAACTGCAGTATTGAATTCCACCAATATTTTAAAGCAGAGCTGCTTCAAGCAGAAAAGAGGCTTGTTCTCCTTAAGTCTTAAAATACTGTCTTCCTGCAGAGTCTACCTGTGCTGCAGCTCAAAGTACCAATCAAGGAACTGAAACTGGAAAAAACACCACAGTCCACATCAACTTAATCATAAGACATCAGTTTTCTAGGCACTGTGGAAGTCTCCTGGTGTCCAACAGGTGCTAGACTCTACAGTTTCCCTTAAGTAAGACATGTTTCTAAATTGTAAAGGTTTAAAGCCTTTTCAAATTCGCTGTAGAAGCGTCTGGATACAGCTCAGTTCCTAGGACAGGAATAAATTAAAACACTCTTGAATGCATCTTTCTTCAAAGGTTTAAGTTTCTCTAACATGCACTTTCTAAACATTTAAGCATTTTACAGTTACAGACTGGTTGCTCTTAAGAGAAGCCATATTCTTTAAACTTCAGTGCATAAGGTTTACTAGAAATCTGACACACTTCCAAGACTAGCTTTAGGTATCACACATTTCTGATGTGCACTAAGTTAAGAGAAAATGTGGTTTTTTTTTTTTCTAGGGCTATGTAAAGGACCACTTACAAAATTAAACACTACCTCTCATCTTTCTCTACTTACCCAACTAGGCATTAACTGATTTACCCTTGAGCAGCCTGCAGGGAGGGACTCTCCAGCTGCCAGGCCCCAGAGTGAGCAGCGCCCTGTGGTCACTCTGTTAACTGGCAGCACAGGGAGCAAAGCTCACCTTGACATCCAAGTTTTCATTTAATCAAGCAAGCCTTCAATTGTGAATCAGAGTACACTGCCTGACAGGTCACATGCTCCTGGCTGCTACACTTTTAGAGGAAGTTAGGTTCTTTATTGCAAGTTAGCCTGAATGCCAACAAAAACAGATGGAGAGCAGCTCTAAACAACCTTTCTGGCTGTGCTCAAAACTACTGTCATACAGCATCAAGAGATATCAACAAAGCCATGAGAAAGGAAACAGAAAGTGTTTAGATAAGTAGGATAGAAGAGAAAATAGGGCATAAAGCCCCAAACAAGGTTCCAAAGACACACATACTAACAAAAAACATAAATGAGAATAATTAATATTTCCATCAGTTAATAAATTAGTATTTCACAGACTTAGGGTTTTGCATGACAAATTAGAATAGGAAAATGGTAAGTTAATACATTAAAACTCCACCAGCTAAAAAAGGCATTTATTACTTGAGTGATGCTCCAGCAAATTTACAGACTAGTTTAGAAAATTTAAATGCTGACACATTGAAAAGTAGGCTCCCCATCCACCTTAGAAAAGTTAATTGTTACTCACTTGCAAATGAAGTTTCCAACCTTTTATTTGTAAAGAGTTTTGGAGCATTGTGTGAGATGCTGCCAAGAACACAAGTTCATCAGAAACACACTAATCTCAAATTACACCCTTGAAATGTTCTGATCACTCGAAACAAACAACCCTCTGAACTATGTACTCTGTCAGGCAATAGAAGAGCACTTAGGATTAGTAATAAGGAGTCCAACACCTTCTTCACTCCAGCTGTTTTCAGCACCTGGGCTGCCAAAGACACAGGCAACATGTCTCCTGCAAGCTGTATCCAGAAATGTTCTGTAGTTCTACTGGATTCCTTGAATACAGTGCTGGTGAACAGGTTTCTCACTGTGAGATCGCAAAGCATTCCAGACTAAGAACTAGTTTGAGTATTTTTATCCCAAGGAACAAAGTTACTGTGACATTACTGAATAAAACCTCAAACCTGAGAATCAAGCTCACTGCAAACTGTGCTTCCTGTAACCAGGACACCTTAACCGTGCTCATTATCCTTTCCATTTTCCATCTCATCTTGGATTCTGCATAAAATGACATAATTTGTGGTATCATGTTCAGCTTCAGACCACTCACGTTATACATACACCAAGTAACTGGATTTTATGGAATGGGCTTCTAAGCTGTTAGTTAGAAGTTAGGCAGCTGGCTAAGTTAACTCTGTACAATTGCATCAAGTGGAGCCTTTCCAAGGAAGCAAGGAAAATAAATGTGTTTAGGAAGTTATTTGCAGAAGCAAGAATGGTTAGGTATGAAATTTGGTTTTGTTAGGGACACAAGACAGGTTTAACAGAATGTAACCACTACATAAACAAATGGCTCTGTAACTACTCATAAGGGCAACAGATAATACCACCTCTGGGTCTGCCATTGCTGTCAGGGGACTAAAGTCAGACTCTAAGTCCACCAAAAATAACTCTGCGTGATTTTCTGTAATTTTCCATGTTTGAGTTTTTTTTTTTAAAGGGGACCTGACTCTTCATAAGGTGAAAAATCTTAAAGGAGTCAAAAAAGTTTCTGATATACTTTGGTGATAAACTGTCTTAAGGCCTGGTTTTGGAGTATGGGAATTACATAACATGTTTTTTTCTGGATTTTTCTTGATTTTTTTTTTTGTATAATCAAATGTAAGGGAAAGCATAAGATGACAATTAAGTTGAAAACTTCAAACTTGTGACATTTTCTGACAAATTCAGTTTCCAACTGTTACATTCAATAAACTCTTTCCTTAACAGATTACAAAACAAGAGGTTTGACATTACACTTTCCCACAGTGATAGTTTTAACATAACCATTACATCTTGCATCACAGAGGAACCTGTTTATTCCTTCTTTAATCAATCACCACACATCTACTTTAACACTGAGCAGAAGCAGGCACACTTTTACCAACATTTAGATGATCCTGCCTGAATAGTCCAGATAGGTTAAAAAACCCCAAAGGAAAGAACTCCTCTATCTCAGACTGTCCTGAAGTTGCTGTGTTTGGGTTAGTGTTTTTTTTAAATGAAAACCCTCTGTATTATGACTCTTCTAGAAGAAAGATGAGCAGATTAACATCACACCAAATTCCATTTTTTTGTATTCTAAGGCTTTCAGGACTTGTGTAATCATCTTCATAAAAAGAAGGTCACCAAGGGAAAAAATGTGTTTTAATTCTATGCATCTGGATTTATCTAATAGTTTAAAAATGTTTTTAACATACTGATATATGTTAAGGGCTGTGGGTTAAACTAATAACAATACTAGTGGGGATAAGGATGCTACTAGGATAAAGTTTATTGGTGTAACAATGAAAAAACAGAACCTTAAATAATTTCAAGGTCCTTTTGTGTTGGTAGTTACAGAAAATAGGACAGCAATACATTAAGCAGATATAAAATAGGAAATTGACAAACTAGAATGTTGAAACAGAAGTTTCCCAAATACAAACACACTAGAAAGCCCAGAGGCTGTAATTAAAGAAGCTCAGACTAAAGCCTTTAAATCTTTTATAACAAAATTTCTTTAGGATGTTCTAATGCTACAGTTATTCTGACACAATGGAACTAGGCTGAGAAGATGTGGCTTGTGTCCCCTTATAGAAACAGAAAGTCAGTGAAATGCCATAATTTAACAGATTTCAGAAAGTCTAGAAATTATTAGAAAAGAGAAAGGTAAACTAAACCATAGCACTGTAACTGGCAGAAATATATAAGTACTGTTTATACATCAATTCTACACTTTCTAGAAGTCACAAAGTTACCTGACTGAAAGACGTATTTCTGTTCTGAAGCCTCCTGAACTCTTTACTGTATCTCTCACGTACACAGAGATGTATCATAAATGTTTCTGTATTATTTGAGGTGAAAAAACCTCCGATGTTATACAGGGATGACTATCCTAGAAGTTAAGAGAATGCTCAAAACACTGACTGGGCTGCCAGTACCTGACAAGAAAAAAATCAGCACTGAAATGAGCTGATCTTTACATTGATAAAGATCTCTGGCTAAATTTGTATCACATTGTCCAGTGGAGCAAGAATGAAAAACCAGAAGTATTCCACCTTTCCTATGAAAGTCAGTAACACACCAACTTGTTTGTTTTCTAAGAAGGTAACAAAAACACAGAAAAGCGACACCAGGCCTGATTCCCAGGCGAGGCGAGCTGCAGGTTCCTGACAGGCAATATTCGCCGGTGCTGTCCCCACCAGACCTGGCGGATACCACCTTTCCATGAATCCCAAGGTCCTCCGGGAAGCTGCACTACAGGCCCCGCGCCAGGGTGGTGGGGAAGTCCTGCTGCAGGTCCGCCTGCCAGCGCGCCTGCTATGTCATTTACAGCGCACCCACACACCCTGCCATTAACTTCACTTCGCCTTTAATCAGTTTTAGAGGTTCTTACGTGCTCCTGGATGCGGCGCGGCCACCCCTGAACAAAGGGAGGCATGGAGGGAGGGGAATCCCTTCTCCCCCGCCGGGGCGCAGGTACGCGGCCCCCGAAGCCTCCCGTTAGCTCGGAGCAGCCCCTGCTTCCCTCCCTGCCTCCCTCGCTCCCCCGGCGAGGCGGCGGCCCGGCCTCCCCCGGCCCGAACGCGGCCCCGCCGCGCTTCGCCCACCCGCGGCCCCCCGCGCCCCGGCTCCGCCCGGTGCGGGCCGCAAGCGCCGCTTCCGGAGCCGGGCCGGGCCCGCCGCCTCCATTTTGGGCCCGGTGCGGAGCTCACCTGCATGCCGGGCACTTGCACCGCCACGGGCGAGTGGGCCATGGCGGGCTGCGGCGGCCGGGCGGGCGCCGCCCGCTGCTCCCCGATCTCGGCCTCCTTCTCCTGGGCGGCGGCGGCGGGGCCTGGAAGGACAAAGCGGCGGGGAGGCGGCGGCTTCAGCGCGGGCCGCGCTCCCTCCTTCCCTCCCCGCCCTGCCCGCCGGTCCCCGCCCGCCGCCGGCTCCTCACCTCGCGGCCGCGGGGCTGCGCTGCGCGAAGGGCGGGCGGGGGTCGCTAGCGCCGCTGTCCCCTGCCCGCCGGGCTCCCCGCAGCGGCCCTGCCCATGCCCCGCTCCCCGGTCCCGGCGCGGGGGCGGCTGCTCGGGGCCCCCCGGGGTGGCGGCTCTCGGCGCGGCCGGGGCTGGCTCAGAGCGCCATGTCGGGCTCCGGCTGCAGGCGGCGGCTGCTGTGCGGCGGCTGCTTCCGTCTCGGCTCCGGCCTCGCGGGGCGGAGCCGCCGCACGGCCCCGGCGTCACGGCGCCCGCCTCCCCGGGCGGGCCGGGACCGGGGCACGGCGGAGGGAGGGGCCGCGGGGACCCCCGGCCGCAGCACGGCCCGGGCTGGGCGCTGCGGCCGCCCGGCTGTCACAGAGTGACCAACGTGTAGGGTGGAAAAGATTTCTGAGGTCATCGAGTCCATCCGATGGCCAACACCGCTTTGCCAACCAGACCAGGGCACCGAGTGCCACGTTCAGTCTTTGCTTAAACACCTCCGGAACGGTGACTCCACCACCTCCACGGGCAGCCCGTTCCAAAGCCTAATCACCCTTTCTGTGAAGAAATTCTTTCTGATGTCCAACCTAAACCTCCCCTGGCACAGTTAAGATCCCCTTGTCCTGTGGCTGGTTCCCCGGGGAAGGGCCCGACCCCCGCCCGGCCTCAGCCTCCTGTCGGGGAGCTGCGCAGAGCAGCGCGGTCCTGCCTGAGCGTCCTTTGCTCCGGGCCAAACACCCGCAGCTCCCTCGAGAGCTCTCATCACACCTGTGCTCCAGGTGCTTCACCCATTTCTGCTGCCCTTCCCGGGACCCGGCCCAGCACCTCAGTGTCCTTCCTGAACACTGGACACGGCACTCGAGGTGCAGCCTCACCAGCAGCAGTGCTGACCCCTCGGGCGCTGCCATGGGGTCCCTCCTGCACAGTCACAGCGCTGCTCCTTGGCCCCACTGTCCCCAACACCCCTGTACCACTGGCTCCTGCACCCCGGAGACACAGGGTAGTAACCAGGTACAAATAGCTGAGGGAATATTTGATGGGGTTTACTTGCTTTTGTGACAAAAGTGGCGATGTCTTCTTGTCTCAGGGGTGCTCCTGACAGCCAGCTGTGGCAGAGGTGGTGAGGGCAGGTCCAGTTGGTCTTTGGAGGTTCAGCTCCCAGTTCAGGGTGTTTGGCTCTTTCTTGGCTCACCTGGGGGGGTTCCCCCCTCCTTGGGCAGCTCTCCCCACCCTGCACCGGCTGCTGCAGGGCTATCCCAACACATACCTCTGTCCTTCACCACCACCTGCTTTCCTGTTCCTCACCACCACCTGCTTTCCTGGTGAGTTGGGCTGTGCCAACATTCTACCAGGGCCTGAAGAGAGGAAAATAACAGTGTTTTTGAAGTGACTTTTCTCCCATTCACGCATGAGTCACACATTAGTGTGTGTGATTCACGTTCCTATACATGTAAGTTTTGCCAGTTACTAAAGCAAAGCTCAAACTGATATCTTTTATGGCACTGGTCTTCCTCTGCAGCCCACTGGCCAAGAGTACACAAGAAATCACGTGGATCCATTACAAATATCCTCATGGATATGTGAAGGATTCTCTCAAATTCACAGGTTTCTAGATCTAAAGGCCAAGAAAAAGTAAGGTAAGCTGGAGGTGTTGGGTTGCTGGCTGTAGGAGAGCTATCCTGCTGAGAGGGTGGGTCCCTTCAGAAAGGATGTGACAGCAGGTGGTCTCCCTCCCTTAGGACTCAGAGGAATGTTGCACTAGGCAAGGAACACAAAACACCTCTGTTTAAGGTAAAGCTGTGTTAAAACAGGCTGAAGACAAGAATTTCAAAGTTAGGCAGTCTTTCCATACTTAACTCACTGTGGTTTGAATCAAAAAACAAACAGTAATGTTTGTCAAAGACGGGCTTGTGGATTACGGTGGAATATTTTTTTTCCTACTTGCCAGTTTGTTAAGCCTTTACTGTTACTAAAGTGTTTACTTTCTTCTGCACCCTGTAAAAAAATAGCATGACTTAAAACGGCTTCTGTGTGAAAGTTGTACATCTAAGTTACTTATGAGCCTACCTGGAGTTCATTTCAATGCATGGAATGTTTAAGGTAAGTATTTTCTGAAAGTTGATACCATATACTTAAATTCAAAAATGTTTTTCATTAATAAACTTATGGAAAAAAATGGGGATTTCTACTGACAAAAATCTTTAATTATGTACAGTGGTTCAGCAAATAAATGAATGAATATTCACTCATGGTACTTCTGAATCCTGGCCTGATTCATTCTGCTAAAATATACTTAAATCACTTCTCCTGCTACCTTTTAATAATCTTTAGAACATAAGCCCGGAAAAAATCCTGACAAATGAAATAGGATTATTTTTATTTCATGCTGCTGCTGCATTGCAGACCTGCTGCTCCTCTTCTGATTCTGAGGCTTTGCTTTTCTCTTTCTATCCATATATTACCTTGATTTTTCTCTCCAGATTCCTGGTAATTGTTTATCTCAGCCTTGTCTTGTTGTTATACATATTTTCTCCCTGTTTACTTTGTACCAGAAAATACTAATTGCCAATCCATTCTTCCTATTTTGGGGCCACATACTGTGACTTTTGGCCTTTTATGTATTTCTGACTTGCATGAAGATTAATATAACATGAAAGGGACTGTAGCAGATTTATTTAAGAGAGCTCTAGTTCTGGTCTTGCAGGACAACTGTGAAGATGTGATAAGGTATTCTCCCCAGCAATTACACCTACAGCTGTCTTCTGTGCATGGCAGGTTGACTAAAGGAACTGCAGTGACAAAAGAACAAAGAAAAACATCCTGTGAAAAGGCAGGTCAGAAAGCCCAGGAATGACATGGTGAGCAAAGCCAGGGAGGAAAACCTGTCAGGGAATCTTAGGTAATCAGCTGGTCATGCAATGGCTGAATCATTGAGCCAGGCTGTGAAGTGAGGTAGACTGGCACCATAACATCTAAGAAAAGAGCTGTAATATTGTATTCCCCTCTGTAATTAGGAAATTCTAGTTTGTGCATTAAGAAAGACAGGTGGTCAGTTGCTGATATTGCTCTATGAAAGACCTTCCCTGCTCCCTCCCAGCCTGCTCTTTAAATACCTGGTGCTGCTGTTTTCCAAGACTTAAAATGTGTCTATAATTCACTTAGGACAGCTCCCAGGACCTCACAGTAGCAATGTGACCCAAGTCAGACCTTCAACTGTTTCATGTTTTTTAACTACTATTTTTGTGTTGCTGGTGTGAAAATATAATTATTTTTACATCAGAAGACTGCAGGGAGCTATCAAAACCATGGAGCTTTTGGAGAGTGCCTGCACCATGTTAGTTGCTTTAGACATACCACAAAAAGTGGTAGAAATGTCTCTTAAACTTTCAAACATAAATGAATAAAATTAAATTAATTAGAGTGTTAAACAGAAAAATACTGTATTTTACAGACTCCAAGGACTCTTCACAGTAGTGTGCTGGGGGGAGGGAGGGAACAGGTGTCTGATCTGGTTCTAGCAGAGTTGATGAAAACTCATACATCTGTCTAAAAATATGATGCCCAGTTTCTATGTATCAGGATAGATCTGGATGTTGCAAACCCTTCAGTGCCTTTGCAAAGTTCAGCTGGCTGGTGTTGCACTGAGCTGGGCTTGTGGTGAAAATCCCATGCAATGCATTTAGAGGCACCCACAGTTCTCCTGCCTGGCACCTTTTTCTCAAAACAAGCAGCACAGCTAAATGGTTGTCCCATAGAAGTGGAGTACAGCATCCCAAACCAGTAACTTTGAATGCCTTTCATATTTTTCGTCTGAAACACCTTGCCAAAGATGTTGTGGAAGCTAAAAGTTGACTGGAATTTGAGGAAAAGAGAACCACATATTTATTTTATTAATGAGAACATTAGGAATGTCAAAGGAAGAATTAAAATGATTTTTTAAGAACATAATTTCTCAATTATTTGACATAAATCAGTCTGATTCATAGGCATTAGGGAAATCACTTTGTCTTCAAGGCAACTTATTTAGGATCTTCAGAATTTCCAGCACTAGAAGCTGCTGATACTCACTAATTCATGGGAGACAAATGTAGTCCTTGTCAATCCCTTATTACAACTTCGACATCTCTGTATCCAATAAATAATTTAAAATTATAGAGCCTTGCAGCTGGGCTAGAACCCAGACCATACTACATTCACTTCAGCTCACCACCTTCATTCCCATGCCCAGAACACATCCTGTCTCCCCTCATTCTCTACTATTCTCAGTATCCCACCTTCCTTGTAGCCTCTGCAGCTCTCGGTTCCCCCAGAGGAGGCAGCTCAGTTGTTCTGTAGGACACCAGGTGCATGGAGCTCCTCCAGCACAAATGGATTATTTAGATAATTCAGCTGCCAAAGTCTGCCAGTGCCAACTAAGTGTTAAAAAATTGAGATTTTCATGTAATATAGCAAAACCATGCATTTTCTTCAGGACACAACAACAGCATGTGCTTGACACAAGGATGATGCTCCACATCCTCCCTCAGAAGCAATGGGAACAAAATGATATTTCTTAGTAGGGCAAAATAATACATCTTCTTGCAATCTTCCTCTTAGAAATGCCTGAACTATTTTTTAATTGACACTTCCTGTACTTTTAAGGAAAATAATCAGTCTGATGTAAATGCCTAGGATGGAAGAGGTGGGTGAAGGATGCTGGTTCACCATCTCCTTCAATGTAAAGACTAAAGATCATTAAATCAAACAAGCAGATGCCAAGTTCAAAACAAACAAAACAAGGCACTTCTTCAACAGGGTATAGTTAAGTTGGTGAACTATTTGCTACAGGCCAAAAGTGACTGGACATTTTCATGGAAGGAAAAAAAAAACCTGATGCTAGGAAATACTGTTTATAAAACTAGCACCTCTGGTTGAGGAATTAGGTGAGCTGCAAATCCCCTGAGGCGAGTGCAAGCACTGCCCCTGCTCACTCCATTCTCATCCACTTCCCCAGCCCCTTCCACTGGCTGTAGTCAGAGATGAGCTGCTGTGGTGGATGGGCTTTGTCCTTGCAGGATTGGCCTGTTCCATGCAGAAGTTTAGCCTGGAGGTTAAAATTTTGCCAGAGTACTCAGCTGAGATGGGAGGAACTGTCCTGCAATGGTAGATGGTAGGGAGAGCCACTTGTTAAGAGGACCAATAGACACAGTGCTCATGGTACTAGATGACCTTGTTGCACAGGAATTTTGTGCTGACATAATCTTTAATTTCCCATAACAGGGAAAAAAACCCCAGTGAGTTGTCTTTATGAGGGTACTAAGCTGATAGTGCATGTGTGTTGTACCAGTCTGGTGAATGGTGAGTCACTATGTTCCTAAGTATTATGATATTGAATGGACTGTTCACAAGTTCAAGGGCAACATTTCCACCTTCAACACAAAAAATCCTTGTGCCAGTTAACTTTTTATTTCAATACAGTATTTGGCTTAAAGATGATCTTCTGTAGGATAGTTCTGTGCTTCCAAGATTGCAAGATGAGTGAGATGGAGCTACTGTTTTGTTTCTGACCTCTTTATTACAAATATACTCTATTTACACTTCCATCTCTAAAACAAACCACAACCTCTAAATACACACCCGGAGACACACATATATGTACTTATAGGTAATTGTATCAAATTCAGTAGTTTCATATCACAGAACATTGTTCTCGAATTACTCTTCTCATATATTCTTCCCCCTGTTTGTAAATATATTTTGTAATTTTAAATAACTCTTCTCTGCTCTAATTTCTTCCCCCCACTAAGCAGGAAACCAGAATTTCAGCAAAGCTTGCGCTCTTGGAATACCAAAAATAGTTTGCTCACAACAGTGGAAAGGGTGAAGGAAGTGAGAGGCCCTGCCAGTAGGCAAACAAAACTTCAGCCCCAACAGCACAGTGTCTTTACATAGCCAGTCCAACCCTTTTTTCCCCCCCTAATTTCTTTTTAGTAAAATGCATACAGTATTTATAGAATTAAAAACATTTCTATATAAGGGAACAGCAAGAAGCTGGTTCTGGTGGAATTCCTACACTAGCAAAGCACTCCTTCCAAAGAGGCTGATAGCCCTGGGCAGAACTCTGGGCAAGGTATTTGTGAGGGCATGTTGCTCTGCCAGCACCAAGAAAAGGGTGGAGAGAAAGAGAAACAAGATGGGTTAAAGAAGAGAGAGGAAAGAGGAAAAAAAGAGGTATTTTTTAAAATATACCAACCAAAAAAAAAAAAAAAGGAAGGAAAGGGTAAAGGAGAAGGTAATTCAGAAAGAGGTAATTATCTCATCTTGATAATTCTTACATGGAATTGCTGTACTAAAGGAAGGGATCTCCTTACCTTTCCTACTACATCTTCAATATTTTTTGGTGCCTGGTTTCTGTTGTTCTCAAGAAGATACTCTCTTCACCGCAGCCTCCAGCTAAGATGGTCCATGTATGCAGCAAGGCAGCAATAATCTGATGGAGGCAACTGGGAGGGGGAAAAAAGGAGAATAAAGTGCTATGGAGCACTAGCTGTGAGAAGAAAACTACTTTTTCCCAGCCTTGCCAGGCTGCCAGCACCAAAACAGAGCCACACAAACACACAAACACACACAAACAAATGTGCACAAACACGTGAATGCAGACACACACACATCTTCAGTCCCTGTCCCCAAAGATTCAGCCATCCTTCCTGAGAGGCCAGGGCCATCAGCTTGCTTTGTGCTGCTCTGCCACTTGCCTCTCACCCTTGTTCCCTCCTCACTGGCTGCAGCCACAAGGCCTGCCTGTTGGGCCCTGACAGCACGCTTGGCTCCTGGGAAGAAGTATTCACACACGATGGGAGCGAAAAGCTGAAAAGGAATCAAAGCCATCTCTATTGAAATAAACATCTGCTCTGCGTTCAGTATCGTGGCAACAGGGCTCACAAAATGCATGGGCAGCCCTCCAAGGGCTCCTGGCACAGCACAGCTATCGGTACCTGCTGAAAACAGGCTGATGGAATGGTCACAGCACAGTGGGGAGCACAGACCGGGACACTCAGAAGAGAAAACTTTGGTCAAAGCTAGAAATAACTTCATAGTTCCCTTGGAGGAATACAGCTCAGAAATCCACTGCCCCTGCAGTGATGCTGGCAGCTAGGAAGAAACGATGGCACCATGGTCCCTTCCATGTGGCTGAGATGTGTGCTCATCACCCCAACCCACAGTTTCTTCCCAGTTGCCCCAATGTAGGCAGAGGAAGAAAGCATGGGATATGGCTGTGGAAAGTAATTTTTCCCTGGAAACCATTCAGGGAGATGTGTGTTTGATGGTTCTCAGTTTACATTCAGTTCCCTGAGGAGTGGTCAGAATAGGCAGAGACACATTGCCTTTACCTCTACCCACAAGTTCTGCCCAGACAAACTGGGACATTAAATGCAATCCTCTGTTTTTCACTTTCCATTCCTATATCCCTGCAGAGACAGCAATGTGGCACAACATTGAGCTGAGTCCAAGCCAGGCAGTGACAGTCACAGCCAGTTCATCCAAGTGCTGCATTTGTCATGTATTTCCTTTGCTTTTAGTGATGGTGTCTTAGCAGGGGAAAGACCACAGCTTGGGTCATGGAGACTCACCTGAACCTCCATTTGTAACTTAGTAATGATAGCAAGAGGTCTTTTTAATGAGTGAATTGTCTGTGGTTGAGCCAGGAATCAATGTGAAGAGACAGTCCAATAACACCACTTTACTGAGCTTCTTAGAGCAGAAATGGACATGAAATGCAGGAATCTGATAGGTTCCTGAGAGAGGGAACAGCAGTATTTTTGTTTCCAGTTAATTTACCCAAATTCCCCTCAAAGCACTAAGTGACAAACATGGCCTTCACTGAGAGCTTCAAAAGGAAATTGCTGTTTGCATAAAAAACATACTCAGTTGAGTTGGTTGTTAAAAGGGAGCTTGAACACGAGGAAAGAATGGAACAAATATCTTGGAAAAATGTCCAAAAGCCATTGGATTGTGGGAAATGAGACTCAACATCTGTGTCCCAGTTGGGCTGTCACTCACGAACATCAAGCATGCAGCTTTGTGTGAACTGCTAGATGTCACAGATGGTGGCTTTTGGGTGAAAAAAATCAGGAGATGCTCAAGATTTCAGGAAGGACAGTAAGGAGAAGGGGGGCAATCTGAGGCTGAGATGAGGAGTTGAGAGCTTTGCCAGTTTTATAGCCAGACATGGTAAAAGGATGACAGAGAGGAAAAGGAAACACAGGGCTAGCAGAAAATCCTGCTAGGTTTTCATCTCTGTTTGAATATGTAAATAGGGTGATCTGAAAATTTTCCTGGCTTCACAATTCTTGTTTCCAGGAAATGAACCCTCAAGCAACGCTGCAAACCAACCCAGCTGTCATCACAGCTGTGACTAGCCACGGGGCAAATGGGGTGACGACGAGGTGACAGTTCTTAGTCCCAGACCTGCAGTCAGACTGGTACAGGCAGAGCCTGGTAGGTAAAATAAAACTCCAGGCAAGGGCCAGAGTTTCTCTGTGTGAATGGATGAGATCAAGGCACCAGCATGGTGAGTGTGCGGATCTAAGTGCAGTGTGTTCAATGATAGAGGCTGCAGCAAGGAAGGGAAATTTCCACAACAGAGTCACTTTTCTTCCAGCTAAGAGCAACCAATTCATGACTACACATCTCCCCTGGCTGCTTTTGGAACTCTCCTCTATCTGGTCCAAGTGCTGGGTACACTTATCCCTTGTGCTGATGAGGAAGTCAGATGTAAACATGTGAATCAAGGCCAACAAGGCTACTGGTGAGACTGTAAATGCCATGATGATGACAGTGTGACCTGTGTACTAAAAGGCTGCATCCATAAAACACACAATAGGTGGTGAATCCTTCATGGGTGCTAGTGCGTGGCCACCTTTGCATCCAGGAAAGTGGGTGTGTTTTTCACAGAAACATAAATAATCGTGAGACCTAGTTAAATACCACTCTCTGATACCGCATGTTGAACAGCAGACTCAGCCCAGGAAACAAAGGTAAAAGTAAGAAAAAAAAAAAAAAGAAAAAAAAACAAGCCCAGCTACAAAGGTAAAAGTAGGGGGAGGATATGAGTGAGAAAGGGGTGAAGGGAAGAGGAAGCTTCACAGATCCTATTACTTTTCACTGCTAATGAGCTGCTGAATACTTGGGCCATTGGTTCCCCCTTGCTCAATGTGTGAATGAGGAACGATAGCAAAATAACCTACCAGAAAGTGCAAAAGGATCCATCCCCTGGAGATGTGTCAAGAGTGGCTCCAGAGCCTGATTTCCTGCTGTGTTTGAGGAGGCTGCCACTGGGAAAAACGTTTACTAGACTGACCGAGATACTAATGGAAGACAGGGGATAAATGGGAGAAGAGGGAAACAAAGAAGTCAGTGCAGCAGGGGAGAGATGACCTTTCATAAGAGGGAAGTGCGGAAAGCTTGTTTATGAGCTGCTGCCAGGAAGTCCTGTGACTAACCTTATTTCACACACCGATTATATGGACTAAAGTTATATTTGTAGGAGGCAGGATAAAATGCATAACCAAGCTGTGAAAAGGTGGGCTCACCCTTCCTTTGGAAGGTTACAGCACTCTGAAAGCTCTCCTGCTGTGAAAGCATCCCACCAGAGCAAAGCTTTGCCTTTGGAGCAGAGGCTGTTGCCTGGAGGCCCGGGAGCAGATTTTGTAACCCTAGGGAGGAAAAAAACCCACAGCAAAGCTGTGTATTCTTGCAAAAAGAGCTGTTCTTTTTGCAATTCAGAGAGAGTAAATTTGACATGCTGTAGTTTTGCACTATGCTGATCTGATTGCTCCTGTGCAGCACAAGAGGGCATCTCTTCTCTTTCCATTTCCTCTCTGATGCACCTGCCCTCTACTCTTTGCACTCAAAGAAAAGCAATACTTTGTGTTTCTACAGCTTCAGTGACAACTTATGGATCATATGAAAAAGGTAGAGAATGCACAAGAGTGTTCTCCAACAGAACTTTCCACTTTCACCTCATACTGCAACGTGGACAGAAGACCAGAGGTGATCTGGAAGTTTGTGCAAGTCAAACAGGATAGACACAAAGCATAGCATCATCATAAAACGCCTGTGCTCATGGCAGGGAAAGTTAAGGAGGATGCTGACAGACTTTACAAAGACATCAGGAAGACAAGGAAGGCTCAAGGGCAACAGTACCAATGCAGAAAGATTGTAACAAAATAATGCTTGACGTGGTTAAACATCAACTCACAGATATGAGGAATAAACCAGCCTCTTGGAAGGGCTTGCACAAGCCAAAAGGATGAACTGTTTGGCTAGGCCTTATAGACACGTGAAGCAAAAGCAAACAAGCAAGTGAAGTGATTTTGCACAAACAGGCTAAATAACAGGAAAAATGTTGCAGTGCCAGGAGCTACTAGCCCGAGCCAGAGGGTCCTGAGTGGGACAAGGTGTAAGTGGTGTCTCAGCTCTGTCACTGCTGTGTGCCCACGCTGCCTGTGCATCTGACAAGGGGGAGCTGCCTGGCAGGGTGAGCCAGCAACCTCAAATGTCCCCTCTGCCCCACATCCAGCCACCAAGGAGAGAAAACCCTGCAAAGTGCTCTTCCTTCTCTGCCAGTGCCTGAGGCAAGATGGGTCACAAATCTGCAAGTGTAAGGTCAGAAGGGCAAGTAACACACCCAGACTGGCCCAAGGTGCCAGTCTGCAGAGGTTTGTGCTTCAGCTCATTCCCACAGCCCATGAGCTGCTCAGAGGCAGCACCAAGCCCTGAGAAACCCAGCCCAGCCACCAGATACTTGTCCTCCTGCCCCTATGGATTAGGTAGGTCCTACCTGACCAGTTTATTATCCTACATGCCTCCTCTGGCATGTCTTCCAGTGATGCAGTTGGTGATTTGAGGCTGCTCAGAGGGATGTATGGCTGGCTGCTCTCTGGCTGGGCCCAACCCAATGAGCAGAATTTGAACTTCCCGCTGTTGGCAAGTCATACTGCCACAGGGATGGACAACCACTGTGGCTATGTTTTGAGCTGCAATGCTTTCCTTCCATTTCTCCCTGATGTGATGGGCAAAGACAGTGGGAACCTGCTTTACTTTGATGTATGGCTGTGGAGGAAGCAGGGACACAGCCAGCAGCAGTGGATGGCCCCCATAACAGAGATGCCCACCATAACATTGTCCTGCAGGAACTGCAGGGTTTGCACTTGCTGGAGTGCTGGGCTCCCTCATGCCAAATCCCAGTGGTCCCTGTGCCCATATCCCTCCCAACCTTTCTGTTCCTGGCACAGGCAGTGTCAGCAGGACCTCACCACATCCAGGTTACATGGAGCTCCTGCAGCCTTGTTTGAATGGTTGCATTCACCTCTTGGCTAATTATAGCTGGGCAGATTGAAGCCACTCCTGGTGCCTCCCCATCTGGCACAGCATGTTTTGGTGAGCAGGTAAGGCCCTGGCAGTGCATCCTGCTTCCCAGCCACCTCCCTGTTCCCACCATGGCTCTGCACAGCCCTGACCAGCCTGTGCTGTCACACTGCAGTGGGGTCTGTGCAGAACCTCACCTGCAGCTGCAGTGCTTCCCCTGGATTTCCCCAGGGGTTTCTGCAGGTGGTTTCTGTGGGTGCTTTGCTGTGCTCCAGAGGTGCCTGTATAAATAGATCCCACTTAACCCACGTGCTTTTGCTCTCAGGTCTAGCAACTTGCCTCTCTCCACCTGCCCATGCTGGTAGTCTTGTGGCATGCAAGTTACCTGAATTTTGGAGCAATTTATTCCATCTGGATATCATTGCTGTGGTTCTACATCAAAATGAAACAATGAAGCTCTCATACACATATACAAATATTTGTGTGCATGGCCTGCAGACCCTTCTTTACATTACCATGATAAACATCCTGATGTGTCCTACAGCATAGCTTCCTCAGCCTTTTGGTTTTGTCCCAGTTACTACCCCAGCCTGGAATTTTTCTGCAGGAGGGACCTGAAGAAAAGGCCACAGCACAGAAAGACCCCATGTGGTTTCTCTGGGGTCCAACATAGGTGACCCTTTGCCCTGGACTGGTTTTTGAGAGCTGCCTCAAAAACCAGTTTGTCTGCAGTTTGGTGCAAAAACCGGTTTGGTGCAGACCTGGATGCACATCTCCCTGCCAGGGGCAAAGGTGATGCCCAGCTGGTCCTTGGCTCAGTGCATGCCCGTGGCACATGCCAGTGGGGAGGGCTACAGCTTCCTTCCCTGCATGGATCCCTGAAACTCCCTGGGTGTTTAAGAGTGGGGGCCCTTGTGAGGAGATCTATTCAACCTGTTCCTATTTTCTCACACCACTAAGATGGCAGGGATGAGGAGGTGGGTTGTCCCAGTTGCTGCCAAGGCAAGAGCTCAGCACCTCCCACCTGCCTCCAAGTTTATACTGTGTCTCCAACGTGGTAAGGGAAAATACAGCCTGGCAGCATGCCCGTCCAGCAATCTGCAGGGTGGAGGAGGGTGAGGATCAGAGTCAAACTTACTGGGTCAGGTAAGGTGAAGATGGGAGCCTCAGCCTCTGGGTCAGCCCCCATCCAGGAAGCCCTTTTCATGAACACTTGCCTTTCTCACTACAAAAGCCACTCTGAGGAATGGTGTCATGTCTCTGCTAAAGTCCCATTCCCTGGAAGGCCACTCCATATTGGCCCTTGCTGCCCAAAAGTCCACTTTCGTCTACTTTGGGATAAAGGAAAAGAGGGAAGGTGAGCAACAACAGATGTCCTTTCCCAGCAGTAACTCTCACCCCAGTGAGTGGGGAGAGGCAGCAAAACTGTGACCAGATCACTCAGAGCCAGAGAGCACCTGGTGAAGCAAGGCCTCTCCCGGGTTATTTGGTAGATCTGTATCACATAACCTGTGCCAGCACTGCCTTTGAAACCGACCTGTTTGTATGAAACAAAAATGAGAGAAAAATAACCAAGGCAGCCAAGGTGTTTGAGCACAAAAAGGAAGCTCAAGTCAATTAGCTTCCCTCTGGTGCCTGAAGTGGATGGGGATCTGGGGGCGGAGGAGTGATAAAACAGCAGATTAGCTGACTTTCATGCATTTGCCAGTCTGGCCGGTTCCACGGGATTTCTGGCTGCTGACATCACAGTGCTCCTCCAGGAACCAGCCAACCTATGGTAGTTTTCAGGAAATTCCAAAGAGGTGGTCATTAGTGGTTTACTAATAGAGTGTCACCCTTCCTCGGTCATCTGAGGCTTTCAAGCAGGGCCTGGGCACTCCACTCTGCCCTCGCCCTGAGGGACTCTTCTCATGTGCTTTACTACTTCAGGCTATTCTGGCAGAGCAGCCCCAAGTCCTTTCCTATTTATTTGTCCCGTTGCACATTTATATGTTCCTCTTGACCTGGCAAGAGCATAAAGCATGTTTGTATTGTGTTGACAAATGGTCCTCCAGGCACCAGCACTGGATGTCCACAATGCCATGGGAAGGCAGTGGTGCAGGGGTAACCTGCTGACCCTAGAGATGTGTAGCAGCCACAGCTGTGTGACCACAGCACCCATCTTTTGCTACTGGGAGCCCTAAAGCAGAGTGTGGTGCATTGTCAAACATCCCAGAGTAGCTGGTCACAGGTCACATGCTGCTTGGTCCTCCTTCCTGGAAAACAGAGTCAGTTAAAGCAAAAAATCAGATTTTGTGGAAGTATCACAGAGTGGCTGTTCCCAGGGAGTAGGGGTCAAAGGTGGCTGCAAGTGCCCTGTCTGCAAAAGGGAACATGAGATTTGCTGCTGACACGGGCAGACACCCCCCAGTTTACTCAAACTGCGGAAGGGACGCGCTCGCTCTGCTCACCCGCTAAGCCAGGCTCGAGCACTGGTCCGATGAGCCTGGAATATGCATGCACTCCTCGGAGCACACCTGCATCCCCCCGAGCAGGCTTGCACGCCCGTGAGCACACCGGCACACCCAGCCCTGGCTGTGCGGCTGACGCTGGGGCCGCAGGGTGCCCGGGCGTCAGTGGGGTGGGTGGGGGGCTAAGTGTGCACCTGGGGGCCAGGACACGTGCAGGGGTCCTGGATAAGCCATGGGGGTGCACAGCAGCCTGTGCTGGAGGTGATGGGCTGGGAAGGGACGGACGACCCGGGCTGACGCTGTTTGCGGGAGCCTCCTGCCACCCAGTGTCGGCTCCAGCCAGCGCCGCTCTCCGGGGCTCCCCCGCCAGCTGCTAACGGGGGCTCTGCAGCTTTCCAAACGTCGGTTTAACAAAAGCAAAACCCAAATCAACGCTCCCACCCCTTAGAAAAACGCCAGAAAAACCAAACAAGTCCCCATTACACATGCTTCTTCCAAAACCCGAACAAACCCACGGCCACAGAAGCGTCCCGAAGGTGCGCCGGACACGACCAAGGTCCCCGCGGATGACACCAGCTCTGTTCCCCCACGCTGGCTGGTGACCGTGTCACCCCCAGCCTGTCCGGAGTAACTTCTGGACATTCCGGCCACTTTCGGCTGACTTGGTCAAGCCCCCAGCCGCCCCACGCGGTACCTGCTCCCTCCCGGGGTCCGGGCCGGGCTTCCCCCTCTGGAGCGGGCACCGAGCGGCGGAGCTCGGGCCGGGCATCCGCAGAGGAGGCGGCGGCAGCGGCCGGGGCCGGGCCGGGCGGAGCCGGGCGGGGGCTCCGGGAGGAGCGGGGACGGGGTGGGGCACAGGAGGGAGAGAGAGACCGGGAACGGGAGTGGAGGAGCGGAGCAGGAGCGTAGCGGGTCGGTAGAGTCGCTGCTGCTCCCGCCGCAGCGCCGGGACCCTTTGTCCCTGGGAGGGAAGCTGTGTGCTAATGTCTTTACAAACAATTCGATGGGTGAAGGTATGGATGTTAACAGCTTTGAAATGGGTCTTAATGTCTCTACTGACTTTGGGCAGCAGGTTTGTTGCACAGCCCAGACAGTCTGGCTCCTGAAACAGCCACGGGTCTGCACAAGCTCGAGTTTCTGAGCAGGTTTAAGGGGGCAGTTCGCGGTATGCGGCTCGGGAAGGCTGTGCCTCCTCCTGACATCAGCCAGTGGGGAAAGGAAGAGGGCAACGAGAGGCCCGGAGTTCAGGATAAAGGGAGGCTGCGCCCTCCGAAACCTCGAGAGAAAAAACGCAGCGGGCGTGTGTCCCAGTGGGCTCTCTCCCTTTATCCGAATAAAGTTGCAGGACTCCTCTGTCTCCTTTTCGGACGTAAACCTTTGTCCTTTGTGGATTATTTTGGCTGACATCCCTTTTTCTGTTTGGCCGTTTGCTCGTTCGTCCCCGCGCGGCCCTTGGGACACGGGGGCGATGAGGCACTGACACAGATCCCCAGAGAAACGGGGCAAGCTCCGTTCCTGTGATGGACCCAGGGCAGGCTGGATGTGGCTTCGAGCAGTCTGGTCTCGTGGAAGGTGTTGCAACAAGGTGATCTTTTAAGTTTCATTCCAACCCAAACTGTTCACTGACCTAGCACTTGGACCAGGGATTTTTCTTTTTCCTTTTTCTTTTTCTTTTTTCTTTTTTTTTTTTTTTTTTTTTCCAGCATTCATGATTTCTGTGGTCAGTGCAATGCATCAGTATTCCATTTCTACAGTAGCTGTGTATGCCCTGGAAATTCTTTCCACATTACCTAATTTCTGAGCTATAATTCAACATTCTCTTTTAATTTACAAGTACGGTGAGATATTCTGAATGCCTGTGAGTCTTTTCTAATGTCTTTACTATTTAGTGAGAAATTCTCTATGCTCACTTCACTGTCATGGCATTTCAAGGTGGGATCACTGCTACTATTTACAGGAAGTGAATGTTTTTGAGGATTGCAGTTGTAGTTATTTTGGCTTCTTTTTCAGAGCTGTCAAACCTAGAATGCATTCCTGATAACACAGATTAAGGGCATTCTAGAGAGGGTTTTGTTCCAGTGCCTGTGATATGCCTATTTAGAACATAACTAAAATATATACACATTAAAAAAGGAAGTTAACATCTAAGCCATGTGCTAGAAAGATGCTTTCAGGAAGGGAATCCCATCTTAACTTCAGTCACATGGACAGAGGAGAACCTGCAGTAGATGCAATAGCCTTTGAAGTCAAATTTATCAAATTAGAATTTTAAAAGTTTAGGAAGGGTCTTTATCCATGTGATTGTTGAATCAGTCTGGACTACATAAATAAATGTTATGTTGGCGCCATAAAGCGGTGTAGTCTGTTTGTTTGGTGCAGCTTTGTCACCCTCTAGTGCTCAGATCCAAGAAGCTGGTGAGCCTGCTGTTACTCTCAATACATTTTAGCTATATGGACTGGTTCCGTGTTTTTAAAGGAAGAATATTTTTTAGAAAAGAAGCTGATTGCTGGCAAGTCATTTACCAACATTAACACAAGACATTTTTAACTGATGTGGGATCTAAACCAGGAACTCCTGACTCTTAGGCTACAGTTTTAATCTCTGAACGAGTCTTTCATCATGATTTTACTTCTTGAACTGAGTTTCTGAAATTTGGTACACTAACCACTGAAGAAACAATGAGATTTGTTGTAGTAGAACTTCTTTATGTGAAACACCCAAGAAAGCTAGGATTTCTTCTTTCTTTAATTTTATACTTTATAGTGTTTTTGATAAATTTTCCTTTGTTTAATTTAAGATGTTCAATTAATTTCTTAATTATGCATTTATTAGGATATTAGTTGCAGTGAATTCCATGTTCTTCCCCAGCAAATAGAAAAATTGCAGTCATTTAGAGAATTAAGCATAAGAAGAAATAATCTCCATATGCTGCCAGAGAGTAAGTTACTAGTCTTCATTTATTTCATGTAAGAAATGAGGAAAACTGTTTAAAAAGAATGGATTGTTTATTGTTGCTGTTGCTTCCCATCAGTCAGGACATGGTTTCCACCTGGTTGGGCTAAGCACTGGGAAGCAGGTGCTGCAGTGGTTCTCCAAAGGATCTCTCAGAGAGGGGTCAGTACTGAGACATTTTTTCTGCAACCTGCTGGTGGTGACAAACCTTCAGTTTTACCAGCCTTTCCCTGCTTGTATCTTTGCTCTCAAAAGTAGCTGGGAGAGGTGAATGACTTGAACTGTGTATATATTGCCTGGAAAGTATTTGCAGGATGGGCCAGTTTTAGTAGCAAGTAAGTAAATTAAAGTCTGGGCAGGTGATAGAAATAAACATTGCAACTTATACAGTAACATGACCAAATTAGAGTGATCCCATAGAGATTACTGTGCCAGCAGGAAACCCAAATGAAGAAATTTCTTGAAAACATGCAAGGAAAGAGTTCTTGGGGCACCCCTGATGAAATACTGTAAAAAGAATAATTGTTTCCAAGAGCTAACTCTTTAAGATTTTTATTTTTTAATAAAAAATAAAACACTAGATGGATGCTCATAGAGAAGGGAAACCACCAAGGATGAGAAGGTAATGGAAGAACAAAGGCACACTGCAAACACAATGTGCTCTTTCACCCTCCAGTCAGACCTGGAGACACCTCTGTGTCTGGGCAGGTGACAACTGAAACCCACCCCAGGGGCAATTCTGTGGTTACAGAAGTAAATGAGGTGATTTGGTAGGATGGGAGCCCTACAAAACTAATTTCAAAACCCTGTGTGTTACCAGGTTCATTCCAGCAGGTTGTTTTGCCAGAAAAGGGTTTCAGACAAACTCATTTTTCTGCTCAAATAAAACCACAGCTTGTATTTGTTCTGAAGACTGCTCATTAAGTATAAAATTAGAAATCCATGGAAGAAAGTCTTAGAAAAAAACAGGATCAGAGGGGGCCTCTGGAGGTGATTCTGTCCCTGCGTTTTTCAGGGAAAGATGTGATTGCAAGGGGCTTCCTTTTGAGCTGGGAGAACACACAGACCAAAATGAGATAGGGGCCAAGGCTGTTCCCAGCACTGGGACCCTGCCTTTGTCACAGCTCCTGAGGTGCAGCACCTGCTCCTGCAGGCCCTTACTCCCTCTGCAGATCACTTGTCTGTAATTCTTGCATTTACAAAAATAAATGCTATTTCACCCTTCAAAAGTTTTCCCCAAAGTGACAGAGGAAAACTTCAATAAAAATACAAAGGTCACGTTTTCCTGTGCCTTCTAAATGCTTATTACTCTCTTTATACCCAGCCACACTCAGTACCTGAGTCATGCCAGTCTTTATTTCCAGGAATGAGCACACTCCATGCACATGCGTGATCAGTTTAGGGCTCTCTTATTTATGCCTCCAGGACAGAGCCACTAAATGTGCCATCATGCTCACCACTTTGATGGGGTTTTTTAAAGCTTTCAGAGCACACATGACCTGCTAATTGAGTAGATTTTAATCAGTGCAGAAAATAATAACCACCTCTCACCAGGCCCCTCTACCTGCTGGATTTCCACCTTCTGTACCAAGCCAGTCTAATGTTGGCAACACTTGGAACAAAGCCCTTTAATTACTTTAATGGTGAACACATACATCCCTTCCCATCTCTCAAGTCTTAAACATAACTCCCTTGTAAAAGTTATTTTCAAAGGAAAATATTTCAAACTTTTTTTTTTAATATGTTACTGAGCAGAGACAAGACCTAAATGTTTGAACTTGAAAAAGGGAAAGCCATAAATGAAAAAGAAAAGGCATTTTATACTAAAGAGCAAGAACAATCTGCCACATGGCTGTGACAGTGCTGGGAATCAGTGTCTCTGGTATGGGGTATCCACTTGGTACTGAAAGTGTATCTCTGAACCACAGCCCCCTGACAAGGCACCAACAATCTCTCTTTTACTTCCCTGAACCTTGGAAAATGCTCTGGGTGAAGGGCAAATAGTGGTGAGTTTTGACATGCCTCCTCTAAATGGTAATAATAAGGTAAGATGACATGGAATTCGTTTTTAAGGAAACATTTTTTAAAGATATTTTTTGTGAAACCCCACAAGAGCTGATTCAGTAAAATTATGCCAAATCTGAAGTTTATAAAAGCAACTGGGAAAATGCTATTCCATATGTATGTGTGCCTGTACTCACCTGTGCATACAAATCCTGTGCACAGGCATATAAAGGATGGTGTCTGTACCATTTTTATGTAGATGCCTTTTGAGGTGATCAAAGATCATAAAATCCAGCAGATTTCTAAATGACATTTGGGAACAACTGTACCTCCCTTATTCTTCTACCTCTTGAGCTGATACCTGGCGATTTAAAGGGCTCACTCCACCAAATATGGCAGCTGCTCCTCTCTTACAACCAGGAATTGTATTCCTGAATTGTCTCTAAATTTATTGTTGTTTTCCAAACCCTCATTAAAACAGTTATGTCCTACAAAAATAAACTCCTATTTTAGCATTCTTCAAAATGTGATTTATTATTATAGTGTTGCAAATTGATTATAAGGTTAACTTAATGTAATATAAGAATATTCATATACACAGTGATGCAAGAATCACATTAATTTATTCCAGAAAAGGAAATTATTTTTTTCATAATACTAAATTATTTATATCTCGCTAATATTCTTATTTTGTGTAAGATTGACAAACACATTATTTGTTTGGAAATAATATAGAATAGAAAACCCTTCCACCAATCTGATTCTTTATAAAGGCAGGAAGACTTCAATCAGGAAACCTGTCACTCTGAGCTCACATTGTTGTGAATTAACTGTGAAATGGGAGAAGCCTTTTGATACAGACACGCAAATGACTCAAATATCCCTAAGCCAACCCCACAGCAACCTGGAACAACTCTAAGTGCCCAAATTCTAGCACGTGGCAAGCAATGACTGGACCATAATTTTTATTTATTTATCTGTTTATTTATTTTTAGATTGACATATCCTTACTCACTGCCTATACTGAAGAGGGCACCAGGGCATGCCTGCAGGAAGCAGCTCCCAAACAGCACCTTGGGGTGCTTCACTCCTTACAGCTGGGAGTGCTGCTTGGGAAAATGCACAGAAATGCAGTGAAGTTCACAGGCTCTGTGGGGCCAGCAGCTATTTGCTTTGCAAACCATGTCCCTTCACTGCAGAAGTGCAGTCGTGCAAATGTTCCTTTCTTGACAAGCACTGAATTTGGCAAACAGTGATAAGGTCTCACCATGTGTAATGGCTTTGTTTTTTATTCCTGCTTCTGTCCCCTCAAGTTGCTTTTTCCTTGTCTTGTTCCCTTCAGCCACCACCCTGGGCCTGCCCCTGTCTCTTGCCTGCTTGCCAGAGCAGCCTCTGGGAGGTCACCAAGCTTTGCAGCATCTCCTGCACCCTGGGCAGGGCATCTCCTCTGCAGCAAGAGGCTGAAGCTCAGCTCCCTGTTCTGGGTCTTCCCTCCGGGCAGTGGCAGGGACTGCTGCAAAGGCAGCCCTGACTAGAAATGGTGCCCTGTCAGTCTGTCCCCGTTAGAGAGGCTCTGCTCAGCAGTGCCCTCGGGCAGGGCTCAGCCAACACAAATCGCTGATGACACATCCATCAGCCTCCCCAGAACCGTGTCACCCACCAGCTGAGGACCAAGGCTGCTTTCTGACTCTCTGTGCCACCAAAATGCAGTATTATCAGTGAATACTCTTTCCTTTAAGCCCCTGGAAATGTAGAGACATGGGCTGTGTTGTCCTCTGCTCGCCTCTGTTCTAGAAGAGTCTCTCTGTATCTCCTTGTCCACTGCCTGGAAGCTGTTCCAGCCCCCTCGTCACCTCTGTAGCTCTGCCTGAGACAGCAGGGCTGGAGCAGACACAATATTTGAGACAGATTTATAGGGAGGCTCTGCTATGTTTTCTGCTCCTCTCCTAACAATTCCTAACATTCCAGTTGCTTTTTAACCCAGAATAGCCACTTGGAGTAGGAAATGGAAAGGCACAGCTCTATTGGTTTCATGCAACAAATTTCCAGGGAACATTTTCTGCAGAATCCAGTCTTGCAGCCCACGTACTGGGGGGAGAGAGGACTCCTAGGAAGGCTGGCTGCAAGAGGATGTGCACAAGGGTCTGCTTCCCCAGCTAAGATGGCATTTGGTATTTTCTTTCCTTTTCATGGGATGTCTGGTTTGATGCTAAAAGCCACCTTTAATGAGCTTCACAGATGGGACAGAATGCCAGTGCTCCCTCCAAATTTCTCTGTTGATTCTGGATGATTTTAGTGTCATATAACCAGTAGAAGAAGTGCATCAGGTTACTCCCCAGAATTTTGGGGCACTTGTATTGCCAGACTAGCACAGGGCAGGGTCCCAAAACGGTGCCTGAAGAGCAGGGTGGAAGGAGGGACCTCAAGAATAACAGGTATGGTTTGGAGCAGACCCATCAGTCAGCTCCATCCTGGAACCAAAGCAGTAGCCAAGGAATCCCTCCCAGGGGCTGGCATTCTGTCCCACACTGAAGGGGGTTCCTGGAGCTGATGTTTGTCAGGTTGTCTGCAAAGCAGAGTCGGGCAGGGCAGGAACTCATGGCCCAGCTCAAGGGTGCAGGGGGAAGGGTCAGTGGAGCCTGCTGGCAGCAGCAGGAGTTGTTCATTTTTAGGGGTCCTTGGAGGCATTCAGACAGCCACAAACCACAGGCATGTATTAAACAGAAACCTGAGACCCAAACAGCATCTCAGGCGCTGCAGCTCTCTCCCTCTGGAGCTGGGATAGGCTGAGCTACAAGAAGAGTCTTTTCCAGGTTGCAACCCAGTAGAAAAGAGCCACAAGAGGTTGAGAAGAGACCAGAAAACCCCCAGACTGAAATGTGAGAGATGGCCTAAACTGGGCTCCAGCCAGCAAAGCAGTCAGGAGAAGAGAAACAGCCTGTGGCAGCTCAAGTGGTACTTTATCAAGTATCTCATTTCCAGGCATCTTGGAGAACAAACCAGAGGCCTACTCCAGCACAGCGCTGGGTGAGAAGGGGGTATAGGAAAGGTCTGCAAGCCCAAAGGATTTATCACTATTTCCCATAGGACCAGACCAACAAACACCCCAGACAGCACCAGGCAATCCCAGTCCCTCCAACTCTGGTGTTGCCATGGGTAGGATGCCATTTTCAGGGCCAGCCCTGCTCCAAAACTGCATTATCTTTGTCAGGAACCAGTGCCCTGCACTAGATTCAGAAGCTTTGTAGCCTGGGAAAGGGATCCTCTTCCAGAGATCAGCCCTTGATCTTCCATGTGCAAGACAGTTCTTTTTCCCATTTCAAGTTGGTTTTTGCTGACTCCTTATTCCCATTGCTCATCTGGATCAGCTCTGGACACTTTTATAGGCAGGATAACATAAGGTGCTAACACATGGAGGCAAGAGGAACAGCAACACCAGATCTAGAGAATCTTCAAGATCTGAAATTTAGGATTTAGTATTAAGCCATGTTCTAAAGCAGATCCTTCCTAGTTGTGTCGGGTCTAGTGCCAGCTCATATGATTACACTGGAAGTCCCAAGATGCTTAATGGTGCAATTAAAACCCCAGTTCCTGGAGGCAGGTCAGGAGGTGAAAAATCTCAACTTTCCTGTATTAAAAAGTCAATTTGTAATGCTGTGGTTATGCCATAAAGATCATGACCAAAGAGTAACTTAAAAGCTTGGGTATCAGATGCCAAAAAACCAAGAATCTCAGTGCCACTGCCAGCATTTGGATACTTTTGTCCCTACATCCCTCTACAGCTTGCTGCAGAGGCACATAGGTCTGAGTAACATGAGATTGACCCTTTCCATAGGTCATGACTGGAGAAGACACCAGGCTGAAATGATTAAAATGATTAACCCTCCTCTTGCTGGGCTTCAGGAGGAAGGTGTCAGGGTACAGGCTCCCCACCTTATGCCATCAGATGATCAAATGGCACTGTCATTCTCCAGCTACCCATCCCTGGAGGCTGAGGATGTCCCTTACCATGGATTGAGGAGGTGTAGGATTGAAGATGGAATGTGGTGACTGGCAGAAATCTCAAGGGGAACCCATGACAGATTCCAAAGCAAAGCCAGGTGTGGAGGAGAGAGGGAGGGAAGGAGAGAGTGAGGCTGCTTTATGTTGTCTGTGAGTTATTTGCAGTTGGTAATGTCTGCCTCAGCTGCTCCAGGAACAGAACTTCTGTCTTTTTTGCCAGGAGTGCTCATAAACCTCGTGGAGACTACTGTGTTACTGACAGTGCAGGAGCTGCCTACATTTTATCCTCCCATTGACTGTCACTGGAGAAATGAGGGGCTGCCAGAGCCAAGTTGTTCAGCAACCCACAGGACCTGGGGCATCCAGCATCCACTGATCTGAAGACCCTTTTTAGCTTCAGTTTTCCAGCCCAAAGGAGTTTGTGGCCTTCTCTGCCTGTCCCTGAGGCAGCCTTCTCTGCTGAAATGGTTTTCCCCTCCCCACTGCCCTGTGTCCTGCAGGAGTGTCTGCTGTCAGAAATCCCTTCTCAGCCTGCATTTTGCTGAGCATTTGCAGTGGCCTCTTTCATGGCAGTTCTCCAGGCCCCATTAAAAGTCCTTTTTCAAACCTACAAACAGAAAATTCTCAATCCTGACATCCCATTCTCAAACACACTGTAGCTGAATAAATTGCCTTATCCACGAGACAGGAGACAGGCTATTGCTGTAGATGGACAGCACTAATTTGAATTTTTCAGACCTTCATGCAACTCCCTACTCCCTTCAGGATCACACCACAGAGCACAGCTCTGCTGGGAGCACAATCACACAGTGCCACCAGTCAAGGCAGCAATATTTAATACCAGCCTCTTCTGCACCTCCCTAAGTCAGCTTTGCCAAGGGGGAATCTGCAAGAGCTCATGGATTTCACAAGTCCTCTGGGCCTGCAGAGAGCATGCATCCTAAATACCCCCTTCCCTAGACCTGGCACAATGATTCATCTGTGCATTTGCTTAAAGTATCAACCAATCCAAGGTTTCTTTGTTGACCACAGTTAATTTTGGTATGCAGAAAATGCCTGGGTAAAGACAGGGATCTAAGCTGCATTTTTGGTGTCTGTGAGCTTCTTGCTGTATATTAACAGACTAAACAGCTCTCACCAGCTGAGGATCAGTTTCCATCACTACAGTTTTGTAGTTACAACAATTCTGTGATATGAAAAATAACTTGTGAAAAACCTCACCTGAGGCAGGACTGAGCTGAAACATCTTTCGAGGTCTGGTCTATGGATATGAGGGATCCTGTGGGTTTCTTAGGCTGCATGGACTGAGGCTAGGGAAGAAAATATGGTCTGACATGTGACCAGCCTTGGCTGTAGGATATGTGGCATTGCTGAGAGTTTCCTCCCTGTAGGAAAGATTGAGGCCAAATATTTTTATTTGCATATTAGTGGTGATGGAAGTTGCTTGTGGGCAATGAAAAGAGAGCACAGTCCAAACAGCTAGAGACTGATTTACTATTTTTTTTCATAAGCCTATAAATTGTCCAGAACTTGCTCTTTTTTCTGAGAAACTGCTGTCATTTGCAAAAAATGTGACTAATTCCACCTCAACACAAGAAAGACGCAAGGGAGGCAGATTCCTCAGGGATCTCAGTTCTTAGAGAAGAAAACAGGCTTTTAAGAGTTCGCCAGCTCCATACCACAGGAAAAAACATACATTTGTTTATTTTGCTGATAGTGATGAGAAGGGGAAGGATCATTGGGAATGTGCCATGCTTGGCTATTGGCATCAAACAGCTGACAAGGGCTGGGGAAGGTGGAGAGACTGCAAGAGGAAGAGAAAAAGAGACAAAACCCTGTTGGAGCTGCAGAGGGTTTTTTTTTTTTTTTTGCTCACGGCACAAAGCTTGCCTCTGTTTTGTATCTGTTTCCCTGATCACCTCCGCCCAGGCTGGGAAACCCTGGCAGCGGCAGCAGAAGGAAGCTGGTGAGACAGAGGCACTCGGCACCCTTCCATGGCCATGAAGGTGCATCTGAGTGTTAGCAAGCACCAAATACACCCTTGTTCCCAGGGTCTCCTCAGGCAGGGGATCCCCAGCCCTGCCCAGGTGTTTGGATGACCCTGTTTGCTGCAAGCCCTGCTGAGCAACCCCAGTAGGGGGAAAAAAGGAGCATTTTTGGTTGTGTTTCTACAGCAATCCAGAAACCGACAGGCCCAGGTACAGCTACACAAGGGCTGCTTCTGGAGACACCCTGGATTTTACAGTGGATCTAACATTGCATTTAGAAGCACTTTGATCCATCCTGTTTGTGTGCCTGGTCATGGATCTATGATGCAGATGAACACTACAGCACTTCTGAAGGGAAAAGGGACTTTTGTGTACTGCATACAAGATGTTCTGGTGCTTAGATCAGACCCAGCAGTCTTCATTAAAATAGACACTTATTGCAGAAGGTTGAAAACAGGATGCAGCCATGAACAGAATGAAAATGCAGCAATATCCACCCAGCACCTAGCTTTAATGCAAGGTTCTATCTTCTAATTAGAGCCCCCAGTCACATATTCCTATGTATGGCTGTCTTTGCTTGAAAAGGTGGCATGGTATTTAGAAAAGTGCATTTTTATATTAATTTGAAATTACAAGCTGATTCCTTGCTGAGCTGCTCCCTTTCTAGGGCCAGCCAGGAAAAAGTACTCAAAATGTCATGAATTGAGGTCTGACTGATATATGAATGGGATAGGGCAGGATTTCACCAGGCAGCTGCACAAAGCCAGGAAGAGCCAGGAAGAGCCAGGACAGGGTTTTTCCTTTTTCTGAGCTATCTTGCTAGAGTCTGTGTTAGAAGTGAGCTCTGCACAGGCTGTGGTGTGCACACAGACCACAGTTGCCGGCCACAACTCACCTCCTTTGGTGAGCTCCCCACCTGCTCCTTTGCTCTTGGCACATCCTTGTGTCTGCTGTGAGGACCTTCCCCTCTTTAGCTGCTGTGCAGCAGCTCCTCATTCCTGGGCAGGGCCAGTCCCTGCTGCAGCAGGGCTTGCAATGTCCTGACAAAGGCAGAATCCAGCTCATAGCACAATGGCCCATGGCTTCTGCCCACCTGGGCTTGTCAGGACCACGTTCCACCAGCGTGACTGCTGCCACAGAGGGGTTTGCTGTGCTGGAGGCACCAGAGCCCACCTCCATCCTGGATCCCTGTGCAGAAAACCCTTGCAAAAGTCTCCAGGTCAGCACTTGCTCCATCTCACCAGCTGTCTGGCATATTTGCCTGGTTGCTGATTTATAGCTGGATAATTTCCTGCTCATCTGGGCTACTGAGGATTTTGGCAACCTCAGGGCCGGGGGCAGATGCTCTGTTATCTCAGCTGTGGGTGTCCTGCTCAGCCATGCACATTGGCAATTTCCAGCCATGGAAATCTGGAGGGAGGTGGAGCCAAGAAAGAGCCTGGAACTGCTAAAAGCCAGTTCACAGTTATTCATGATTCCCAAAGAGGTTTCCATCAGAGACAGGTAGTGGAAGGGCTGTGGGAGGTTATTTCATTCCAGACTGCACCACTTGATAGCTCACAATAAACTGCCAACAAAACACTGCTTTTCCTTCAATGGCCTCATTTGGTTCTCTGGATAGCAGCCATCACCTATGAATAAAATCCTTACAGAAGACAGCTTGAACCAGGAATGGGAATTCTGAATTTAATTCCTTTTTGATCGCAAACATTTTCAACTGTTAAAGTAAACTTTTCCTTTGTTTTTAAGGAGAACCAGAAATGTTCTAATGAAAATGATGTGTTTTGTCAAGAAGCCCTCACTGCTGGGAATAAAGGAAATAAACATTTCTATAGGGGTTATTTATTGCAAAGAAGTGTTCTGGCAAGATAGAGGATATTTAGTCTTTTTTCAGATTCTTTTGTATACATTAAATCAAGTCCCAGAATCATTCAACAATTTATGGGTTTCTTTCCACATCCTATCAGTCTCTGCAGGTGCCATTATAACAGGTCTCTCTTCCAAGAGCTGCTATTGTCTGCATCCATCTGTTCTCTCCTTCCCAACAGCTACTGGGAACTCTAAGCTGTAACTCCAGACACAGTGAAACAAAATCTTTAAAAGGTTTTCAAAGAATAGTCAACAAATTATAGGAGTTAATGTGAACTGTTTGTCAGGGTCAGATGGGCTGAGAGGGGACCTGCTCAGAGGTGCTGCATCATTTTGTAGCAGCAACAAATTTCATCCTGCCCATACTTGGTTGAACATCTTGAGAAGCCCAAACATGACTGCTGTTTCTGCCCACAGCCATGTGAGTGTTGCATTTTCCACAATCCCAAACCTGCACTGCTGAGTGGTGACTGCACTTGGGCCAAGCTGCTGCTCTGCCACACTGCAGTGAGGGGCTCCCCTGGAGCAGGGGAAGGATGGGGGGTACCCCTTAAGGTAAAAAGTGAGTGACACATCACATTTACAGCACCACAGCCTCCTGTCCCTGTGCCTGCTGCTCCTCAGGGTCACTTGTACCTGATGCTGATGGATGAGGAGCACATTCAGCTCCTGTTTCTCATGGCAGGTGAAGTGACACCTGAGGGGAGTCCATCCTTCATCCTGCCAGCAGCAGATCTGCCAAGGACTATGCAATTACACAGATAAGCAGGTAAAAGGGCACCTGCTGAACATATTTTGGGCCAGAGACTTTAATTTCAGACTTTAATTTCAGCTCTGCATTCCTTTAAGCCCTGCAAAAGCTATGATGACTCTCTGGTTGCCTACTAGCACTTGTATTTTTTTTCTAAGACATGAAAATAGATCTGACCATAAGCCCAGATGTACAAACAAGAAATTTGCATGTGTCAGGGTTTCAGGAATAGATCTAATTTTCATGTCATTTTAAACCATATTTAAACAAATATGTTTCTGAATATCAACTGGTCAATGAAAGCTCTTTGGTTCAGTCTTGCTGAGTCAGATTAATCATCTTTACTAAGCTATAGAAATGCTTGATAAGTTTTTTTCTGCCCCCTCCCCCTTCATTTTTTTTAAACTCAGCATTCCCAGAAATTGCTCATTGCTTTTTGAAACAACTGACGAAGTAAAACCCACACAATAAAATAGCACTAAAAGACAGTTCCATGTGTTATTTTGCTCAGTTTGCTTAAATCACATTAGCACTGCCAATGAATTCTACTCCCTGCCCTAAAAAGTTACAACACCTCAGCCTTTGTGTTGTTCACTTGAGTTTTTTCTGCAAGATGGACTCCACCTCGAAACTGATTGTGTCCAGGGCTGCCCTTTGCAGGACTTTATGCTGCCTTAGCACTGAATGGTTAAAAAAATGTGTGTTAAATGTTATCATAAGAGCTGAATTGTAAAGTGGTGAAATCATCTGAAAGTGCAACAGGCCTTAGAGGCACAGCTCATGTTCATTAGAGTAAGCTCAGTCACAAATATCCTCTTGGTATTTACTAAGAAAATCTATTATTTTCCAACAAACACAAGAAGCTGAAAGCAAAGGGTATTTTTCATCATTAGCTCCTGTCCTTTTTGTTGCGTGTTCTCTCTTCCAACCAGGCAGTGCCGAGTGAAAACTCCACAGAAGAATTAAAGCAAATGGGTTGAAAATATTTGTTCAGGCTTTAAAAATAGAAATACCCATTAAGGGCAGAGACCTCTTAGTTTCTGCAGAGGTCCAGGACATTGGAGACAGCAGGAGGGAGGTGCAGCAGTGCTTGAGTTTCTCCCCAGACTTCCCCTACCACTCTTTCCCCAGAGCCGCAGCCAGCAGTCAGCTTTGCTGCTCAGTCTCATCTTGCTCAGAAGTGCAATTCACTGTCCAGGCAGGGCAAATAAAGCCCCTTGTGTGCAGCCAAATGATTTGTAATTTCTTTCCAAACAATTTTCTAGCTTCAGCTGCCACTGTGTGCTATATTGGCAAATGCGATGCATTCATTCACGATATTCTGATAAACATGTCAGCAGATTTGGGAAAGCAAATTTGTTTTTTTCTCTGCCAAAGCCAACCAATGCATGCCTGTGTTTTCTTTTCAACACAGAAGTATGGTTTGCTGGGATTTACAAACAGTTACTGAGCAGGATTTCGGTCCCCATTCAAATTCTGTCTATTTTTGGATCTAGAATTTCATTGTTACATTTGGTCAGCTTTGAATGCCTGATTTTAGCTAAGAAATTTCTTATGTTGTCAATCAGAAGCTTCATTTCTCCTGACTACCCCCCAAACCAACAAGTTTTACATTACTCACATTGTATAATTTACTGTGTATCAAGGTCTTAAGTTCTACAATGTATCACTAACAGGTTACACAAAACTACCTTTATATCTATATCTGATCTACTGCAGCTAATTCAGAATAAAACCCGCAGCTCTCAGTATTGCACTGCTTGCAGACTGAGAGCTCTTCTCCTGCCCTCCCCGAGAGAACTGCCTCCAGTGCTGTGAGAGTGAGGAAAGGTCTCTCCCCAGGTGTGTCCTGGGCACGACCATCCAACAGCCCTGCTCCTGCTGCCTTGTGCCAGCCCAAATCGGATCAGAATCCCACAATCCCAGTGTAACACCCAGACACACATCTTCTGCTTTGTTCTGTAATGTGATGCACCCAAGGGACTAATTAGGCATTGTTTGGACACTAATTGCTTGGCAGTCCTGCTTGCCTTCAGATACCCTGTTACAGCAGTTGCTTGGGTTTATTTGTTTCATCTCATCCATGGGAGGCAGTTGGGAAGCAGCCAGGTCTGCCCCGAGGTGTTTCACTGGCCCTGTAGCACCCGGGGCAGAAAATAATGCACAAGCTGGAGGTCTCTGCATACAAAGCATTTCTCCTGGCCTGCCAAGGGCATTTGGGATCCATGGAGCTACAGCTTATGGCATGGGAAATGCTAGACAGGGCTGGGTCCCTTGCCACAGGAAGGTGACGTTGTTCAGATGGAGCTGCAGAGTCACCCTCAGAGCCCCGGGCTGCAGCCAGAGCACAGAGAGCCCTGAAAGAGCCTAACGTGGCATGAACAGTGGGGAAACTCTGCATGAGTGGAGATGCACAGCATTAACTTCATCATTAGTGTGGAAACTGTGCTTAAAGCCACCAAGTCTTCCTCTAAGCAGGAAGACTGGAAAGGCTGAAAAGCCAAATTCACGTGGGAGAGAAACTGTAACCTTTCTAACTCTGCTGTTGCCTCTGTGCAACCCCTACCATGCAAAGCTTTATTTTCCCAACACATGGATCATCGTGTTTGAGGTTGCAGGCGGCAGAGCAATTGGGGCTTTCTGCTCTGCCTTGTGATCAGCACAGAATAAAGCAGGCTCAGGGTAGGGCTCCAGACAATGTGTTCTTGCTGAAGCCCATGGCTCAAACAGGCTTACTAAGGATGGCTTCTCATTAAACCCAGGCATCCAATCACTTGGGATAAGACAGGGGCTTCTGGGCAAGACCAAATAAAGACCACTGTTTAAACTCTAGACCATCAGCTCCTCTAGGGAAGCAGCTCCATCTATGTCACCATCTTGGAGATTTTGGCTGTGCCATGTGTGTCTCTATTAAATGTATGTGTTTAGATCCACTTACCATTTTTCTGCTGCTGCAAACTACAGAATAAATTTTAGCTGCCATATGCTGCAGAAGCCAAACAGGAAAGGGTAAATTTCCTGTGGTAATGACTTCTAATCAGAGATTTATGCCAGCATCCTCGAGAATTATCTGAAATAATATTTTGAGGGACTTTAATGATCAGAACTGAGTTGCTCAGAATCCTTTCCTCAGGGAAATCAAAATGTCTCATAGCAACAGATATATCACCATTAATGCCCTAAGCTTACTGACCCCCTGCTCCTCCAAGACCTGCATCTGCCATCCAGCAACATTCACCTGGTGGAGAAAGGTACACTGGGTCAGGCCTTGGAAGCAAATTGCTGGAACTGATTTGGTTTAAGAAATTCAGGATAATAAATAAAAAAAAAAAATCACAGAGGCTGTATGTTATGCTGGATCAGGGACAGTGGAAGCTGGTTTATAATATACACTACCAATTTCCAAATAAATAATAATTCTTGGGTTCAACAGTGAGTAATTAGACAAAGTCCAAATATTGATCCAGAACATAATTTGCTTCTATTGAACAACCAAAAAAAAAAACCCCAGCTTTTTTTTTGGGTGGCCATAACTGAATTATTCTGTTACTTTTCTTACAAAATCTTTTCCCCCAGACTTGGCTGGCATTTGTTTTTAAAAATGAAGCTAAAGTGATTATTCTAAACAATAGTGTTGCTAAACATCATCTTAGTATAGGAATTTGAGATTCAAATTTTGTTGCTGAACTTTCTGGCCAAACCAAGCTTACTATTCTTGAACAAAACTGTCATTTCTAGGTTTTTGTTTTGCTTTTTTTCCACTTGAGAATATGAAATTCTTCCACTTATCTGCACAGGAAAATACAAGCTTTTCCTTAGCTGGTAAAAATGTCTTTTCTGTGTGTAACAGTATTTTCCAATTCTGCCATCAGGAAAGATAGAATAATAAAATGGTTTATGTTGGAAGAGACCTTAAAACTCCTCTAGTTGCAGTGTCCCTTCCATGGGTGGGGGCAACTTCCACTAGACCAGGTTGCTCCAAGTTCTGTCCAGCCTGGCCTTGGACACTTCCAGGGATGGGGCAGCCACAGCTCCTCTGGTGAGCATCTAGACCCTGCTGCATGGACAGAGCTCAGCTGGCAGCTCAGCTGGCAGAGCAGTTTAACTGGTTAAGATTTTACAAACACAGCTCTGCTCTGGAACTAGGTTTAGATGTTTCCAAGGCCAAGCCAGGCCTCCAGACAGTATTCCTCATGATATTTTGTTTTTATATATATGAGATTTCTTAGAGAGTAGTCTCATCAAAGAGTTGTTAATGAAACCTCTGAGCCATAGCATCCCAAAACTGCAGGAAATGCTGGAATGGTAAACAAAAACAATTTGCCTAAAAACTGGCTGTGTGTTATGCTCTCCCTCTGTCATTGACAACACCCCTCACCTACAAGGTCTCTTAGCAGCCTCTGTAGTACTTTTGTTTGACAAGTGCAGCCAAAGATCTGCAAGCAAAGGCAAAATCTGAGGAGCTATTGCCTGGGCTATCCCAGCCCCAGCAGCAGGGCTGGGTGCCTGTGCCTGCTAGGATGAATAAACACAGGAGCATAACACATAACATCAACAGCCTGGAAAGGAGCAGAGAATTGAGGGAGGAACAAGAAGAAGAAAGTCAATACTGGCATGTTCTGCTTTATAATTAAGTGTCTGGGGATGCAAACGAGGAGCCACAGGTAGTGCTTCAGTAACAGCCAGCTCTTTGAGCTCCTCCTGCTTTGTGCTGTGGCTGCCTGCAGTGAAGGACAGAGAGGGGAGCTCAGCTAAGGGCTGCTGTTCAGCTCTGGAGTTCTCCCATCTGGACCCAGAGCTCCCTGCAAAGCTGGGGAGGCTGAGGAACTGCTGATGCAAAGACCTGGCTGAAGGACTCTGTCCTGCACCTCTGGTGGGTGGGTCAGAAATGTCCTGCAGGTCTCTGTGTTGCCTTGGCTCCGATGCAAAGCACCTCTCCTGGCTCACAAATGGCATCTGGGAGAGGTTCAGCTCTATACAGAAGATGAAAGAACTGCTTTCAAAGAGGAAATGTGCAAATTAGAGCTGTAACTGGATTTGGCTGTGTGTACATCTTGAGTTTTGGATTATTTATGTCCCATGTGCTTAGTCTTGATCATACTCATTACAGCAAGTGCAGCCCAGGATTGTTTAAACTTGGAGTCAGGGCAGATGAACAGCAGCCTCTGGGCAGTGGGTCTTGTGGCTGCTGTGAGCAGGTTGGAGGGAGGTGGCAGTGCCTGTGGCTTTAGGCTTGCTTCTGAATCACACATGCTATTTCAGGATGATCACAGAACAAAAAGACAGAAAAAAAGTCACACTTTAGTGGTTTTTTTAGTTATTTTTAATGCATCCTTGCTTGATAGGTTGTGCTGCCTCTTAGTGTCTCTTCCTTGCTCTGAGTGGAAGATCCACAGAAACTCCCAGAGCCTTTGCCTGCAAAAAGATTGTCGCTTTTGCCTGTTACAGAAAACAGATGGATATTGCTTTGACCTACAGGTGCATGACATGCCAGGCCCATCCACAGACAGATACCTGTCCCTTCTTCTTCCAGAGCAACTGCTGGGCACATCTCTGCTGACAAGGATGATGGAAGAGCAGCTGATTGTTTAGAGTCTGTCCCTAGAGCTGCTCTAAGCACCAAGGCAAAATAACCAGTGGGTTTGACCCATCCTGACCAAGGTGAACTCCTTTTAGGGGAGCTGAAATGTTTATGGGCATATGCACTTTATTTATCCCGATTAAAATACTTGGACACATCTGGAAGCTTCTTGAGAATCTGCAGATGTGTGGAGTTACAGCAAGTAACTGTGTGCAGCCCTCAGCAAATGCAAGTGAAAACTCACGAAGGTGCTTTGCTTGGCTGCTGATTTGAACATACACAGGTTGTTGCCAAGCCCTTTCATGGCTGCGTTGCCACCAGCAGCACTTTGGTTTCTGTTTGTTCAGGAGCCTGTGGGGAGGTCAGTGAGCCCTGCTGTGGGCTCACCACCTCCCAGGGCAGACTCCTTGCCCACTGCTTTCAATAAAGTGAGATTGGGAAGATCATTTTGTTGTGTGGGGAAGCAGTTTGCACAGTAAACAAAGAGAGAGAATAGGTTTAGACTTCAATAAAGATATGGAAAATATAGATTACTATTCTGCTGTCTCGCTGCTTGAAATGAGAGACTTTGGGGTTTTTTTTACATAGCAGATTCCACTGTAGGCTCCTGAGTCTGTATTTGGATATTTACTCAAGTTCTGGGAGTACCCAATACCCAGAATGTCCCAATGATGTAAGACAGGATGTTTCTGGGATGAGGAGAGGACCAAGGTGCTTAGTCTTTTTTTATGAACAGACTAACTATAGAAGAGAATTCTAACTTTTGGCTTGCTAATTTTTGTGGCTAGAGTCTGGAAGCAGCTTCCTTTTCTCAGCTGACCTTGGAAAATGTGTTAGGAGTGTTTTCTGCTTTCCATATCAGGAAATGTTATTTGCATCTCAGACTCTTTTTTAAAAAGAGTAGAAAAAAGACTTTTCGAGTGGCAACAAACTGCAAACGAAGAACTTTTTTTCCTATTTTAAAACTAACCAAAATTTTTTATATCTGAACTGTCTTTTTCATGGTGGTGACACTGTGTCCTACTGGTTCTGTGTTAACTGCTATAATTTGGTTAATTTAAGTCTATATAATGCATAACACTAATATGCTCTTTGTGCCCTGGCCATTGCACATATCAAGACAGAAAATGTTAAAACATTTCTGCATTTTTTCAGGACTCAGTGCTCTGGAAAGGTATCTCAGGGATCAGTGGAAATAAAGCTGGCTGGCAGAGAAGCCAATGCCTTTGGACTGGCACTTGGAGTTTGGAGCATGAACTGCCACATCAGCAATGGCAAGTGTGAGAGGAAAAGCTGTGCTGTGGAGGAAGAGCAGTGACAGGAGGGTGTTGCTGAGCCTGAAGCTCAGGGTGAAGGCTCTCAGGGATGGCCATGGCTACGAGACACAGCTGAATATACCTTGAGCCATATCCAAAGCACCTTCAGCTTGAGCAGCCCAGGGGATCAGGGCTGAGCCTGCCTGGCACTGACCTGACAGCGTTGCTGTGGATATCCCCGTGTGGGGATGGGGAACAAGCCCCCAAGAGCTCCCTGTGCCACATCCCAGCCCAGGATGGGGAACAAGCCACCAAGAGCTCCCTGTGCCACATCCCAGCCCAGGATGGGGAACAAGCCCCCAAGAGCTCCCTGTGCCACATCCCAGCCCTCATGCTCCACAAGCTTCTCTGGGTGCTGGGCTAAAGTGGGAGCTGTATCCTGGCTTCCTTCTCCTGGTCCCACAAATGCCACTGTGAGGCCTGAACTGGCTCCAAGGACACCAGACAGCAGAGTGCTGTCTTGTATTCTTCAGGGCACCATCATCCATCCCACGTGCTGCTTCAGAAAACCCAGTTTTAAAAAGCTGCATTCAATAAAGAAGAATCATATTAGCAAAATCTGAGATAGTCACCAATTCCTGACATGTGCTCTGTCTTTGCCAAGACCGAGAAGATCCTGCAAAGAATGTCACCACAAACTAATATGTTTTAATAGAGAGATTTTTCAGATAATGTGGAGTGGAGAAGAAGGTCAGGGCTGTATGGCAAAAGCACAGGGCAACACTGACAGAGGTGTTGCATCATTTTGCAAGGGGACATGAACTTTTTTTCTCCTGCTTGTATAATTTCCTTCCAGAATTGCTGTGTCACTGTCACACAGATTTTGGTCACCAGGCCTGAGGAACTCTGAATATGAAGAAAAATTCAGCTGACAATCATCTTGGAAAGGTTGATGGTATAAATACTGTCTTTCTAGTAGACTATGACAACCAACCTCCCCATGATGACCTGACTCCTAAGAAGTCTTTTAGAGAAAAATCTGTCATCGGTGCTGCAGAATTCAGACAAGCACAGGAGATCTTCCTTGCTCTTTGAGGCATATGAACAAAAGTCTCATTAATGTTAATAGTAATAAATTATTCAAGACTTACTGCTATTTAAAGCCAAATAGATGGCATCACTCACATCTGGGAATTCTACATGTGGCTATATTCCAAGCAAAAATAAAAGACATGGGATGACATCTGTTGGAAGACAGACATGCGGGCTTTACATTCTCATTGAGTATCTCCTGCATTCAGCCTGTCACTGCTGACTGTACTGCAGCATATTTTGTAGGTGAACAGCCACTTTCTCTGTTGCTATTAATGTGATGGAAAAATTTACCTTCTTTCTGTCTTAATGATTACTTAGCTTCATTACTAGCTATTTGCACTAGCATTTCAATCTTACCATTTTAGGTCAATTTTAAAAGTGCTTGTTGTTAAAAATGCATCCTCATGTAGGCACACTCTGATGGAGCCATCCTCCTTTCTCCTCCTGGATGAACAGACTGCTCAGCTCCATGCTTTCATGTTGAAGGTATGTTTCTAGATTGCAAGCAATTTTTGTGGCTCTCTGTTGAGCTTCTTCGAAGCATTGAGCAACCTGGAATATATTTACATCAGAATGGAAGGTGCTGAGTTTTGTTTGCCTGTTTTTCCCTCTTCCACTCCCTTGGCCAGTAGAGGCAACTTCTTCATATGCAGAAGTACCAGTCCTGCATGGATCAGGTTCGACTTACCATGAATTATTTGTGTGAGAAAAGCTGCCTGTCAGTTTTATGCCTAGTAGGGAACCATTTTGTTTTCTAAGGAGTTTCCACTGAAAAAGGGGAAGAGTGTTTTAAAGCAGGACCTGAGGCTGACAGTGAAGTTTCAAACTGTGCCAGCACAAGGTTTGAGTTTGCATTAGTCTAGACAGTGGCCACCACATCTTGCAAGGGTGGCTGGGAAGAATAGGAAGAACTGGAACACATTCAACACATTAAGCTAAACCAAGACAGAAAGTTTGTATTGCAAATAGCACTTCTTATAGTGCACCCTTTTTTAATTTTTTTTTTTTAATTCAACAGCATGACACAGGTCACAGAAGTATCCTTGATGGTTTCTGGTTGTTTCCAGTGATAAAAGTGGATGTAGCAGCCATCACAAGCTGTATTTTCTTTATCTCCTGGAGCACAACAACCTCCTTGATGGGAAATGCTCTTTACAGTAGACCATATTCCAGTAATCAAGACTTATGACATGTCCATAAAAGAAACACAAAATAAGCTGGATGATGTTGTGATATATACTGGAAATGTTTCCCTGGTGTAAACTAGTGCTGATTCACTGCTTCAAGCAAAGTTCTTTTCTTTTACAATAGACAAATACAGAATTGCTTATGCTTCTATAATACCAAGAGCCTCCAGACCCAATGATGTGGTTAAATCTTGCCCAACCAGCACTGAAACTCATCTTAAAAATAAAAAATGCCACACTAGATGGGTAAACTGCTAGAAAAATGTGACACCTGGAGAAAATCTAGATGATTTGGTAAGGACTGTTCAAACTCGTGGAAGGTCTTAGCTCTGCCTTTACAGAATGACTGTGAATATTGTAAAATGAATCTGGGATTTTCATTTGACTGAAATCTCTCCCACAGCATAAATTGACGGTGGATGAGCAATTGACCTGACCTAGTGCTGCAAAATGTTCACTTGAGATGATATCTTCAACTATGTGTCATCTTTTCTTGGCCCATTTGTGCAAACATTCGTGGGTGCGGGGCTTTGCCTACAACAATATTCACAGTGGCTGCTGCTCTGACAAATCAGGGCACTTGTGAGACAGAAGGGACCATGGTTACTCCACGGCTTCCAGTGTAAATGGGGTCAGACTGCTCCATGCCTGTCTGCTCCCTTCTCTTACCCGGAGACAGGTCAGCCCAGCCACACAGAAGCTCACAAACAACTCTCCAGCTCGAGTATTCACAGCCTTTTCACTGAGCAGTTACGGACAGCAAATACATCCATAAAATGTACCTGTTCATTTGAGGATAACACAGGAAGAGAAAAGATTCTTTTATGTAGTCTGGTAAATTATTTGCATGAATCATTCAACCAGTCAAAGTGCATTTGCTAATAAAAGAGAACGGGAAAGTAGATGTGCTAGCGGCAGCAATGTGTTGTCAAGCCAGGATGAAAATGAAAGCAAGAAGTAGGGCACTTTGCTGCCTTCTATCTCCCCTGCATTAGTACTCAAGGAAGTTTAGACCCTTTGAAAGCCTAAGAGCTTTGCTTTCCAGCAGGAAACTCCAGAAATAAAAGAGAGGGCACTGTGTCATGCGGTTCCTTCCTTGGGGTTCTGGAGTGTGCACAAACACATCATTTCTGTTTGCCCATTTCCACTGAGATGCTGCCCAAAGGCTCCAGAGGGGCTGGCTCGTGCCACATTGGGGGCTGAGCAGCATTTCTCCCCGAGGCCAGGGAGGCTCAGGGTGACCAGGGAACAGGACAGCTGTGCCCAGTAGCAACTGGTGAGACACGTCCTCTCTGCAGCTGTCAAGCAGCAGACAGTAGCTAATTTCAAACCTGCCACAGAGAAATTGAGGAGCAGCTGGTGATTAAGAGGATAGAATTATCATAACAGGTTTCTTACTGCTCTGTGTGACATGATCATCTGGATGCAGCACGCTGCCCACCAGCTGAACTGGCCATCAGGGATGCTGCAGGTTTTTGATCCAGTGCTGGTCAAGATGTTGCTTCCATTTGGAAATGAAATATTAGCAAAACTGGTTGAGCATCTGCAGGACAGCATGCCTGGCCTGTGAAGAAAACACTATGAAGAGCCAACAGTTTTACAGAAAAGATTCCAGGCTTTTCTTTTCCCTCTTTTCACCTTTCACTTGAGTTGTAGTATTTAGGATGATCACATAACTCAGGGGATGTTTCAGATAAGTCAGAAGGGGCATTTCTGGGTGCATGGTACGTCTCAATCTCAAAAGCTGGAAAGGATAATCTGTGTATTCAATGTGCTGCACCGTCACCTTCCTCGTGACAGCGTGTCATGGCTCATGATGCCAAGGGTGGTGGCAGCCAGACTGTGGGAGCATTAGGAATATGTAACTGAGGCATGTTGCCAGTTCCACCACACTTTGGGTCATGTGTGTGGAGAAGGAAGATTTTGCTACACACAACTGTGCACTGGGGAGTGTGTGGGGGCAGAACTTGGTGTGGGACAGGAGCTCTCTGTGGCTGATAGCTGGATGGTTTTGCCTAGCTGAGCCTCAGTCTTCTTGTCTGTTTTTTGAGCATAAGAGGTATTAAACTCATTGGTAAAGTGTTTGAGAGGCACTGGGGAAATCCCCCTGATAAGATGAGAGGTTGTTATTAAAACATTTTAAATTCCTCCAGTTTTCATGGACTGTTTTCAGTGTTTGCTTTGCCAACATAGTGGAAAAAAAAGTTTATTAATACCTTTTTCTTCTCTTGGCTGTTCTGCTGCAGCCCTGTGGCCTTGCTTTAATACTCTGTCCCTCAAGCTCCAGTTCCCTTCTGTAGCCCACCTCCACAGTTCACTGTTACCTACACAATCCAAGGCTCACCTAACCATAGAGATAATTTTTCCTAGATGATCCTTGCTCCTGGTGCCAGTAGAACAAAATATGGCTTGGGAAAAGACCTCATCCCCTGCAGTTCTCATCCTGATAGCTGGCAATGGTAGGAGCCTTCCCCAGGGCAGCAATCCTCTGCTGTGTTCTCAGAGCCCCACTCCCCAGTGCTGCAGCTCCCCGTCCATATCAGCACATGTGACCTCAGCTGGGTGCTAAAATTGACTACTGACAGAGGATGCAATTTGTCTGCCCAATGTTCACTGTGTGCACATCAGGGCACATTAATTCTTTATTTTATGAGAGCTGCCAGTGTTTGCTGACTTCCTCTTCCGAGGAGATGAGAGTGCCTCCTCACCAGAGCCAGCCTCTGACCATGGCTGATGTTTGTTATTCACACACCAGGGACCACAACTAACCCTGGCTGTTACATACATTATTCAAGGCAAGGAGACAGCAATTGCATTAAACAGAGCGTGATGAAACAGTTCAGCAAAGGGCAGCTTTCCTCAAATGCATCTTAAACGTCTTAGTGCACTGCTGGGACACCTAAAATGCTTCTGAATTTACCGTATGTGTTTCTTTCTTACAGGAGATGGTGTTTTTCCTAGCAAGGCACACAGATTGAAAGCACTTAAGAGCAACAAAGGGAGGCTAGTTCACTTGATGACTGAATACAGGTTGCTCCTGTGAGAATCAGAAATAAAGAACCACTTTTGCAACAGAGCTGCAGTCAGAGGCAAGGAAAGGGGTATCAACCCTGTGTGCTACACAAGGCTGTCAGTTCAACTGCCTCCAGGACAGGGGCAGCAGCTCCTGGCTCATGCTTCTCATCAGCCCCATTTGGGGTCACCCCTGACCTTGCTGTGCAGGACAGCCCAGAGGACTGGGCTGCTCAGCTCCCTCTGCCCGTGGCATCCCATTTCCCCAGCTGCCTTTCTGCACTGCTGGGGCTCCTTGCAGACAGATGGGGGTCAAGGTGATCTGCCAGAGTAAGATTTCAAACCTTATTATGGTGTGCACTTGTTCTCAGTCAGGATTGACGTGCCTGGCATGCTCCCTGCTTGGCCTCTGCTTTCTCTAGAACCATTCAAATTAAAGCACCTCCGAGGGTGACAGCAAAGAAGAGATCAGGCAGCATTTAGGGCTGTGGAAGAAAGCTGTGCCAGGAGAGCCACATATTCCCCCCAGACCTGCAAGTTATCCCTCTTTGCCTTTGAGAGAGCTCAAGGAAGGAAACAGTTCTGAGAACCTGAAAACTTGCCCCAAACTCACATTTCAAGTGAAGCTGCTGGCCTGAGCCACTTCCCCAAGCCAAGCCTGAGGGTGAGGCTGCTGTGAAGAGGTTGCTTTGCCCCAGGAAGCAGAGACCGAGTGCAGCACCCCGACACCCAGAGCTTCCCCCCGTGTCCGTGGGGAGCCGGGCAGTGCTCCCTTGAGTGGCGAGGGCTGTGGAGCTGCTGTCCCACGGGTCAGGGTAAGCTGTGACAAGGTAAGCCTGTCACAGCCGCCTGCCAGCTCTGCCTGCAAGGACACGGTGTTCCAAACACCACCTCAGCTCTGCTATTTCCTTCAATTGACCCCACGGCAATTTCCCAGCTGGAAGCAGCTCCCTCACACCCAGTCCTGGTGTGGCCGGAAGGCAGCAGTGATAAAGTTATCACTGAGTTCGGGGCCATTAGCACCTGATTTTTTCCATCTGAGCTTTCACAGGTTTGTAGCTGATCAAATCTGAACAGGATGCATTTTGCAGAGATGCCCCCATTCCCCCATCCCCGGGAGCTGCCCCAGGCTGCAGAGGGGCACAGCGCTTTGGGGGAGCTGCGTGGCACCAGAGGGCTTATGAGCTGGATGGAAAAAATGTTGAGCTGTGGGAAGCAATGATCTTTCAATAAGCATTGAAAAGTGTACAGTCAGACATTTAAGAGCAGCCCTGGCAGAAAAACAAAGAGAAACTCTGGGTGAGCTAAACCAAAAACAACAAAAGAAATTTTCCTTTGCCCCTCCTGGGTTAGAGCTCTGCCTTTCCATAACTTCAGCCTGTATTGCTGTGTCTCACACGCACCCATCTACTCCTGCCCAGAAAGGGTCCAGAGAGGAAAACAGCTCTGCTAGAGGAACACTGATTTGCAGATTTTGCAAGAACACAAGGAGAGAAAGAAGTGGAGAGGAAAGACATGAGACGGCACTCAGCAGGACGGGTCAGCCTGTGAGGGCTGCCTGCACTGCTGGGGCTGCCTGTCTCCTGCTCTCCACCTCGAGCACCTCTGGCAGTGTGAAGGGAAAAGGCCGTGCAGGGAATGGGGGAAGGAAAAGCAGCTGGGGAGCTGTTTAGTCGAGCCTAGTTTAGTTAGTCGGCTGAGCTTATTTTAGTAACTTGTAATCATAGCACGTCATGAACAACACAGGGCATTGCCTCATCCACATCTTGGCTTGTGCCCCCACCCCAGACTCGACAGGGTTTGGTCTAAATATGTGTATTTGGTAAGGAAGGAAAGCTCACCTCCTGCCATCCTTTCACAGAGGCTTGAAAATGAGGGTCCTATTTGCTTTTGGGGTATGAAAGGTTTTCCAGAGCAAGTCCCAGGAGGGCTGTGATGACTCCATCCCTAAGCATGGCTCCACTTTTGGACCCTGAGCCTGCATCCTTGGTCTGGGAGTTGTTGTCAAATGCTTCCTATCACACGTGGGCATTTCCAGGCAAACTCTGCCTGCCTTGAAAAGCTCCTGCCTGCCTGGAGGTTATTATTTGCAACAGCACTGGGTGCTGCAGAGAGCTGGTTGTGAAAGGCAATGCCCCAGGGAGCATCCTGACAGCTGCTTTCTGCTCTGGGCTACACACAACATCACCACAGCTACACACCGAGGGAACAACCTAGGGGATGTCTGGAGATTCCTGCATGGAAATGCCCTGTTCCTCCAGCATTTAGGTGCCCAATGCAGCAGTCAGATCTGCTTTTAGGCTCATATAGAGACACACAGCTTATATAGTAACAGCACTCCCAGGGCAGCTCTGATTCCCTTCCATATATACCTGCATCCCTCTGCTCCCAATCTAGCAGGTCATCTACAGCCTGCTGTGTGGAGCAGGCAGGATACAGGAGCAGTCTGACTCTCAGCTTATCCCTCATTTGTCCAGCAGAGAACAAAAATTTTTTTTTGGTGGTTTAAACAGACAAAATTCACAAGAAATGCAGGATTAGGGAAATATTTTGATGTCTGGCAAAATGAGAATGGTTGTGTCTGAGCAAATCTGAGGATTTAGAGAAGAGATTGACATTTTTAACATCCTTTGCAATTTCACTTCTGATTTTGAAAAGTGCTGACCATTTAAATAAAGTTTTTAAAAAACAAAGAATAATTACATATGAAAGAATAACTTTCCTGGAATATTTCAAGTCACTGTGGAAAATGACTTTTTAGTTTCAAGAGCTTTGAAAGAGACAAATTCCTTTGCCCTTCACAGCAGGAAGCGAGTGTGACTTGTGGCTGGGGAGCTGTAGCAGGAGCAGGAGTTGTCCTTTAGGACAGCCACCATCACAGCTGAACTCCACAGCCTGGGGTGCATGGAGCTTCTTGGCTCAACAGCAAACCCATAACCAATGAATAATTATTTCATCATTAGCATATGATGGCTATTATAATATTTTCATTGTACATTTTTCTCTTTTGCAGTCAGCAATGCTGGCATATAAATGAAATCTTCTCTTCTGTTGGAGAAAAGATGGTGGTGTCCAGTGTCTCTGCACGTTTATCTGCCCCTGCCCCTTCCCCAGCTTCTTCCCTGGTCATTATTTGTGTGAGTTATCTGCTTGTGCCATTTGTCAGCAGGAAAGGTTGCAAGGTTTCCCTGCTGGGTGGGACCATGTGTGGGCTCCTGCAAACCCCTTCCCTGGTGTCCTTGTGGCACATATCTTATGAAGTAGTACAAGAATAGTCACCAGATAACTCCTATAACACACTGGTCTCTTTTCAGAAAAACTCAAAATGTGTTTGAGAGGAAAAAAAGGTCTTCCTGTGATCCTCCTCCCTTCGTAAAACTGCTCCTTTGAATGACTTCCTGAAACATCCACTTGGCTCCAGGGAAAGTTCCATAATTCTGAATTAAAGACGCTTTGCTCTGCAATCAAGACTTCAAACATTGTCATTTAGCAGCCTTCTGAAATAGAGTATTTGAGTGTCTTTTGCTCTTCTCACAATAGCAGTAATGTGAGGAAATCTCACCAGCACAGCTGCTCTAAATAGTGACGTATATAAAATAAAACAGACTTCTTGGGCCTGGTACATACATCTTTCTGCTTTAGATGATTTCTAAACACAGGACACAATGAGCATGAATTGACAGCTCATAAACTATTGTAGGGATGCTGGGCTATTTCTGTATCCTGGAAGTCTGCACTGTCTGAAGAAAATGAGAAGGAATAGTTTTAGTTTTGAACTTATATCTAGCAAAAGGATTTAGACAGTTAAATGCATTTAAAAATACCTTGTAGGTATTTTCTTTTCTTTTTCTGGAATACCTGCTTAGTGACAACTTAACCCTGTGTTAATGCAAGCATACAAACAGCCCAAGCTCAGAAAGGCTCAATGAATTCTTTAAGTGGGAAAAAAAGGAGACAATCTATGGCTCTGAATCTGGAGGAGGGTCCACTCTCTGCTCTTTTTTTCACCCTCCATGGACCCTCTTTCCTGTGCAGTGGCTGTAGATGGCTGCAGAGTCTGCAGAGCCAGACTGTGTGTGCTCCAGGCCCTGGACTTCTGCAGGTTCCATATGCATAACCCCTAGAAATTAGAACATTAAACCCAGGGGATCAGCCCTGAGCCATTTCTGACAGGAGTAAATAAATAGCACAAGATCTGCAAGGGGACAGAGGGTAACAGGTTCATTTGCCAGCCTGTCTGAAGCAGTTGTCTTCTTTGTCTTTGGGATATACTTTAGCATCTCAAATGTTTTGCAAGCTGCTAGCCCAGGCAACAATACTAAATTCTTGCAGACACCACTGTGGTGGCTTCACTCTGGGTCAAGAGGCCACATTGTGCTGCCACACTGTAAACCACACTGGCACTGGGGCAAATGCTGAGAGGTTTTGTCCACATAAGCAAGAGCAACATTAGATATTCATTGATCTACTGAAATCAAGAGATCTCATGATACATTGGACACTGTAAGTGGGAAATCAGCTATTTGTCTTTAGAAAGATGGAATCCATCAAGAAGAGACCGTGGAAGTCTCTGATAAGGAAGAAACCCTTGTTATAGTGGCAAGGTCCTGGTTAGAAGATCATCTGCATTCAGATACCAGGATCAGCAAAACCAAAGAGGATATTGGATCAGAATTTAATTATACTTTTCTATGTAAGGATTCAAAAAGACAGCACAGTGGAAAAATATGCATTTCCTTGAGATGTGCCAAGAAAAAAACTGTGCATATTCCTGATGTGACTGTGCCAAGCACGTGGTGTGGGTACCTGCCTCGGGCACAGAGAGTCTTGGCAAGCCAGGGCACCTTCGATGATCAAATTGTCAGGAAGAGATTTCTCCATTCAGAACAAGAGTTCAGTGACTTTTTCAACGGTTTGCCTCTCACCAGAATATCTTGGCAGCAAACTTGTTTATTTGGATATTTGTGTAAGGTGAATCATAACAAAGGAATCACAGACACAGCTGAAACAGGCTGCTGCTCAGTCCTTGTTCTGCAGCTCATTTTCAAAGAATGCCACTGATTAACTGCAACTGATATACAAAATGCTATGGGTGAATCAGGCCTTTGCTTCTCAGGTACCCGAGTGTGATTTTTCTGGCTATGCTGAGTAACAGGAAGGTTATTATTTAAATGGAAACAGTAAGTACAAAGTAAAGAAAAGAAAAGAAAGAGGGAGAGACCATTATGATTGCTGTGAGACCTTCAGCACTGGCAGGACGAAAATTGTGTGGCCTTTCTGCAGAGTATTAGTCCAAGCAGTGCTGCTGGACCTCCAGCTTTCTCTGTAGTGCTGTGGGAGACCTTTGCAGGGTTAGAGAGGAGAAGGCAGCACTCACCAGCTCTCACCCCCAGCCCAGAGTGGTCCCTGCTGGGCTGTAGGACTGATGATGGCTGCTGGTGATACTCTGAGTAGGCTCTGTGCAGGTTCTTGGTACTGTGGTTCATGTCCAAAGAACACAATAGCATCAGGCTACAATTCCCTTGAACATGGTATCTACACCTACTGTCTGGCAGCATCAGGATGTGACACAGCAAAGACTGCAAAGAGCTCATCTGTTTTGGTTCTGGTGCTATGAAGGATGACACTCCCCTGTATTTCTAGACCAAAACCCAACCTGCATGACCAGGAAGATCCACCTTAAACAGCACAGAGTGCACCCTTATTTAGCTGCAGATGTATATTATTTGGGGATCAGATGGTTACAAGAGAAGCCATGGTCATCACAGGGTGCCTTCTATAGAGTGAAGGAGGGACACAGCAGCAAAAGCTTCTCAGACTGCACTGGGGGAAACTAAACTGGCAGTGCTTGGGTTGTGTCACAGGTTTGTGCAGGTATTGGATTTTGAGGGCCAGTTCTCCAGCAGCAGTACAGGGATGTGGGAGCTCCCCACTGTATGGGAGCTGGACCGTGGGTTTGCTCCCAAGATTGCTGTGTCAGACAGGGAGGAGAGACAGAGGTGGTTTCTCCTCTCTGTCACCTCACTACCTGTGCAGGAGTTTGCCCTCCCATGGAATGGTCTTGTCGAAACTGAAGGATAATGGTTCAAGGATCTTCTGGCATTTAGCATATGGTAACTTAAAATCTTATCAGGATCAAAATGCCTCTGATACAAAAAGCCATTACAAAGTTGTTTTTAAGGTTTGACTTCCTTTGCCCTGCAATGGATACAGTCCAAGGTAAAGTCCAAACTGAGACTAGCTGAGGGACATATTTTTCCTAATGCTGATACTGCTTTTCTAACACATCTGAAGCTTTGTTGTGGGGGTAGATGCTATCTCTGAAAGCTGCCAGTGCAGGGTGGAACACACTTCCTGAGTGTTCCCCACCAGGCACCATGATCCTTAGGATGCATGGCTATCAGGGGTGATGCCCCTGGGAAGGGAAAAAGCCTGTTTGTATCAGGATCTTCTGTGCTGGAGCCCTGTACACACTCATGCTTGCCCTTCTCATCCATACTCTGTGTAATCAACTCATGAATCTAAAACTGCTCTCCAAAACTCTTAATAACCAAAGATGCCTCTTAATTCAGTTGTTTGCTTCATGCTTTAGCTGTTGAAAAAATTATATCTTTTTTTTCAGAACAGGGGGCAAAGAGTTCCAAGTGCTCCCACACAAGGGACCTGAAAATCCCTGCTACAAAGTCTGCAGGGGTGTGTCCTGGCAGAGAGAAGGGAAGGAAAGGTGCCACATGTCCCCCCCTTTGCCCCTCACCACAACCCTTAGGCTGAGCTGCCCCTCACTTTCCAAGTGCTAAAGGCCAAGTCCCACCTAAACACTCACAGGGAGATTAGGCCCCAGGTGTGTCTGGCACCATTCCACCCCAAAAAATACAGAAGTCAAAAATCCCAGGCTCCCTTGCTTGGCACATCCTTGGCTTCTCCTGGTACCAAAAGCCTCTGAGCTGCTGAGCCTATCTTGCTCCACGGCAAAGAGGCTCTGCTTTCTCATCACTGCCTGCAGCACTGGATAGTCCAAAAGCTAAGCCAGAGGGGTTTATTGGGTATGAGCCCTTGCCAGATGCAAAGGTAAATGAACCCTGGCACCCACTGGTATTTGCAGGTGGGTGATTATATGTTCATAATAAATACGCCATCAGCTCAGGGCGGCCAGGAACCCATTTCATCGTGTGCACACTTGGGCACAGGTACAGGCTTGAGCTGTCTCCTTCTTCTTAAAATCTTTAATGATTTTTTCCTTCACCTGGATAGTCTAAGAGCTGCTGCCCATGAGTAGTTCTCACATCTCCCCTTTACAAAAGGAGTGCACAAAGGCATTTGAGGAGAACAAAAAGTACTCAAGATTTTGACAACTACAGCTGAAAAACATGTTTGATTCAACATCCTCTGTTTTTCCCTTTGTTTCATCTGAGGACCTCTGTAACTATTTGAATTTCCAATGAAAGATTTTTAAATGCATTTTTTCCATTACAAGTAACCTTAAGTATAAGGGGAGTTAAATATAGAATTAGGAAACACAGGAATGTTCAGGTTGAACAAAATGCTTCTGATTGCTCAAGATTAAATATTTTTCTCCTCCCTGTCTTGCTAACCCAGACATGTTCTCTTTCTGGTTTGTTTTGACCTCTGAGCTGACAAATGCTCCTTTCTCTGTGCCTGCTCAAGGGTACAGTAGGTGCACCTTTAGTAAGCTTCTTGTTTTTCCCCTCGGCATTCACATTTGCCTTGAGCTCTTTGAATTTAAAACCTTTATTTCGGCTTTCCAGCACATTTTCTCCCCTGCCAGCTGAGAAAAGGCATGCTCAGCCCTGTCATGGTGGACACAGCCATGCTGAGCCCTGTGGGCAAGCTGGGTTGTGGCAGAGCAGGCTGATGGAGCTGTGGAAACCCATGGCCTCCCTGAATGCCAGCACTGAGGTTTCTTTTAGGAGAAAAGAAAGACTTTCCCTTCATGGATTTTTTTTTTCCTTGTAAAAGAGCCAACTTTACCTTAGCAGGTCTTCTTGCACCTTGGGCAGAGCCAAGGCCATGTACCTGGATTACCCTATACACCTTTCTTAGAAGTACTTGCAAGGCAGATGGGGTCACAGTCCTCCCTTATCATGAGTTTTATATCACCTACTAATTTGCTAGGTCAGAGCAACTATTCTGTCAGCCAGACTGGGTGGGCAGCAGAGGAAAAGACCCCATTCCCATCCTCCCACACGGAGGGTGAGCATGGGAGCAGCTCCAGCTCTCATCCTCAGCGAGTGGGTGGCTCCCTTGCTGCAGCAGTGGTGCCCGGCTGCTCAGGTGTCCCTTGCCACATTGCAGACCAACTCTCACTCCTGAAAGCATCCTCACTTTGAAAGACGTCAGGATTCAGAGGATTTTGAGCTCAGCAAAGCATTTTGGAGATACACTGTGTCACAATAAGGTTCCTTGCTTTGTGGTTCACTTTCTGCCCTTTTCCTGACACTGTTCACTACAGGACGGGTGGTTATCACACATTTACTGCCTCTCTCCAGGTCATCAGGGACAGCCTAAAGTGGTAGCATAAAGATACAGGCCAGCAGACTGATATGTGGAGGTTTAAACATCTACATTGGCTGCTTGTCTAATTCTTCCTCTCAATCTTTCATCATGGAGTATTGCCATCCCTGATCCTCCTGCAATGCCTCCTTAAGGCACAGAAATATAATGGGAGAGTCTTTGTTGACAAAACCATAAACAGGGGCAGTTTTACAGGAGAGGTGGTGTATAATACATTCAGCAGATAATTGTACTGCTAGGACAAAGATAGCACAGGCAATAAAAAGTAAACAGAGCGTGTTTGCCCAGCAGCTTGTGGACTCACAGCAGGTTGCTGGAGGAAGCAGGGAGCAGCTCAGATCAACTACTTCATGGTCAAGGCCAGAGAAGCAGTAAAGGAGATCCCGGGGAGGATCTGCTGACAGCTGGGTTGATCTGTGTTTGTGGTCCTTTACAGACAACTGCAGCCTCTGGTTTCAACCATCCAGCTAAAACAGGCTGTGGTCTGACCATGTGGGACTTCTCCCACTGCCTGTTTTCTTCCACATTGAGCACTGTGTGAGGAAAAGGGAAGAGAAAGCAAGCAGTATTATGGACTGTCCCCAGCTGATTTTCATACAGCAGTGAGGAAGTACTACACTCTTGCATGAATAAATTATGCTTTTAATAATGCATGAAAAATCAGTTTTGCATACATGTGAGTGTGCAAGAGGGCTGAGAAGAGAAGCACCCCATGCAACAGGTGATTCTGTAAGCCACCCTGGCTGGCCACACCACAGGCAGCTGCCTGTACCCAGGGTCAGCCCAGCCAGCTGTTGTCCCAACAGTTGTGCCATCCTAATCCCCTACCAGGTGTTAGCATTCCCTTGGCATGCCCAGAACCACCAGCGATGGCTGCAGCTCCCCTTGGCCAGAGCAGCTGGGGAAGGGTGGCCTCCAAGAAGTCTTTATTTTCATGCTGATAAAGATCAAAGTTTTTCTCTCCAGGGTTTCAGAGCAGTTCCCACTGTGGAGGAGGGCACTTGGAACTGAGTGGTCTGTGCTGGGGTGGGGGCAGTGGCCACACCGATAAGACAGAGCTGCAGGTGATGCCAAGGGCAAATCTCAAAGGACAGTTTGGGACAGAGGCGCTGTCAGCCCCCGGCAAATCTGTGGCCAGAAGGAAAAGCTGTCATTGAAGGCCACCTGGATCACAGCATGTGTGCCACCCAGGGGCTTGTCTGCAGAAAACATGGATTTGTGTTACCATGACCTTTCACAGCCCATCACCCTCCTGCACCCCTCGGTGGTGTCACCACTGCCTCCATAACCATGGTTCTGAGCATCCTCATGTGTGGATCAGCACCCACTCTGTTAGCTGGCACATGGCCAGGGGACATGATCATCATTATCCCAAATCATCTAAATACGCTGAATAAAGAGTGAAGGGTGGCAGGCAGACACACAGTGGTGGATTCAAGGAGGTGGCACTGTTCAAGAATTCAAATTTTTAAAAATCATGCAAAATATTTCAAGTCTTAACAAAAAATGTTGGGCTTTGCCAAGAAGAATACCCAACCCAGAGGTTGTAAGGAGTAAGAAGCTGGGTGGCTTTAGCTAGGGTGGGACTTGATAAGGGGAGAATTAATAATTCTGTTTTGCTCACTTGGAGATTACTATCATGATGAGAAGAAGATGCCAGGGTCTCAAGCTGACATTTAAATCTGAGGAACTGCATGCACCAGAAAGCTGCATGGATGTGGAAAAACCTTCCTCCCAGCTGGGGATGTAAAACTATTACAGGCTTGTTTGGATTGCAGGGCAAAGGTTTTATTTGGTGTGTGCTGCACAGCACATCTTCCAGCTCCTAAGTGTGTGAGGCTGGTCCCCAGTGGGGAAGTTAGATTCTTTTTCTCAGTTACAAGATAGGAAAATCACAGTTTGGCTGGCAAAACAAAACAGGAGAAGGGTAAGTTATAGCTGGAGTGAAAATAAATAACTAGTTTTGCATAAACTCGAAGATTTTCAACACCTGTGGCCTCCTTTAAGTGTTTAACCTCACATTGAAAAAGAAGTGATTGTGCTTTGAAATATTGCACTTGAATCTGCGGTTAGAATTTGTATTCCCCAGGATTTGGGGTGACTTGCTGAGTTTTACCTGACTTCACACTTTCTGTCATTCACCTGGAGCAGCCTCTTCCTGGAGGACTGATCCCATGGAAGGGACCCGTGCTGGAGCAGTTTTTGATGAACTGCAGTCCATCGGCATCTCTCTTAATGTGCGATTTCCAACTCTTTGTAAAACAGATCTTTCAAGATAATCCATAAGTAGTTGCATTAATACAGGAATTAAATCCACAGAGAACACAGACCTTTACAATCAGTCGTAAACGAGATCAGGTTTTTCAAGCTGCCTTCCTGGCTAGCTGGCCTGACAAAACCATCAGAAACTATTGATATCATCACCACCAAAAATGGTGTTTCAAAAGATAAAGCAAATAAGAGCCACTTAGCAGCTATGTGACACTGAAAGCTACCTCAGATTTCTTCCACTACCAGTTTGATGGACCATAAGAGCATAATGATTGGAAAAAACTCACAGATAAGGAGGGGATATTTAGTGGCTGAAAAATGTTTTTGTGTGTTAATGCCTTTGGCAGTGTTTCATTCTCAACTTTCTTATGCGATACATGTGTGAACAAAAAAACTAAGTAAATTGTAAAAGTGTTTGGGACAAAATCAAAACTAAAGCCAAATATTGCTTGCTCAACTTCTAGAAGAAAGCTTTTTATTCATAGTTGACACAGCAGTTGATGTTGGTCTGGATGGAACATCAAAAATATGAAAAGTGAGGACAGATAATGCTAAAACAACAACAACAAAAAGCAGGAGATCAAAACTCTTCCACTGCCAAGCAAAAAATGAGATGAGATCTCTGTGGGACAGATACATGTTACTTTGTCCATCAGAGGAGTGGCCTGCTCTCTCTGGGTACTTGGCGCTGGCAGCTCTTAACCCTGATTTGTCTCCATGTGCAGCACAGGAGGTGCTGCGGTTGGGAGAGCTGTAACCCTGCAAAGCAGCTTCTGGGGACTGGAGCTGGGGACATGGCCACCTCTCCTGCAAGTGTGGCTCTTGGACAAAAGTCTTTGACCATATAGCCCTTATCAAAAAGCTGCATTTCTAAAGAAATATAGCTTTGGACTCTTCTGCTGGAGAGGCTGCTGAGGCAGAGACACAAAAGTGGACCCCTTAAACACTGAGGTGATAAATTGCCTGGGGCAGATGGTTTGGGGGAATATCCTTGGCTTGGCGTGGCTGAGAGCAGGGACCCACAGTGCCCTTCTAAGAACCTGTTTGTCCCTTCTCTACAGGTCAGGATGGGCAGGGCCTGGCCATTTCAGGTATCCTCCACAATGGGACTCCAGGTCCTGTCACTGCTCTTATCTGCCACTCTTAAAAAGACTGTCAGTACCTGCTGCAGAAGCAGGAGGACATGGAATGCCCTTGCTTGAGGACAACACAGCCTGTTTTCTAATTCTGCCTGTGCCCAGCCCACTAGAGAGCCTTTTTTTCCTCACAAGAGTATTATTTTCTTCTGTTTTTAAGTCATGTCGCAGCTCTGAATTCCCTCTGATCCAGGATGCCTCTATCAGCTCTAACAAAGGGAGCAAGAAGGGCTCTTGGGAGGAATTCCTGTCTGCAGCTGATGCTAAGGAACACTTTTTATAAGCTGTTTACTGTCCTTTTCCAGTAAATTACTTTTTTTTTATATTGGTCAAAACCTGCAGACTGTTGTTGGGCTGGAATGTGAAAAGCCAGAACAGTGTCCAGTTAAAAGTCCTGTGATGCAAATTACATGAATGCACAATTACATTCTGCTCACCCATCTCATTTGGCACAGATGTCCTTCAATGCTGTGAAAGCAAATATCCATGCAAAACACGTTTTGTTACAACTTCAGAAAAAATTATGTTCCAGTGAATTTTTAACTTTATGTATCTTTTTCATTGCTGAGCCCTCTCACCTCAGCCAGGATGAGGTACAATGCTGCTCTGGCCAAAGAGGATTTTTTGGGACACTGAAGGTTTCTGTGAACTCCTTTTACAGACTGTCCCAAGGCTGCACACTCCTCAGAGGGATTGAAACACTCCTTGCATGACTGGGCTTGCTTTCAGAGATGGGGACTGCTTTTGGAGAACAGGTTTATGTTTTCTACAGTCATCACAGTAGAGCTGTTGGTTTGTCCTCATCTTCTCCTGCCTAGGAGACACTAAACACAAGCTAAGACTACTGGCTGAAGTGGAGGCATATGGAAAAGGCTTTCTGCACTACTGGAAATAAATGTGGTAATGATTCCAGAATGCAGAGCAGAGGGAAATTGAGCTGGGCTCTTGACACATGAAGGCAAATGATTTTACAACATGGAATTGCATTTTCTTGTTCTCTTTCAATAAAATACTCCTTGTTTTTAAAATGAAGCTTGCAGGAGTTTTGATGCTGGTTAGTCATCAAAAGTGGATATTCAGTGGGTGACCAGCCCACAGCCCAATGCAAATCATTTCAGCAGCTGACAGTCACAGACTGTGGTGACCCAGCTATCTAATAACCTTGCCTAGAGTCAGGCACCAAGAGAAAAATTAATTTTAACACGTCTAGATCAGCAAAAACTAGAACAGCAAGAGCTAAGCACAGGGAGTACAGTGGTGGGGTCAGGAAGGCGAAAGCATTGCTGCCAGCTGGATGTAACACTCCACATGCTGCTGCCTGGAGGACTGATCCATGCTCCTGTGCCAAGGGGATGGAGCTAAGCACCACTTATGGGGCTGGAAATGAGGTTAACTCCATTGTACACAAAGCTTGCAGCTGCTCCATGCACTCTCTCCTGCTTGGGATCCTGCACAGATGGATGGGAAAAGAAAGAAATCCCAGTGTGACCAGCACTAAAATTTGTCTTTCTGTAACAAACAGGAGTGACAATAGCAAGAGGTAAGACTGGAAGTGCCTTGGAGATGGTAACTAGCCATATCCTACATCAGTAGACATGAACCTGACCCACCTAGGCTGATTTTTGTTTGCCCTGTCTCTGTAATTCCTTATGTTCTTCTTTTCTATCACAAGGAGTTCCTTTGCTTTCTGCCCCATCCCACACACAATTACCACAAAAGTTGCATTACTTTCCAGCAGTTTTCTCTTTCCTGCTGTGTCTTTGGAAATAAAGTTTAGGGAATGCAAAGCATAGATATATAAATGTGGGCTAATGCACCAGCGCCAGTACATGCACCCACATATCCTGAAGAGGCTGGTACCCACCAGAGCCTTCTGGTTTTGATCAGCAGGATCAGCCCTGCCTCAGCAGCACTCAGCTACCTGGAGAAGCACTCAGCTTCCTTGGATCTGCTCAGATCAGGGCACCTGGCCTGATCTCTGCTCTGCAGAGCACAGGAGAAGCAAACAAAGCCTTGCAGCTGCTGGACCTGTTAAAGAAGCTGCTCTGCTGAATTTGTCCCAGGCACTGCACTGGGTTTCATGTGTCCTGGGCCCAGGTGGAGCTCCATGGGGTGTTTGGTTTGGCAGGTGTGGTGCAGCTTGGCCTCAGAGCTGGGAACAGCCACAGCCTGGGCTGCGAGACTGGAGAGAACTTCTGTGCTAGGCAGGGTGCGAGGGAGAGAGTGTGACAGCCACACCTCCACACAGGGTCCTGCTCCTGTCACACAGGGCACAGCTCGTGCACAAACACACACATGGCTGGAGAGAGAGCATTGCTTTTAAGGAAAACTTTCTTTTTTTTTTCCCTGGGTAAATATCCTTAAATCAGCGTAAGAGAATTCTGTGAGTCTTATCTTGTTCTCCAATTTTCCTGCCTTACACAGTCACTAATAGTTCCCTATTTATTAGCACTGGCACACATCCACACCATCTCCCAAGCCCTGGGCTTGCAGGAATGTAGACAGCCCTGCTTCACTTCCGCTCACCATAGATTTTGGAAGCTGTGGGATGACTGAGTTTTGGAGGAGCTGAAAGAACTTAGCGTGAGTAAAAGGAAGGAGGTGTCAAAGGTTAGAGCAGCAAAATAGTAAGAAAAATCAAGGAGAAAGTCCAGAGAAAATGAGAACAAAATATTCACAGATATGTTACAGACTAGAAGGACTAAAAAGCCCAGATTAGTTAGAATCACAGAATAATTTAGGTCGTAAACGACTTTTAAGATCATCAGCATTAACCCAGTGCTGCCAAGCCCACCACAAAACCATGTCCCTCAGTGCTACATCTACAAGACTTTTAAATCTCTCCAGGGATAGTGACTCAACCACTTCCCTGGGCAGCCTGTTTGAGTGCTTGACAAATCTTTTGGTGAAGATATGAACAAATTAGTAAGTATTAGGAACATAAGAAAGTGTCCTTGAGCAGCAAGAACACTTCCTCAGTTATCAAGCACAGCCTCCAGCTCTCAGCCTGCAGCAGGTAAATATAATCCATCAGCTGCCATGCAGTCTCTGTGTACCTAATTTTAATTTGAGCTAAGCCAAAGGCAGGCAGAGTGGAGGGAAAAATGCAAGGCCATTGCTCCAAGCCTGACCAGCATGAAGGTGAGCACCCAAGACTCCTCCTTGGAGGCCCTGTACATGTCCCTATTCATCCCATCCCAAGCTCTCTATACCATGCAGAATTGCCTGCATAAGCATTTGTTGTGCTTCCTGCCTCCAGTCTTGCCCCAGTGCAAAACCAACTGCATGAATTATTGACCCCCAGTGTTGACCTATCTTGCCAAACCACAAGGCTTTCCCCCCTTCAAGCACCTCCTAAAAACTTCATTCCAGGATAATGTTGTCCAGCTCTGAGCACGTTTCCAGGATTTAATAAGAAGCTGCATGCAGAACATCAGGCCCTGGTAACAACCAGGTTACTGCACACTAGAAAGTCACCAGAGATAAAAAATGACCAGCTGTCAGCTACATGGCAGAGACTGCATTTTCCACAGATTGCAGCTAACCCTGCTTGGTTCTTCTGCCCTAAACTACCTGCATCTGACCTTCTGTATCTCCTGTTCTTTGGAAACATGATTGTCTTCGTTAGCAGCTGCTTGTACCTTAGCTACAAAAAAAAAGGAAAAGTGGATTCAGTAACTCCTCGGGATCTGATCTTGATGAGTTGATAAATCAAGTAAAGAGAAGAGACAAAACCACTTTTTCATTGTCATGCTTTTTTTGTATTTTGGTCCACCATGGTGGAGGAGGGCGTTCACCCTGTTGATACACAGTCTCCCGTGTGCTTTGAAGGTCAGTGAGTCCTCTATAAGCTCAGACCATAAAAATATTGTAACTGAGGGCTCTACAAAGGCATCATATGTGCAACTGGCTTGCCACTCATAAGTTGGAACTGAAGAGCTCTGGAATGTTTCATGGGCAATCCCTGAAAAACTCTCTGTGACAAGAAAGAATACAATTTTAAACCAATAAAACATACACTGCTGGATAGAGACAACATGAGACTCTGGAAATCTCCTTTGCCAAAGCAAGAGCAGATTAAATACAAGGCACTGGTGGTTTCACAACACAGTCTAGAATCCATGAGGTGATATGTTATCTGGCAGCCAGGACAGTAGGGGAAGGCAGCCTTCCCACAGTCTGGCAGGCTGTTAACTTTGGTGGGTAATCTGCACTCATGTGAGGAGTCTCAGAGACTTCTGTAGATTTTGAATATGGGTTCCTTATGCTGGACAAATTTAATGGATAAGCTTACTGATACTTATCTCACAAGTTTTTTTTTTTTTTAAGTAAAGAAGTGCCGAGAATTATTTGAGTAAATGTTTCTAGTGGGAGGTAAATTCAATTTTCTGTAGTTCAAAATATTATGCAGATTCCCATCTGCTTTCTTGCAATGGAAAAAAAATAGTTCCAGATTATTAATCTGTTCACAGTACCACTCAGTTGTTCTCTTTGCTTGATGACAAGTGTTTTTGACATTAATATTCTAGTTCTTATATTCTGTTAATGTTGCGGGTAAGTATTTGTAGAAAACAAAACAAAAGTCTAGTTGAGAACAGATGCCCTTATTCTAATGGAAGAATTTCACACCAACTCCTTAAAGGCCTCTTCTGAACCCACATGAACTCCTACAATGTGTTTTGCAGTTTCTCTCTCTCCCTGGCATATTGTGCTTCAGAGACAAGTTTTTAGTTGCCCTGTCAGGCTTCCTTTCCTCCTTCCTGATTGTTACCACCCCTCACTTACAGTCTGTGATGATATTTATCTTTGGGCAGCTATCTTAGCCATGGGATAGCAGCATTGTCCAATAACCCAGCCAAGAGCAATGCATTAACTTTTATACAATGCAAAAGCAGTACAGGAGAAGCATTGCTAAGCTGCCAGATAAGAAGCTTACATTTCAACAGAGATAGTAAAAATTCATTTCAGTTCTCAGGGCACAGAGTCACACTAACATTAGCCTGGCAGTGGCAAAGTCTCTTAAGGGCCCATCCAGCTTCCACTGGAACCAGTAATAATGTCACACTGGACACAGGGCTAACCCTCCATCTGCCTGGTGATTATTATGGCAATAAATTGCACTTACAGAAATCCATATCCTTACAAATTAAAACAAATCCTACAGGCAGTCTCCTTCCATTGTGCCTCTGTAGCCAGGGCATTTTCTAACACCTATTGAATTCACAGTAGTCTGCTGAAGAAGAGAATTAATGAAGCACTGTTTAAACCAGTATTCAAAAAGTATGGCCTATTTCCTTCCTCCTAAGTTCCTATGTGCTAGTAGTTTTGTGAAGTCAGAATCCCCTGTCTGCATATTTTCTACAAGAATATTTCACTATAACTTCATTTAAAAGTTGCAATAAATAACACTAGTCCTGTTGTAAGTCAGGTTGGAAATACCTGTCTTCTGACTGGCCCTAAGTCCTCTGTTCTCATGGACTGTGTGGAAAGACCCTCTGTGCAAATAGTGCTCTTTGTAATTTTCTACATTTTATATTTTTATTTTAAATTTCTAAATTTTAATTTAAAAATTTTTCAAAGGGCTCTAAAAATGCCCAAAATACAATTTCAGGAATTGGCCAACACCAATATTCCAGACCCACCCTGTGCTTCAGTCTCTGTTTAAAATCTCCATGGGACATTTCTTAAGGAGACCAGTTTTTTCCTGTGACCTTTGACAAAATTTCACCTTTCACCAGTTACATCACCTCTGGATGCAGTGAACTAAGAATCCAATTGCCTGCTGTCAGCTGATCTTGAAAAAGTCTGTCCACTCTTTCACAAAGCCCTGAGAAAGGGAAACCAATATCTGTGTTAGAGTGTTTTTAACCAGAAATAATCACCCAAGAACGTGCAGTTGTATTTTTGCAAACATGGTGTTCACGAATTATGTGTAAATGAAACTCCACATTTTGACAACTAACTCAGAATACAGTAATTACATTGAGTACATAATAAAAGTATTAAACTGAGCTTGATGGCTATATCAGGGTACTAAGCAGCAGTAGCTGAATGAATGGATATGTTTACTATAGCCCAACTTTCTTTGTGCAAGAAGACATGGGGAAATCCTAATAAAGAGGCAACTGGTAAATGTTCAATATGTTTAATACTTTACCCCCTCATTTAGAGAACAAAGACTTGCCTGTTTCACACTACTGGTTTGGACAAAAGCAGGGCATGGAAATGTGTAATCTGCATTTTCTGAATAGTCAAGATCCACAAAGATGATTTCATGTCTCCCATTGTTTTATGTTGGCATGCTAGCAGAAGGGGACAAAAAGAAAACCAAGGTATATATTTTTTTGCTAAAATCCAGAATCAGAATCAAAATATTCCCAGCTCAGTTGTGTTTGTAATGCAGTGTGAAGCATTGGTCTAATCTAAACACAGGACTACCACCACAGAGCGTAAAATTGAACTAATCTTTTAAATCAGTCTAAAATTACTACTCCTATCTCCAAGACCCAGCCTAACAAACTGATGAATATGTAAGAGTTTCTGATATCCAATGAGAATCCAACTATATATAAAGAATAAAAGAATGATGGGAAGAGAGTCTAATTTTTCTCAGGAAGCTGCTTCTGCTAATGTGATGAGGAAACTCCCACTGTGAGCCATGTTGCTTCCATCATGTGGGACAACTTTATCAGACCATGTCATTTTGTAGCTTTGAAAAAAACACTGCAAAATGAATTTTTCTGGCAGTTTTGACAACAAAATGTGCTTTGCCTTATGTTATAATGATCAGACTGACAGCCTTTCTGTAAATAATTCATATAAAAAAATCATAACATAGGACTGTGCAATTCAGATCCAAAAATGTGCACCTCTAACATTGCCAACAGAGAACTAAGTCCTCATTGCAATCAATTTCACTGGGCAGTTCTAGCTGAATATGTCCTACATTTATTTCAGTTTGAAAGAGAAGAGAAAGAATGATCTAATGCTGGTGTGTGCCTTATCTATTAATAGCCTGTTAGGTAACTGTCACCATTTGGCAATTTTCTACACTGGTGGAAATAGTTAAACAGCAAAACATGAGATGTGCTTTTACGTTATACAAGAGCCAGCACCTTAGTGTTCCTGGGTGTTATATGTATTTATTACTTTGTGCTGTTCTCATGTCCAGGCATGGGAACGTCTCATCTTTCTGGCCCGGAAAGGGTTTGATGTGCCTGAATGCATATTTACTTTTCTCCTAAACCAGAAGACGTTAATATCCTGGTCCTGGTGGACGTGCCAGTGTCAGCCAAGAGTGTGAAGTTTCCCACTTGGGGAAAGAACTTCCCTTTTTTCTGGCCCAGGTCTGAAGTGCAGGTCTGGCCTCATCTTCTCTCTGTTCACCTCCTTCTACTCACAGCGGATGTTTGCTTTCTCTTTCTCTGTTCAAGGCCTATTTGGATTGACTTCTCTTCTCCACTGCTTTTACGCAAAAGCGTCCCTAAGGCCCTTGATTTCCTGAACCCTTCTAGCAATTTTCGGTGTGAATATCTGCGTAGCAAATGTAGAAATTAGGACAGTTATGAGGTCACCTATCCCAAATTGGACAGCTGGAAGCTGCCTGGGGAAAGGCCATGGCAACGCTCTCTGTCCAGGAGCACAGAATAACAGGGTGCAAGGGACAGGCACCTGCACTCCACTCAGCCCTGAGTCTGCCCCTGGCTCGCTCTGCGGGAAGCTCCTCACCCAATGTGCCCACCAGCGCCAGCTTCCCCTGGACATCCTCAGCATCAGCCCGCAGAGTTATTCCTGGGGGGACAAGGAGAATTTGCAAGTGAAGCCCAGAGCTCCTCTGCCTGCGTGGCAGGGCTGAGGCAGCCGGGGCTGTCTGTGCATGGGAGACAGGATAGACTCTTGCAGGGGAGGAGGGACAGCACAGAAGGAGGTGATGCCTGTAGAGAAGAAAGAACGCCTGCTTGGAGTAGAGTTGCACACAGGAGAAAAATGAGGGATGCTTACCGGCAGAAGTGAGGCGTGCGGGGGATTGGGGATGCACGCAGGGCATGAGGATGGATGCATGGGGGGACGAAGGCAAGGAGCCGCGGGGTGAAGCCACGGCAGAGCAGCCCGACGGCGGCAGGGGCGTGCCCTGGCTGGAGCCTCAGCTCTGCCCTGCCCTGAGTGACTCCGCGGCCGCCCACTCGCAGCGCCGGGCACCGTGATGTGCGGGCGGGCGGCCCAATGGGGCCGGGGCGGCGGGGCCGGGGCGCGCCGAGCGCGGGCAGCGGGCGGGGCGCTGCGGCGGGACGGCTCGGAGCGGCACGGACGGTGAGTGCTCCCGGGGATCCTCCAGCGCGGCTCCAACTCGGGGGAAGTTGCGGGCGCTCGCCCCGCCGCTGGACGTGCGCCAGCCCGCCCGGAGCATCCCGGCGGAGCGGCGGGGGGACGCCGACCGGCCCCGGCCGCTCCGCCGGGCCCGGCCCGGCCCTCGCTGCCGCCCGGCTCCGCCGCCGCCCAGGCGTGTCCCCGGGGGTGCCGGGGCGGCGGGGCGGGCGCGGGGCCCGGAGCGCGTCGGTGCCGGCGGGACGCGGGGGACGCGTCCGCCGGGCGCGCTCCTGCCGCCGCTCCCAGCTCCCCGCGGCGATGAAAAGGCACTTGTCTGATTCATCCCCCTGCAAAACTTCGCCCCCGGGCTGAGCCGGGCCTGGGATGCGCTGCCCGCGGCCGCTGCCGGGGCTCGGCGCTGGGATGGAGCCCCGGCTGCGGCAGACTCGGGGCTTTGTGCGAGTTAGGAGAAGCAGAACCCGGCCGAGGGGCGGGGAGGTGCCGCTTCCCGCTGTGGGTTCCCGCAGAGCGGCACTGAAAAGGGTTCGGTTTGTATTTTACTTTTATCTTTTGTGCAGGGTAGTATTCCCAAAACAGAGAGTGTGAGGAAATGGGAACGACTTCTCATCTAATTGAAGCGGGGTAAAATAAAGTGAAGTCGTGGGACAGCTGTATGGGTTTATTTTTATACATCTCTAATTTGGACTGGGAGAGGAAGTGTCACCCTACTCCCCCTAACAAAGGCTTCTTGTTGGGAGCCTGGGAAGTGTAAGAGAAGAACAGGGAATTTTCCAGGACTTAAAGCTTCAAACTTTCCTTTACTGGGGCACCCTGATGCTGTCTGGAAATATTGTAATGGATAACATCAAGTCCCAGTGCTCACAGAGGGAGCAACTCTGCAGGCATGACTGTGCTCCAGTTCAGTAAGTTCTTCTGAGTAGAAACAGTGGTGAAACATGTGCATGTTTCATTAACATCCAGTTAATGCTTCCTTGGGACAGGCTGCCTGTGCCTGCTCTGTAAGAGCATCCCTGCCTCAAGCAGGGCATCACATGGACTCACTGATTTCTTAGGAGTTCGGCGAGTATAGATCTGAGCAAATGCCATTGAATCAAGCCTTTGAGATTGTTATTGCTGTTACACAATTCCAGTGGAATGTGAGAGCTGGGCTTCCTGTTTTTGGTCAATCTGTAGAAGCGACTATAAAAGATAATAGATATCTCAAGTAAATTGCTTTTGCATGACAGCTTGGAGCCATTGTTCAGCCAGTAGCACTTGTGACTTCTCCAGTGAGCTTGGTAACCTGAGAAGCAAAACTCCTTAATGCAGGGAGACTTGCTCAGAGTAACTTTAAAGACAACAGCTGGAACCTGGATATAAAGAGGGAATAGTTACCGAGATCAGCATGTGCTAGTGCTGTGCATAATGATGTATAGAAATTCAATCTGTTTTGAAAAGAAATCTTGTGCAAAGAGGAACTGCTGGTAGTTTGTGAGTGGAGAGCAGTGATTCAGGGGGATTAGTGGACACAAGGCAAGTCCCCTGGGTGCAATACTCTGTAGCTGATTCTGCCCTGGGGCTGTTGATGGCCTTATGAGGGGTGTGTGCACACAGAGAGACTTAAACTTCCAGATCTGTTTGTTTGCATCTAAATAACTCTTGAAAAAAAGGTAATAAAATAATTTGTTAAATGGAACCTTTTCCAAACGCTGTTGTTATCATAGCCTGTTAATCTTGCCAAGGGTTTAACAATTTGAGGATGTTGCTTGGTTGTAACCAAGATCCTTTGAAGGAATTTTTTCCTTGTGAAAGATGAATTACTCATTCTTTGTCTGAGCTAAGAGATCATAATGTGATTATTAAACTCAGTTATTCAGTGCTAGATATAAAGAATTGTGTTTAATCAGGGTCTTTGTTCTCTTATCAAAGTTAATCTGATGAAGTTTCCCCTCTTGTAAAATACGCAAACATCTCCCCAGATTAAAAATGCCTCAAACTCCAGAAACCTATTTACCAGTTTTGGCTAGGTGAGCTTTACAGTGGACAGGGCTCTGGGGACTGATGACTTCATTAGGTATTTGGATAAATGCAGAGGAAGCCCTTCCCCTGGGGCTCCCTTACTGACTTCTCTGCTCCGGGTTTCAACTGTTGTGAGATTAAGATGGTGAGTGAAGGAATTGCAGTCTTAAATGAGTTTGTGCTGAATCCACTCATGCAGGATCTTCTAGTAACTCTTTCCTGTGTTTACTTGGCTTTCTAGTGCAGTGACTGGAATTGCTTTGGAGAAGCGAAATACAACAGTTCTGGCTTCAGGGAAGCAAAGGAGAGCACAGCTGAGTGGTTGATTGGAAGGGATGTTAGGAGCAGTTAATTCAGTAGCTGTGCTTAAGCAGCTGTTGGTGATCCAAGTGATCTGTGTGCCTTGTGAACCACTTTATCTGCACTTTTTGTGTGGTAAAACTGCAACTGCTCCATTTGGAGCTTCAGTGTGGCATTTTTGACAAAGTATAACATAGTGCATTGGGAGAAGATACATACTTTCCTTTTACATGATTGGCAGTGCGTTTAGGGAGGGTGTGCCCATCATAGATACTGTAATGTGCTTCCTTATCTAAGTAAATGATGTGATCAGTAGCTCATTTCACACCTGAGGTTGTTTTGGTGGTGATATTTTAAGTGGTGATAATTTATTTGGTGACGTGTCCCAACACACAGATAATGTTCTTGGTAATCTTATTTTACACAGCATTAAATAATAGGTGGTGAAACACAAAGGGGCCGTGTTTTCAGCAGAGCCAAAGACCAAGTAAGTTCTGCTCTATATCAGTATGAGGTATTTCTTGTTTGTGGTTAGGGTTTTTTGTTTTTTGTTTGTTTTTTTTTTTGTTTGTTTTGTTTTTTTTTTTAAGTTACAATGTTTTGCATTTCTTTGCTTATAAAACTGAGAGATGTGGATTGGAATTCTCTGAAGACGCTTGTCCCTTTTTAGCTAGAGGCCTGTTAGCCTGATTTTCTTGCATGTGAATTGCCTGTGGCAGAGGAGGTGATGGAAAGGCAGCATCAAGCCTGCTTGTATGATTCCAGCACAGGTTTTGTACAGATCCATCAGCGCCCTGCAAAGCAAGTCCCGACTCTCCTAATGGTGTTCACAAGGGCAGCTCTTGACCTGCCACGTTGGGAGGCAGTTTAACCCTGTGCAGGGATTATGGTGGTGCTTCTGATCACAAAGAGATTGGAAAACAAAGGTGGGAAAAGAAGGAGGGAGATGCCAGCTGTTACAGTGTTGCGGTGCAGTTTGCAGAGGGTTGGACAGGTGACATTTATGTGGCTGCTACTTGGTTTTTATCCCTGTACCACCAAGTAACACTAAGTAGCTAAAGAAACATGGTTTGAGTTGATATTTTGTTCAGGCTTCGAATATTGCTGTGCCTCCACCTATATTAGAGCAGTAGTTCAGCGTAAAACAGATTTCATCTCTTCAGGCCAGCTGTTTAAACATGTGACTGACAGGCTATCAACCTGCCTGGTGCAATAACAGATATTAATTTTTAACTTTCTTTTAAGTTTCTTGTCAAATCTGGAATAGCCACAACATGATATGATAACATTTATCAATCAATTACTGGTCTTTGCATGCTCAGCACTTTTTGGACTAAATACTACTGTGCATTTAGTGATCTGTGTATCTTTTTGGACATTGAGCTCATGACGTAATTACAATTGCTAATTATATAAAAAAAAGCCAAACATGAATCCAGAAACCCCTACCAGCAGATGTGAAAGGTGGATATTGAATTTTAAAAGTTTACTGAATAGCCTCAATGCATACGCAAAGCAGAACATTCCTGAATATCTTTTTTTTTCCAAGCATGTTGCAAAACTGAGACCAGCTCTTGTAATGAGGGTGATGCAAGGTTGAATTAAACCTCGAATTAATTTGTTGGGTTATTGTAACAAATGTCACAACATCACCTACCCCTGGCCCCCAAGCCCCTTGATAAGCATCTGTCGACATCTTTGCACACACATTCCTGTTGGCACTTTGGGAATTGGATTATTGCACAAGCAGCAGTGGCTGTGTTTGTGGTGGGTAATGTCTTGGCAGAGCTCTGCCCGCAGCACTGCTGGTAGCGGAGGGCATGAAAGGACTGTTTACCCTGTGACCATCCCAGAGTTGCTCAGACTCTTCTGCAGAATCAGCTGCCCCTGCTTGCACTATTAAAGTTCTTTTCTAACCCAGAGGTACCTGCTGCTCTTGCTGCTGGGGTAAGTAGGTGGGAAGTGTGAAAGCTGAAGGCAGTTGTGATGGGCCAATATCTGGGCCCTGGGTGCTGTGGCTGGGAGAAATGATGCTCAGGAGGTCCTCTGAGCAGCAGCAGCTCAGCTGACAGTGACTGGGCTGCTGTAATCACTTCCAGCTGTGTGATTGCTGGTCAGGAATGAGCTCCTGTTGTGTCCCCTGCTCCATGCACAGGGGTTGGGGTGTGCCTGTGGGTGTACTGTCTCTCTTGGATTTATTGAATTAAAAATAGGTATCTCCTGTGTGCAGGGAGTAAGTATGAGGTGGGTGGTGTTTAGACACAGCAGCATTAGTTCAGCTTCAGTCTTAGCAGCTGCCTTTGTGCTCTTCAATGCTCAAGTTGTAGGTGATGGGTCAAGCCTGTCCTGCCCTTGCTGCTGTTTCCTGCCCTGGATATCCTTCCTGCTTCTAGGTCAAGTTTCTCTGAAGTGGAGACTTGGATAGCACCTTTGCATGTGTTGTGAGATCCACTTGGAGCACTACAGAATGCTCTGTGTGAAAAGTCTTCCGGTTTGTGCAAATACTTCCCAAGTGAAGGGCTGAAGTTGTAGATTTCCTCTGCTTTACCTGGGTGGCATTGCCTAGCTGTGCCATCAGCTTGGGGACAGGGGATCCTGGCTGTCAGAAATCCTTCCTCATCTCACTGCGCTGCAGCCGCCAGTCCAGCCCATCTCCACTGGCCAATGGCACTGGCACACCTGGGGCGGGTGTGCTGTGACACTGGGGACATGCTGCCTAGGGAGGGTGATGGAGGCCCACTCTTTTAACTGTTGACTGAAGAGATGATTTGATTATAGCCAAAAGATGGGACTTCACGTGTTTGTGGCTGCAGAGCCCAGCTGGGGCAGCAGACACTGCGTTTGAGATTTCAGGTGTGTGGTGTGTTCCTTGTGATCTTGTCAGCCATGTAAAGAGCAACTTGTACCAGCTAAACAAGAAAATGTGGTTAATTGATGGAGCTGAAGGCAGAATTCCCTACCTAATAGGCCTGGAGAGTGGGGTGGGAGGAGAAGACATGCACATCTATCCTCTGCTTGTGCTACACTGTTTGATTTGGAGGTGACAGAGCTTTTCTTTGAGGTGGGCACATCTGACATCAGTGCTAGCCACAACTGTCATCAGTTCTGACCAGCAGCTGCCCTGTTATCAGGACTGTTTGCCTGGCTGCTCTGCCTTCTCCAGCAGTTCTGTTCCCATCAGGGGTGTGGACTTCCTTGGGCAGGGTGCTGAGGCGTGGTGGCCAGCCAGTCCACTCAGTTACTGTGGCATCCACTGGTCTCCTGGGAATCTAAAATCTGTTGGCTTTTTTTGGTAATGGATTAAAAATGACAAGGATGATAAGCAAGTCCTGTCTGGCCTGCTTGGAAGAATTATATTGTGTGTGCTCCTCTAACAGCTAGGGTTTCCTGTCTGGGTTTGTGGGTTCATGCCTGGGCTACTTAAAGCTAGTTTTGCACTGGGTTTGTGAGTGGCATGATGATGAAAAGGGGGCTTCCCTGCCCTCAGGAGAGCTGCTATTAGCAGAGATGGAGCTATCTACAGAAATTTCTCCCCTTTTGTTTGTTTTGCTAGCTGATTCCTATTAGTTTGTCTCTACCTTTCAGCAGCTGGGCCATGAGGGTGACCACTGTCCATGAAATGCAGCATCCTTGGCCAGTGGGCTGCTTGCTTTAGGTCCCCTTCCTTGTGTCCCCCTGTGCTGGCTGGTCTGCACTCTCTAACATCCTGTGCTGCTGGGCAATGTGTACATTCCTGGGGGCAGATTGACTCCTCCTGCAACATCCAGGCTGTCCTCATGGGCTGTGTTGGCCTGTGCACCAGTAACATTTGGGAGTTAGTATAGAAGAAATAAAATATATTGAGGATGTGGGGAGCAGGATAACTGTCTGAAATGAGAAGCTCTGGTTAGTATTGCTGCAGATTGCTCATGTCAATCCATATGGGCCATATGCTTCTAACCAGTCTCCTTGTCTCATTTCCTTCTCTGAAATGCTTACAGCTGTTTTTCCTGCCACTTCAGTAGGTTTTTTGTTCCTGTAAAAAGAGTGACAGCTCACAGATGCTGCTGGGAGTCCCCACTGAATAGCTGGGAAGAGAGACTATTACTGTGATCTTCAAGAGAAGATAAAGTGTAGTGTCTCTGTGGGAGGCCTAGTTACTGATGTTTTAAGTAAGCTTTTTTGTTTTTTCTTTTTAAAGTTGACAGTAGACTTAACTGTCTCATTCACTGTTTCCTCATCATGTACTGCCCTTAGTGTTGTCCATGAGAGAGGAGGTAGTTCATGAGGTTACTTATGTGTAGAACAAGGAAGGATGAAGTGAAGTTGTGTTGAGGTGTTCAACATCCAGTTTTGCTGCTATGCTTATACATAATGTTTGGATTAAACTTCACAGTGTTGCTTAGATGTTGGCTTTTTTTCTAAAGAAGTCTGTGACCAAAGTGATAGTGCTTGAGGTTCATCATTGTTGGTCCTCCATTTATCCCTGTGTACATCTCTTCATCCTGCCCTTTCTGCATTCTGCCAAGAGAATTAATTACAGAATTAATTCTGTAGTTGGGTTAATGATGCAGCCCTGGCCAGGTGAAGAAGGAGCTGTAGAGATGCTGATGCCTATGCAGGTGGTGTTTCGCAGTTTATGGCTGGGTGGTAAATGGACACTTGAAGACAGTGAGAGAGGCTGTCTGTATCTGCTTGTAGACAAATGACCTGTGCACTGCAAGGAGTGTGGAGCTAATGTGGCACAGTAAATGGCTGTGTTGAGTTGGCTTGAATGCCAAGTTAAGACAGGGTCTGTAGCAAATAAAACCTTGTGGCATGGTATGTCTGAAGTCCATGTGATCTTGGATTTGTTTAGGTGCTGAGAGTACAAAAAAAAATCTCTTCCTTTACTGGGTTGGTTGCTGTTTGCCATAAGCCCTAAATAAACAAAACTTGCTAGATTCCAATCCTCTGCTTTGCCTTTTTTCAGTCCCAACTGCACAAAACAGCAACATGTCCCAACAGCTGTTGTACTGGTGTCTGAGATAGGAATGGGATGGGTTCCTGGTGGTCTGTCTATCGCTGGTGACTGTTTTCCTGCCTCATTCTCCCAAGGGCCTCACTGCTGTGGAAGGAGCCATGGATTGGCTTTTCCTCCTGTAAAAAACATACTGGGGTTGTACCCTCCTCAGCCCATGTTATAAATTATAAACTGCTGTGGGAAATGGAAAATAGAGTAATTCTGATTTGTGTTCTTTTAGAGCCCTGTTCTTTAGACCAAAATACACAGGATAAGTCTGGCCCTTCCCTCTATTCACTTTTCATAGCCTCCTTTGTTTTTAATTTATATATCTTTTTATTCTAAATTCCTCCCATCCCCAAAATAGAACAGACATCAGCCTGCAAGCAAAGATTGCCAGGCATTGGTCTTGTGGATTATAGTGGCTTTTTGGCCTGGTTGGAGACTGAGCCCCACCCTACGTAGGCTTGGATTAAAAATAGTCTTCATCAGGCTGAAAACTGTACACAGCACATCTATGTCTTGGTTGCTGGGGTATTGGCAGCTGCAGGAAGCCCTTCAGCTATAAAGTACCTCAGAAAATACCTTAGTTTGCTGCTAATTAATCCAGAAGTGCTAAGGTGACCGCTGTTGGAAAGGTACAGAGCCAGATGTCTGACTGCCAGCCATGTAGTTATAGATGTTGATCACAGTTAAGCTGTGCTTCTTGAAGGACCTGAAACAATTGGAAACCCTAGTCCACAGCCTGTGCATTAGGCTGCCACTTTAGGAATGTCTCAGCTCTGGTGCTGCAGGGATGTCCAGTGGCCAGGAGACGATCCCAAAACCTCCAGCCCAGTCCTGTCTGTCCAGACCTGAGCTGCACACTCCTTCCTCTTTGTATAAAACAGAAAAACATTGAGGGCAAGAGGCTGACCAGTATCTGGTGTGGTGATCTCATTCCCTCACTGCCTCTTGGAAAAGCCAGGCCTCAAACCCAAGCTTAGGCAAGGCTGAGTGTTTGGCAATGGGATAGCAGAGGGAAGATCTGAGTGTCTCCTTGCCCTGGGCAACTTTCCTCTGCCTCATGAACCTCAAGTGTTGACTTCTTGTGTAGTTTCTTTTGTTTTCCACTGTGCTTGGTGGGGCAATGAGTGAGTCCTTTTCCAGGGTGGTAGGAAATGCTGCTGGCAGGCTCTGGGCGGCTCCGTGGGGAAAGGCAGGATGCAGCTGATCCAGGATCTGGAAGCAGGCGGTGCTGCCTGGCAGTTCCTCCAGCTTAGCCACAGCCTTTACGGTTGTTTAGGGCAGGGGTGGGAATAAATGAGCAGGGGAGCGTGATGGGAGGAGGGCAGGGAGACTCTGCCCAGTGCCTGTTCCATGGCTGTTAATGACTAGCCTGCTCTGTGCGCCTGGTTTACATGACCTTGGTGATCAAAGGTCTCTCTGTAATCAGGGAAAATGCTGCCTTCAGTTTTTTAGACTCTGCCTTGGCCTGTTCTGTTTCTTGTAATTCCATTCTAGAGTAGACGATAAAAAAAAACCTTAAAAATGTGAAATATTGTATTGTCTCATAGAACCTTTGTAAACAGACATGCAACTATCTGTAGAATGACACTAGAAGGGTTTTATTTCTCCCAAAGCCTAGGGATGAGCTTTCAGCCTTTGTCTAACTCAATTGTGCTTTTTGCTTTGAGAGTCAAGGGGCTGTTTATTTGTATATCAAATTCTTAAAGTGGAAAATCTGAAAACTGACTCCTTATGTTAGGTCTTTACTACAGGCTTTTTTTTTTTTTTTACTAGGGGAAACTGAATTTTTATTGAAAATATGCTAGCCAGGCTGTTTTAAAAAATTGTATAAATACAGAAACTTACACAAGGCAAAGTGAGTTGCTGCCCAGTGCAGGGTCAGGTCAAGAAAAGGAAAAACCTGCAAAATACCAACTTGGGGAAAAGCATAAAGAAGATCTGATAATCTGGTAGGTGAGACAGGCTGTGCAACATCAGAAATGCTGCTGGCTTATATCAGTGTTTGCCATACCAGCTGCGGAATGGGGCTGGGGCTCAGATGCTGCAAGTAATCCTGCCCCTGGCCTGTGTCCTGTTAGTTTTGTGCTTCTGCTGGAGTTTTGTGTGCTAGAACTGCTTCTCCTGCCTTGTGTCCAAATGATGAGACTGTCTTGCTGGGGGGAAACAGAAAGAATTGATTGCAGAGTTTTGGGGACATCCTCTTGGATTGCTACTGAGATTGTTGTCTCTTTGAGGTGGTGGGAAAGGAAGCTATAGAAAATCCCCTTTGTTTTCTCTTGCTTTTTTTTTTTTTCTGATGGTTGACATATGAGAAGTATTTCTACAGTAGAAAGCAAATAGGAAGGCATGTGATTCTGCATTGTATCTGTGTGGCTTATTTTCTGCCAATATTTCAGTGATTAAATTAGGGGCTCTCCAGAGCTGGATGCACAAGATGTTTGAAATTCATATTGAAGACCTTGGATAACAGAAGCTTGTGTCCTGTCTGGATTAGATGGAAGGTGATGTGCAGTGGGTTGTTCCTGGAACAAGTTTGCACAGTTACTTGTGTGCTGTTTTAATGTTCTTCCTTGTCTGTTGTGTTATCTGAAAACCATAACTGAAGTACTTTTTTTTTTTTTTATGTGCTCATTCCCTCAAAGTACCTTTTTTTGATCAGATTTGGGGTTTTTTAATGTTTGTACTTTGCCTCAGTGATGTTGCAGGTGCATTTGGTATTCTCCCAGCCCTGGGAGCAGAAGCCCACATACCAGCACTTCTGCTCCATGGATTCTGCTCAAAATAACAGGGAAGGGGAGTTGCTGATCTGCCTCTTCCACTCTCTCTTCTGTACTACAAGGTAGAAGAATATCCTGCTCTACTTTCCCTAACAGTAGGACTGAACTCATTGCCTTTAACTCTGCCCTGCTGGGAAGGTCAGGAACTGGAGGAGGTCCCGTGGATTTTCACAGTCTCTGTCCCTGTTTTCATGGAAGATCTCGGTGCAGCCCCTCTCGGATGAAACTGCTGGGCAAGCACCAAAGTTCTCAGTCTGTTCAGTGCAGAGCTAACCAAGTGGAAACTTGAATTCAAGCTACCCATCCCTGTAATTGGCATTCATATTTTGTGAAGCAGTGCTTCAGCTGGGTCTAAAAGATCATAAATTCTGGGTCCTTGTTTATGCTGCCATCGCAATCTTGTGCTCCTTCCTGCTAATCAGCCAGGAGGGGTTTGTGGAGTGTTGTTTGGGTTTGGAACAGGGCTGTGGTTTTGAGATTCCAGGATGCTGAATCTTGTCCCAGGGACTGGCTTGGATGTTCTCTGGCCTTGGAGCCTCTGAGCAGGCTGATATTCCAGCCCATCCCTGTTTTCCTTGGGCTTAACCAGTGTTTGCCTTTTTGCTATAACTATTGAGCAGCTGCAGTGCTCTGGTGATATACATACACATATATATTGTGCTATAAATGCTGTAGTTAAACATTTCCTTGACCCAGCACAGAACAAGGTGCTTGTCTCCAGCTGGTCACAGAAATAAAGGAAGTGAGTTCCAAAACAATATTGCAATTAAGCTGTTTTTTTTCCTGAATTTTGCACAAAATGTTTTGCCTCCAGGAATGGATTGTGAGGACTTTATTTTAGGGAATACACGGGCTGTTGTGTTTATAAAGTTACCCTGTGTGTATATAAAGTTACCCTGTTGTGATTGGTATTGGGCAGGCATTCAGGGAGAAATTTGGGCCTTGCTTTTAAGAACTGTTTCTGAGATAGGAACATTCTGAAGGTCAGTAGAGAATAAATAGAAATCCATTTACAAAAGCATTCATGTTTCTCAGTGCTCTTGGTAATAACAAGCAAGTTTCTGAATCCTCACTTACATCGAATTCACTGTTCCATAAGGAGAGAGGGGAAACCAGGCCTTCTGAAGACTGAAAATACATTGAATAAGCAGCCTTAATGTCTGACTTAAACTTTAGCCTGTTCCTTTCTGCACTGTTTGGCTGAGGCTGGGACTTAGCTTTCCTTGGGGACATGGATGGGAGGTTCCTGAGCAATCCTGCTCCTGCCCTTCTTTTGCCCACCCCTTTGTAATGTTCTTGTTGATGTGATTTCCAGCTGGGCTGTTGCCACCGTATTATGTAAACCAAATGCTCAAGCAAAGGCAGCATAGTCAGACTTCTTGCTGAAAACTTGAAGAATTGACGTTGTTTCTGCCCAACTAAGAAGCTCCCAGAAGTTACAGTACCCAGCCTACATTAGTTAGATCCATCACTAATGGCAACAGCTTTTATTCCTCCCTCCCCTTCTTTCCCTTTATCTAAGGAGTATATACACTTTTTCTGGGTTATATAGGGTTGTTTTAGTTGGTCCCTTTGCTTCCTGTGTTCTGAAGGTCTGTATAAAAAGAGTTTTGAAAGTCATGAAAAGAAGTAAGATTTTGCCCTGTAGAGTTCTTGAAACCTGCTGTTATGCAAGAACCTTTACAACCAGTATCAGTCAATGATTTGCTTCAGCAATTAAAGCTCTTGTGCAGTGGTTTGATATCAAGTTGGCACATAGCAAGGCATTGCTCTTTGTTTAGTGCATTGCCCTTTCACGTGTAGCACTCACAGCTGATATTCTTGCTCAGCATTTGGACCCCTTTGGTGTAATCCATGTTGAACCTTGTGGTGTCATGGCTCCCAGCTATAGGTCTACCTCTTCTGCCTGAGCTCATGCCTTCTATCAAATACCATGCCTTGTTTGACTTTATGCAGGATTTGTAGATGTTTGGTTTTTGGTTTTGTTTTGTTAACTTCTAGGATGAGTGTTGCTTTAATACTAATTCATGAAGCATTAAACCCAACAGCAGCAACAGACTAGAGAATATAAGAAATCTCCTGACAAAGCAAAGACTGGCTTCACAGCACAGAGATCACTCTGCTACTAGTAGCTGTTTTTTATGATCTGGAAAATGTGAGATGGCTTCCTAATTAACAGTGTAATGAGCTGTGTGGTGAAGATTGCGCTCTAGGCACCTGAAGGCTATGGGTGACAACTGACAGTGTGTGTCAGAGTGGTAATCCACCTCTACCCTACCTTTCTACATATTTGAAAAGAGTGCAGGAGTTGTGGGAGTTGCCCCTGGAGTTACCTTGTCCATTGAGTCCATCCTATAGGAGACTTTCTGTTGGGATCTGAGATCAAAAGAGAAGTTGGAGGGAAGCCAACAAATGCATGAGCTAAATATCAGAAAAAGCTTCATTGTCTCTTGAGATGAGATTTCAGGCTAGTTCAACACAGATGAACTTGTAAGCCTCCTTGGACAATAGGATGAGCCACGTGCCCCTGGCAGGATGTCCAGGTAAGGTACCAGTCCCTTCCTGGAGATCCTCCCTGCCTGGGCTGGGTGTGTGTGCTGCTGCCCAGGCTGGTCAGTACCTGAAACCTTTCTGATAGTGGGAGCTCACCTGCAGATGTCCATGGGTTGTGTGGGACTGAGGAGCCACCCAGTGGCAATCTCCCACAGCCTCCCACTGCCCAGGAGTGGGTGGTGCAGCAAAATGGTCTGCACAGTGGTCAACAGTTGGCCAAACATCCATTTGCTGGCTGGAGCAGGTGTAATCTCTGCAGAGGTGTAATCTCTACTTGCATATAGGTGTAAAGTATTAAGCAGTTCCTGACCTCTGCTTCTGCAAAATTGCCAGTCTTGCTACAGTCCACGGATCTATTTTACAAACCACATCTTTTTAACTGTTGTAGCTTTATTTTGAAGATTGCACCTATTTTATTAGTAATCTAATAAGGTGCTGCTGTAGGAAAATCCCTGGTGGTGTTTGGCATTAGAGAGAGCTCTTGTTTTCTGTTGACTTTTTTAAAGTTGAAATGAGATGCAGTGCTTGGCTTTGGTAACAGTATTTATATTTTAGTATTTAGAAAGTGAATCTTCTTAGGGTTGAAATCTGGCTCAAGTAGCTGAAAACTTTCCAAAGGTTTTTCTGCTGCTCAGGCTGCAGAGTATCGATAGAAAGTTAAAAGGTTTATGACAGACTTGTATGAAAATATGAACCTGTTCTAAACAAATCTGTACTCCTTTAATTTGCATTGTGCAACTGTTTGCACTACAATTTTTTTTTTGGTGCTTCTTAAAGGGTTCTTTAGTGTATATTAAAAGACCTTACTTCAAAGAACTACATTCCTATTGAATAGCAGCTTTTCTATATTAATACATTCCATGAGGATGCAGTCCACATGAAGGCTTGTATACTTCTCAGTTGTAGATGTGTCTAAATTGAATGTTGCTAAAAATGGATCAGAACAGGTTTCCCTCTTCAGAAATATTGTGTGAACAGTCGCTTGTGTTCTGCAGTAGTGCAGTTCTAGTGTAAAATACTATTTCCTTGAGTAGTGACTGAGGTTGGATGGTTATCTAGAGCATGTTCTGCAAGAGAGCAGAGGATTGCCTAAGTCATGTCAAGGACAGACTTGGGTGATGGACAGAGCTGGCAGCTGAGATGAAAGATGAAAAAGTATGTTTGTGCCTCCAAGACCCTCCTACCAGATCCAGTGGCGTGGTCCATGGAGTGCCTGAGCTGGTTCTAACTGGGATGCTGTGCTAACAGTGGGCCCTTTGCCCATCTTCCTTGTGCTGATGTCCATTTGACCCCTCAGCCAGCCAGGGTGGGAGGACTGAAAAGCTGAGGAGAAGGAGAGGGACAGGATGGCCTTTGGATGATGTCAGGCCTGCCTGGGTGCAGTTTTACTGTGTCAGGGCAGTTCCTCTTCCCATGCTTCAGTAACAGCCATCAGGCTTCATCTGATGCTGTTGTAATCACCCAAAGTGCTTTCTTTGTGATTGTTGCAAGGTGCCTTTCGTGATTGGTTTGGTGGAGCTGTAAAACTGGCTTGAAAATATTCTTTACTCCAAGTTCCTTCCCGTAGCTTGTCCTGTGGCTCAAATATGTAGCAGACAGCATGGGAAAGTGCCTCAGAACTGGTGATGCCCTGCTCAGGCCTGCAGGACTGGCCAGAGAGATCCCAAGGGCACTGCAGAATCCTGCAGTGTTTTCAGTGCTGGTTTCTGCCCTGGGAAGTGCAGCTCATCTGGCAACTGCTTTTCCAGTGGATGCACAGAAAGGGTTTCCAGGTAATCTCTTAATTTTTCTCCCTTTACAAAAAAACCCTATCTAATGCTAGACTCCCCATGGCCCATGATCTCCAGAGAATAACTTGTTCACTTTTTTCCACTTATCCCCTCCCCACACCCACCTTTTTTGTCTTTTGAATTTAATAAAGTGGGTGACTCAGTACTAAATATAAAGCCTCCTGCTTCCGGCATCATCTGCCTGTGGCTCATTTCCTGACATCAGTTGAAGCCTCCCGATTTCCTTATGAAAAAGCAAGACATGAAATAGCCTTTGCGCAGTGATCCGGGCATACTTGTGGACTTTTTTGGTGACTGCTTGGCTCCCTGATCTAAGCTGTGAATAATTAGCTGGTTAATTGCTAAGCTGAGCACTGGTGGAGTACAGGGTAAATTGGGCAAGTCCTCAGATCTGTTTTGCACTGCAAAATCATACTTAAGTTTGCAGGCATTTTTTAAATAAAGACCAACTTTCAGTCCCTCCTGCATATGCAAGGTTTTTATTAAATAAGCATGAGCCTGACTAATGTCTTGCTTTCTTCCAGATGACAGGCTTGCTGACAGAGCAGCTCAGGAAGCTTTTAAGGGGGAAATCTAGCAAAGATGGACCTGTTTTTTCTTTAGAAAGACTGATAAACTGAGGAGTTCAGGTCAAATGCTTGCTTCTTGGTTGTCACATCTTTTCATAGCTGTTTACATTGGTGGGATATACACTGCCATTGGTTGGCACTGAGGGAGAAAGCAAAAAGTGCATAAACCCTCAATTTGTATCAAAAAGCATAGGTGAGAGTCTTTCTATCTGTTCATAATTTAATTAAAATCCTTACATTTAAAAGAGATTGTGGACAGAACTGGAGGAGGGGACCATCTTGCACGTGGTAAATGGTCACTGATGTCAGTCCAAAACGGGCTGGCCACTCTGCTGTCTAAAGCCCTGGCTTGTAGAGCATGGTGTTTTTATTCTGGTGAAGCAGACTATTAAGTCATTTTCTCTTTCAGTTATGTACTCTTTTGAACTTCTCCCCCTTCTCTCTCTTTCTCTCTGTCTTTCTCTCTTTCAAAATTTTTTCTAAGGAGATAGGATGTTCCTGAAAACCCTTGATTTACAGCACCGGCACAGGCAGAGGCAGGAGACTGAGCCACCTTTGCAGCTCCTGAAGGTTTGCCAAGGTCTGCTGGCAAACCAGGAGATGCTCTGCTGGCTCTGGGATCTCCTGAGGCTGCTGTGGCCCAGCCCTCTGGCCGTGGAGGTTTCCCTAGCATGGGGATGCTGAAGTGGAACCAGCATATCCTATATTCCCATGGCTGGTTGACAGTGGAGCTGGCTGTGTCCCGGCAAATACATATTTTAGGCAGGAGCTAGATGTACCAGCAGTTAAAACCCATCCCAAAAATCACTGTGACAGATGTAGGATGCCCAGGGACTCGTTCATCACCGTGGATTTCATCACTAGTTATCTTGAACAGCTTCCAACATTAGCATGGTATGTCTTGGTGTTAGTGAGGAAAACACTACTTCTGGAGTGGGCAGGAAAACTTGGTGTCCAAAAGCAGATGGTTGTTGTCTTCTGGACTTGCTGGGGAGAGCAGTGGGCCTGCACAGCCCACTGCAGCCAAAGGCCAGCACACTGGATGAGCTCTCTTCCCCCCTAGAATTTTGCCAAAGGGTCTGTTCTTGAGGGTTTGTGGTGAAAGATGACTCCTGAATTTACCCTTTCTGCTCCCCTGTCACCTGGAAGGCAGCAGCTGCCACTCCCACAGCCATCATTGAGTACCTTCTAGAGGGCAAATATATATTAGTGGCCTCCCAGTGAAACTTGGCAGCTGTGGAGGAGATGGGTCCCCTTGTGCAATGATCTGCTGGAGGAATCCTGCCAGTGCTGGAAGCTCTCTTTGTGCATAAACCTACATCACAATGTTCCATGCAGGGGAGTGGGTGTGTCACCTGAGCACCTCAAGCACCTTCTTCTTTCCTAAAAAAGCAGGAAGAAAAGGAAAATACGCTGGTATAGTGGCTGTACCAAAAAAATTCCTATTTTGGAAGAGTGTGGGGAGTGGTGTGAGACTAGGCGTGTCGAGGAAGTCTGCTGGGAGTGCCCGGGGACTGCGCGTTCGCTGCCTGCCGTCACCACACCACTCCCTGCTCAGTCTCGGGACATGACGTGGGGATGAGTGGTGCTGGCACCACTGAGGTGCTATTTTAGGTTTGACTGTAATTGCAGGTTGGACCGCCAGGACTGGATTTTGAGTATTCACAGAGCAGAGGGCTCTTAAAGCTCTGGAAAAACTGGCTATCTCTGATCCTTTGCAAATGTAGGAGATAGGTATTTCACGTGCACTGTGCATCAGTTGAACGCCTTGTGGTGGAGCCACTGAGGACCTGTGCTGGCTGGTGACGGGGCAGGGATGTCCTCTCCCTCTCAGTCAGAGGGAATGATTACACCTGATAACCTTGTAGGATGCTTTACACATACCTGGAAAAGGAAGAGTGGGTAAGCAGAGGTCTGAAGAACCACGGGGTGGTGGCTTTTAGGCGTCTCCCTCTGCAGTGCCAATCTGCCACCTGCACACCTGCAGGTGCTGCCTTGCTGTTCCAGCAACACAGATGACAGAGACAAGGAGAGGGGCTTTTCTTTTCCCCCAAAAGCACACACTGCTTGTGCAATGGCTCTGCCACTGATAGAAAGGCACAACTTAGTTTGGGAGCTGGGCTCTGGCATGCTCTCCCCAGGAGCTGTCAAGCCCTGAAGCCTCCCTAGCCCTTACAAGATGAATTTATGCTGTGCAATATACTCACATGTAGGATGGAAAGTGGAGACACTAAACTTCACAGGATGAGTTTTTTCATTTTTGTTGCATGATTGCCCCTAGACTTCAGAGGATGGATGCAGTCCCTGGTTTTGGTCAGAGCAGCCAGTTGGGTTCCCTGCACTCAGAGGTGGATGCAATGCTGAAGATGGCTGCTGGTGCAAGTCAGAGCAGAGTTGAATTTGCTCTTCCTTAAACCCTGTCTGATGTGCTCTTGGCCTGGTCTCTATGGACTGCAGAAGTGTTTATCCAATCCAACTTCTTTCTTTTTAAGTTACAGCTGCAGTTCTGGGCATAAAACCCTCTATTTTGGTTTCCATGATGTTTACCATCCTGAGGAAGCTGGCAGGCTGTGGGTTTGAGGTTAGATTTTTTGTTTTGTTTTGTTTTTTTTTTTTTGGAGTGTGTTTTATACCTCTTTTGAAACTTTACAGCTGGAAGCTAAATTTTCAGGTGATACCTAAAAAATGGTACCAGGTAGCGACTCACTTTCCTGGCTGATGTAATTTTTAAAGAGTAACAACAAAATAATCACCCAGTGATCATAGTGACCATAATTTTTAGAACAGTCATGAGTTCTTCAAATTTTTTACTAATTCAAATATTGTGTTTATTAGTAAATGACATCTTTTCCTTTTAGCTATGGAAATGCTCAAACATTATGGACTTAACAGGAATAGAAATCTCTGAAATATATGATTATAGTTTGGAAAGCTGACTTAACCTTTCTGGTGATTGATTCTGCTCCTGTTCATTGCATCAGCAGCACACAGTACATGATGTTTCTGTTGCTTGTGTCTTCCTGGCTAGCAGCAGATGTCTGTTCCTGTTTCATCTAGAGCAGACAAGCATTAATTGCTGAGGTAATGCAATCTATTACAGTATGGGCCAGCTCTGAACTCTGTATTTAATTTAATATAATTTATTTAGACCATTAAAAAAATTTTTTTTTTTAGTTTTTGTTTTTGAGGAACTATGAGGTGAAATAGCAGGCAGCATCATCCTTCAATCCAGACTAAAGCCAAATAGGTCTGGATCCTTAATATTCTGTGCGCTTCTGGTTGTTTCAAAGACATCCATAAAATAAGTACATAAAGCCAAATACAAGCTCTGCGTTGCTGTTTGACTGGAGAGCTAGCAAATCAAATTCCATTTGTTTTAAAGAGTATAAAGAGTAAAGAGCAGTTGTGGTTTTTGTTTTGTTTGTGTTTTGTTTTTTATTAATTAAAAAAATAGTTTGCTTACCTAAAAGCTCTGTATCTTACTGCTGCCTGATGCCAAGTGCCAGGCAGTAACAGACTCAAGCGCTGTTTTTTGGGGAGAATCCCCTGTGGGTGCCCCGTGCTCACCGGATGCTCGGGCCGCTGTCGCGCATCTCCTGGCGGCGTGACCGCATCCCTGGGAAGCGACCTCCCATCGCTGGGCGGGGAGGGAGGGAGCGAGGAATGCTGGCTGCCCGCTCCGGGCCGGGGGCGTGGGACACACTCAGCGCTCGGGCCGGGCCAGGGAGCGATTCGCCTTCCCGGGGAGGAGAGGAGCGGTAAGGAACGCTGAGGATTGCTGAGGAATGCTGAGGATTGCTAAGGAAGGTGTCCCGGCGCGGGCTGGCTGCGCGCTGCCGGCGCTGCGGATGCGGGCCCGTGCCAGAGATTGTCCTGCAACGACTTGTTTTGCTTTGCTTTTCTCTGCAAAAAAAGTCTTGTGATTCCTGCTGCTGCAGTAGATAGAGGAAAACAGCTGAGGGCAGAGCGAACGTCAGGTTTTGATGCGTCTGAGTTTGGAGTTTATCAGCGCACCTGATGCGTGCGGACGGCAGCGGTGGGGGCTGCCGCCGGCTCGCGTTTCGGGCGAGGGCTGAAGGTGTGTCTCCTCAGAAATCCTGAACGCTCCTGTTCCATCTCAGCCTGCAGCAGGCTTTTACAAAGCAAAGCTGCTTAAACTTGCATGTTAAAGTGTTAAATATTTAAACCTCTGTCTTGCAGAAAGTGCGAGGAGCTCTGCGTGCTTTTAGGAAGTGGCTGTAGGCTGCTGGCTGTGGTGGCTGCTGAACTTTTTGGGGTCTTTCACCTGGAGAGGTTGGGCTCTGAATGCAGCCTGGCCATTCCATCTGGAATGGCATGAGGCGTTACAGGCTGGCAGGATTAATCTCCTAACAGAGGAGTTGATCTTGCTTGCTGTGGTTTCTGGCTATACCTGATGCTGGAAGCCAATATAGACAGACCCCTCTAAACACTTGAGTAGTCGCTACTAACTTAAAATACTTGCATACCAGTACTTTTGAGTATTGAACTGAACTGCTGAGTTTTTTGTTCTAAAATCTTCATTTGTCTGCAAACCTCTGAAACACTTCTAGTATAGCTTTTCCACATCCTAATTGTGTTTGTACTGAATGTATTGCTCTGAGGTTTTGCTAAGTTATGTTTTATTGAACTGATACTATATTATCTCTTAGCCAAAGGGCTAAGAAGAGATATTTTACCCTGCATTTGTTCTGCAAAGCATCTGTCTCTAAAGAATGATTTCCACAGCTGGAGGACTCTCACACCCTCCTGAAATTCAAAGTAGTGGTGAGGTTGCATGCTGTTTACAGTGCATACATCTCTTTAACCACAACATCTGTCCTAGGGGTATTGGGCACTGGCTGAGCTGGGAAACGGAGGGAGAAGGAGGAGGAAGAGGAGGCAAAGCAGCTTGAAGGGACCTAAGGAGAAGTTAGTGCTCATCTCCAAGAGTGCCTGATGCATTTTCCTAGCCTTGATGCTGGATGCATTTTCCTAACCTTGAAACCTGCTAATGAGAGTGCATTTTGTGGAGGTTATTAATGCTTCTCCGAAGTCCAAGAGTCACGGACTAGAGCTTGCCTGATTCTGAGGTGGTGACTGCTGTCTTTGGCTCCCTATCGCTCCTCCCCAAATTAAGTTAAATTATAGAGAAGTGTGGGGAACACCCTGCAGTTAGACTAAATGTGATTTCACTGTCATTGCAACCTCCTGGGAGGCAAAGCCAGCAGCTTTCCTTCACTTCTGGCCATTTCACATTAATTTTTGAGATTAATGTTTCTGATTTTGTGAAGAGTAGATAGGATCTACACCATCTATTCTACAGTAAATAAGTGGTGAATTTACAGAGATTTTTCCTACTTCATAAGCCACTAGGACAGCTATGTAGTGACACTGATTTATTGCAGTCTGATGTTGCTTTCTTGCTCTGAAACAAGTTAATTTGACTTCTTTCCCTTTTTCCCTAAGTGCTTTCTAAACAAGATCACAGACAGCAGGGGAAGGATGGAAAATGGTTTTTCTTTTATGTGTGGCTTTTTCTAAGTTAGAGATCTGTTACTGAAATTCCTGGGGTTTAAGGCACTTTTGAAACATAATTACGGCACTTAGGGTACGGTTTGTAGTTTCTAGTGTTTTGTTTCTTATTTAAGAAAACATTAATTGACACATTTCTCTGAATGTTTATCATCTGGGCAGCCAGAATTTCAACCTTGGCTGTACTCTTTCCGGACAGCTCTGTTTACCTTCAACTGATAAAACAGTTTGCAAACTGGTTGACCACAGCTGTACCTTCTACAAGGTGGCACAGAACCCACCCTCCCAAAATTAATAGCTGAAACTCCCTGTTGTCCATCTTGCCAGGGATCAGCACCGTCACGCTGGGTGTTTGGCTTGCAGGAGCTTGTTTGCTGGTGTTGAATAAGCAGTGACTGTACTGTGATTTAATTTAGGGATCTGGTTGATTCCCCCACCTGGGTGTGGGGGGAAGTTTAACAGACTGAGTAATGCTTCTTGTTTTATTGTGGCACACTGGCTATCAGTCCCTCTACCTGACAAAGGCCCTACCTGAGAGCAGAGCTGGAGGTGTTGTAGGGATGGAGAGCGTTCTGGGCTGCATGGGCTTTGCAAGGCTTTATCCAGCTGCTCCTGAACCAGGCTGCAGGTCTGCAGCCCACTTTGTAAGGGATCCTTTGGGGCTGAATATTGGGAAGTCAAGAGAAATATGCTTAAAGCATATTGAGGCTAACCTGCAGGTCCCAGCAAGCAGGTCCCAGTTGCTTCTGGGGAAGAAAAGTTGCTCAGATTCAGCCTTGTGAACTTCATTCCTTCTTGCTTATCCTGGCAGGGAACCCACTGTCTTCTACACTATTGCTCTGAGAATCCCCTCATAAAATGAGGGATGCTGAGTTTTTGCAATGGGTGGTAAGAGATGGGTCATTTCATTAAGAAATTTATGGTTAAGGTACAGAATAAGCAGAAGGAAGTGTTAATGCTGCTCTTTTTTTAGGGAACTACGCAAGAATAAGAATTAGTATCAACATAAGAATTTCCTGAGAGGCTTGCATGACTTTTCTGTGTCTGAGCCAGGAATTTAAATGAAGCCTTCTGAGTTTCAGTCCATTAGCAACACCTGACCTCAGCCCCCCTCTTTTTTACCTTCTTGCACTTAAGTTTAAATAATCTCTGAATGTTGTTTGCTTTTGCGAGTTCCAGATAGACGAGTGTTCAGATCTTCCTTTCCAGAGAAAGGATCACCTGTTCCATGTTGTACTAGCTAGGTAATGAGAATATTGCTCTTCTGTTTCCACTGACATGAACAAACTATTTCAAAAGTTAGTTAAGCCAGTCTAGTGGGTTATGATTTCAAATGTTCTCTAACCCTGGAGCAGCTGCTCTACTAAAACTGGAGGTGTGTCAAAATGCAACACTTAGTAGGAGTATTTGTCAATAAGGCTTTTAAGGATTGATTCAGTGGTGCCTTGAGCAGTATTGTATCTCTTTTCTCTTGTGCCCTGTAGATCATAAGTGCTCTGTAGACATGTGTAAAAGATTTGGAGCAAGGTCTGTGTGCTGTAGCTGTGAGCCTGCAGCATGATGGGGGTGTGTGAGTGCAGCTGGTCTCCTCTGTATCCATCCATCCATCCATCCATCCAATCCAATCCACTTGGCCCTGCTCTGCCATGACAGGACCCTTCAAGGAGTGTAAGGTCTGCAGAAAGCTTTTAGTTTGTCTTCCTTCCATTTGAGTCCCACAGCAGTTTTATGTTTCTGTTCAGCCTTCTTCTGGTAGATGAAAGTAACCAAGCATCCATCCACTCTGCTCCAGGACTGCATCTTACCCCTTAGTGTGCATCAGAGGCATCTCTGGCTCAGAGGATGGGGATGGGTTGGGGGAAATTTCATTGAGGGCTGGAGAAGCTTTATTTTTTTCCTTTCCATGGCAATTGGGGTGGAAGCATTTGTGTTCTTCTTGTGCTTCCTTACAGCCTCTGGGCAATTTGATATAATGTGGCCAAGCATCCTCAGCTGCTTTCTCTCTGTCTGTTTTCTCTTATCTGTGAGACAGAGGGATTAGTGTACTTGAATCCCTGTGAATTTCTGTTCATATCCCCAGCTTTCAGTATTTAGGATGCTGCTGTGGGGGGCATGGCTCTCCTGGGCTTTTATCAAGGGGCTGATTCCTATTTGATGCTGTGAGCAAGTTTGATGCTGATTCTGGGTTTTCTCTGGGTGCTGGCTACAGTTCAGTTCTGATCATGCTGATCATTATCCAGGCCTGACCACACCCCAAAGAGCTTCCTTGGCTGTGCAGGCCTGTCAAAGGCATGTAAATTGGCTGATGGCTCAGCAGTTGCTTTTACTAAGGATTTAAGATGATTGAAGCTAGTGCATCTGGTTCTGTCATGAAGGGAGAGAAAACACTTGGACCAGCATGCAAAGGGGAAGGATCAGGTTGTCCAGGCTGTCAGTGGATGTAGGGGTAGTGTTTAAAGTCTGAGCAGAAGGCATAGGAACAGTGATATGCTGCATTTTTTCCCATACTTGTTGGAGTGGCCCTGTCTCTCTGCAGCCTAGATCCTTGCTGGGCATCTACCCAAGTGCTGCTCAGAAGAATACCTGGCATCACTCTGGGCAGGTCTAGCTAGGAGAAACTGAGCTTCTAACCAGGAAGAACATATTTGTCCAGAGGTGGGTACCCCATTGAGACACGCCTCCAAATCCGGAGAGAACCTCTGGCAAGCTAAGAGCAGTGACTAACTCCAACATGTGCGTCTGCTCCTGATGGATTTGGCAGATTTTTCCTCTGCAGCAGGGGTGAGTTGTGCAACAACTGGAGCAAAGTTTCACAGTCCACTCCCAGGTGAACATAAGCATAGCAGGAAACTTGACTCTCCCAGCATGACAGTTTCAGGAGTCTAAAGAATATAAAGCAAAGCCTTCTAATGGGACTTCTGCTGTTTTAGAGGTGCTTCAGAAACAGCAGCTGGAGGTAATCTCAATATGGAATTGGGATAAAGTGACCTGAAGGGTGCCTGTGCAGTGGGAATCTATCTGCAGTCCTGTGTCCTTTCCCTGTGGTGCAGCTGGTGGGCTGCATGGATCAGTCAAAAGGTGTACTGTGTGTAAAGGCAGGAGCTTGAGGGAGCTGGAGAGCTGGGTGGTGTAAGGGGTCGATTCAAATAGCCAGGCAAGCTTAAAGTAATTCAGAATTAAATTGAATTTATGCAGTTGGTCCTGGCCCGTAGAGATGAGCTTTTTGGTGCTTTGCATGGCCAAGAAAAGCTGAATTTAGAGTGAAATAAAGCTGGCTTTGGCTAATGGCTTTACAGTGATGTTCAATAGTTAGAGCATTGCAGACCTGACAGCAGAGCTGTAGATTCACTGAGCCTGATGTGTATGGGGCTGGGAAGACTCTACTGAAGGGGAGATCCACAGATGAGAGATGCAGCCACTCAGCCAAATCTGGCACCACAAAGCAATGCCTGCTCAAAGCATTGTGTGCCCCTCTCTTCCTGAGGCAGGGAAAACAGCTCCCTGAGTGGACAGGAGCACCACAGTGATTGCGAGCACAAGAACCACAATTGTGCAAAGAGCAACACCAAACTGATTTCAGAATCTACATCCTCATGCTGATAGTAAGGGGTTAGACACCACCATGGTGGAGTAGCATCTCCTGATGACTGCTCTTACCAGGATGCCATCTGTCACCAAAGTGAGGTAAAGGGTCTGGTTTCAGCCTGTACCCCTGACCAGTGGCTGTCTGGCAGGTAATTGCCAATTAAAAGTTTGTGTTTCCATCAGCTTGGTGTTTGCTAATAGCAACATCCAGGGTGTGGGTGCTTGTAGGAATCTGATGAGCCAAACACTGTGGTGAGCATTTGACGAGCACACAAACTGATTATGAACAGGAGAAGATGGATTTTATGATAGGTTTTCATTTACAGACCATCAATCCCTCAGCTCTCCTGTCTCCCTCCAATTGGAAACTATTTACATCAGAGGACTCATCAGACCAAGTCTGTGCACCGTAATGTCCTCCTGCTGCTGTCAGGTTTGGTTGGAACTCTTGTCTGTAAAACCCCAAAGGCTTTGCTTGGACTGGACCAGTAAATGCAGCCATCAGAGCTGATGGTGGAGATGGGCGTGGGTGTGTCTGTGCCCTCTCCTGCCTGCAAACATTTCCAAAAGCAGCATGAGCCCAGGCCTGTGCCTGTGCAGGAGGGTTCCTGCAGTGTCAGGAGGTCTCTGCAGCATCCTCTGCATCTTCCAGTCACCTGAGAAGGGATGCAAAGAAAACTCACACCTACATCCCTTGCCAGTGACTCTTCCCTCACTGTCCTGAGGGTGGCTGTTCTGGACTGTCCTGGCAACTCTGGAGCTTGGAGAGCCCTTTTGGGATGGGCACAGTGCTGCTGGCTGCTTTCAGAAGGGGCTGGGGAGGGTGAAGAGGGGAGTGCACACAGCACCCCACTCTGTGATGTGGCTCTTTCTTGGCAGGGACCAGCGCTCCCTGCGGAACAGGGAGGAAAAGGAGCATTAGGTGAGCCACAGGACGCCTGGGGGCTGGATCCTGTGTCAGCTGAATCACCGGTTTCCTCCAAATTGGCCAGGCAGCTGTGTCAGTGCCCAAGCCCCAGGGCTCTGGCTCTTGCTGTGGCTGGGAGGGGACCGAGTGCCTGGCTGTCCCATTGCTTATTCCAAAAGATATATGCTGGGTTAGTGGTCACAGGTATGTGTGGTTTGGGTATTTTTAATTTTAATTAATTTATGCTAACTGATTTGCCTTCTGATGTCAGGAGCTTTTGTCATGAAAAGGGAGTAAAACCACAGGTTCCTCAGAAACGGGGAATGGGGAATGCATAGGGAGTGAGTCACTGATCCAGACTAGGTCTAGCTCACTTGTGTTGGATTTTATTTTTTTTTTTTTTTAGATTGGGTGGAAATAGGACATACAAATACCTTTTTGTTGACTCTTTAATGTGTGTCTGCACTGGCCTGTTTGAGTAAACAAGTTGATATTGTTAATCAGTCATTGTAGAGATATTAAAGTAAGGCAGGCCTGGAAGGGATGAAGCACTCAGTTTTCAGAGTAACACAGAGCTGCTAAGAAAGTAAATTCTTCCATTTGGATCAGTAGCAAATTCCAGCTCTGTTTCTGTTGGAAGTGTTCAAGTGCTGTCAGGAAATATTTGGTTGTCATGTGCTTTCAAATTTGAATTAATCTGCCAACTTTCAAGACATATAAATGTCTGAATATCTCCCCTTCATCAGTTTTCTACCAATCCTCTGTAGGATGCAGCTTCCGCAGCTTCCCCTCTTGGGGAAGAGTCTTGAGAACATTTTTCTCTGTGCTTGAGTGTTTTTAAGTTGCTGTCTGAGCAGTTAATCCATCCAAATATCCTGGTTAGCTTCTGGCACTTGTGCTGGAAGTGCTGAGTGCCTCAGCAGAGGCACATCTCCAGTGACAGCCCCTGCAGTGGCCTGTCCCCAGGTGGCTCACAGCTGTCAAAACACACGCTGGGACAGCTTTCCTTGACCTTCCCCTACTGCAGTTCTGCAAATAAACTAACCCCAGTTCGGTGACTGCAGTGTGTTTAGAACCTGTAAAATTTGTTTGCACAGGAACTTTATACAGCCTGTCTGAGGGAAGGAGTTGATATTCCAAAGCCTGACTTGTACTTAAAGCAGCTCTGCTCTGTGCCCCAGGTAGTCTTCAGAGGACAGAAAGAGGCTGCACTGTCTGCCAGCCACGCTCTTCTAGGTAGGTAGGTGCCTTTGTGCATCCATGTGTGACAGAGCTGCCCTTGCTTTTCTTCTGTGGGGTGAAGGATGAAGGCAGGATGAGGGATCTGGAGCAGTGATTGCTTCCTACTACATTTTGTTTATCTGTGCATTGACTGATGGGTTGTCAGCCACCAGACTAAACCTTTTCTCTTGTTCTAAAATGGGTGTTTAAATGTGAGCTGGTCTCTGCCTGTCATACCCTGGTGGAGGCTTCCTTGCAGCAGGAGGGAGTGTGACATGGCCAGGCGTGAGCAGCGTGGTGTGTCCCCACAGGGCTTCGAGTGAGGCAGCTGATGTGTGATCCCTGTGCCAGTGTGATAAAAGGGCCTTTTATGTCCCACAAGACAAAGCCTCTTGTTTAAAAATGCAACTGAATGAAAAACACGATTCTGAATGCCCTAGACTCAGCTATTAAAAACAAACAATCATAAAAACCCACACACAACAAGAAAAAGAAAAGCTCCCCTGCCCCCCAGCCCAGTGTCCCAGTGATGGTGTAATACCTCTTCATTGCAGAAAAGCTCTGTACAATTGCTTTGGGAGCTTGTAACTTGGTAGCCCACTAACCTTTCCATAGACTGTTTTGTTATAAAACCCTTTCCCCTTCACAGACGGCCCTGACAAGGTCAGGTGTCTGCTTTTTCTCTGCTGATTTTAATTCTTCCTCCCTCGTCTCAAACAGTGAAACAGAAGGAAGAAGTGATGATATGAAAATTGAGAGTGAAACCTGTTTTATGGATTGAGCTGTACAGTTTAGGGACTGGAAGGAAGATTTTTTTAAGTCAAGACCCATACAAACAACTGTAGGGCATATCCAGAGCATAATATTTACCTGATAAAGTCAGACCAGCATTTTTAAAAGCTCAAGTCTTATGGTGGTGTTTGCTGCTTCTTTTGGTGTTAAAGATGTTAGAGATAGCAGCAAATTAAATTCCAATTAAGCGGTTAGGTGCTTTGGGAAATCCCTTTTTAAGGGAAATCCTTGTGGTTTGAAAACAGATTGGTGCAAATGAGAATCAGGAAGAGGGCAGAACTTGTGGAGGAGCTTTGGTTCAATTTTCAGTGTGTAGCTCAGCCTCTCCTGCCTGATAGCTCATGCCACCTGCCTGCATAGCCAAATCTGGCTCTGTTCTTGGTAGCATTCTCCAAGTGTTTCTGCCAGTTGTGAAATCCATCTTTTGTATCATGCAACAAGCTTGCTCTGAGCTGATTTTCTTGCTGAGCAACTCCTTTATCCCCTGGAAGCAGCCAGGTTTTGGTGGCACTGAGGCTTGGCTGAGGCACCCATGGGAGTGCTACTGGGAAGGGAATGGAGATAGATCCCAGACTGGACATCAAGCAAGACAGTGCTGCACACAGCATTCCTGCATCTTGCAGGGACCTGCATGGTAGCATTGCCTTGGTCTATTAGCCTTTTTACTGTGAAACAGTAAAAAAAAAATTATAAGAATTTTTTTCCTCTGTCAGTCACAGCACCTTGGCTGTGATTCCTCCCTCTGCCCCATTTTTTTCAACTTGAGCCCAATGAAGTTTTTTGTCTTGCTGTTGGTGGCTTTTACTGACTGTTCAACATCTTGTTGTGCCTGCTAATGCTGGGAGGTGGGGTCTGAAGTGCTTTCCTTCATGTCTCTGCAGTGATGCAACTCTTGTTGACTTTCTCTGCTGTGAGCACCTGTCTGAGCTGCTTTCCCAAGCTGCCACACCTGCCATTGCTCTCATCTCCAACAACTTCATTCTTTCCAGACTGAGTGAAGTGTTACAGAAAATGAACATTTACAGCTACAGGCAAACTTTTGTTCTTAAGGAGTGCTTGTGAAGGCAGCTGGGAGTCTCAGACAAAAGAGGGTTGCTACTCAGAGCACAGGCATTTGTTAAACTGAGCCTCTTGTTGCTTGAGCCTTGAGCCACAGCCAGCCTGTTCAGGATCCTGCCTTCTGACAAAGTCTGTAAACCTCAATCTACCCCTCATCCTTTTGCTTACAAAGGAGGAGGCAGCTGTGTCTGTTCCCATAGGCAGAGGAGGAACCTTTTATTTCTCAGCTTCAGGTTTGTAGTGAGCAATGAGGGAGCTGGAAAATCTCGGGATGCAAATCTCATTTGAAGTTGCACCAAACCTGCCTAAATCCCCATTACAGGCCCTGAGCTAGAGCTAGCAGTGATGGTAGAATGTGCTTATCAGTGCCTGTGTCTCTGTTCCTTGTTGCATCAATCACTGCCCTCTCATGGTCGTGTCAGCCAGAGTGCCACCAGGGCATCCGTGCCCTGTCACGAATGTCTGGCTTGGGGATGTGTGTAGGTGTCTTTCTCCCATCCCTGTGGTGGTACCTCCTGTCCAGGCTGGCTGGGTGGCACCTCATTAGCACTTGGAAAGGAGGATGATGGCAGATGGGTGGAGGAACTCTGTGCTTCTTCCTCTCTGTTTCTTAAACACCAAGCAGATCTGATCCAAGTGGAGTTTCTGTGAACTCGGGTTTTCACTGTTTCTCATGCCTGCTGTTCCGTGCTTGCTCATGGTGCTTCTGCCATTCAGGGCAACGGTGGCCATGCAAACAGCCTGTTCCTTGCACTTTTTAGTAGTCTGACTTTGGGGAAACAAGCAGGTGTTGAGTCAAACAGCTTTCTTGCAGAAGAACAAGCTATTTCCTTTTTGCAAGCAGTACCAGGTTTACTACTTTGTGCCAAAACACCCTTTTCATATACTGTTCAGAGTCTTTTATTTGGGTTTGGTATCTGTGTGCTCTCCATTAATATTTTAACACTGGATTCTGATTTTGTTCAAAGTTGTGGAAAATCTCTGGAGATGTGAGTTCTGACCTACAGAATACAGTGACAGCATGTACCTTAATATGTGCAGAACAGCATAGTCATAAAATAATATACAGAGCTAAATATTAACAAGGCTGATGGGCTTTTTGACTTGTTAAAGAGTGTATTTCCCATCTCTGAGTTTGACACATCTGTTTTCTTAGTGGAAAGATAAACGTGGTTCCGGGAACTCTCGTGACACTGGTACTGATTGTTGCTATGCTTCTCTTGGAAACTGTGTGTTGTTGAATGCAGGCTGCCTCATACAGTGTTCTTTTTCTCTCTTTAGGTACTCCCTAAATTCATGAGATGGCCAACACCATGCAAATCTCCAAAGATGAGCTGGAGGAACTCAAGGAGGCGTTTGCTAAAGTTGGTAAGTCACACTAAGGAGGGCACCTCACTCCTGTCTGCTGCACATTTGAATTGGATTTATCCCACCCCTGTGATGAGCAGCAGTGCCAGCAGGATGTGGGCATTCTGCTGCTCTCGTGATTGTCTCTGTGCCAGGGAGTCCCTTGGCAGCTTTGTTGCTTCTTGCTTGTCACTTTGGCCAAGAAGCAAAAAGGCAGGGATGCAGGCAGTCTGGCTATCGGGGAGCACTGGCAGACAGCCTTGCACTCTTGCTCCAGGGTGGCTTTGTTGCTTCCTGATGGCAGAAGAAATATCCAAACAGGTTTTGCATTGCTTTGGCCTTGGCAGCACTTCAGGGCTTGCACAGTGCTTGGTTCTGGTGGCGTTGGTTTGGCAGGCTGGCTGAGCTGTGTGCATGGTCAGTGTAGGTGCTGCGTTTCTGGCTTGTGCAGGTGCATTTTGGGGCTCGTGGGCAAAACCGAATTTGTTTACCTGGCCTCATGGAGCAGCTTGTGGTGATGATCAGTGCCTTGTGCTGAGCACACCTCCATTGCCCTCTGGTGGCTCCATCTCTGCTGATCTCCCCCAGCCAGCCGTGCTCCAGGGGCTGCTCCGCCTGCCTCCCAGCTTTCCCCCTGTGCTGGCATTGCAGGAGCCTCTGGCAGGCTTTCATTTCAGGAATTTCATTTCAGGAAGCTGAAATGGGCAAAAAACTGACATAATGGAAAAAATGGTTTTCTGTTGGTTTAGTTTCTTGATATGGCTTACTGAAGGATCAGAGAACCAGCAGGGAGGGGTGGGATGGGCGCTGGAGCGCAGCCATGGGGGGCTGAGGTCAGTGTGTGCAGCTGGGGAACCACACCCGGGACTGGCACTGGCCAGGATCGAGTTGCACAAGTGGTGAGAGCCAGCATTTTGTTTTCCTAACTGGACATGGGCATCACTTGAGCACTGGTTATATATATAAAATCATAGTTGCCTCTTTTTTTTTTTGGGTGGTACCACTGTCTAGGGCAGGGTGGTTGTGAAAACTCTCACTTGCTCAGAATTTCCAGTCTGCAGAGAAAAATGTGAATTTGAGAGGCAACCGATTCTCATAGAGCAGTATCCCCCACTGGAACTTGAAGGAAATTGCATATTGAGGAATTCCCTCTCTGCTCTTGCTCTTTCGACTTTTGCAGCAGGTAGAAGTGACCTGCCACAGAGGGAGATGTTCCTTGGGAGGAAACACAGTGTTTCTCTCTGTCTGATGTGCTTCTTAGTGCAGATCTCAATAAAGCTGGGATGTAGGCAGCCTGTTCTGTCCTTGGATACATTCAAAATTATTAACCTCTCTGGAATGTGGTGGCTTTTTGTCATTAGTGTGGGGGAAATGATCAAGATTAGATTGGAAACACAGAGAAACGTGAGTCAAATCCTGGTTTGTTGTAGGAAACCAGCTCACCCTGCTCAGGAGGTGGTCCCTGTTTGGTTTTAAATTATAAAGGTGGTGTCAGAACTTAAATATTAATGAGAAATGTGCTAATTATCCTAGACATACCCACAAATGAGATAGGATCTACTAGTTCTTTTCAGCTGCCTTGTTTTGTGTGCTTTAGGCATGGTAGAGCCTGCAATCATGTGGGACACACCTGTCAGGATTGTCTTTAATGCTCTCATTCCCTTTATTCTTGCCTAAAGGAGCCATGTTTGCCCTGGGGTATAGAACTGGTCACTGGCTGGGTGACTGCCTTTCGCTGTGAACTTCTAGTAGCATCTTCAGTGAATGTGAAAAGAAGCTGGACTAAGACTGCTATGTAAAATGAAACCTCTTTTTTATCTCCCAGCTATCTGGAAGATTTGGAACACAGCTGAGAACCATGGTTATAGCAAAACTCAGCTGGTTGGCTTCTAGGATGTCATGAAGGAGATTTGGGGAGGAGGAGGAAATGTTTAACAGGATGATTTCTGCTCACCAAGGTGTGCCCTGCTCCAGTGCACAGCTGGTTGGGCTTCCTGGAGACCTGCTTTAACTCCAGCATGGGGCAAGTTGCTGCTCTAGATGGGTAGGTTGATGGGACTTTAAAGGTGTGTGTTTGACCAGCTTTTCTGTCTGCAGCTGGACTGGATTGAGACATCTGGGGATGCTGGAAGGCAGTGAGGTGTGTTACTATGTGCTCTGTCACCACTTGCCTTCCATGCCATTTGAAGGTATTTCCTCTCTCCCATGCAACTGATGTGCTGTGCTCTGACAGCCAGCAAAGGGCATGAGTCCCATAGACATCCTACTGCTTATTACAACAGTCCACAGGTGAGAAACCACTGTGGAAGGTTATCACTAAAGCCAGCTATAGCACAGACAAGCAGCTCCCTCCATCCTATAGGCAGCTATTTCTCTTGGAACTGATCCAAGTGGTAAAGAGCAACGGGGGAAAAAATCTTTGTACTGTTTGAAAACAGTAATTAGTGGGGCATTGGAACTGTCTAGCCTTTGAGTGACCCACAGGTTAGTGGGTGAAGAGCAGGTTGCTCCAGATCTCATTGGATCTCTGAATTTCTTCTGTGGAACAGGTGCCTGTGTGTGTACTTGGCCAAACGGGCACATCAGAGGGGAGGCGTGGCAGAGAAAAATCCACAATCTTGCTCTGTTTATTTGTCTTCATTCTCATTCCTTCTAAGATAAGCAGAGATAAGCATCTTTTCTGGAAACATGAAGTACTCAAAAATCAGAGCTCAGTTGAACACTTTGTTCAGTGCTGCAAGGTGGTAAAACAATGCTCCGAAACATTTGCTTAGGGCAAATAGGGATCTGTGATCTTGGTGTGTCCTGCTGAGCTTATGTCCTTAAAAGGAAACATGTGGGTTACTTTCCCCTTTTGCATCCTGTTATTTAAGCTATTTTAAGTACTCGGGAGGAAGCTGAGCCAGAGCTTGCAGCAGCTTTTGGGATTCATAGCGGCTTTGCTGCGCCACCTGCACATGGCAGAGGCCGGCGCCGTGCCTTGCTGCCGTGACATTTCCCAGCTTTAGCATGCTGGTGTGCATGCATCTTTCAGCAGAAATAGGAAACTTCAGATGTGCTGTAGTTTCCTTTCCATCAGGCAGACTATAATGAATCCAGGCTGTAGCTTGTCTGTTAAAACAATTTTGCTTTCTTCCATTAGTAATCCTGGGCAGGCCGCCGAACTGTTTCATTGGGATTGCTTCTATTTTGACAGCCTCTTCAGCTGCTGAATACCATCTCAGATTTTGTTAGAGAGTTCTGTCTGAAGTCAGGGCCTGTTGCAGGACATCCAGCAAGGCACCATATGGTGGGCCTGCAGTGATGCTAGAAATGGTTTTGGAACTGGCTGGCACTGCAGAGGTGGAGGGTTTTTGTGTTTTATTTTTTTAAAGTGCTGCTTCTTTGTACATTTGATGCCAGAAGGGGAACAGAGACAGTAGGAAGGGAAGCAGTCGCCCTGTGGAATAGCAGGTCTATTTGTCATGTCAGGCTTGTTGATATGTTAAGAGCAGGTCCATTTTCCATCTCATAGTCAATCACTACTTGACTCTGCTACCAAGCTGAACCACAGGCCAGCACCACTTTATGGTAAAATTAGCAGTTTTAACACTCAGATCTGCTCTACTTTGGCCAAGAAGCTAAAACTTGAACTGAGAGGATCTTCAGTGCAAAACCAGTAACTTGGTGTGTGGTCTTACAGCTAAACTAACAGACCTGATTTACTTGTAATTCCCACTCCCAAGTGTCTGGCACATAGATGCCTTTTTACCCTGTGAAGTAAATCAGTATACATTTTTATTAATCATTTTTTTTCACTGAATACTATGGAAGAGTAGCTCATATAAGTGGGTGTTTGGGATATTGTTAAGTGTTGCAAGAGCTTAGGTCCTGAGAGGATCAAAAGTTATGAGTGAGTTAAGGTTGTCCTTCACACATGATTTTGTGCTCTTTGCCTGAGTCCAGTGCAGCCTTTCCTGATGGGTAAAATCTTTTTTTGTGCCATGCTCTTGACCTATGTGAACTTCCTTGTGAGTGTGAATTTCAGTGGCTCTTCATGTGGCAGAGCTCCCTTTTTTTTTTTCACTTTCTAGTGAGTAAAGGTAAATCTTCTTTGAACTGAGCACAACTGGAAGACTGGGAAGATGCTGATTGCAGGAGTGAATGAAACCAAAGTGGGCAGATGTTGACCCAGCTTGGAGTAAATTCCTCATATCTGCCCTGTAGGGCTTCATATGTAGAGCCAACCTCCAAATAGGTTTCAGCATCTTTTCGTGTGTCCCTTATTGGAGTTGCAGACTTTGGAGCTGAGTTTCCTGATGTCTCACCTAAGAGGCTTCTGCCTCTTAAAATATTATATAAGGTTAAATATCATATAAGGTTTTATCCCTTCTGCATCTGAATAGGCTCAGACATAGCACATGCAAGCCTGAATCAGAAACACTTCTGGATGCTTAACCTAGACACGTCAAGAGGAAAACCTTTACCAAATCTGAATCAAAGTTGGATCCCGTCAATGATAGAATTTATATTTTGAAGTCTTATTTTTCTCTGTCCTTTGCCTGCTGCTTACATCTACCCTAACATTTGGGTAGCTGTAAAACTTAGATGGTGGATTGATTGGAAGAAGTGATGAACAGATATTTTTGGGTTTACTTGCTTAATTTGGCAGCAGGCTGGGGGATTTTGGTTGGTTCAGTCAGGCACAGGCAAAAGCAAGGGAATTGGCTGCAGGCTGAGGGTAAAAGCAAAGTTTTATTTCAAGTTCATAAGCTCTGGAGGAAATCCCTTCTTGACTTATTTTCCTCACTGGCTGTGAGGAGGGGAAAAGATGCATATTGTAAAGTTAGATTCAATAATAAAAATACTCTAATAGAGGAAGCTGTGATTTATCTAGAGGGGAAATAGTTTACTCATGACATCTCAGGCTGGACTGTTAATAAATCTTGCCTTTGTATGCTTGTATTATTTCAGAATAAAATTCTAAAATTGAGGGCCAGAGAGCACCCTGTTGTTATCATTTATCATTGCCCCAAACCACTTTATTTCCTCAGCATTATTGTAAACACTGATTTTTCATGAAGCAATTAAATGTATTTATTAATCCACTGGAATTGATGCTCTTCCTTAGCGTGAGACTCAGAGACTGGGGTGTAGGTGGGAGTACAGGTTCACTCTGGTTACTTTGGATATTTGCCACTGAGTAGTTTCACTTTCTTGCTAACTGATAAAAACAATTTTAAAATCCCATATTCCCTTATGGATCTGGAAAATGAGGACAGTTGGAGTGGTGGTGCAAATGTGCTACCTGCTGCTTGCTGGAACACTGCTGTGAAAGAAAATCTAAAAACCACAGAATCCTCATTAAAAGTAAATTGACCTCCACAATTTGGTTAAAAAAATAACCCTGGACCTTAGAGCTATCCTGATTGTTTTCTTTATTCTTGAAAGTATCTCCCTTCAAGCATAAATACTGACCCCAGTGCTGTGGTGAGATGCCCTCTTGAAGAAAACCAAATTCTAGGGCTGGTGCAGCTCTTCAGGCACTAAATTAACTTCGCTGGGCTGTCTGTAGCACTTGCTTACAGCAAGGGGATTATAGCATCCTGTTACTGAGCCAGTAACAGCACAACATTCCCTTAATCCCTGCCTCTCCAAAGATGGGCCTGGAGGGTCATACTTACGTCTTGAGGTGTGAATCTGGGCTGTACAACTACTTCAAATGCTCTGTCTGCTTGTGGATGCAACTCTGCTGAAATCTGGGTGCCAGCTCTGCTGTGAGCAACACTCTGCTCATCCTGGTTAGCCTGGGGAAGGAGGCACCCAACCCCTGCCTGTCCATAGTGGCTGGAAAACCTCACTTGCCTGAAGGAGGTCCAGGGATGCTGGGTTTGCCACGTGTGGTCAGTAGATGTGGTATGTCCCCAAAGAGGTTGGGATCTGTTATGTTCAGAGCTCCAGTGTCACACTAGATCCTTGTTTTCTTCCTCAGTCTAGTAGGTGACACTATCTCACTGAACACACGGTGCTGCTGTGGCTTGGTGATAGACTGTGAAAGAAAATGTCCTTGCAGAGCATTCTTGGGCAGCAATAAAATATCTGCAATTTGCTGTCAGTGTTAAATGGAGAGTATCATTGACAACATGATAAAAATGTAACTGCAGAGCAGACTTGGTGTTTTTAGTTCAGAAAATAAGAGGTGCTGTGTTTAATGACCATCTATTTTTAACATGCGAGGGCTGTGGTATTTAGACTTAAAAAGAGACATTTTGGAGATTGTTTTTGAAAATACAGATGTTCTGTTGTGAAACTTTTAACACCAGACTTGTCACATGTGCCCAGAGTCATCATGGTTAGTCCTGCTTCAAAGCTGCTGTTGCCCAGAGCTGGAGGGTTCCCATGACTTGTGCTGGGGCACTCTGTGAGGATGTGCTGTGTGTATTTACTGTGTGTCTTTGGTTCCTACGGGTGTCCTTTGAACAGTCCTTGATACTTTTGGTGTGGCCATCCTGCTGTGTGCCCATGCCCTCTGTGGATTCAGCAGGTCCCCAATGTGCAGGTTGCTCTCCATAAAGCTCTTGGATATAGGGGGATCATATTTTGCCCCTCTGTTGGGGGTCATTCTGTCAGGTACAGGCACATTTCTAAAACCTGCTTCTGCCTCTTCTCTTCCTCAGACCTCAACAGCAACGGGTTCATCTGTGACTACGAGTTGCATGAGCTGTTCAAGGAGGCCAGCCTGCCTCTCCCTGGGTACAAAGTGAGAGAGATCATCCAGAAGCTCATGATCGATGGGGACAAGAATAAAGATGGGAAGATTAGTTTTGAGGAGTTCGTCTATGTAAGTGATATTTCTGAATTGCCAGCAGCCTGGGGGGCCCTTTACGACAAAGCTACGGATGACTGTAGAAGAGTCCTCATTTTCTTTTGACAAACTGATCCTCATTTTCTTTTGACAAACTGATCATTCTAGCCATGTAAAAATCAGTTATATGTACAGGTATCTGTATATGATCAGTCTTTTGTGCTGTTATTGACAGTCTTTAGATTTGGACAGAGGAGAAATACTGAAATATTTTTGAACAAAAACCAACCAACTAAAAAGAATCCATGTGGTTTTCCTAGATGATAGCTTCATTGGAGGCTAAAATACTGTTTCCACATGAGATGACAACTGGAAAAAGAGACTTGCAATGATCCAAGCTTACAGTATTTACTGGAAGCTATTCAGTTTTTCCAGGCACACAGATGAATGTTTGTTTTCCCTGTGTATCAGTATAATTTCCTTTCTTGGTTTAATGGGACTACAAGTATTTGCTAAAGAGTTGGAAGGGCATTTCAAGACACACTTGGATTTGTGTTAGGTGCTGATCTAAGAAAATTCAAATCTCTTCCCGTGAAAGGGAAGAACAGGAATAAGGTGATGGGACAAGTTGGAGGATCTGCCTTTTTTAGTAGAAATATGCCAGAATTTAAATATTTATTAATTTTTTACAAAAGTGCAAGATTTCTTCAATGTATGTTTTTCATCCTTTTGATGCTCTGATGACTGAATGCTGAAGGAGCAATTAAAGTATGTGCAGTATGTTGAGGGAGCTGTTTTCATGTCAATTAGTTTTCTTGATGTTTCTTAATTTATCTTCACTTTCTGTTCCTTAATTGTTTTCAGACCCTCTGAACTTTTTGAGTTCGGAGTCAACTAGTAAGTTGGAGTTTGCAGTTTGTAAACACTTGCATGCTGGGTGCATGTTTCAGCTGTTGGTTTGAGCTGGTCCATAACTCTTAACTTTGCACTAGGAAGGAGAAAATAAGTCTCTTCTGTCACATTTGAAAAGTACCAATGATTGAGTAAAGACAAAATGTAGGGCAGCTGAGGTGCACATTAGCAGCAATGCTTAGCTGTGTGATTTTTACAAACTGTGCTCTTGCTCAGCTGTGTGATTTTTACAAACTCTGCTCTTGGTCTGAGCATTTTTGCTGGAGTTTATGGTACAAAGAATGACATGAACTGTATAGATTGGGACCAAGTGACTTAGTGCTACCTCAGCATTAGAGGACATATTCTCAAGAAGATAGCATCTCTTCTGCCCTCCAACAAGAGGGTGTTTCACCAGTTAGGCCTACTCTTGAGGAAGGGGGAATCTTTACTTAGAGCACTCATTGTTACACTTTATTGCAGATTTGACTGTTATATGCTTAAAGAGAATTGTTTCTTGGGTTGTGGACAGTCTTTTGTGTGAACTAAAGTCACAGTCACATGAGCATCTGGCTTACGCAGAAAGATTAAAATTGCACCACAGCTTTCTTAAGTTTGGCCCTGCAGGACCTGCTGCATGTGTTACCTGTGCTCAGACTGCAAAGGTTTCATGTTTTTTTTTTGTTGTGGTCTCTTGAAATCTACTTGTAAAGGTAAATATATGCAAGGTACTTAATGCCTAATGCTTCTGTTTCAATAGGCTCTTGCAGTGTGTGTTTGAGAAAGGGGGATGACACTCTGCCCACTGTCCATGTCAGATTTAATACCACTACACCCTTGCTGGGCCCTTCACATTTGCTGATTTTACTGTGAAGTTTGCTTTAAAGCTGAGAAGAAATAGCTCCTTCTGTGGTCCTTTTTGTTTACATAAAGTTGAATTTTTCTTGTCTAACAGAGCACTTTAAATTGTAGATTTTCCAAGAGGTGAAAAGCAGCGATATTGCCAAAACATTCCGAAGAGCCATTAACAGGAAGGAAGGAATCTGTGCCATCGGGGGCACCTCAGAGCTCTCCAGCGAGGGGACCCAGCACTCCTACTCAGGTACCTCTCTGCCTCTCACTCTTCTCTTGGGTTTTTGGAGGCCCTCTGCCAAAACCAGCCCATTTCTACCACCATGCCATGTGCTGTGCTCTGGTTCTCTGAAAGCTGAGTGATCTCGCGTCAGGATGAAAGCAGGATAGAATTTATATGCTGCAAATTTAACAGTGTATGAGTTAAATGTGTTCTCATTTGCTTCATTAACTGTCTTGCTGATGAAGTCCTCGTGTCACACTTGAGTATGATAAAGTTGTTAAGTAAATAACAGGAATATTGTGATAATTATGAGAGTCTTCTTTCTTTAAACTTTGTGTGACTAATAAATTGTGTGGTAATGATAGTGGGTGGGGCTGTTATTTCCCTGGGCTGTTGTACTCTGCTTCTTCTGGGAAAATCTTTGTTATGAAAAAAACTTGTATTAAATTTATGATTGGTTATCTTAGAGGAAGAGAAATATGCCTTTGTAAACTGGATAAACAAAGCCCTGGAAAATGATCCCGACTGTAGGCATGTTATTCCAATGAACCCAAATACAGATGACCTCTTCAAAGCTGTGGGAGATGGGATTGTGCTGTGGTAAGTCACGATGGCTCCTGAATTAAAGAAGTTAAAAGTCATCAAAATAACTTTCTGAAAATGTAATTTGGGGAATTTTCATCTTATTCTAGACTGGTTTTGTGACTGGTGTGTGTGCATAACATTTTGCACATATAAAAAGAGACTCAGTCTCCCAGGCTTTCATTGCCATTGTGGGATGCCTTAGTTTTGGTGCCAGCTGATATTTTCATCCAGTGCTTCTGTTTGGGCTTGAGACTGAGTTTGCTGAGGGGGCAGAAGGTGATTTGTGAGAGCAGGAGTTGTCCTGGTGCAAACTCAGCCTGTGCTGGGTAGCTAGAGGAGGGGCACATGTGATAAATGGCCCATTCTGTTGGATGTTTAGGCAGACAGTGTTCTCTGTGGGAACGTTAGTGACCTTATTATGCATTAACCCAAAGATGGATTTTCTGGGAGTCTTCTTGTTCTTTTTAATAACTGTACTAAGTAGGTTAGGTGACTTGTTCTGTTACATGCTGAGAACAGAAGGCATCCAGGGCTGCTAAATACCAGCAACCTTCTGTGTATGAGATTTTTGTTGGTTTTATGGGTTAGGTTCATTTTTTCTTTTGTAAGTTAATTAATATAGTGGAGCATAAACCTGGAATTTCAGGATCTCTGTATCAATAAATAAAGTAAGTTTAAGTGAGATACTTCTGCTCTTTAATAGCTTTTATTTTTTAACTTTAGCTTGTGATGCTTATTTTTAGTTTATTTATTCCCCAAGTTTCAAGAAGTTCATGGGTTTAGGCAAAGACTGAACTGAGTAGGAAGTAGTTCATACTATAAAGTTTAAATTTGCCATTTTTTGGTGTTGATTAAAAATTCATTGTGCTCACATGCTCCCACTGAGCTCTCCAAGTGTTTGTTCTTTTTTGGGGCAGGTTTTCTTGCCAGCAGTAGTAAACCTTTACAATAGGGGGAAGTTTGTTGTCTTACTAGAATGTGCAGTGGATGTCAGCAGAGCAATGAGTCTTCACTAGTTCAGGGACTCTGAATAATTCATGTGCTCTTTTTGCTCCAGCAGCTGAGATCAGTAGTGGCTGGGAACATGTTTAAAGTTTCAGGCTTAGCTATTAGTTACAAATACATTCTTGATAATGTAAATATTAACTTCTGATTTATGCAGTCTTGATTTTTATGGGAAAAAAAAAACTGCACAAAAACAAGCAGGCTAGAGGAAATGTGCTGTGGTGAGTATTGTCACAGTGCATTGAGTTTTGTTCAGATTAAATACTAAGTGTTGTTCAAATATCACTGGTTTTCCTCCTAACAGCAAAATGATTAATCTTTCTGTTCCTGACACAATTGATGAAAGAGCAATTAATAAGAAGAAACTCACACCATTCATAATTCAGGTATAAAGCATTTCTGTATTTTATTTTCAGAAATTCATATTAATATAGAATTAATGAATGTAGCATGGTGGCTCAAGGCATTATTGTGGAATGCTGGAAAGGAGCAAATTTTATAGCTTCTGTTTAATTATTAAATGCAGTTTTGTACCATGCATAATTGCCAGTTCTGTGGGCATGGTTCAAAAATGTTGAATTAATGACAAAGTGGGTAAAGTGGCTGAAATGCTGTGCACATATGATATTGCTGTGGTGATTATGTACAGCACTGTGTTTTTTAAACAGTGTGGTTATTGGTGTTGGCTATGAATCATTTCATACTAGGGCAGGTTGTTTTGTGAGGATGCCTCTGTGTGTGTGTATGTGTGTAAATTAGCACTTCTCTAGCCTTATTCTTGTTGATGCCATTAGATGCAACTAACTCAGAGGCTGAAACTAAATACCAGAGGCTGAAATTAAACCCTGGTGCCTAGTTCAGTTCTTATTGATTCAGCCTGCTGCCACACAGCTCCTTCAAAACTTCAGCTGGAGAGTGGCTGGGAGTGCTTCCTCTGAGCTGCTGCTGTTGGAGCAAGGACAAGGGGGAAACCTCCACTCTGCTGGTGCTGGATGAAAGGGAAAGCAGCATCTCCCTGCCCTGTGTCTGACTGGGCTCTGCTGTTTGCAGGAGAACCTGAACCTGGCCTTGAATTCTGCATCTGCCATCGGCTGCCATGTCGTCAATATTGGCGCGGAGGACTTGAGGGAAGGGAAGCCCCACCTGGTCCTCGGGCTCCTCTGGCAGGTCATTAAGATCGGCTTGTTTGCTGACATCGAGCTCAGCAGAAATGAAGGTAAATGAAGTCCTTCTAAGGCATGAACACTTGTGCTGTCAGCCCCAGCCCTGCAGCTTGGCTTGGGCCTGGCAGTGAATGAACACACTGCTTGGTGATGCCCTAGGCTGCTCCAGCTGCAGGCTCCTAATGGTGTTGGGATGTGCTAAAAGCTGCTTGGATCCTTTTAGGATTATAGACAACTTCATAGCTCTCTCAGAAAAAAATTAAAAGCGGGGGCTTAAGCTCTGTGGTAGTTATTTGGTTCTAAAATCCTCCTTGCTACTGTCAGTGGAGCAGCTTGAGCTCTCACTTTGTCCTTGGTGGTGACAGACTGATGCTGCAGACCCTGTGGTCACTTGGGCCTGCATGACAGCCTCTAAAATTTAAACTTTTCAAATCATCTGAAGAGCTCTGATATTCCTGCATGTGCTATCAGAGCATCCAGATGGATGGAGAGGCTTCAGTGTCGTTTATTTAAGCTTCCCCATCGTGAAGTGTTGACATTGTTTGGTTTAGATTGAAAATTCATGGCAGAGGAAGCACTGGCCAGCTGAAAGGGTGCTTATCTTGGCTCCTTTGGGTTTTTTTTAATGGTGCTTATGAAACTGCTTGGGAGCATTTTTCATTGAGATAGAAGTGCATTTGCATTTAGCTTCCTGCCATCAGCTTAAAAGACTGCACATAAAGTCCAGAGAATTTTGTTACACAAGAAAAGGGAAAATACTTTTTTACACATATATTTCTAGATAATTTATACTCCTCTCTGTGTAACAACCAGCTCAGGAAAACTCTGCTTATACCCAGAATATTTTGACATAATCAGTAGTTGGTATTGTACCCCTCTGAAATCTTGCTGCAGCTTGAATTCTGGCATGCAGGTTTGATTCTTCCCTCACAATAATTTTTCTTGTAGCACTGGCTGCCTTACTTCGTGATGGTGAAAATCTGGAGGACCTTATGAAACTATCCCCGGAAGAGCTGCTCCTAAGATGGGCCAACTTCCACCTGGAAAACGCAGGCTGGCACAAAATCAGTAACTTCAGCTCAGATATCAAGGTACCAAAGCTCTCCTGATTTGCAGCACCTGGCAAAAGACTGGGAGCTGGACAGTTTGCTTATGTAAATGAGGCCTTTCATCCTCAGGCAGGACCTTTCTGGACCCTAACACTGAGTGGTCTTACCAGAGGGGTTTGAGTGTTATATTTGAAGTCCTGCAGTGCTGTTCTATCTTGCCATGAGGGTGAGCCCAGTGTTGAACTGTTTCCTCCAGTGCTGCTGTTGTGTTTTAATCAGCTGTAAAACTGGTATTACTTATATATTTTCAAATGTCCTTAGTCCATATTTTGATGGAGATAACAGGGGAAGATGCTTCACCGGAGAGTTAGACTTGTACATACTCTTGGCAGGTGATAGCATTTCATCTAAAATGTCATGGGCTAGAGAGAGGAAGGGAAACAAGACCTCTTATTCATCACACTGGGTTTAGTAGGAATGGAAGTGGGGACTCCTAAAGCTGCTTTTCACATGTGAGTGGGGGCACTGGTGAGAAATGGAGGATAGTGACTCTGGGTCAATGTGGGACATCTGGACACCTGTCTCAGCAGTTTTCTGGAGCTTATTCACATGGCCAGCAGTTTCAAGTAGGAAAAAAAAAATTATAACTGATATTTGTGTGACAGTCATAGATCTGACCTGTTGTGTGCATGGTCACTCTTATTTCCAACTTTAAAATTAGTTTTGCTGATAGCTGTTGGCTTCTCTGGTGCATCCCTTAAGCTGCCATGATCTGCTGAGGTCCTCCTTAGTGCTGAGGACTAAAAGGACATGTAGTTGATAAATAATCACTACAGCTCTTGGCTCATCCTGCTTTGTGACCATCCCTGGCCTCTCTCCTCTAAGCCGTTCTAGCTAATGCACAGGCACAGAGGAAAACATTCAGACATCTTATAATCAGCTTTTTGCTTGGAATTTGTCTTCACTGAATCATTTTCATCATTGCTGTGGCAGTAGGAATGGCTGCCTTGGGGCGTCTGGGGGCCATGAGTGTGAGCAGCATGGGGTCATTGCCTCCTCCAGCCACTGCAGAGGTGGCTGTGACACCAGAGCTTGTAGCAAAGGCAGCTTTCAAACAGTCAAACCACATAATTGTCATCTTAAATATTTCTAACCTTTCCCCTTTGTTTCCTTTCCTGCTGCCTGGATTTCTACCATTGTGCTCTCTTTTAAGCTTACAGATTTTGGCAATTCAGTAAAGGTACATAAGCCAATTATGCACGGTGACTTGTAAAAATGAGCTTGAAATGAATTGTTATGGTGTATTCACTGCTGTGCAGGAGGGCTGAATTTTCTTTTTCATTCATTTCAGGATTCCAGAGCCTATTTCCACCTCCTCAATCAAATTGCTCCCAAAGGGCAGAAAGAAGGAGAGCCTCAGATTGATATTAACATGTCAGGTTTCAATGTAAGTATTCAGGCTGTCGTGCCCTCATCCTGTAGAATCATGAGCTCCCTGTACACTATCATTGCCCCATGACATCTGGGTAACCTGGCATCTTAATTTCTAGAGCGTGTACAGTGTCACTGGCCATGTGCACACCTCAGCTGTGTGCTCAATGAGTGCTTGCTGCCAGCCTCGTCACTACCCTCCAATTAACAGAGATGACTGAGAAATCCTTTGTGGGCTGGCTCCATTCAGGAGCATATTGACTTCTTTTGAACCACTAAGTTCCAAAAGCATTACAATTTGTCAGCATGTGAGCTCGGAAAGCACCATGCTAAGAAAAATAGCAAGACAAGCCATAAGAATGGCACCGCAGCTGGGGTTGGTGTGTGTGCCTCATCCCTTCTCTCAGTTAGTGACTGATGCCAAACGTGGACTTGTGACTGCTCCAGATAGTGGTCAGGAGCTTCCCATCTGCTTTGTAGTGCAGCCCAGCCTGTTCCATGACAGCTCTTGTCCATTCACCCCTGGCAGGAGAAGGATGACCTGCGCAGGGCAGAGTACATGCTGCAGCAGGCGGATCGGCTCGGCTGCCGGCAGTTCGTCACGCCGGCTGACGTGGTCAGTGGCAACCCCAAACTGAACCTGGCCTTCGTTGCCAACCTGTTCAACAAGTACCCAGCACTTACCAAGCCTGAAAACCAGGACATCGACTGGACCCTTTTGGAAGGTGATGGCCGTTATCAGTCACAAAATTAGCAGGAGGGGACTATCTAAAGTAAACAGTTGTGTCGTTGGAGGCTGTGCCCTGCAGAGGTATCTCCATTGAAGTAACACCTATGATTTGAGGCTTCAGTGCTGCAGTGGTTATTTACGCATTTGGGGCAGATGAGAAGGGCACTTGGCAGCCTGTTCAGCTGCTCTGACCCTGTTGTGGAGCCTGAACCTGTAGGCACTATGCCAGCACCCCATCACTCACCATGCTGGGGAATTTGGTTTTGCCATTTCCTGTGATGGGCAAGAAAACCTCAGAAATGCAGTGAGATGTTCATGGGAGCGCTAATTGTTGGCAGAACTGGGACTGGGCTGTGACAGCAGTTAGCTAACACCCATGTGAAAGATCTTTCTGCTCCTTTTTCTTGCAGAAAGTGTGAAAGAAAGGCTCTTCTGAGGCCTGAGGAAATCAAAATGACATCCAAGACTAGATAGCAGGGTCACCCTCTTCCTTTGAAAAAAAATTATAGTAGAAAAAAAGACTCTTTTTTCTGCTTAAAACCTCCTGGTGAGCTCTGCTGCTCAAAGCTCCCTGCCTTGCAAGGTGGAGATCCCTGCTCAGCTTTGAACTTGCAGAATTTGCAATGAACCTGTTTTCCATCATGTAGGAGAGACACGCGAGGAACGGACCTTCCGCAACTGGATGAACTCCCTGGGTGTGAGCCCCCACGTAAATCACCTCTATGGGTAAGCTTTAGGCTCTTGGGAGACCCAGCTGGTTTTTCTTTTTATTATTGTTGTTGAAATTGCAAACACCTATAAAGAATAGTAGTTATTCATGATGTGACAAAGTCAGAGTGCACCCACATCTCAAAATATTAGACTTAATCTGTGTTTTCCACTTCAGTGATCTCCAAGATGCACTGGTAATACTACAATTATATGAAAAGATCAAAGTTCCTGTTGACTGGAATAAGGTTAACAAGCCTCCGTATCCTAAACTTGGAGCAAATATGAAAAAGGTAAACATGTCAAAAGACTTTAAAGGAAGCTATGGACACTAAAAATTCCTGTTTGAGGCTTCCACTCAAGTGAGTGTATTTGTGAGTAATTTTTCTGCTTAAACTCTTGTCTTGTGTAGCTGGAAAACTGTAACTATGCTGTAGATTTGGGAAAGCATCCAGCTAAATTCTCCCTGGTTGGCATTGGAGGGCAAGATCTGAATGATGGAAACCCAACGCTGACACTGGCCTTGGTCTGGCAGTTGATGAGAAGGTAGGACCCCTATCAAACATGTGAATCTTGTGAATGGAGTACAGAATTTGGGTAGTTTCTTCCATGAGAGCATTGCAGTACCTGGAACAGGTCACCCAGAATGATTGTATAACCTCTGTCCTTTGGGGAGTGTCTGAAATACACCTGGACAAAACTGTGATAGCGTGCACATGAGAGGCTGCAGCAGACACCTCTGGACAGCCTGTTGGTGAGCCTGTGACAAGGATCACCTCTCACTTGCTCAAGTCTAGTCCACAAGCAGAAACCCTGAGCAGTAACATTACACAAGTTTTTATGTTTTGATTTTTAATTGGAAATTGAGAGAGAAATGTTCTGGGGCTGGTTTATAGACCGCTTTTGCATTGGAATGGGGAAAGAAAAAACTTAACAGATAAAATTGATCTTCCTGTTACCTAGTTCTGAAGAACTGTAAATTATGCAAATATATGTCTGGAAAAAAGGTGCGTGGTAGATCCTAATTTGATGTTGAAGGTCTGAATGCCAATTCCTGAGGCAATCCACACCTTTTAGGTAATGTGTTACCCCTATGAAGCAAATGCTCAATGATAAAACAGTTTAACAAGTGTCCTGAGCCCAGGCAATTTTTTGAGCTTCTATTAAAGGATGTGAAATGCTAGAAAGACTATTGCTTTAACAAAAATCAGACTTCAGATAAGATACATGGTTCTTTCTTTTTGCTAAAGGAGTTTTTAAAAATCCCCAAACCCAGAGGTGAGACTATGTAAAGACTTTCCAAGCTGCCATTGCTCATGTTGCATCTTGGCTGCATAGCTTTGTCCTGGCTCTGTGCCTAATCTTGTTCTCTCTGCTGGTTCTCAGGTACACGCTGAATGTCCTCGAGGACCTGGGTGATGGTCAGAAAGCCAACGATGACATTATAGTCAGCTGGGTAAACCAGACCCTGAAAGAAGCTGGCAAGTCCACCTCCATCCAGAACTTCAAGGTACAGGTTCCCTTCTTGCCTACAAAAGGAGATGAGTGCCCAAAATTTTTTTCCTCAGCTGGAGGAACAGCAGGGGCATCTTATAAAGGAGTTTAAACAGGACAGGATTCAGACTGTGCTGGGAACAGAGTGGCTTCAAGCTACAAGATAGGAGAATGTTTAGGTGTGCCCATAGCAGGGAATAGTGGCAGAGTGGGGGTGGTCAGGATCCGGGGCAAAGATGGGAGGTGAGATGCTGGCAAGTAAAGGGGCTGGAGCTGGTGTGCATTTGGAGGTGAGCATTGTGCCTTGGGCTGTGCTCAGCAAGGCAGAGCTGCTGTCTGCACAGTGATTGCATCTTTGCATTTCCAGAGCACTTGCAGTAAATTGGAGTAAAAGTATTGTATTATCACCAAAGCTGAAGCAGCAGTTTTGTTTTCCTTCTGGTTCACCTGGGAATAGTCACTAACACTGCTGCTTTGAAAAGGCTCATTTAAAACTTCTTTGGTTGCATGTTGCAGTGCAGCTGAATTGAGGTGAGAATTATGCTTTAAGGATTGGACACTCATCTTTACTTCTCTGTCCCTGTATTCTCTAGGACAAGACTATCAGCACAAGCTTGGCAGTTGTGGATTTAATCGATGCCATCCAGCCTGGTTGTATCAACTATGACCTAGTAAAGACTGGACACCTATCGGAAGATGACAAGCAAAATAATGCAAAGTAAGTTTGCTCTCTCAGAAGCTGTTTTGCATTGAAAGGGTGATCATTCAATGTGCTGGCCTCAAGCTGCAGGTGTTTTGACCAGTTTATTGCTGTGGTTTTCAGTCTCTCTCGGCACAGTACTTTTTACACAGGCAGCACTTGGTGAAATCGAGTTGCTGTCCTTGCCTGTGACACTGGAGGGAGCAGTTGGCTGAACTCTGGCTTGCTGAGAGAAATGCTGTTCTTACCAGTGACACTCATTTCTCACCTGTTTAGTCAGGCATTTGTGTGTGGCTCAAGAGTTTTGAAACTAAACCCTTGTATATCTTATGTCTTGTTGCATCATCACAGATTGTCAAGTTTAAAATATGCATATTAAAACATGCCTTTGAAATGTTTGTTCTGTGACTGTTCTGCAGTGGCAGAATGACAGCAAAATTTCTGGTAGATGATAGTCTCACTTTGTTATTCATAAGGCACAAACAGAAAAGGAAGTGTTACATGATTAATCCTTCATTATATATGCTATTAGCCCTAACAAATATTAATTAAGATTCCTTAACTGTCAGTAAAGTGGACTTGACATTCAAAGGTCAATTTGCACATTAAAAACACTCTACTGTGGAAAACAGCAAAAAATGAGAAAAACTTATAAAACAAAAGGATATGGTGTGATTAAACTGTTCCACGTCTTGAATCTTAATAAATAATAGGTGAAATTGTGATGCATGGGGTGGGATTTGACTTGCCATTTACTGGTTGAAGTCTTGGTGCTGACCACCTTATCTTTCCATGGTGAATAGGTATGCTGTGTCCATGGCAAGAAGAATTGGTGCCAGAGTTTATGCTCTTCCAGAGGATCTTGTGGAGGTGAAGCCAAAGATGGTCATGACCGTGTTTGCCTGCTTGATGGGCAGAGGAATGAAGCGAGTATAAAAGGGATGATCCATGTGAAGAAAAAAAAACAAAACAAAATGCAACAAAAACCCAACCTGCCACCCTGGGTGCATGAGTAGCAGATCGGCTGTGACCACGCTGAAATGCTGTTGGCCTTGGAATTGCTGAAGTTCAAAGGACTTTGTTTTGCTTTGCAAGACAAATTTATCAAAATTCTCAGGGGGAGGAGTTATAACCAACAGACGTGCTCTTTTCCCAAAGGAAAGTTTAACTTATCAAGAGCTCACAGAAATGCATTCATAGCAGACCTGCATCTTGTAATATTGCTCTGGAGCTGTTTTCACTCCATTATTTCTCAGATACTTGACGTGTGGTTTTATACCCTTGAGGGCTATAAGGTGGTTGGTATAAGTTGTAATGGAAACAAATCTAATTTCTGTCTGCAGTCCACTTTAATTTCTGTTATACAGTCCAAGCATATTTTAGGTTTGACCACATCCTTAATTTTGCAAATAAATCTACAGTACAAGTTGGGACCTGCAGGCCAGCTCGCAATGCTAAATGAGAAATGTGTAATTAGGAAGATGTACTTCCTTTGGTATTCTTTGTACATGGTGCTTTTTTGTACATCTATCTATTTTGATTACTTTACAGATAAAGCATGGCAGTTTTTTTCTCTTGCTGCTTATAAAAAGGGTTTTTTTTTTTGTTTGTTTGTTTTTTAAGGTTATACTACATATGATAATACCACCATCCTTGGACCTCTTGCATATGTTCATGTTGCTGATGGCATGGTTACACCTGAGAATGGAAGTGAATGCATTTTTGTATGCATCTTGGTTCAGTTCTGTGCACCTAGAAAATAATTTTTACAGAAATTTGCATGAAAACTATAACTTTTTTATTTAAAATGCTGTTAAATACAAAACCATACTACATTGTGGAGAGGTTTTGTGCAGGGAAGAGGCAAATGGTATAAACAGCAAGGTTCAATAAAGTGAACAGCAAATGTGCTGGAATATAAAGTTATTTTTAGAGATAAATGGAAGGAAGCATTGTCGCCAAAGAAGGAAGATGCTGTATCCATAGGATTTCATATTCTCTTGCTTTGGCAAGCTGTTTGCTATATTTTGAGATCATATTGCTATTCCAAGCTATTCAAAGTGATGTAATATGGTGGCAAAGCATCAGTTGAAATAAAAACATTTAAATACACGCTTCTCTCCTTATTTGCACTGACCCAGCATGGCAGCCTGTCTTCAGCTGCAGCTGGTGCTGCTGGGCTGCAGTGCCACACTCAGTCTCTTCATCTTTATTGGCCTGGTGTCAATCTGGTGCTGGGTACTGGTCCTTCAGGGCGTGGTGAGGGGTTGGTGCTGCTGGCAGCACAGCAGGGAAAGGTCCCTTAAAAGCCAAGTTGGTGTGAAGCAGCAGCTTCTGTGTTGTTGTGCCTTGGGGGCTTCAGGGGTTAACATTTGTATGAGGGCTAATTGAGTGAAATGGAATTAATTTTCCTGTGCGCAGGAGATGAAAAAAGGGCAGGTGAAAAGGAGGAATTTGACAGGGAGCTGAAGAGGGGCTGGGGCACCTGGGAGAGGAGATGAGCAGGAGCCCTGGCATCTGCAGGGGTGAGGGCATGGGTGGCTGGGAGTGCTCCCTGCTCTGCGTGTGCAGTGTCAGCAAACCACCCCAGTGATTCCCTGCATGAAGCCTTGTGCAGAGCTGGCTGGAAAGTTTCCACTGGTACAATTTTTTCACAAGAAAAGTATGTTAACAAAGCTTCCCACAGGAAATTGCATGTTTTCACTCAAGATGGAGCGATATACCATAAGTAGAGCCACAGCCATCCCACTGAAACTATGTTCTGGTGATTTATGGCACTTGCTGGGGGTGTGGTGTGATTAAAGTCAAAATTCTTGGACTTTGGAAGTGGCCATGTACATGTGTACTGTCTTGCCTCTTTTGCTTCCTGGTACTAGGTTAAAGGGGGAGAAATGGGTACTTTGTCAATTACAGAAAGGGAAAGCATCTCCTTGTGCTGGATGTATTTAAGAAAGAAAAGTTTGGAGTCCGAGCAAAGCAGATCTCTCACACTGAAGGTCCAGTGCAGAGCAACCAAGACAAACCCAGTGCTTTCCCTCCAGTAAACACTCTCAACAAGCAGGTTTTCAAATAGTTTGTTTTGTTAAACACACCTAAACTTTTCAACAGGAGATGTAAACTTTAGCACATTTCCTTCTTCCTGCAACTCTTCTTGCTCTTTAATATTAAATTATTTGTTAGTATTTATACTTTGTTTTGCTTCTTCAGTTACATACTTTGTTTCCAATGTTTTTTTAGCAGTATAACCTTTGCTCATATTGATTTTTTTTAACATTTGGACTTGCTGCTGCCCCTGTTGGTGCATGCTGTTCTTACCCTTCATCTTAAGGTCCTCCTTCCAATGTCTTTGCCGGCCCAGACTGCCTCCACAGGGTCTGTGTTTTCTAGCCTTCTTCTTGTGTTCTTTGCAAGTTTCATTTTTTGTGGATTAAAAATGTAGCTGCATATTCTCCCTGAGCATACTGTGTATAACTTGTTAAATATTTCTATGACTTTATCACAGCACAGAGGAAGCAATTTAGTTGTGTTCCTGTTACTGTTTAATGAGGTGGTGGTGTAAAAGTGGAAGGAATATTTTCTCAAAGTGTTCAGATGGCAAGGTTCTTGTCCATATAAATTTTTCACCAGTTTGTATTATTCAGTGGAAAAAATCAAATCCTTTAGGGACTTAAGAAATTGCTGAGGTGGACTTTGCTTGCTTTTTTGCTTCTGCCTTTTTCTATTGCAGCTTGATAGAGAGTAATGCAAAAGCAAGAAGCCAGCTGGAGTATTTTTCCACCACTTCTCAAAGTATGTGAAGCTGAGGAAAGTGAAGATGATGAAACAGCACAAAGAATGTACGCAAAAATTTATTGTATTGACTGTTAAATGCTTTGCACAAACCTAATCACAAACATAACGAGGATGCAGCATGTGTGGTTTTGCTGTGGAGCCCCACTTTGTCCCTTCCCTGGTGTAACAGCAAACGTTGGTCCTGCTCTGCACTCCATGGCAAGTTTCCCATGTGAAATTGTGCTGATTTGTCTGTTTTCACCCCTAAACAAGGGTTTATTCCTCTCTTACCTCTTATCAGCTTGGGATAATTCCTCTAAGGACAGGACAAATGTGGTGTGTCTGGCACACATTCCTTTGCTTCCTTCTGTGAGCACCCAGTAAACACTGGATAAGGGCTTTTAATATACCTGCACAAATGGAAAATTCCATCTGGGAGGACAGAGAAGGCTGATCTGTGTTTCCCAGCAGCTGAAGGGAGGCAGACTGGGGATATGGTGCTGGAACTGTGCTGTGACAGAGCTCTTTGCACGCAGGGAGATAGACACAACTTGTACAGACCTTTCCTGAGACAAATGACCTCCTTGCAGGGGTAAATGCAGAGCCACATTAGCTGAGGTTCAGTGCTGTGAGGAACAGCTGAGTGATAAAATGTTTTACATGGTGGTGGTTTTGCCCACACCTCCAACACTGTCTTGCATTCTAACAGCAGAGATCCCCATGTGCCTGCTGTGGGAAGGTACCACGTGCTCACAGCACTGCTGATGGGCTGAGCCTTTTCTAAGGGCTCCAGATGTCCTGGAGCACGTGGAATTTATTCCTATTTCAGCAGTACTCACAATATGTCCAGTATGGGCTGGGCACAGGAAGGCAGCTCCTCCCAGGGAGGTCACACCTGGCTGTGGTCAGTTGGGAAATGGGGAGGGCAGAGGGGAACATGCTTCCCAGCCCCACATCACCAGCACAAGCCCCAGCCCTGAACTTGCCAATGTGAGCGTTTGCGTTGAATTTTGATGTCAGCATTTCAGCCTAGAGTATTGCCCATAAATGAAATCATGCATATATAATGAAATCCCTTTATTTCCATATAAAACCCACCTGTCATAACCAAACTTCAAGAACACAAGTAAGCAGCCTCCACTTCACTAACACCACTAAAATGGCGGCGGCGGTGCCCCATCCCCTGTCGCTGAGCCACGTGTGGCAGGCGAGGGGCAGCAGGATGAGCTGGCGGGGCGGCGCGGGGGCCCTGGGGGCCGCGCTGGTGCCGGCCAGCCCGCACTTGTCTGGGCTGGCCGGCGGCAGCGGCGCGGCGCAGCCCCCCGGGGGCCCAGGCCGCGGCCCCTCGGGTGCCGTCGTGTTGGCCGGGCCGGGGACGGCGCAGTCCAGCCCCTCGATGAGCGCCCGGCGCGTGGAGCGCCGGAGCCGGAGCACGCTGCAGTCGCACCTCCAGGGGTTGTGGGACAGGAGCACGTACCTCAGCTCGGTCAGTTCGGAGAACAGGCGCGCGGGCAGGGAGCTGAGGTTGTTTTTGCTCAGGTGAAGGAAGTGCAGCTGGTTGAGGTGTAAAAAAGCAGAGTCTGAGATCGACGAGATCTGGTTGTTGTTCAGGTACAAGTTTCTCAAGTTGTGCAGCTGTCTGAAGGTGCAGTCGACAGCAGTGATTCTGTTGGCTTCGAGGTGCATGGTCTTGAGCTGGATCAATCCTTCAAAAAGCTGATTAGGCAAATCAGTGATGAAGTTGTGTCCTAAATTTAACGTGCCCAGTCTGAGAAGCTTTGCAAAAGCTCCGTTTTGAATGATCCATATCCGATTCTTCCTGAGATTCAGATCGTACAGAGTTTCCAGGTCCTTCAGGGAATCTCTGCCGATGGCTTCTATGTGATTGCCCTCCAGGGACAGCCTGGTGAGGCTGGAGAGGTTCCTAAAGGCTTGTGGAACATACCTCATGTTATTGGAGGCTAAATCGAGACTTTCTAAAGAAGGCAAGTGTGAAAATAGAAGTGGGTGGATTTCGAAGATATTGCAGTGGGACAAATCCAGGCTGATGAGGTTTAATAGTCCTCTGAAAGTGTTTGCGTGCAGGTAGGTGAGGCGTGAGTTCCTGCTGAGGTGCAGCTCTTGCAGCCTGCTGAGAGCATGGAAAGTTCCTGGGGTCAGGAAAGTCAGATTGTTCCCATCTAGCCAGAGGCTGTGAAGGAAAGTCAGGTTTCTGAAGGTGTTGGTGTTGAGAATCCGTAAATAATTGTTGGAGAGGTTTAGAGAGATGGTGGATGGTGCTATTTCTCCAGGTAGGGTTTTCAGTCCAGCTCTGTTGCAGAGGATGGTCTCTTCAGGTGTACATTTGCACATGCTTGGGCATGAATTGGAGACATTCAGACTCAGCCCAGCCTTTGCTGCACAAGTAAATATAAATACAACGAGAAAGAACATGACCAGCCACACATCAGCCACAGCATCTAATACCTGATGGATATTAGAGAAGGAGGCAAGAAAAAGAGCGTGTACCTTTTGGGCAGGTGAACCACAGGCAGGGCAGGGTCGGTTGGACTGTGCACAGTGAAAATAAATCAGCTGGTTCCTCCTGCTGCAACCCCGTGGGGATTAAGTGTTTAGGCACGTCAAAGCTGATTAAGTGCTGCCCTGAGAGGCAGGGAGACTTCTCAGCCCAGCATCATGCTCTGAGAGTGGTTTTTCTCACCTCCAGCCCTCTGCAAACAGCAAGAGGTAACAGACTTCCCCTGGCAGCTGTCTGGGAGAGGCTCCTGCTCCTGGGTTATCACCATTCTCAGAGTCTACTTGGCAGTTGGCTCAAAAAAAAAACTCTTCTGGGAGGAATTTTTGTGATTTTCTGCAGCTGGAGCTTCAGCAAAGGCAGTGGAAGGTGGCTCTGCCATCCAGGTGTGAGGTGAGGGCATTCACCCTGACAGAGGCTGCACACACTGACAGATGGCTCAGGCTCAGGGCTTTCCTTTGGTGGTGTCTGTGACTCCCCTGCAGTAAAATGGGAGACTGCCAGGAGCTGTGCAAGCCTCATGTTCTCTGACATGAGAGATATTTCTCTGGCATTTTTCTCTTGAAAAGCACAGAGGAGTGCTGTGTCCTGGCAGTGCTTCTTCTTGGGATAAGCCCTTAGTCAGCTATGAGAAAAGAAACATGAACCTTGTGGTTGAAACATGGAGCACCCCAAGGGCACACTGTCCTTCCCAGCTTGTCTCCAGCGGGTCTGAAGATGCAACTGAGCAACTGAAGCTGGACTTTAGTCCTTAAAAATCTGTGTCGTTGCCCCTGCTCTGTTTTTTATCCTAAATCCACAGTGCAAAGGGAAAGTGCATTTGTGGGCCTGATTGATGAACTCCACAGCCAGGGATCAGCTGTTCATTCTGCAGGATGACCAGACCCAGGGCTTGCAGCTGATGTGTCATTAGGGCAGCCAGTGACACGATTGTTGCTCTTGGTTTTTGTCACTCTAAATTTTTCTTCTCCACTTCTCTCTGCTGGAGTTCTCATGTGTTCTGATGTGCTTGAAGTACCTTTTCACAGGAAGGCATCCCCTGCCTTCCCGTGCATTTCCATGCTCTTAATTTCTTGGTCTGACCCAGCTTTTTCTTTTTTTCATGCTTTACAGGTTGGGTTTTCTTTCTCTTCCCTGTTCTGCCAGCTCTGTCCAGACAGTGGCTAAACCTCCAAATATATTGTATGCCCAACAGTAAGTGTGACCTGGACAAGTTTGCAGCTCTGTTGTTTTCTCAGCAGAAGCAGATTATATTTCCTGTGCTGTTAAATTGCTATGTCGGCTTCAGCCTAGTTCTGTTTTCTTCTTCATTTTTTTCAAACAACAATCCCCTGAAGAGTAGCTTCTCCCTGGAAGCTTGGCCAGGATAATCATGTTGTGTAATGGAGACCATCTTCCAGCTGTAAACAACATCATTTATTTAGTTAGACAGGCTTTGGTGCAGTGTTACTGGGGGCCAAAATCTGGTTTCCACCAAGAGCAGCAGTGCTGGCACCATGCCCAGGGGCTGGACCTGGGTGCCCCAGAGGAAGGTGGAGATGTGCACTGCTCACCCCATCCAGCCAACTTTGTCTGGGGTCAGGCCTAAGGTTTTGGGAGGTGAATCTTTATTTTCTGTATTTCTGGGTCAGCTGGGACTGCTCCTTTGAGGATATTACCTCAGGGGGATGTCCTGCTGCTGGGGTCTCCATGGCTTCTCTTGCTTCCTGGTGCAGCACAGCTTGGAATATCCATCACTCCATGACTTTGTCAGTGCAACCCTATGAAGGAGACAGGTTTCTGCTTGATCTCTGTGCAGGACAAGTGAGCTGCACTGTGTGCCTGGGAATGCTCTTGCCTTTAGCTGAAGTTTGTAGTTCAGGCTGAAAAAGATGGATCTCTTTCTCTGGTGACCCTTTTATTCTTCACATAGTTTATTTCTGGTTGTAACTTTTTATTATACACAGGCTGTATTTCTGGTTGTAATTCTGGTTGTAATTCCAGCAGTGTTACCACGTTCTAGCTCTTAGTAAAGCCCAGTGCTCTCTGTAGTGTAACTCTCCTTGATTTCATATTGGAAATTTTCAGACCAAAAGCAAACAGCTCTTAGAGCTCATTGCTGCCAGATGTTGCTTAACTGGACTAAAACACTGTGGTGGAGCAGGACCATGCAGCTGCAGAATGTTTCCTTGTTTTAGAGCCTATGAGGCCAAGGAAAATCAAGGAAACCCAAAATTATCAAACTCAAAAGTATCAACCAGATTTTTACACTTTGTCACCTGTTTGGCAATTCCAATTTCTCCCTGTAAGGATTCCACAAAGCGTGGAGGTGGGGTGGCAGCTGCCTTGCGAGGACTTTGGCTGTGGCCGCCCGAACTTTCTGATGGGAGCCCAGGTTGCAGCTGCCCTTGGGGTTGAAGCAGTGCAGTGGTACACCAACACTCAGCACTGTGGAGAGCAAAACCTTTGCTGGGGGCTGAGTGCTGGTCCAAGAGAGCGGCCACAGCAATGTCCTGTTGTGCTGCAGTGCCCAGTACTTCTGTGCAAGAAGTGCTCAGCATTGCTCCAGCTTCCGGAGCTTCTACTGCAGTCACTGCCACACCATGCTGCAGACAAGGTAAGGATGTGCTCCTTGAGAAGAAATGACACATGAGCCTTTCCTCTACCTACCTTTTTTAACAAACTTTACCTTTATGTTCTGTTCAAATATTAGCATCTTGCTCTTGGGTTCTCTTTTCCAGGCTCAGCTCTTTGTGTTCCACGTGCAGGGATTTTGATTGTCTCTCTCCATCTGCTTGGAGGGTTTCTGGAGTGCATCATGTGTTTTGGCTGAGGTGGCTCATCCACCCAGCTTTAATGGAAAAGCTGAACCACTGCAGGTCTTCTGTTAGAATGTATTCCACCCACCACATGACCATGGTTGTGTTTTTGTCTTTTTTTCAGTCACTGATTTATCTGACATCTGGGATTTATAGTCCAGCACATCCCCTTCAGAAATTGTTTGTAGCTGATGTCAAGAGCCTTGCCTAATACTGTAGATTTTAAGGAGATTAATTCTCTTTAGAAGACTCAGGCAGTAGTCAAAGCATCTACTTTGGGATGGTCTTGCTGGTCTAGTAAGTTAAAAGAGCAAGGTTTGCATTCTTTAAACTTTGTTGGGAAAAGATGGAATTAGTAGAATTAGTTAATAGCTTTGTTGGTTAAAAGATTGATTAAATAATGTGGAATATGCAAATATCAGGAATAATCTGACACTCCCAGAGTTTTATCTAGCTGGTGAACTCCCTTTAGTGTGTATCTCTGTATTCTTGGAACATAGAGGAATTTCTAGACAAAACACTTAAAAAGTGGGAAAGCTGTTTGCAGTGGTTATAGTTCAAAATGGCAAAGAGAGAAAGGTCTTTATTTTTAAAAGGTCTCTAGAAAGAGACCTTTTGCGTGCTCTGTAACTCTGTGAAAATTTTCAGAGTCTTAACTCTTCCTAAGAGACCACCTTGAGACCCTAAAAAGAAATGTGAAGCATTCTCCCCATCCTTTAAATGCCAGGCTATATACCACTATATTAGTTTAAATAAAGCAGAAGTTAGACAGGAGGGAACTTTCTCCCACAAGCTGTGGGCACCTGTGTCTTGACTTCTGCTGCTCATCACAGCAACTGTTGTGAGAGAAGCAAGGAGAAAATTACCTGTGGTGATAAGTTATGAAAGCTGACTGTGGGTTCTTGTGTGTCAGTTGCTGAAATGCTGCTCTGCCACTGATGCTGCTATGGCCATGAAGGCTCTGTGCCTGGTTTTGGCAAGCCCTGGAGTCTGGTGGTCTGTCTGTGCTGGGGGCATGGCTGGAAGCTGAGCAGCACTGAGGGATGGAGTTTTGACCAAGTCCTGCTGCCTTCAGCAAGAGCAGACATACCCCAAGAACAGGCAGTGGTGCCAGGGTGTGTGCGTTTCCTGCCTTTAATAGCAACGGGTGCAGCTTGTTTTCAAAATCACTTATCTGCTTGTTTTCTTTACTACTTTTAGTAGCTTGTAAAATGCTTACAGCCAATAATTTGAACAAACAATTTCAGGGAGGATAACCTCAATCTTGGCAGTGCTGTTGGCTGGACACAAACATTTCTCATAAAATAAATGCTTTGGATAAGTTTTCTGCATTCTGAAGGTGGAAAAGGCATCCCTCTTCTCTCCTAAATGCCTTTGTCACACTCATGGAACTGCTCCAAAACTGACCTCTTCTAGTATAGCAAGTCTGTTCAACGGGACTAGATACTCTCAGAGTATCTGATGGGCCCTGTCTGGGTGGCCCATGTGGTCACTGCTGTGCTGCTGTGAAGTGAAAAAGCAGCACTTTCCCCAGGCCTGCTTAGTTCTTCCACACGAAATCACGGCTCCAGCAGGGAGAGTGAAACACTGACCAAGGTCTTGCCTTTGAGAATGCTGGCAATTCTCCCTCTTGGCCAAAACACCAGGTTTGCAGGCAGCCACTGCCAGTACTGATCACATTTCAGGGGTACCTGAGACATTGCTAGGATCCAGAATTGACCCAGAAGAACCATGGGTGCTGGATGGGAGTGGGATTCACTGCCTCGACCTTCAGCATTCACTGCTTACAACTGCTCCCTTCCCTGAGTCCCCAGAAAGGAGGCAAGCAATCAGCTTTCTCTGACTGAGTGCTCTGGGGCTGGGAAGGGGGAGGTAGATTCTCCAATCTTCCTTGTAGGACTGAGCAATGAATCCCTAAAGAAACCCTTAAAGAAACCCTTAAATAAACAAATGCAGGAAGGAGGGATGCTTAGAAAAGTTTATGGAATGCTGGAATATTTGGCACAACACACCCCAGAATCACAGAATATTCTGGGTTGGAAGGGACCTGCAAGGGTCATCAGGTCCAGCTCTTCCAGCCCATGCAGGGATTGAAAGTGTGATCTTGGCACTATTAGCACCATGCTCCATCCAACTGAGCTAATCCCAGGGTCTGGCATTATGAAAATCATCATTGCCCTGGCAGTTGGTGCTGGATCCCCAATTCCTGCTGCCAGCCCTGGGACCAGGGGGTCAGGGGATCCTGCTGTAAATCAACACCAAACACAGCCACAGTGGTCTGCATTGGGCTTTGCATCCTGGGGAGCACATTTATAAAAGATTTTTCCCCCTCTTGCTTTCTCCAAAGGGAAGAAATCAAACTCATGGATCCAGTTTACAGCTGAATCTCACATTAATTTGAGCCTTTGGCAGGCTGGCAAGGTTTAGCCCCAAGAGATGGCTCTTACAGCCTGCTGGCACTGTCAGGCTGCTGTTTGGAATATTCCATCCCTGACAGTGGCAGCACTTCCCTGCAACATCCAAGACCTAGGACTTGGGCTGCATGGATCCTATTTTTTTCATTTGTACAGTTGAGCAGAAAGTGCTATTTGAATTGTGTGTGGTGGTGGTTTGGGGTTTTTTGGGTTTGGGTTTTTTTTTTAACACTTCTGGTGACCTTTTGACCTCTTTAGGTGCATAGGCTTGAGGATAGAAAGACAAAACCTAAGGGCTGTATGTGGGCCTGCAGCAAATTTCTTGCTCCTCTTTAACTGTAAATTTTTTTAGTTGGTATAAAAGATGTACTCAAAATCCTTCCCCAAATTCAACGCCCATACACCTCAAGCTTCAACTAATTTACAATCAAACAGGTCTTGTGTTGAAAACACTCAGCTTTTGTAACTTTGCAGCCAGATGAGCAGTGAAAAAGCTCTGCCCTGTGCTGAGCTGCGTGCTGGGCTCTGCTGCAGCAGATCCATGTGCTGGATTTACCAGCCTGGCTGTGGAAAACAAACCCCACAAGCTCAGGGGGCATTAGCTCAGCTGCAGCACCACATGGCACGAGGATGTTTTCTGCGTGGACAACCTGGGCATCTGTTTTACATCCATAGAAGATGCTCAGAAATCGTGAGAGGAAGAAAGAAATGGTGGGGGAAATAGAGAGAGATTTGTGAGAGGAGGCTTTGCAGTGAGGACTTGGGATCAGATAAGGAATCAGATGCACTGAGCACTGGCAGGGGAAAGAATTGGGAGCAGGATTTGTCAAAGGGCAGCCTGAGCTATGCCCCCCATTGCACTGCATGCAGCAGGGCCATTTCTTGCCTGCTAAAGTCTCAGTTCTGTAGGCAAAACAGAATAAACACAGTCAGTATCTGTAAGGATCAAAAGTTATGTGGAAAGGAAAACTTTACATTTAAATCTAAACAACTAGTGTTTGTTATTTTTGAAAAATAAACATTCTTGTGCATTTTTCCTTCACTGGGTGTTTGCTGAGGAATGGAGCAAAACCTTTTACCAATGGTTTGTGTGCAACTAGCAGCAAAGACTCCTGGCTAAGGGTGTCCTGGCACATCTTGTTACCAAAAAAAATTAATAAATATAGTTCAGAGTGAGTGCTGACATCTCAGTCACTCACCAGTGGGCCAGCAGTCCTGCAGAGCCCAGGCGGGGTGTACTGGGGAGATTGGTGGCAGAAGGTGCATCTCTGCTCCTTTGCAGCAGGACTCATGACTTCCTCTTCTGTGTGCTTGCAGCTTGACAGTCCTGACCATGGACTGCTTTGTCATCATGTCCTTGAAGCAGTAAATCGTTGCACTCTGGTAAATAGAAATGCTGCGTGGGATTCCCTTTCTTTAAATAACTCAGTCTCCTTTTAGCACAGAAAATGCTAAGAACTGGACTTTGAATTATGAGGCAGAGAAAGACAAAAGTTGCCAAGGACTCTTCTCTTTGTCTTGACTGTAGCACTCACCTCCAGGGATGGGTGTATATGAGTTTGCTGATAAGCTTTTTCAACACTCTCTGAAGCTTTTTCTGGTCAAAGACATAGCTGGGCTATGGTGAAAGTGGTGAGACTGTTCTCCACAGCCTGCTCAGCCCTTGGTTCCCCTGAAGATGCTGTTAAAGGCTGTTTTCCATCTCTCCTCTGGGTCACTGGTATCAGCAGAGCTGGTGATGGCCGTTGTCTCTGGTGTGCTGCACAGCCCTGGAGCAAGGGCAGGCACTGGGGTTTCCCCAAGCCCCCACAGGTGGATACACCCCACCCCAAGGCTGTGCTGGTGTTCTGAGGATGGGATGAGCTTGGGTCCAGTGCTGGCTACTGCTTGAGAGCCAGGGGCAAAGGGACATGTCACTGCAGGGGCTCCAGTGGTTGCTTTCTGTGTGGCACATGAGCCTTGCTGGGGAGCACAGCACATGTGCCCCCGATAGATGGGCAGTTGTTGCAGAGATCACACTCAGTCATCAGGGCAAAATGTTTAAGCCTATGGGTGCTTCTTTTACCCCTGTTATCCTCCAGGAGCCCCCTCGAGGAGAGGAGGCTGGGGCCAGGCACAGCATGTGGTGCAAGGAAGGAGCAGATGTAAAAACTCTGTGTTGTGTGAAGGGGAATTGGCATGAGCTCGTTTTGGTCATGTCCTACCCCAGTGCAGCCTCAGAACCAAGCCTGCTCTCAGCCACATCCCGCTGCCTGATTTGTCCTGATTTGTCCTGCTGCCCTCCTCAGTGCCAGCAGTGTACGTGTCTTTGTAAGGAAAAGGGCAGTGGCTTTCCCATTCTAAGTGGGAGATGGGATCAGCTCCCTTACACAGGCAATGCTGTTGTGAATGCAGTGATGTTCCTCCACTTTCTGTCTCTCTGTGTTCTCATTACAGTCAGTTCTGCCAGGACTAACAGCCTATTTCATCCTCAAATGTGTTAGCCAGTGCTAGGACCCCGTGGACTGCCTGGGCGTGCTGCTGCCCTCAGAGATGCACAGATCCTTTCATGGAGGCTCCCACATGTTGCGTGTGCACATGGAGGGCAGAAAGGGGCTGTGTGTGGGTGTAACCTCCTGGCCCAAGAGCTGCAGTAGAAAACCACAGAGATATTTGTGTGAATTTCCTTTTTCTTGCTTGCTTCATTTCCTTTTTTTTTTTTTCTCTTTTTTTCTAGCTGTCTTGTTGCTCTCTCCTGATTTACTGCATGTGCTCACGTGGCCTTGGAAAGGGGGGTTCTCAAACTGTTTTGCTTCCAAAAGGAAAAGAAGCTGGCAGGCATTCATATTTCAGTTCTCGAGTTATGTAGGTTAAAGTCTCCCAGTGGGAAAGGGGAAGATATGAGAGAGCAGATTGCTGGTGGCGATACTCACCAGAAGGAAAGCGGAAAAAAGGAGCACGGAATTCTGGAGGCTTGAGAGGTAGGTTTTCTATCTGCTGTTAAAACATAATTTCCATTGATTCGATTCCATTTGTGCTGGAATGTCTCGTGCCTGCAGTGAGAGGAGGAACGAGCAGCTCAGAGCAGATCCTAAGGTACCACTTCCTCATGACCAGAGGGGGGGAGTGTGTTTGTCAATGAAACCTTGTTCTCTTTGATGCAGTACAAGTGATTTTGGTGTGCTCCCTCTGCTAGGAGTCAGGGAGGTGTGTAATGCTTTGTGACTAATTCTGATATTCCAGCTTCTATATGTTAAAGTGAAGGGCTCAGGACATAAGAGTTAAGGGTGAAATGGGACTCCAGACCCTCTCTGAATATTTGTGTTCCCAAACAAAAAAGCTTTCATTGGATTTAGGACCTGTTTGAATAAAGAATATGGGTTATGATCAACTATTTATGGCTTTAAATACCAGAACTCTGCAGAAATTCCCCTGCTGAGTTTTCATTGTTAATATAGTTAAAATTAAATCTTTGTCAGCATATCCAAAGTACTATATTGCGTATTTTTCATTGAGCAAATGATAAGCTACTGTACATTAAACTGTTGATACAGAAAAATATGTTCGAAATTATCAGTTGCCTTCTGTTAAACTAGAGATCATTACCCAATCTGTTGTCTTGGTGAAAAGTTCTATTATTTTTAGGGCTCCTTGAGAATTCCTAAATGCCTAACTGGTTCCACAAAAACTTAATTAAAAATTAATTTCCTCTTTCTAGTATGTAAAATAAAATACTTGGGTATGATATCTTCTTCATTGACTTAGAAAGTCTTAAAGTTTGCAAAATGTACTGCTCAGAGTGCAGACACAAGCTGTTGAAATGTAACAAAGACAGACTTTTCTTATTTTCCCCTGCGGAAATCCAGTCTTGATATCTCTAAATGAATGGCCCATAGTATTGTTAAATCCAGTGCCTGCAAGGACTGAGTTTATTGTTTATGTCTACATTGAAATTATCTCTTTTACTGTTCTGATTAAAGCTGTCATGAGGGAAGGAGATGCAGATATGTGTCAGAAGTACACTGACAGTGAATGACAATTTGCAAAGACCCTTCAGTGTCTTTGTGTCCAGCCCTGTGAATTGGGGAAAAAAAAATCACAGCTTGCTTTCCTAAAAGTCCTTTTAAATGGCTGCTTTCATGCCTGCCTTTTTATATTATTTTAACTGCTCAGAGTGCTGGAAATAGCATGAGAAAACTGAGAAAAGGATCATGAGGAGCTTCAGCATGGCCTTTGGGTCACAGAAGTTCCCAAAGTGTCTCCAGCTCCTGACTCCATAATCCTTCTGCTCTGCTGGCCACAGAAAGCACCATTTGTAATCACAGATAAACCCCAGCTGCTCTCTTCTCTTCCAGGCTAATTAAAAAGGGCTGTGACGTCCCTAGGGCTAATTGTGTTCTGTCAGTGGGGTGGAGGTGAGGAATTCAGCAGGGCTGCCTGCTATTTCAGCACTCAGCTTACTGATATAACTTCAAATGGTTTTTATTTTATTGTGTCTGTGTGATTTCGGAGCTAAGACAGCTGCAGAGTGCACATCTAACACACGGTTTCTGATCTGCAGGTGAGTGATAGGAAAGTGCTGCCAGCCCATGAATTTCCTGAAGAAACTCCCTTTCCACCAGCACCAACATGCAGAGCAACTACTCCCTGATTGTCACCACCAGGGAAAGTCTCCAAGTCCTGTCTACAGCACTGACAAACTCATCCCCTCCCTGCCCCCTTGCCTCTTCAGATTACCAGTTTTCACTGATTCCAGCCCTCTTCTCTGTGGTTTTTGCTCTTGGCTTGGTTGGCAACAGTGTGGTGGTTGTGGTGCTCTGTCGTCACACTGGCCCCAAGACAGTTGCTAATGTCTACATTTTCAACTTGGCCATGGCAGACCTGCTGTGCCTGGCCACCCTCCCCTTCTGGGCCACCTACTACGCTCAGGGATACAACTGGCTCTTCGGGTCTCTCATGTGCAAGATCTCCAGTTCTGTCTTGTGTCTGAATATGTTTGCGAGTATTTTTTTCATTACGTGCATGAGCGTGGACCGGTACCACGCCATTGTCCATCCTATCCACTCCCAGAGGAGAACTCCACAACAAGCTTATTTTGTAGCATTGGTCGTGTGGGGCCTCGCCTGTTTGTCCTCCCTCCCAACTTTTTATTTCCGAGACACTTACTACGTTGAAAGCTTGGAGGTCAATGCTTGCATTATGGCCTTTCCTTATGAGAACTATGCAAAATGGTCCGTGGCAACAGCCTTCCTGAAAAACACCCTCGGCTTCTTCATCCCCTTGGCGGTGATCACCACCTGCTACATCTGGATCAGGAGGCACTTGCTTAAAGCACAGCAGTTTGGCAAAAGCAGGCAGAAGAGGGACAAAGTCCTGAAGCTGGTGGCTGCTGTTGTCATGGCCTTCCTGATTTCCTGGCTGCCATTCCACGTTTTAACGTTTTTGAACGCTCTGGCTCACATGGACATCATTGACAGCTGTGAGGTGGTGGGGCTCATCGACACGGCGCTGCCCTTCGGCATCTGCATGGCCTTCGCCAACAGCTGCACCAACCCCCTGCTGTACTGCTTCATCGGCAACCAGTTCCAGGAGAAGCTGCACCGCCTGTTCAAGAGAAGAGTTCACCAGCTCAGCAGCCACCGGGAGAGCTCCTCTGCCAGGAAGGGCAGCTGCTTCAGAGAGGCAGAAACGCCCATGGGCAAAGCAGGGGAACCTGAGTCTTTCCTGTAGGCACTGGGGCATGATGTGGGGTGATGTCAGTGCAGCTGGATGTCCCTGCAGTGGTGACATTCCTCTCTTTCTTGCCTTTGTTTTGTGCCCACCAGCTGTTTGAAGGAGAATCTGGATTTGTCACACATGGGGGTTTTATTCTTCCTCCCTTTTCACGACAAGAGGAAAGGTTCTGACAAATAACTGTATTGATGGCATTTAAATATCAGCTTTTTGTATGGCTGAGATCAGGCAAGTGTTATGTGTAACATAAGTCTAAATATACTGAAGGACCATTACACCACAGCCATAATTGCATAGGTGCTGAGTATTATACCCTAAACTGATTTTCTAAGAGATTCTCACTAGAGAATGTGTAAATAAAGCAGTGCAGACACTTCTGTGCCTACCTGTAAGAGAATATTTTCACATTTATTTTGTATATTTTAATTTCTAAAATAAATTACTAGAGATGTATGTAAAATTCATCAAACATACTTCCAGCTTGCTTCTGCCTGGGATCCTGAGAATGTGTAGAGACATGGTTCTGCAGACTGCTGAAGGTAGGAGGGTATTCTTATGGGAAAGTAAAACCACAAAGTGCACGTTTTTATACCTTTCTCATAGCAAGTAACATGTCCACAGGCCAGATGGTCCTTTCTTTGATTCAGGGTGGTCATTTGTGACAAAAATGCTGTGGGAAGTGACATGCATTGTCCCACTGCTATATGGGCATGCTGAGCCCCACACACTGTCCAGCAGCCTTTGTGGCAAGGACTTGCTGATTGTGTGGACCTTTTGCATTTTTAATGTCAATTACTAATGTGAATTTGGAGTACTATATACAGAAATCCCGAGTGATTCTGTCTTGTCACCCAGAAGCCAAACCATGGTGTGAGTTTACTCATTTTAACTGAAAGAATGAATGAGGAAAAAAAGTATTTGGGAAATACTGATTCTATGTTGAGGTTGCTTTTGATTTTTATTTGAAATTTTATTTTGCTGGAGAGGTACTGGACCCTTTGATAGAGGGGTCTGTTATAGCACCTTTTACCATGGCCTGCAGGTTTTCCCCAGGGTGAGTGACCAAAAATCATTAGTTTCAGGGAATTGTCTCTGATATCAGAGTTACTCTTGAGGCTTGCATTCACAGCTTTGATCCAGGGGTCAAGCCGGCCTCCCTGGAAGTCCCAGCTGGTTGGAAGCCTTGGGAACCTGGTGCAGGTTCACTTCTCTGGTAGGTAAGGGTAAGTTTCTTCACTGGATTAGACAAGAAATGTGTGAAAATCAGATGTGAGATGAAAAATTTGTGCAGAACTTGGCAGAACAGGGCCTGACCATAAGTAGCCCCCTCTCCTTGTCCTGCTCTGGTGTTCTCTAGTGGGGTATGTGGCTGGAGAGATGCTTAGCCCTGAAAGCAGCAGAGCTACTAATGCAGCTCCCTTGGAATGTTTTTGTTGAGAACGTTCCGAGGAGCTAATAGTGTCTGGGGTGTTAGGTATTTCTGGAAGGACAAACTGTTAATTGCTTAGCAATGAGGACAGCAAAGCAATTGTGCTCCAGCAAAACAAACCAGCACACTTAGAAAATCACCAGGTGTTCAAGGCAGCAAGCTCAGAGCGATAAGAGGTTGTGGAAGTTTTTGCCTTTGCTGCAATGCAGGTCAGTAATGAACACAAGTGGGACATTAATTGACATCTTTGGAGGCTCAAATCAAAAGCTAACCTGCACCATCTGACCTCCTGTGCTACAGCTGTGCCTGTCCTGAGAGGAGGACAGGCTGCACGTTCTCTGCATGTCAGGTTGGACCTGCTAAAAAACCACAGTGTTTTACAAGGATTGTGCCTTTTCCCTGGTGTGCAGACTTATGCTGATAGGGAAATACTACAGGAATCTGAAATCCAGTTGCATTTACAGCTGTGAGAGGCTGGAGAAAATGAGAATAAAGCTTTTCTGAGGAGAGAACAGCAAGGCAGCATCTTCTACTGTTATGGGACACACTCATGTTTGGCTGCTGGAGGGCAGGGACTGATAACCACTTGCAGGGGCTGAGACAGCTGTACCCAGTGTCACTCTCCTAGAAACAGGAGAACAAAAAAAAAGAGTATTAAATGTGAGGTGAACTGAGAGGGGAGGAAAATTCTTTCTTTCAAAATGCATTTTCAAAAGAAGTCTACCCTGAAGGTCATATTCTGCAAGAGTGACAAACTTAGTGACCCCAGTGTGACATTTTTGTTTGCTAGATCTGCCTTGTACCTCTAATAGGCCATGAATTTGAGCAGTGCGGTTAAACAAACATCCCAAAAATTCTGTCTATTGAGAGGGGGGAAACAAGGGAGGTTTTGTATCAAGGATTTTGCTTTATTTTTAGAGCAAACTGATTAATGTTGAGCTCTAAGAATTTCTGCCATCATACTCAAGTTCTTATGAGATTTTTGAGGGACTTTTAAAATAAAATGTGTGTGTGGGAGGAGTTTCACAGTTTCCGCACGTTGTGTTTACTTTTTTGTGGTTTTCACCAAAGGAATGTGAATGGAAATTTAAGCAGGTTTTTTTCTTGCAATTTAGAAGTGTCTTTTTTCCTGTCAAGAAAAAATTTGGCTGATATTTGAAAATTATTCTGATAGTTGTGCAGGGCTGCAGCCTCTGTCAATCAGACCCCAATATTTGCAAGGTCCTTTGCAAGCTTTGTGTTGCCTTAGGGTCTCCTAAAAAATGCAAGCCCCCCTCCAAGGCAGGAGTCCTGCAGCCTTTTCGTGGAGTGTGTGAGCCTGGGACCTGCTCAGGTCAGCCTGGCCATCCCACAGCACCCACCTGGACTTTGTGACACTAGAGCCACTCACAGTTTTGGCAGGGACTGTGGGAGAGTGTGTGGTCACTTTGGGTTGCCCACTCTGCAACTGCAGAAAGATGAATTTATGAGCAGCCACTGGGTTTTGGCTCTGCTGTGGTGCAGCACCATCAGTGGAGAGGAGAGCCTGCTGTGAAAGGAGTGTTTCTTGATGTACCATGTGGAAATTCTGATGGGTTTGGAGAGAGAATTGTTCTGGGGCACTTCTGGACCTGTCAGATTGTCTTTCCCCAAAGAGAGATGGTTTCCTACATGGGTCAGTCTGTCTCTGATGTATTTGCTCAGCAAAACCTGTTTGTGGCTTCCTTTTTTACCTCTAGTTGATTGCTCAGATCACTTTGAGCATCCTGTGTGTGTTCCTGAGCTGACTGGACTACACAACTTCAATGTACTCAGCAGAGAAAGCCACTAGCTTTTTTATTAGGAGCTAGTGCTGGGTGGTGAGCTAAACATTTTGTTTATGTAAGATATACAATAAGAAATGTTTGGTACAGCATGTTCTCCCTGAGGAGTCAACATGGCCTGAATCTTGTGCTGGCACCCACTCAGCACAAGAGTTCTGGGAGTTCCTGCCTGATTCTGAGCAGGAATATCATCTTGCCACTCTGCAGCTGACTGCCACAACTTGGCTTCCCTTCACACCTCCCTTGTCCTGGCTGAAGGGTGAGGAGGTGCCAGGGAGCAAGTGAACTGCTCGTGTTCCCCTATGAAAATGAGGCTTTTTGGATATTCTGAGTGGTCCTGGCAGGAATGCAAGAAGCCTGAAGCGTGGGGATTGAGGTGGTCTGGAAGCCTTTGCTCCAAGCTGGCAGCCTTGCTGATCTCATCTGAAATCTCCTTCCCATGGAGGAAAATGGCTGCTGTTGTTGGGAAGGGCTGCTCCATTCTGCAAGCTCCTGGATGTGCTTTGCTCACACCTGCCTGCTGCAGGATCCAGCCGGGTGTGACAGAGAGGAGCTTGTTCCTGTGGCCCACGGGCTCTGCCAGGAAGGGTTTGAGTCTCCCATGGCTTTGTCTTACCAGATACCTGTCTACAGAAGGAGCTCAGGCTGTTCTCTTCAACATCCCATTTCCTCTGGTTTGTGGGCAGTGGTCATCCCATTGCTGTGGCTGTGGCAGGGCATCCAGCGAGGCACCTGTCTGAGAGAGGATGCTGCCTCCTTTGCCAGCTTTCATTAGAACCAAAGTGGGAAAGAAAAAATAGTAATAAAAACAGGTAAAAATTGAGATATTTTATTGAAAGCAGTGGGGGTCTGGAGTAGAGTGTCCCAGGATAGGGAGCAAGCCAACCTCTCATTGCCTCTTTCAAATGTTTACTTTCCACTTCCTCTTCAGCTGAAGCAGAGCCTGGATTTGACATTGTAAGCTCCAGTTAATCCTACAAAGCTCTTCAGAGGGGCAAAGCAGAGGGACATGGAAGTAGATGAGTGTCATGACATTCATTTCCTTGCCATGAGGTACATCTAAACTTGCCCCCATCCCCTTCTGACAGCCAGTAGCTCTTTGGAGTAAGCAAACATAGAATCACAAAGCTCTGCTTCATCCCTGTAAGACAAGCAGTTATGGGAAGCCAGGATCCAGTGTGGTTTTTGGCTTCTAGTATTGTAAATTTAAGTAAGAAAATCAACAACTGCAATAGTGCAAATGTGACTTATCTGACACAGCTGTCAATTCTACACAATAGACACCTAAAACAGAACAGAGACAAGGCTGTCTCTAGAAATCACACTTACCTTGCAACAACTGTAAGAAACATTTCTAACAAGAAGGAAAATGGTAAAATCATTAAATGCATTTAGACAGAGATGTAATGTATATATGAGATACAATTACTCTTGAACAATGTGTGGGAGAGCTTGTATGCAATGGAATAAAAAGATGTCATGTTCATATAATATATTCATGAGGAGACAGAGCCAGCATTTAATTATTACCGTTTAAACTTGGGTTTTACTGTGTGTTCTGCATTCCCTGGTGATGCCTCTGAGGCTGTGCTGTGAATCTGTCTGCCCACACATATTGCAGTTCATTCATCGTGGAGGAAGTACATGCATGTAGAGCTGTTTGCTGTGCTGGAGGCACAGGACTGAACTCTGAAGTAACTTCTCTGTGCCTTAAACTCGGCCCTTTGTGCCCTCAGCCATCCCAGCCCCAGGCGCTCCAGGATGCCCCACTAGGCAGGGTGCAGTGCCATACCCAAAGGACAACCTCCTTCAACAAGCACAGTAAAAAAACATCTGCAGGAGCAGTCAGGACAGCATCCAAACACGAGCTCTTTCGCAACGGCAGGAAAGTGAACATGATGGATACAGCCTGTGCTAGGCATGCAGATGTGTCATGGCAGGGTGGAAAATATGTAGCAAGCACCCAGTCCCTGGAGAAAATGGAGCGCTCCAAGTGATGATGTTTATGTGACATACAACTGTTTAAGGCCTTCACTTGCAGGGGAGCATGGTAAGTTTTCTCAGTAGATGTTGAGCAGCATTACTTGGTGGTTTTTGACTTGCTCTGGTGAGTGCTTTGAGGAATTTTACACATAGTGAAATTGATGGTATGATGCTCATGTGCTCCATCTCACCCTGCAAACACCTCCACTAATCACAGCCAGGTTTCTTCCAAGGAAAGGACTCTGCAATTTGTCTCTCTATACCTATCTCTACTGTTGTGATTATTAATCCCTTTTTATCATAAAGTGCTGAGTGTCCTTGTTTACTGTATTAGCTATCTGCTGTCAGTAATGCTGCTCAGCATTTCAGCGATTGGGAAATTCTGAAAGGCTGTTAGATAAGTACAGTGTGTAGAATTTGTTCTTCAAAATGATTGTGCTTCTTTGCAAGAGGATTCCTCCATGTGTATTCAGTGTGCAGTAAAAATGTTTGACAAAGGTCTGCTTAAGAATGTACTTCTAGACCAAGAAAGACTTCATAATGTAATCAGCATGTTTAATAGTGAAAAGATTCATTTTTCTTTTAAATCTGTACTAATAGACTGCTGTAGTTCAGTGTATATGGGCTTTTACTAGGGAAATTATACAACCCAAGGGAGTTGTTTTCAAGGACAAGTCTAAGTAAAAAAGGCTTTATAGTGTGATACTAAATACTCTGTATTAACTGGGTAAAGCCCTGTGGATTTCACTGGCACTCAGCCTAGGATCTGACAGTCTTTCATCTGATTTTATGTTGATCTTCCTCCCCTGCAGGAATGCAAAGAGACTTTTCTTTCACCCACTGGAAAACCCAAAAAAGAAATTACCAATAGGAATCAGGAATGTTTATTCCTTCAGCTCTGAGTCACACATGAATCTGAACTACGACACAACAAGCTGCTTTTCTAGCTATTTTTATTCTAATGTTTGATACTTTGCAGGTAACTTTAGGATGAATGAGGAACACAAACAGGTAATGAAAACAAAAAGTTGTTAATGTTGGGCTACCCTGTAGCTAATTCAGCTGCAGTAGTACCCAGAGCAGTCTTCATGCTGAAGGCAGGAGCAGATTTTATCCATGCCTAAGCTGGGTGGGAAATGATGCACTTGTTGACTGCAAAGTCAGCACTTGGGTTAGGCATGCCATCAAAAAAAATCCACCTTTAAAAAAATGCCAGAGATTCATGTGGAATGAACAGGGTGGATTCAGCACGAGGGTCTGTTGAAAGCCTCTGAACAATCACTGAGGAATGTTCACAGGCTTTCCTTGGGTGGCCGGGCAGGTGACAGTGCCGAGGACTTCTTGCGACACCGGCAACACGCGGCCGGCCCGGTGAGCCGAGTTAGACACGGCTGGAGACACACAAAGAATTGAGAGGCTGATTCCAGAGCTCCCTCCTGCTGTGGATCCTGTCATGAGTCTTTGATATGTTCCCACCTGCCCTACAATCTTTATTGTAGCATTTCTCCACGTGTGCAGAAGGGTTCAAACCAGCCGAACTCATAATAAAGGAGGGCAATGCTGGCAGATGACACCTAAAGCTGTCACACAGAGCAGTTCTTTTGGCCTTGCTTCCTTTCTGGCTCAGACCAAATATTTAATGACAATACACAGAGGAAATCTCTTCATTGGGGTCTTAAACCCTTCCTGTTACTTGTTTGAGAAGAAAAATACTCCAAAGGAGCAGAGGCATTAAGTCAGAGGCAGAGCTGCACAGCAGGGATGGACAGCCTCGTGCTCCCTTTCATGTGGTCACCAAAAGAAGTCACTACTTTCCTTTTCATGGGGATGTCCAGAGAACTCCCCAGAGAAGCAGCCTTACGTAAATCACCCTTTTGCTGGCTCACATTTACTAGCTCTACAGGCTCCAGTCTTCATTCTTTGCCCAGCAAGAAGCATTTACCTGCTCTGTAAACAAATTATCCCTTTTGAACTGATGGAGGAAGTCAATGCTCAGCCACACCATGGCAAAACATATTTTATTTCCTCATATGAACTCACCTAATCACCCATACTGCTACAAGCATTTGTTCAGCACAAAGCTTATCCTGCAGAAGCACAGTGATTTTGCAATGAAGCGATTGTGATTTTGGTGGTTGGGAAATTCTGAGAGGCAGGCAAATTAAGAACCCCTTTCCTGAGGCCATTTTGCCCGAGTGCTCTCTTGCTGTAGGCAATGCTCAGTTCCTTGTCAGCCTCTTCAAGAAAGCTAAATGCTCCAATTAAACAATTATGCTGGTCTCTGCTTAGAAACCTCAATCCCATCCATGAATCTCTTAAATGCTCCGTGATTCATCAGAGTTTTCTGCTTTTACAGACCACTCTGCAGAAGGAGCACTGTGGAGTGCAGGAGCTTTGTTCAGAGCAGGGGAGGTGAAGCTGTGACAGCTATTTTGGATCTCGCCTGGCAAAACCTAAGCTGAGTAGAAAAGTGTAATTATTTTATCTTCACATCCTCTCCCCCTCTGGATGCTCTTGCATCTGTGAGTTGGGTGATAGTTGGTACTATGTGTACCTCCTACGAAGTTGTGTGGATAAAACATTGCTCAAGGCTTAGGCTGCAAGCCAAGTCACAGAGAATCAGTTTTGTATTCTGAGCTATAGTGAATGCATTCTAGTTAGGAAACAATGAGCAGTTTTGCAATATTTGTCATAAAATCCTTCTGAACAAAGTTCTTTACATTTGCCTAATGTTTTTTACTTTTGGTTAAGTCATTAGGTGATATAATGATGTATCAGACCTTCTTTGAAAGAAGAAAGAGGCCACCTAGTGCTGAATTACTGACTGCTGTAGAAGACTATCTGCTTGGAAAGTATGAAAACAACTTGGATGCAATAAGAATACTTTTTGTGGAAGGTTTTTTAAAAAAACCCAGATTGTTGGACATTAAGAATCAGATCTCAATTAGCCATACTTTAAAAATTCAGTGTGTCACTTTTACAGGTGGATCCACTGCTTGTCATAAAAACGGAGTCTTTCAGCTCCTGGAAGTTCGGTGTGGCACTCAGAAAACAGCCCCACTGGTAATTAACCTGACACATTTGTGCACACCTGCTGCCCCAGAGAACTCTGTCCCAGCTGAGCAAGGGGTTCATGAACATTAACTGCTGGTGCCAGACCAGCTGCTGGGGCACCACAGAAAATCCCTGTGCCTGCAGAGATACCACTGGCACTGCAGGAGCTCTGGCTTGCTTTATATTCACTGTTGAAAAAGGTACCTCAGAGTTTGTTATAATTCTGAATTATTTGTGGCATTGCTCCTCTTTCTGCATTGACTTTTATGAGAGTATGGGAATATGTTTGGAGGAGAGTTTGAACTGATGGGGTTTTGACCTAAGAGATACCAGGCTTTTCATGCATTGTCTGCAGGAGAATATGTTCCCCTAGGAGACTGTGCTTATCACACTTGGATAACTAAGGCACATGGCATGAATAATCCCCCAAGGCATGTATCAGGCATCTCTGTTAAATACTGGTATTACAAGCTCTAGTGTTCAATCAGAGTTCCAGTGACACCCTTTGCTTTCAAAGGTGAACCTATTGTACAGAGTTCAGGCTAAGAGGTAAATCCCTGTTTTTATCTGACATGAGTCATCTACACAACATGAAACGATTTCCTTGAGAGGAGAAAAATCCCTTTTCTATTTCCTCTTCTGAGCCACAGTGCTGCCCAAAAAGATGGCTGAAACAAAGTTCTTAAATTTTAGATTTGTCATATTTTGGTGCTTAGTTTCACTCATAAGTCACTGAGAGCTGGAGTAATTTTAGTACTTTCCAGACTAGGTCCCAAGTATCTTCTTTGAAACATGCAGAAATGGAGGTGCCCAAAATCAATGTCTCTATGCACTTGTGTTTGTATCATTTATGCAAGCAGTATCATGAAAATACTACAAATATTCACTATGCACATGAATGGTTTAGTAATTTCTGCAAGCACAGGGGACAGTCCCATGATGGGACTGCACATGGCATCAGTGCCTGCCCTGGTGACATGGAATTCCAGTAGGTCAGTTTAATTTGTTGTGAAGCTATAATAAGAATGGAGCTCTGTTGTACAAGGCTTCTCAAAAAAAAAAAAAATACATAGAAGTAAAGGGTAAGTCAGAAGATAAGGTAAGATTACATGTAAGATTACATATTATTGAAATCAGCTTTGTTCTGTGTTTGAGGCATTTTGCTGCAGGCATAAATCGTTGTGTACCAATCCCCCAACCGATGGGGATAGCAATATAATAGCAAAAATTGTGATATATTTTAGAAGTTGCATAACTTCAGAGAAAAAGCTAAATTTAGAGAACTCATTATGACAAATTCCACAAACATGGATATGATTTTATTCCTAGGTGATTTATTTATTATGTTTGGAAAATGTGGCAGTTTCATGTGACAATTCCAGCTCTTTTACATATTTCAGTAGAAGCTCTAACTCAGTCTGACATCTATGTGGGTAATAAATTCCAGAACAAAACAGTCAGATTACAGCAAATAAAAAACAAAGTTAGTCAAAAGTTAATAGGGACAGAAGTCCTAGAGATGGGTTTTAATGCCTCACAGTTATCTGGCCCATAACATCAAGTCAGTCCCAGGTGTGCTCTTGGATACATGTTCTGTTCTTGAAGAGGACAGTTCACATAGGCTAGTGGGAGCTTAAGGGTTTCACTATGTCTGTCTAATATCTGAAATTCCAAGATTTTAAGATAAGAGGGATGTTTATAGTGTTTATAATTGACTGCTCTTATCTCCTGCACAGTCCTACTTCAGCCAGGTTGGTTTTTTCCTATTTGGATATAGGAATCCTAAAAAAAAAAAAGAAAGTGCATGACCAAGAAAGTACTACAAGGCTGGTTTTTATAATTATTCTTTGTACAAGTAGTCCACTGATCTGCAGGGATCGTGGGCAAAAGGTGCCAAACCACAGAGCTGTTTTCCGTCAGGCTGGAAGACCGTGACGTACATGGTGGAAGGTGATTTGAACATGCTGCAAACAAAAGGGCTTGTGACAGGATCTGCACACACAAACTCACACACTCTTAAGTCAGAAGGTGTCACAGGCACCATTGCTGATCCCTCTACATCTGCACAGCACTGCCTCCACCCATGAGGCACTGATACCAGTATCATTTACAAACCTGCTGGGTTGATCATGGAGCAGTAAAAATATTTGCCACAGGGAGGTCAATATACTTCAGGTAAACAAATGGTTTGCTGCTGATGATCTTTATCTGTTAGGAAATCTTGTTGGAGGTTTGTCAACTTTGAAGGGAGCAGCAGACTTTATCTTCGTGGCCCCTTCCAAAACACAGTCCAGGAATAATGCACTGTAATCAGAGTTTACAAATGCTGTGTTTGACACTGCAGTGAGCTGTCCCTCCTCTGGGGACCTTTTGGGCTGCAGCTGGGCAGTGATGTTCTCTTTCCTATAGGTATGGTCCCAAGAAGCAAATTTGCCATGTCTCTCTCTGGTACATTTACAAAAGCTGTTCTTTTTCCTATCTGAAGCAAAGTAATTACTTGAGTAAATAAATACCATGTGGTAGATTTATTAGCAGTTCTAATTTCTGCAGAATCCTCTAGTATTTTCTGTCTTGTGCAACTGAGGAAATGTTCATAAACCCCTTAGATACAAGAATTGAAGGAATGCTCTAGAGATTTTCTGATAAGCTTCAAAATTCCCTGGTACTAATGTCTTAACTTTCCAAAACTGAAGAAATAATACAGATAAAAATTGCACGTAGAAAGAACACACACAGATAAAAATGGCATGTTTCAGCCAAGAGGGAACATTCTTCTGTAAGATTCTGTTTAATACCATACTATCAGATTTTTTTTTTTTTTGCTATTTGCAGCATACAGTAAAGCTAATATTGAGAAATCTGATGCTGCCCATTAGTATCATACACTGCAATAACTCCTGATGGAAGACAGAAGTAGCCAAATCTTCTTTGCATTCTCTTTTCTCCCTTTTGTTTTTGTGCAGCCTACCAAAGCTGTCAGGTCAGCGCTTCAGATCTGAACCTGTTTGTCCTTGTTGGTTCTACTCCTCTTTTTTTAAGCTTACCTTTTCTGTTTTGCAAATCTCTGGCCATCTCTGCTCATGCATCTTCCTACTTGGTTCACAGCAATTACAGAGCTTTAGTACCGCATTCCTCAGACCTGAAGTTAGATTTTCTGTCTGATTTTACTTGTCCTTTGTCTCCTGTGGCATGGTTACTTTATTTTTCCTGGCTTTGCAAAACTTTTACTTTTGTTTTCCTTCTGATAAACCATGTTTCACTGAGTGATTTTAACTTTCAATGCAATCAGTTGCATATGGTCAGACCTGAGAGTTGGTTGTTTACATTGAGTTTCCTCCAAATCTGTTAACCTTGTCCTCTTCCTCCCTCAAACCCCACCCCACAGGTGATGAAAGCAGCACTTGGATGGCACATGTACCTGTTACAGAGAATAATACAGAGCCTGACCTTGTACTCTTTTAAATAAAAAAACACATTATTTCCTTCAGTTGCTGGACTTTGCTGCTTGATTTACAAAGTGGGGAACTGTGGCTTCTTCCTTTTCTTCGTCTTCTTCTTCCATTTCAGCTTCAGAAAATAAAGTTTCTTCTAATTGGAATGCTTGGTAATAACAGTAAAACACACAAATTTTTGTGAAGAAAGAGTATGGTGGGCTGCCAAGGCACCTCTGGCCTCCAGTATCAAATGCTCTTTCTCCAGCATTTTACATGTAGAGAAAGGCCTTATAAAACAAAATATTTGCAGTTAGACTTTTCTTACTTTTTAGCAAATAAATTTCTTTACTGCACTGAGAAAAATCCAAGGAAAACAAGAAATCAACCATGCAGTAGTTACACCTGTTTCTAAATTTGTCCCAGGCTCAGAACCTCCCTGGAGGATCTTTCTTTAGTTCATTGTAATTGTCTTTCTGTGTTTTGGTTTTTTTTCTTGATATTTCCTACATCACTGCCTGATGTAGGAAATTTTGATCTGATAGCTTTCTACGGATCAGCTCTTTTTTTTTTTTTAATAGTCTTCTAAACTTCTTCTGTGATTCATAAAAAGCAACTATTTGAGTAGGTGTAACTGTGAATGTTCCTCCGGGTCTCTGCACAGACTGCACAGAAAGCTACCCTCAAAAATCATGACATAATAATCTGTGTAGTGCTTCTAAAGAACTGGTCAGGTATTATTTCAGTGTAATCCTCTAAGCTTTTTGCTGTGGGTCTTAATCCTCCAAACAGGTATTTCTCTAATTCTCAGTTATGTGCCTTGGGACACCATCAACAAAGTCAGTGACGTTGCTTCCTCTTCTTTCTCCCACTAGGCAGCAGCTCAGAGGTTTTACTGTTGTTTTTTGGATGGGACAGGAACTTGCAGGGAGCATATGAGGGGTGGGGGGAAAGGCTGGTGTTGAATCTACCTTTGAATGGAGGGAGAGGGGCTGCTCATTCCTGATTTCCTTCCAATTTATTGGAAGCTTCATCTCATTTGCTCACAAAACTCTCCCTGCTGAGCAACAGTTTTGTTCCTTCTCTGGAGCAGGGATGTTCTGGCTGTTCCATTCTGGAGAGGGTGACCCTCTGCAGCCAGGCTGTGGCATCATGCTGAGCTGGCAGGTCTCCAGCACCACTTGAGAACTGGTGTTGGGAAATCAGGCACCATTCTGATCAGATTCCAGACCAGCCCCAGATGAGTGGGAACATTTCTTCCTAACTACATCCATGTAGGAGTCAAAGAACCAACCAGAGGTGTTAATCAGTTGGTCACTTTGAGGGGAGAAGCCTTTGAGGGAAGGACTTTCCTACAGAGGAGGAAAGTTGTCTTCATTCTTCTCACTGCAGTGGGGAGTGCGTCTGCCTTGGCACTCTGGGAACTCGCTGTGCCAAAATGTACCACGGGCACAAGACTTCAAATGCAGGGTGGGCTCCAGCCTGGTGGAGGCCAGCTGTGGGGTTTTAACTTTCCTGAAATGCAGGGCCATGGGGGAATCCTAAGAGGGGGTGAATATGGTGGGATAGGGGTCTGGAAGAAGGAGGAAGTCTCAGCCTTGCCCTTACTTTCTACTACTGCAGGAACACCTCTATCTTTTGGTGAAGCCCTTGTCACTTTTCTCCACCCTTTCAGTGAGGTCAGCAGAGCTAAGGAATGTGTACATGAATTTTGGGAGGGAGAAAATCACCCCTCTCCCACACACAGGTACAGCCCTTAGAGCCGACACTGTCCTAGGACTTAATTGCACCCTGTGGTATGATAATTTAACAAAACATTAGGTAGTTCCTTGTGTTCTTGGTACTCCTCCCCAGTCTGTCTGTGTCTGCTATCAGCTTCTGAGAGGCTGCCTGAAGTTCAGCTTTGCTGTCTTCCAGGGCTGTGGAGTCCCCAGTCATTCCCCTAGTACGTGGTCTTGGTGTTTTTATCACTGGTGTGATCCTCCAGGAGCCATCAGGGAGCTGCTCAGGCTTTGCTTCCAGACAACGTTCTGCAAACACAGGCCAGCACCCCACAGGTGATTTGGTATCTGCCCCCAAATTCCAGGCCAGATTGGCTGGTGGCTGAGGGAAGAAGGAAGGTTAAGGAGTTGTAAATTTTTGTTCTATGATGAACCTCTGCTTCTTTCTTCATTGCACTCAGGTCCTGGAAGGGATGTGCTCTCTTGAGGCACATCAGCTGCCAGGACTGAGGGACACACCTCTATACACAGCTTTTTTGAATAATCACTCAAAATCTTTAATCCTGTACTACTCCTATTGATAAATCAAACAGGTGCAAGGTCTTGAGTTGCTCTGCACTATGAAATGGTGTGCAAGGATAATCTTAGGTTAGATTTGTAGCTTAGTAGTTCTCCCAGTTCCCATATAGGAGGAAAAAGAAAGATGAAATTGCCCTCTTGAGCCACATGTCTGCATTCCAGGCATATCCCAGCCTCCCACAGGCTCCCTGAGAGCTGTGGGTGAGCAAGAAGATGGGAGTTGAGCAGCAGTGAGTCTGTGTCAGACTCAGGATGGATGTTTGCAGTTTCCCTGTTGTGTCTGGCAGTTACATGGCCTCTGATTTAAAATTTATAAGAATGTACTACGAGCCATGAGAAAGTGAAACAATGGCAGTCATTTCATCAATGTCACCTGCTTTTACAATATAATAAAAAAATGAAAACTTTTCTGACTAGAAGTTCTAAGAATTATTTTCTTTGCAATCATTGTAAAAAGCTGACTTTTTGAAAAATTTACTACAATTATTTTTCTGATACATTGTACTTCTAAATTATACATTGTACTTCTACTTGATCTACTAGATCAAGGCATTTCATGACTTTTTCAGCAGTGTTAAACCCAAGATTTTTAATTCTATTGGATTAAAAGAAAGATTAACATTGAATTCTTTGAAGTAAAAACAAAATATTTCTGTAGAGAACAGCTACAAACTTAATGTTGCCAAAAACCCTTGCACAACACTACCAAGTTACTGGTCTTTTGAAGAATTGCTCTGTGGTGAATTTCCAGCTAGATCTAACAGCAATTGAAAGAATGAGACTCTTGGGCTTTTTCCATCATTCCTAAGACTCTGTGGCAAATAGTTTTTATAGGAACTTAGAATTGGAGGCATCTAATGAAAAGTGCCACAGCTTTTCACAGCAATATGGTAGAAACAAACATTAAGTTATGAAACAAATAGAACACTCTGAGTATTTAATTTGGCAACTGCCAGTTATTTATAGAGTTGTTTCTGACTTCATCCTTGAAAACTGCTGTGGGCATGGCATTACTGAGAGCTGTCTGTGCCCCTTACTGGAAGGGCTGATGTTTGGTTTCTCCTCTGCAATTGCCTTGGATCCAGTCATGTGCCTGTAGGGCAAGGGAGATTGTTTTGGTATTCCCCATGGGAAATGCTCAGACTGTCTTTTCCTAGAGGTGATGAAATCCTGATCCTGCAGTGTCGGTTCTGTTTGCAGCTTTCTGATGTGTGCTTTTGTTTGCCTTTCCCTGACCTTGAAATAATTTCCACTGAATCAGGTCAGGTTACTACAGTGGGGAAATACAATTCTCAGGAGAATAAGTGTTTCTGACCTGACAGTTATTTCCAGTCTTTTCCTTCTTTCTTTCCCAGAATCCTTCCCCTTGCTCACTCCCCAAACTTCACAATCTGTCTGTGATAGTCTGTGATAACCTTTAGAAGTATTTCCTTGTCAAAAGCCAAACCAAATTCTCCCTACCAGTTAATATCAATGCAGCACTGTAGTCAGTTTTGACCTTCAGTATTGTTTAAGCTGCTTTCTGCATAAAACTCTATACATGCAAAATTTTCATGCAAAATTCTTCATCAAATATAATTCCCTACCAAATTTATAATCTAATTTACCAATTCTGAGGAAGGACATGGCATTTTACCTAAGGCAGATTGAAATTCAGTCATAAGATCTGGGTTGCAGTTCAGAGCTCTGGTTCTGAATTTGTCTGGCGCCTCCACTTCTGAGCTTGACCTCGTTTCCTTGTTGTTGTTCAGGTAAACCAGCCTTTCCATAACATTCCATCTCTTTAGAGGATGAGGAAGCTTATAATGTTTCCTCTATGTGCAGTCCCAAGAGTTTTGAAGTCCTGACAGCCATCCTAAGGAAATTTTATATTTGTTGGAGTACTCTCAAGTTGAAAAGGGGGCATTGTATATAAGCAATCATAAATTCTGTTCTCAGTAAACTTGGGAACATTGATTAATTTTTTTTGCATATTATTTCATTCTGAAAACTATACAGATGGTCTTTCAGATGATGTTCAAAGCACAGAGATACTGCTGTATTAATAATGAGTACAAAATAGCTTCACAACATGCAAATCATGACACCATCTTTACGTGAAGAGCAAGTACTCAGTGGCAAAGTACACTTCAGTCTGAGAGCTGAAGTATGGGCAGAGGTCACTGTAATCAGCAACTGAAAGATCCATATGCATGGAAGTCCTATTGCACCACAGGATTAAGGGTTTTTCATTAGTGTTTTGCACAATATGTAAGAGTTTTCACAAATTCTGAATGCTTGTTTGAACAAATTTTTCATTGTCTAGCGTCAATGTCCACTCCCATTTCCTACTTTAGATTCCTGACTTCAGCCAAAGTGAAATGTCTTTCTGAAGTTCTACTAAATCTTTAGAATTTTCATCTGTCTTATATTTAATAAGTTTTACAAATAATATAAAGTAGTAACTTTGTATTAGGACAAAATATTAAAACTGAAGTTACTAGGAGGAGATGGAGCCTTTACCCACTAAATTGGTCCTGATGCACAAGGAGTTTTATCTGGCTAATTGGGCCGACCTCCATGTACTTTTTGTTATAGACAGGCACTTCTGTCTCAGAAGTTTCTATATTGTGGTGTTGGCCTCAAAGATTGTCTCAGTCAGAATGCCTAGATATTAAGAATCATATGGAATAAAATTTGGGAGGGTTATAATTAACAATGAAGGTAATGACTAAGATTGACATCAATGAAAGCTTCCTGATTAAGGCTGCTGTAGCAGCTTATACAAGACATTTCTTTTTGTTTACACATTCTCTCAGCCATGTGTTTGTGTGATCTCATAAGGTTTTTATAGTGCATCAAACAAACTATCTTTGCATTGCCATTACCATTTGAGTTCATGTAATGTTATCTCTCTTTTAGGCATGTACAGCATTAACAAAATCAATATCAGAAGCAGAAACTTAAAAACCCCAAACAAACTCCTGCGGCTGATACTGCTACATTTAGTAAGAGAAGATTGAGGTGCATGCTAACCTTGACCTGAATGCCAAGGTAATGGTGATGAAAGATGGTAGAAGAATGGGTGCCCCTCCCAGAGGAGCTGACTGAACTCTGCCAGGCAGCCCTACAGCCCCTGTGCTCCCGTGCTGAGCCTGCTCCTGCTGCCCACACTTCTTCAGCAGCACAAGCACAGGGGGGTTACGGTGGGCAGGAGTAGCACATGTGAAGAGCAGGATTGCCACAGGGAGGGAGCTACTGTAGGAGAGGGCCCTGTGTGTGCTTTTCACCAGGAATTACGTGTAGGTTGCTTATGAAAGAATAACAAGCAAACTTTGTGTTGCTCTGGCAAGGGAAGTGCAGCTTGTCTGTATCAATGTGTATCGATATTGTGTATTGTATATCAACACCTAAGATTGTGTTGGTTTTGATACTTTGGAAGATGAAGATTCACATCCAATTCTTGCTTCTCTGTTAGTCATGGCCTTGTGGTCATTTTCCTTCTGGGGATCCCTGCCACGGCCACAATCTCTGGTGTGAGCAGCATTTTGATAGACGCTCACACGCTCTGTTTGCCACCATGGTATGGTTCAGGTTTACAGGTCAGTTTAGGACAATGCAGAAACACATGCATGGAAAGTTTTTTTCTATGCAAATAAAGGGAGAGGGGTGACTGCTTCATGGACAACATACCAGAGTGTTTAATACTGAATTTCCTCTAAGAGGGGCCAACTCCTCAGCACTCACAGGCAGCAGGTGCTGGGCACTCACTGCCAAAGCAGCCAAATCCAGGCACCTGTAAATGAAAAAGTCCTGCTGTGTGTTTATTCCAAACCATGTGAACTTCCAAGATCCTTTGTGTTCAGTATGATTTTAGGCATGTTATTTTTAATGCAGAGTCTCTTTCTAGCATCAGTAGTTAAGCTAATGTTGTTACGTACAAAAACAAATATGTTTTAATTGTGGTAAATCTGAGGGACAGATCAGGTCATGGCAAGGGCAGTAAGTGAAGGAGAGACCAAAACAAAGTGAAAAATTGTTGAACCCTGGTGCTGGCACTCATGGAAGACTATTGCATGTCTTCAAGGCCATGCTCTCTGGGAAGAGGAGGCTGCTGGAGGGAGTGCAAGCTGTAGGATATAAATCCTTGTATTAAGCAATACAGGAACTTCCTCCTATTTGAAGAGAAGGAAATGGCACGAAAGGTATACCCAAGCAACATGTGAAGTCCCACATTGCCCAAGTCAACAGAATCCTACCTTGTATGTGTGTGGTTTCCACAAATGCACAAGATTTTCTAGGCTGATGGAAAGTTAGGGAATTTGATATTTCCTTATCTTCAATCTTCAGAAAATACCAATTAGCTGCTGTTTGAAAAAACAATTTCTTGCAACTCTTTCCTAATGTTCCTGTTGTCTCTGGACATTTAACTTCAGGCAGTAGCGGAGAGACAGCTATAGAAAAATAATCAAGTTGTTAATGATGCTCATAATGTCAAGATTTTATTTATTTGTGAGATTGTCTGCCTAGATTCTTCTGAGCTGAATCCAAAATTAAAAATTTGAGTCTTGCTTTCAGACTTGGAATGCTGATATGAGCTTCCAGTTTCATAAACTTGAATCTAAATCTCACCACTGTAATCTCTTTTGACCGACATTTATCCATGAGCTTTTTGCCTATTTTTGAAGAAAAGTTCAGCAAACAGTGAATATAACTGAGCTATAGATAGCTAGCAGCAAGTTTGTACTGGAGTGCTAAATACACACAAAATGAGCTGTGAGGAACGTATACACTTCCACATTTATTTCTGCCTTATCCTTGCCCTGGTGAGGTTGTATCTCTGAACAGATGAAATAATCGTTCTGCAGTAATTGTAGTTGTTGTTATGACGCTGTTCTTTATTGCAGAAAGATGCCCCATGACATCATGCTCAGTATATAAAGTGGGGGAAAGAAAGGGGAAGGGGAGGGCGTTTGGAGTGATGGAATTTGTCTTCCCAGGTCATGGTTCTTTGTGTTGGGGCCCTGCTGTCATGGACGTGGCTGAACTCCTGCCTGCCCATGGGAAACAGTGAATTAATTTCTTTTTTGCTTTGCTTGTGTGCATGGCTTTTGCTTTGCCTATTAAATTGTCTTTTTTTCAACCCCTGATTTTCCTACCTTTTATCCTTCCAATTCTCTCCCCGATCCTGCTGGTGAGGGAGTGACTTGAGTGGCCTGTGGTACTTGGCTGCTGGCTGGAGTTAAATCACAACACACCCAGAGCTGCAGGAGAGGCTTAAACAGACAAAACTGAAGAGCCAAGAGCTGCCTCTTGTGCCAAGGACAGGGAGAGAGCCAGCTCCTGATCCCCACTTGTGATTTTACTGGAAGTGGGAATTGCAATAAATCCCCACAGTTTGCAACACAACACATTCCTCCTGATTGGGCTCCAGTGCTTCCTCTCCTTGTGGTGTCAGACTAAATCTTGTTTTCAGCTTTTTGTTTCAAAGGCCGGGCCAGCCCCATGCTGTTAGTGTGTTTCACAACTGACCTGGTCCCCAGACCTCTGTGAGGTGAAAATGTTACCTACTTTCTTGAACTTTTCACTGTTTGGCCCGTACTCAGTGACTGCTGCAGGTGGAACATGCACTAATCCATTTATGCCTCCCAAGTCTGAGGGAGGAGAGGGTTTGATAAAGGCTTTCAGTAAATTCCTTTTGGGTAAAACACAGAAGGGAATGTTATCTTGAGTCATCTTTGTGTTTAAACTGCAGCCCCTTCTATGTAAATAAATTACCTTCCTCAATGCCAGACCAAGTAATTCTAAGGAAAGTTAAAAAAAATAAACCTCACAGCCCAGGCAGAAAACAAAAACAGAGCCAGACAATTGACAGTATCAGGGAGTTGCCTCTTTGCATAGCTCCATGGCAGCTATTGAAGCCTCCTACATTTACACCTAGCAGGGCTTCACAGCCATGCGTGTGTTTCTGGGACTCTGTGGGCAAAGGGGTTGCTGCATTTAGGACCACACCTGCCTGTTGGTGGTCCCTCTTGTTACATGGAATGGTGAGCACGACAAAATAGACCTTATGGCATCTTGAAATGGACAATTCTGACCAGGCATTCCTGCTCCTCTGGCCTTTCTGAGTATTTTAACTTGTGAGAGCTGTACTGGGGGCTTGGGTTGAGGCAAACTGACTCTGTCACCCATGTCCTGTGGTGCATCAACCCAGGCATCAGCAGCCATTTGAGGGGGGGGATTGTCCTGCTCTGCTCTGCACTGGTGCAGTCCCATCCTGAGTCCCATGTGTAGTTGTGATGCTTCTTTGTAATAACATAAAATTATAGAGCATATTCAAAGGAGGGCAACCAAGATGGTGAAAAGTCTCAAGGGCAAGACTTGGAGGAGTGTCTGAGGTCACCTGGTCTGTTCAGCTTGGAGAAGAGAAGGCTGAGTGACCTCACCACAGTCTGCAGGTTCTTCAGGGAGGGCACTGGAGGGGGGGCTGCTGATCTCCTCTCCTGGTGACCAGCAAAGTATGAGGAAATGGGATGAAGCTGTGTCAGGGGAAGTTCTGATTAGACATTAGGAGAAGGTTCTTTACTGGGAGAATGGTTGGTCACTGTAACAGGCTCCACAGTGGGATGTGGTAATAGCATCAAGCCTGTCAGAGTTCAAGGAGTCTCTGGAGAACATTCTTGGTCATCTGGGATAGCTTTAGATAGTCCTGTGAAGAGCAGGGAGTTGGACTCCATCTTTATGGGTCCCTTCCAACTTGAGATATTCTATAATTCTATGGTTTCTTTAGCGCAACATGTACTTGCAACACAGGAGGCTTTTAAGTTTTCTTCTGTTCAGGACTTGCTGACAGAGTCAGAGTTTGGAAGAACAAGGAAAAGACATTGCAACCTACAAGATTTGGCTTAGCTTGGCAGGAGGTTACTGCAATATTTAAATCAATTAACGTATCTTCATAGGGTCCACTTAGCAGGCTTTGTGAAAATAGATATAATTAACCTAAACTAATCTGGCAACTTCCATGGTAACCTACAGTGTCCCAGTTGGGAAAAAAAAGGAATTTTATGTAGCCTGTTGGAATCCAGTTTTCTACCTGTCCTATGATTACTCTCTTTGCTCATACAGAAGTCCTGTGATCTGAATATACTGCAAATAAAAAAGAAAATGGCTGTTACATTTGTTAGGCATCCACCTGACAGACAATGGTTTAGTTTAACAAAGAATTAGAACAAGCCTGACGTTTTCATGGTCTAAATAGTCTAATCCAGAGAAAATATAGTAGGCACAGAAACATTAAATTATTTGAGTTTTTCAAAATAGAATCTAAGGAATAGAATTCAGTGGAAGAAAATAAAATGCTAATAGAAGGAAATTAATGATCATTTCTCATTTTGAATAAATACAAGTATAAAATAATCAATTATTTTACAAAAGCTGTAAACGCACTTTGACTACTCTCTTAAGCAAATTATGAGTTCATTGCTATCCAACTTCTATCTTACCTCTATAAACAAGAGGCAAAAGTTTATCTAAAAAGGAAGTTTTCTTCACTGAGCGAGACTCTACCTCTGATGGTTTCCAAGTGTTTTGCCATAAAAAGAGCTGAAAAGGGACAGGAATAATAAAATATAGAGAAAAGTGTTTTGCTATGGATTGCTCCACATAATTTTTAGGCTGTACTGGCATTTTTATCTAGATGCTGATTTTGTCCAATACACACAACTAAACTGGTGTACATGGGAGTTTGTTCCAGTACTCAAATGTTGCTATTGAACAAACAGCTTTATTCCCAATACATTCTCAGTTCTTGGCTCTGAATTTGCCCCTCAGCAGAGCTAAGAGCCATTGTTCCCAGTGCTGAGGTGCTGCCCATGTGCAGGTTCTGCCTTGGCAGAGAACACATTCATCAGGCTCCATTACGAGGTGTTTCAAACTGCATGTCCAAGGAGGTCCCAGATCATCGCTGGGGTTTGAAAACTTGGCCAAGGAGAAGGAGGAGGAGCCTGGCTCTCAGTCATCAGCAAAACCAGCCCTGTGGGTTTCAGTTCTCTTAACACATCTTGGTTTCTTCACCAACTGTAAACACGAGTGAGCCTCCTAAAGAAAACAATTGTCATGGAGCTTCTGGAAGAGGAAGAAGTAGGTATTTTTAGAAAGAGCTTGGAGGTTATCTGAGTGTCTTTGACCAATGTGGCCAACACAGGCTCCAAGGCTCATCTCAGCTTTGCTTGTACACAGGCTAAGCTTGGCATCTCAGCAGAGCAGTGGGGAATGGAGATAGTGATAGTAAACAAACAAGTTGTGCTTGCTGTCCTTCTTCCATAATCAAGCTTGAACTTTGTCTTCTTCTCACCATCCTGCTGTGAAATCGGAATTTCTGTTGTGATTGCATGTGGCTTAGGTTTTGTGTATGTTGGTTAAAGTGTGTCTGGGTTATATATCAGTGCAAACTGATAAAAACAAGAACATATGCAAAGGCATTTCTCAAAGAGAAAAGAAAATAGTCAACACACACCACCCCAACACTTTTTCTAGTTCATTTGCAAATTCTTCTTCATTCATGACCCAAAATAAATGTGGCCAAAAATTTAGAGCCTAGCAGATTTCAGTAACAGTGGGAAATGAGGTATTGTGACCAGATAAAAGAGACTTAGAAATACATTTCAATCCAATGAGGTAGATACAGCCAATTGACTCAGAGAGAGAGTTGCAGAAAGACAACTGAAGGGTTTGGATGACATCACAGTGTTATTATTTCATTATTGTAAGGTTTCATAGCGTCATCACAACATTTGAGTATGTGATGAATCTACCATACCACAGAAGAAAAGTATTTTCTATTTTGCTGGCATTAGTCAGGCAAGAATTTCTGTTTCATGGGCCAAGAGGAGATGACCTATGTACTGCTTTCTGCCTGCTGAGCCTGTGAAGTGCCATAATATATCCAAACTACATCTCTGGGCTTCAGAAACATTAGTGACTTTTTTCTGCCTTTTCCTGCTGAATTGTTTCTCTGTGACTATCAAAGCTGTGTTTTAATTTTTTTCCATAACTTTAAATGATTTTGAGATGTTAGAAGCTTTTAGTATTTCTATTTCACTATTTTTTTCTTTCCCTCATCTCCAGTAGGCTTTTGCTTTGGCATTGATTTTTTAAGTATGGAAGTTTTTTCTCAATTTCTGTCTTTCAGGAATCTCATTTCCACTACTACAGGTTCAGTAAAACAGATCCCGGGACTTTTACCAGAAATGTTTGCTGTGACAATATTAAAAAAGGCCTCTCTGCTTACTCTGAGATGAGGATAAGCTGTTTCTCCTGGCTGTCTTCTGAAGGTAAAAATAGTTTCAGTGTAAAGTAAAACCTGACTGCTTGCTTCAGCCTAGATTTCCATCCTCTTTACCTAATTTCATATAAAAAGGCAAAAACCTGATAGGCAGGAGTTTGGACTACAGGTACCTTCCTGCCTGAGTTGTTCTGTTTCTGAGCCTGTTGTCATATAAAGGCTCAGTTTAAGTTGAAAGAAAAAAAAAAGGAATTGCAACAAAGTTTAAAAGACATTTTGCAAATAAATGTTTAAAAACTGGTTACAGTATTTTTCTCCTTTAAATTTTTTTCAGTGCCTGAGCTTTTTGTTGATTTGAGATGAGCTAGTTCTTTGGAAAGTCAGTTCTACTGAGTTTACCATTTAAAAAAAGATATCTCACCTCCAGTGACTTCCTCCTAAATACTTTTCTCTTTATAAAACAGACTAATATGATCTAATCCTCTGCAAATACAGTTGTTTGTTTTGTTTCTAGCTGGGAACTGCCTTCAAACAGTAACCAGAGAAACACCCTAATAAATAAATGTATTAAACTGATAAAGACTTTAGACTTATTAGTTCTACTTTATCACCTTGCTAGGATCAACAGCTTTTCAAATGGCAGGAGAATGTGCCTTTTCTGTTTGGGTTCTCATGTAAACAGGATGCTTGGGTTGTCTTCAAAGTTTGAATCCTTGGCCTCCCTGCTCTTTGTCCCTGCCTGTGGTTACCTGTGTTCAAAGGAGCTTAATCCAGACTGGAAGATGTGCAGAGAAGGGATGTCAGAATAACCAGAGGAACTGAGATGTGACTAGAGGAATTTGTTTTATTTACCTTAGAAATGCCAGAGGGAGAGGAGATATGACAGAAGAAAAGGGCAAAAGGAAAGAAGAAGGAAAGGGGAAGGGGGGGGGGGAAGCAAAGGAGGAAAAGGAAGTGAATTAAGCACCAATACAGTTGTGAAAGGTACATTTTGTCTTCAGAGGTATCAGATTGTGGAAATGCTCTATCTGGAATAGCAGGTAAAATCTTAACAGGTTAAGTTGAGGTTTGATCATTTTGAGAGGAATGAAATGATGCTACTGTCCACAGAATATTGGATTGTACAACTTCGATCTGCCTGTCTCCTAACTCCTGCTTGGTGCCTTCTGGCACCACAGTGACCCTTCCTACTAAAGAAGACAACTAGGATGAACCCTTGCAGATGATCCATTCTAACATTTTTTTATAGAAACATTTACTTACTTTTTCCTGATCCTGTAATAGGAATGCTTGATACCTTCTTTTAGTAAAGAAGATCCAGGTGCCAAGTTGGCAAACATCCTTTCTATTTTGGAGCAAAGCTAGCAAGTTAGCCATTTGCAGTCTGTTTTATCATTTGTGACCTTAGTGTGCCTGTGAATCTCCTGACCTTGCTCAGAGTGCCATGTGGTGATTGTGTTCTTGTGTTTGCAATCATTATCTTTCAAAACAAAAGGCCTAAAACAAGTGTCCATGTCATTAAATATTGTGCTTGAAATATTCAAACCAGTAGAGATGTTATCTGGCATGATTTAGGCAAATAAGGAAGGACCTGACCTCAATCTTTATATAAACAGCCAGCAGCATAGCAGTAAGTCTGTTTGCTAGTGTGGCAGATGGAACTCTTCTCTAGGTTTCAATTTCCTCTCCACCATCCACATCCACTTCATCAGCCAATGCATGCCCATGGAGAAAAAATATTCATTATCAAGTGAAACCTGGAAAGACTTAGGAAACAGTCAAGATAAATGCACCAGGATTTCTGATTGAACTCATATCACCAGTAGTCTTTTAGTCTTTGATGGTTAAATGTTTTTTTTTACATCACCATCAACCTCCTTGTTGATCTTGTAGAGGTTGAAAAAAAAAATCTATTTATTTAGTGTTTCAGGTATATACACCCAGGGTAAGTCCCTAGTGCATGAAATTTGAATACAAAGAAAAAAACCATGATTGTCTTCTTAGTTAAGCAGGGGAGTAAACACAGGTCTTTTGTCTGGCTTTACGTTCTACACAATGTTTCCTCCCTGCTTCAACACTCAGCTAGGAAGGACACTAAAAGGAAGGACACTAAAAGGAAGGACACAAAGCTGTGTAATTTAGCCTCTAAAGCCACACTGTATTTGGACAAAAGCCAAGACATGGGGAGCACTGAACATTACAAGAAGGAAGCAGCCAGTATTAAGCTCTTGCTGGAAGGACTTGTGTCCATGTGTTGTCCCTTTTACTACCAGTGCCTAGTTTAGCATCAGTGTCATCTTAATGCTGCAGAGAGACCTGGGACCATTTCTCAGTGTCCCAGAAAAAAGGCAAGCATGATTTATACCCTAGGAAGATTCCAATTCAGGCAAATTTTGTTTTGTTTCTGTGCACATGTATCAGAATAGAGGTGACCAAGTTATGTGCTGAACAATTCCTCTTAAATGGAACTATATTCCAACACCAACATTAGCTTTCTAGGGAGCAAATAAAAAAATAACAACAGCAAAGGATCCCCTAATTTCAAAGTGAAAGCAAATTTTCATGTAACTAACAAAGCCCTGCCTCACAGGAGTGTTTCATAACCACGGAAACTTGTATAAGCAAGGTTGGCATTTCTTCCACAAACTGGACAATTGCTGGCACTACAAGCATCACTGGAAACAATGCTGTAAATTTACCTTTTGGTTAATATCTACCACCAGAATGTCCTAAATGAAATGCTACCTTGAAACATCTGTAGAAGGAAGTGATATGTGCTTAGTTAATGAAATTCTGCAAAGTGATGATCAATAAGCATAGAATCTTGTGGTTTGGACATAAACCATCAATTTTTAAATGAAAATCAGCTGTCAAAAATCGCTGTTTCAAATTTTCTCCATACCGCAACAGCTCTGGAGTGATTGTACTAAGCCTTGAATTATCAGCTCAGAAGTGCATGTGATTGGGTGGAATAACAGAGGGAAGTTTCCTGGGACTTTTTCCAGGTGCTGCACTGTGCAACTGGGAAAATTATCATGTTACATGATGTCAGTAGGACAGGATCTGCTTTGACTAAATCATCTAATCACATTACTTGATTAAATTCTTTAATCAAGGTGGGTCGCTCTACTCAGTAGCCTGAAAATATGATGTGTTTTAACTGCATGCCTCAGGCTGCTAAAACAGGGCAAATACTCTTACGTGTACTGTTGTGAGATTTATGGCTGCAAAGTATGTATCTGGATATGCAAACAAATACAACCTCTGTGCACATTTCTTGGGTTTGAAGTAGCCATTCTGTGTAAACAATGGGGCTTGCTACTATTTTTAATTTCTTACTGGGTACCACGACTCAGCAATAAATCTGTAGGGTATTTTTTACATGGTCCTAAAAACAGTTCCACGTGCTCTGTGCTGCATGGAATAGTCCTGGAGATTTCCCATCACGGACAGAAAATCAAGTTCTCTCCTTCGGCTTTTGCAACTCTTCATAAAAAACCAAAACCAAACCAACAGAGAGAAGGTGAGCTTTTGGGGATAAGAAACAGAACATGGTACAGCCATCACACCCAGACTGTCACCATAAAGCAGAGCATTTCTCACAGCTAGTCCCCTGCGGATCAGTATTTGCTGTCCATCACAGTTTATTGGTACCTTTCCAGGGACTGCCCAATCCACTGTTTTCGTAGTGTCTCTGACTTGTCCTGGTGTTCCCTGCCAAGCACACAAATACAGGTCCTTGTGTCCTGCTTCATCTCGTGGGAAGGACGTCAGTGCACTTCCTTACTTTGCCTTCCTCCACTCCTGTTCAAACTTTACTCCCTTGTTTGCCAGTCAAGGAGAAGTTTGAAATGAGGAGTGTAGGAGATTATAGGATTGCCAGACCAAGATTATGCAAAGAAACTCATGACTGTATAAAAGTTTGCAAAACTTCACAATCCAGAGGTGTCCAGATGAGTGCCAATGTTGATATACCAGATATCAGCTTTTATATAATTGCCCAAGCTTTAAGGAAAAAAAACATGTCTTCTTTTCACTTGAACATTAAAACCAGCCAAGAAAACACAGGTCCTTCTAGAAAACATAACAGTGTAAAACTTTACACATTAGTCTTCAACTTTCAGGAAAGTGTACTTCTTTTTATCCTCTGGAGTAAAATATTTGTAGGAGTAGGCACCCTTAGCACTACAGAGAAGCTGTGACTTAGTGGAAGCAGGTTGTTGCCATTGGGTATACCAATAATTTCAGCAATTCACCTTTCAGAGGAACAGCTGCACTGAGACCTCACACCAGGACAGTACTCAGTCCCTTACCTTTCTATACTGAGAGTCCTTGAAGTCTGATAGAAACTTCAGCCCTTCCCTCAAATAAATTAAAGTGGCAAATCCAAAACTGTAATCTTCATAAAAACTGTAAGCTTCATGCTGAGATGCTGCCTAACATGTCTAAAATCTGTGGGTCCTGAGTTTATGCATAGGAAGTCAGGCAAAGTCCAGAAAATCCTCAGTGTCGGGAGTAATGAGAGGCTTGGTCAAAATCAGTGTTTCATTAGAAAATGGCTTCTCTTTGGCTGTTGGGTCAGGTGAGAGAGAGCTGAGAGGATCCACCCCAGAGCAGGTGTTGCCACTGCTGCCTTGCTAATGGCAGGGCCATGGGAGTTGCCTTCACGTCCCTTCCACCCAGCCATGCTCTGGGCTTTTGGGGTCAGATCTGGCTGTTCCTGATACTGCAGGAGAAAAGGATGGTCTGGGCTGTGAGGATGCCTGTTCAGCAGAGCCCGAGCCAGAGGGAGAGAGCCTGAGGGCCTGGAAAGGAATGTCAGGGGAGTGACCAGATTTGTGGCAACCAGGGTGAGTGTTGTGGGTAGTAAAATAACTTATGGTGATTCTTAAAGCTTTTCTTCCCAGTCAGTTATGGATTATTTTGGGGTGGTCAGCTTTCTTCCCTACTTAAGGGGAATACAAATGCACTCCCTGATTTTAGAGGGGAGGAGGTCCTGTGGTGAAGCTAAAGAAATGACAGGGTCTAATGCTTGTGACTGCTGCAGTTCACACGCTCTCTGCAAAACTTGTGCTATATTACATACCTGAGCCCTACCTCTACTACCATCCTTGAAACAAGGTTAAAAGACCAGTTTCTTTTAGAAAGGATTTCTAAGTCTAATGATGAAAAGAGCTGTAGGAGATCCAGATAGCAGAAGGAATAATATTAATACGTCTAGTATTAGTATTTAAATTCTTTAAAATGCTTTTTTTTTTCTTTCCCAAATTGTGAAAATGCTCAGCTAAGTAATTGTTCTAGTGTCCCTGCAAATCTTGCACTTTCGTTTTGGACTCAGAATCTTGTTATTGCAGCAGGTGACTTTATGGCATTACTACTTGATATGAGGCTGTTTTTTCTCACATGAGAAGCCCCAGTGACTTGGCTGAGGTCTTTCTGAGAGTAATTGCTGACCTGCAGGAACAAGTATCACACAGAGGAAAGTGTTGATGGAGGTATTTCCATTCCAAAGATATCAGGCAGGACTAACAGCCCGGCTTTTGTCCTTTTGTGAAGGAGGACAATCACAAAGATAATTCTCTTGGCTATCACATAGCAAGACTGCATGTCAATATGTAAAATTACCTCAAGGAAAGGACTGAGCTGAAAGATCTTCTTTTTGCTGTGTGATAGCCAATACCTGTATTTCAAAGCCTTTCTGTTAGTCAAAAGCTTCTCAAGAATATGCATTTATGTTATCTTCTGTGAAAAGCTTTTTTTTTTTTTTTTTTTTTTTTAGCAACTAGAAAGAAAGTATAGAACTGGGGGGCTGGGGAAGATAAACTACCTACCAGCATCTCTTGGCAGTGCTGACGTCCAGAAATATTGGCACTTGGTGCTGGGGAAAAATTTAAAAATTAAACTGTTAATGATTGAGGAACTCAGTACAGTATATTTGAAAATTACTACTGTACTCACTCCTATGCTTTATTTTACTCAATTAAAAATGACTCCTTAGTTTCTATTGGCCCCACCTCTGAAATATTTCCTAATGGAAAAGTCATTATATTCTGACACCTATGCGCTCCCTGATCATTAAGTTTTGTTAATTGCATGCTTCCAGTTTTTCATTTTCCCAGACTTTATCTCTTCCCTTTTCTTCATTGTATCTGTTGTTACGTCTTCGCTCATGCGATACCTGAGGTTTTGTGTTTACAGAGTGTTTCAGTTGCTCAAAGACAAGTTGAACGTGTTTGGAACCTGCCTCCAGGATGGTCAGAGATGGGGCAGGTAGAGTGACACCTGCCTGATGCATCTTGGAAAGGCTTGGATGTTTGTTTGGCACAAGGTGCCAATGATTCATGGAAAACTGAGATGCTCTGTGCCAAAAGCAGAACTGGGGGAATTAGGAGCCCTGGGCCGCAAATGCTGTTGTTCACTGTGCTTTGGTAACTCTAATGCAAGTCTGGATTTCAGCAGAGATTTTCATATGGTTCTGTGATTTGAACAGCTTCGACCTTTATCAACATTTAGTCCTTTCTTGGTTGCCTTTCTCTTTATTTTAGATGGAGCTCTATGTTTGAAAACATCCCTCTTTTTTTCCTGTATTGCAACTTCAGTAATCTCTGACAGATTGATGAGTTCTCAGGGACTGGAGAGAAGCAGTGATACAAGAAAGACCATGTTATCCTGGAGTTTTGATCAGAGGATGAAGTTATTGAGGAGCACATTCCAACCCTTGAATAAAATTAACTAAGGCTGAGATTAATGTTCCATAGATACAGACCTGTCAATCTTGACAAGAGTCATGAAAACACCTTGATTAATTTTGTGGATGGAGACCTGTGGCTTCCTCTTGAGTGGCTGGGACAACAAAATCTTCCAGGCTGAGTGTAGTAGAAGAGCAGTTCTGCAGAACCTTTCAATTTTATTGTTATATTTTAATTTATTTCTGCCTTATAAGTTTTTTCTACATGCAAATGTAAAACTTCCCCATCACTAACTTGATTACTGCATATAATATTAATGATTTGCAGGTTGCAACTTGCTGAAAAGGCCTGAGGGCAATTTGCCTTCCATATAGTTTCAAGTCTCCACCCATCCTATGAGCATGACTTCGAAGGCTTAAGCATTTTGCGTTTATAGCACTTTTGCAACTGTTCCATTGTAAGGAGACAAATGAGCAAGGTTTCAGCTTCTTCTTTTGAGTTATGATAGCAGACTGTCCATAGAGGCAAGGAGGAGTGACTTTGCTGCATTTCTCGTCTCTGAGATGGCTTTAGAGATTAATCCAAAAGTCCTAAAGTTGGAGGAAATTTGGATTAAGTACCTCATTGTGATTTTGCCAATACAGGTCTTGAATATGATTATATAATTCATAAAAGAATGAATTACTCTTATGTTAGTGGACCAAACTTATCACACAGTACTGAAAACTTTTGTGTTTTTCTGAATCAAATTATTTCAGGATTTCCATTTAATGAAAACAAATATGTGGGTAGAGATCCATATTGGGTAGATGTGTGTGGCCTGGTGGCCTGTTGAGCAGCAGCAGTGAACATCCCAGTTATGGAGAAAAGCAAAAACTGATAAAGAAAAAAAAAATCCAGGAAAGATATATAATATGTCAGCTCCTTTTCCCATGAGCAAAACCTCATCACCCCGAAGGGATTGGCAGCGTTGAAAGGAAAATTTGCTTCCTACCTTTGTTGCATAAACGGTTGGATGAACCATTAGAACCAGGCAAGCCAGTATTGGCACGAGGCCTCTTCAGCAAGTAATTCCCACACTGTGTTTTGCTATAAACCCTGTCTGCTTGCACAGGTACCTCTCTGAAGTCACAGATGGCCATTTCAGACACTGTTGGCTTTGTAATTTGCCCTTGACAGTGCCATCTTTGTCTCTCCATTCTGTCTTCTAAGCAGAAGGGCCACTTCTTGATATGCCCTCCTTGTAGATACTCTTCCACCTTGCTTACAGCAGGCTCACAGTGAAATAAGACACTTCTCACCAGATGGAGAATGCTGCCTTGCTTTCGTGGGCTACTAGATTTTTTTAAGTTAGTGGTAATGGTTTGGTCTAAGTTGCCTGTAGATCAGTTCAACACCAAGGAGATTGTCTCATTTTTAATCACTTTGTCTTTAAATCAAGGTTGATGCTTTCTTAGGCAGAAAGCCTTAATTTAAATGTGAACTTTAGGGCTTGGTTCTGTTCAACTGCAGAGGAGAAGATAATTCCTGCAGATGCAGGAGCCAGCATTCTAAGTTTTCTGCCTTGCTTCACCTGTCAGTTTATAGCAGTCCTGTCTGTCTGATCCTCTCCTCTAAGGAGTGTAACATTGCCAGTTGAGCTCTGGATGAGAGTAATTACATGCTGTTGATAGACAGTTAAATGATTTAGTCTTCCTAAGATCCTGAAGGCCAACATGGGGTTCTTTTGTTGTTATTGGTTGGTTGGTTTACATGTGTTAGCCTGCCAGGATTTAGTGCATTCTGAAGTGATTTGCAAAGTGGGTTTTCTGGTCTTTAGCTCATGCCAGTTAGGAAGGGGAGAGGTAAATGAGCCCCAACTTTGTCTGCTGGATCAGTTTTGGATGTGTGTGTCAGGTAGCAATATTAGTAAGCACTGCTATCACAGGAGATATATGTTAAGAACATAATTTACTCATTGTATTCTTAAATAAGCACATCAAACACAATCTGCTGTATCACCAGAGCTGTTTGTGTTAGCTAAGGGCAATACCCAACATCTGATAATAGCACTGGTACAACCAAATGGAAAACATGGGTATATCACTGCTCCTAGGAAATGTCAGAATTGTTTGCTGTATTCTCAGCATGTTAAGATTATAATTAATTTATTTCTAAATTATTTTTTCTCCCCATTGGATTAACAGAAGATTCAGTAAATGGCATTGATAGTAATCCAGGGGTGCTTTCCAAACTAGAAAGATGACGTCAGTTAGGCTGCTGGTCAGGAGATGAGACATCTCATCTATGGCAGAGCCAAACTGGCTCTGGTTTGCTGGCTGATGATTCTGTATTCATAGCTGAGACATTCCAGGGGTGACTGGCTGACATGGTGCTTGGTTGGTGAGTGGCTGTCCCAGCTGTGAGGAACCAGCCTTCAGGGATCAACCTGATGGACTCAGTCCCTAGTGAATGCAGTGGAGCTGCTGTGCTGCTCAGCTGCAGAGCTAACAGGAGAAATACACCCCTGCTTCAGGCATGATCCTCTCTGGAGATATTAATTTCTCCACTCCTCACTGAAGACACCTGTAGAGGAGTGTTTTCTTTAATTTTCATTTATTATTTTCTCCCAAAGCCTGTGTCCTGTCAGGACAGTGCACCTGTACTTGCTTTTTGTTCCAAAGTTAAGAGTATTCTGGCATCTTTGCAGATATTATATTTATCTAAATATATCCATCTTATATTTATCTAAAATATAACTCTCCTCGACAGTCTGCTGCACAGGGTGATAGAATACAATGTTATTTTAGCTTCCCACCTTTCAGATATTGTCCCACACAGTCCTCAGTCGTGGTGTACCTCTTAGTTGTGGCTAGATTGAGACATGCTGGGTAGCACTTTGCTAGATGAAAAGTCCCACTCATTTGGACAGAAAAGATATCTGTCAAGGTGTGGATCTGAAAGAATAATGGAATATTTATAAATAGGGGAGAGCCATTAAGCAACCAGCCGATCTGTGTCTCCTTGTGTCTGTACACAGAGTGTGCTTTGAGCAGTGTCCTCCTGTGTTATGGAATGCCTGGGGAAGGTCACTGTGACATCGCTTCCCTTAAAGGGTGAAATGTCACAGCCACATTGGTGATTGAAGTAGGGGAGTGCTTTAGAAAAATCCTTAAGTCTTTCTGCTCAAATTCTTCCTCTGCAGATGACTTTACTTTTATAACCTGCCCTTTCTGTGCCTGTACCTGAAAAGTGCGCTCAGAAACTGCAATTCCCATGGTGTTTAACCCCCTTGTGCCCTTTGCTTTGCTGCTCTGCTGGACTCGAGCGTGGCGCAGGTGGGGGTGGAGCAGGGTCTCCGGGGCAGTGAGCATAGGTGAGGCGGCCAGGCAGTGCCCCCGCGGGGAGGCACAGGGAGCAGCGGGGTGAGCTGCTCAGGTGAGGGGCAGTGTTTATGGGGAACTGGCAGCCTGGAGGTACAAGACGAGGAGAGTGTGTAGGTAGGTACTGGAAAGAGGAGGGAGAGGGGAAGGAGTAGGGGGGACATGCTAGAAGTGAAGGTGGGTGAGAGAGAGGCGGCCAGGCAGGGGTGCAAGGAGAGCCCTGGCTGGGGGAGCGAGCCCAGGCAGGTTGGTGGCAGGGGAAGTGGGTCGGGGTAAGGCGAGGAGCGAGGGCGTGCGGAGGGCAGGCAGTATTTAGCGGGGGAAGTGGGCAGGTGACCGGGCAAGGTGTTAGGCAGGTGGGTGTTCCCGAGGAAGTGGGCGCGGGGCCGGAGGAGGGTCAGCGGGCGGGGTGCGGCGGGGAAGCGGGCACGGGCTGCGAGGGGCTGCCCCGGGGGCGGGAGGCGGCCCCGCCCGGGCCCTGGGGCAGCCCAGGGGCCGCGGTTCCCGGCAGGGCAGCGAGGGGCGGGCGGCAGCCGGTCCGATAAAGCGCCGGGCGGCGGCCGGCGCGGGCAGAGCGCAGCGGCTGCGGCGGCAGAGATGGGGATGCTCAGCCTGCCCGGCTTTCTGTCCTGCGGGAAGAAGAAGGTGAGGCGGCGAGGGGAGGCTGGCCGGAGGCTCCCGGGCAGGTGGGGTGCGGAGGCACCTCGCCAGGTGCGCGAGAATGTAGGAGAGTGTGGGTGCACCTGAGCAGGTGGATTGTGGAGGTGCCCAGGTGGGCGTAGCGGCACTCGGGCAAGCAGGGTGCAGGTACGTCGGCAGCTGTGGGCAGGTATGGAGTTGTCTGGGCAGGTGAGACCCAAACAGGTAGTGGAAGGTAAGGTGGGATGAGCACCTCGGCATATAAGGCACCTAGGACAGGTGTTTTTTAAAGTGGCCATAAAGGTATGTGCTGATGTGAGCATCTGAACAACTACAGGGGCATCTGGGCATGTGCAGGGGCAGAATAGGGGAGTCTCCTGGGACTGATAGCACAAAGGAGTAAGGCAAAACTGTCTGTGGAGGTGTTTGGGCTCTCTGGTGGGACCCTCTCTCACAGGTCTGTGCTGTCCTGCCAGGGATCAGGTGGACTGGCAGGCCAACTGGCTGTGCCCATCCTTTCTGGCTGCCCACCTGTGCCAAGGTGCGTCTCTGGACAGAGCAATGCTGATATGATTGCCCTTCTTGCCTGGTGGGTGATCACAAGCCTTCCCTCTTCTCTTCCAAGGACTTCAGTTTGACAAATGAAAAAGATGCCCACTCCAGTGACAGTGATGAGAACTTGGAGCGTGGCAACTGGTCAAACAAAGGCGACTACCTGCTGTCCATGGTGGGATATGCCGTGGGCCTGGGCAACGTCTGGCGCTTTCCCTACCTCACCTACCAGAATGGAGGAGGTACCTGTGCTGAATGGCAGGGTCGGGTGGGCACACCCCGCTCTCCTCGGGAGAGAGGAGAGCAAGCTCCAAGGGCCAGATCTGAGGCTGGGCATGTTCTGTCAAAGCTGGATGTGAACATCACCCTGGGAACTGGGATAGAGCCTGCTCATGGGAAAGTGGAGTAAGAGGCACCTAATGTGTTTTTGGGAAGGGAAATAGTATTTAGTTTGAATTACAAATTTCTACCTGAGCAGTCCATCTTCAGAATCACCCAGAACCAACACATACCCTTTTGTCCATGTGCCAATATCCTCTACTTGTCTAAATAGCTGTTCTCCCTCCCCAGTGCTTACCTCCTGGTAAGTTTGTTATATACTATACCTGGTATGTTTATAGAGAACAGCTGAATCACCTCTACACCTTTGTTTTTCCGTGCAAACAATCTAAGCTGAAATAATTATCTCAGCTCAATAATTACCCAGATCAAACACCTGGGAAGTGTGAGACAGAGCCTCTACCTGCTTACACAATGAACTAGTGGCAAAGCCAAGCAGAGGCACTGGCTTCCTTGGCTTATACTCCAGAGCTTTATCTACTTGCCAGGCTACCACTGGTAATTAAAGAGTACATAAATAGTAACTGCAGAGAATTTACTTATATGTACCTGTTTGCTCTGCCTAACAGTAGTTGAAGTCAAATTCTGGGCTGTAAATGCAGTACAGCCCACACGACTGCACATGGAACATAAGGAAGCATTCCCAGTACAGGATTTTTATTGGAGTGAATGGGCTGGTTTGCATTACTTAAGAGTTTTGTTGACGAAAATTGTGAAAACAAAATAAGTTGTGACGTCAGCTCTTGGACTAGATCTTTTTCTTATCTGCTGCAGCAGAGACTTTGCATTTAAAGCATATTTGTGCTGGTGCTTGCATCCTTTTCTGTGCCCCTTGCCCATGATTGATAAAGACAACTGTTTCATCCTTGTTTTGAAACACAGGAGTAATCCAGTTAATTCTCTGGAACAATTTGCTTCCTGAAATTACATCAGGTATTTGCAGTTCCTTGCAGAACTGGGTCCTTGATTGCTTTAAATTCACTGAGAGTGATGGGGACAGATTCCTGCAGGGATATCGTGTTGTGTTTATGAAACTCTCTCTTTCCCTGTCTTCTGTGCACACACAAAGAAGTGCCAGTCCTTTTCACAGAACAAGGAGCTCACTGATATCAGGTTAACATGCACTTTTAAATGGACTTGAACAAGAGCCATCCTGAGATGTTGTTTGACACAGGACTCAGCCAACCATAGAAAATAATCTTCATGCTTTGATGTCCAGTAGCTGCTTAACAGGACAGTTGCAAAACACAGCTGAGCACATACAGGAATGGTTCTGTTCCTCTTTAAATTAAAAACTGGAAGATTAAATAGAAAGTGGACAAAGCTGGTGGTGCCTACAGCTGAGCAGCATTCCTGCATGTATTAGAGCACATCTCCAATAACTTTTTGTAAAATTAATTTACTTTCTATAGGAGAAGCCATTCTTTTTAAATCAGCAGTTCTGACATTCATTGCAGGTACTATTTAGTCTTAACAGAAAACAGGATTTAGAAACAAATATCTCAATTTTGAAAAAAGCCCCTACAGTGGGGTATTTGAGCAGGGGGAAAAGGGGAGTATAAAATGTGATAAAACTGTGGTGAATTCTGAAAGATGCTTTGTTTTCTCTGTGTGTATGATGGTGCTTTTCCCACCATTTTTTTATCTCCTTCTCCCAGGTGCTTTTCTAATCCCCTACACCCTGATGTTGGCATTAGCTGGCTTGCCCTTATTTTTCATGGAATGTTCCCTTGGGCAGTTTGCCAGTCAAGGGCCAGTTTCCATCTGGAGAATACTACCATTGTTTCAAGGTTGGTTTTCTTATCTTTCCTTGTATTCCAGTAATATACTATTATGAATTAATGATTTCTTAATGAAGTTACTTAATTTTGAGACACCGATATCTGCATTGCAACTATTCCAACTGTTACAGGGTCAGTGCTATGTACTCAGGTACATACTTCCTCATTATTCAGTTAATAAACAGATGTTGAGTAAAGATTTGCCCAAAAAGGTTCTTGGCTATTAAAAGTTTTATCAGTGATTCTTCCAGTGTTAAGCAGCACATCACCCTCACTCCAGCTGTCCAGGCAGAAGGAAATATCCCTGTTTTGCTGTGTGAGGGAAAACCTCAGTAAAACAACTGGTGTACTGTGTGCAACAGATTGAAAATAAATTTTAGAAGTTGACTCTATCACTGTTTCTTTATGCTTCATGTCCAGTATAGCTTGTAAGGCAATTGTTGGATGGGTTAATTCAGTATTTGGCTGCCACTGCAGCCACAGGCACACAGGTCTGGGTGCTCTGTGCAATATTGTGCACAATCACCCACCAACTGCCTTGGGAGTCATCTGCAGTCGTGATAAAATAGCCTAGACCCTGGCTTTGTAAAGTGAGGTGCCTCTTGAGATAAGAGAAATCATTCCATGCTGTAGTGATAGTTTGTCTCAGTGAGGGTTTGTATTTCAAACTCTCTTATATGGAGATTTGTTTGGAAACAATTAACCATGGGCTTTACTCACACCTGGTCCTGTACCATGGGTGTAAAGGACTATGCAATGGTTTTGTTTGTCTTAATCTATCAGAGGAGTTAATGTAGGAACAAGGAAGTTTCCTTCTGATGCAACAAGAATTTGCTTGTCACCCACAGAAACTGGTTGCCCCATCATTTACTCTTTTTGCCAGTCTCTGTTCTGCAGCATAAGAAATTTCATGAAAGCAGTGTGTCTATCTTAAAGTAAAAGGTTTTAAACACAGCATATATTTTATGTGTCTGTGAAGACAGAAACTTATATATAGTTTCTATTATATGATATTAAGTTGATTGTCAGGCTTTCCCAAACTCATAGAACAAAACTCATTTCAACAAGGGGGAGAACAGTAATATTTACAAGATTTACTATAGTTTAAAGCATTCATTACAGTGGAATCTTTAAAATGGCTTTGGCAGTCCTGTTTGTTTTATTTTACTAAGTTTCCCTCTGAATGGGAGAGAACAAAATCTGAATTTCTCCTTTAGACTTTGTAAATAGTCCAATTTTTCTATGGGCCTGATTCAAACTATTTCAAAACCAAGTTTGAGAGGATCAGTTTGGATCATATCCATAATTTCATGGGTTTAATATTTCACTGTTTGTCTGCTGTTAAAAAATACTTAAAAACCAAACAAACTTCACCACCTTCAACTTCTTCCCAAGTAGCCTTTTAAAAGTCAAGTGAAGGCCATTTGTTTTGGTGGGGGGAGGGTTTGCAACCTGAGTTTGGAGTGATTAAGATATTGTGTGTTTCTCTTTTCTAGGAGTGGGCATCACAATGGTCATCATCTCAACATTTGTAACTATCTACTACAACGTTATCATTGCTTATGCACTCTACTACTTATTTGCCTCATTTCAACAAGTGCTGCCATGGTCAGACTGCTTTTCCTGGGCAGATGAATTCTGTAGCAAGACACGAATAGGTACCATACTTACCAGACAGAGTTTAATATTATCGGTTTTGGTAATTGGACTGTTTTCTGGGTGAAAGGATAGGTGCAAGACTGCAAGATAGCCGTGGCTTTAAAAGTCCTTCCTGGAGTTTTGCACCTGAACACAGAGGAATGATGCTTATCCACTTTGCCACCAGTTCTACGTGCTTGGGAAATCTACAGAGAACTGGGCTGAAATTACCTTGTTGGATCTTTTTTTTTTTTTCTCCTTTAAAACCTCAGCTTTTTTACAGTGCATGCAATCAGCTTTTTTAGAATGCATGCATGAAATACTGCATTTCCATTTCATCAGTATTTGTGGCAAAAAATTACCTTCCTTCCATGGGACAAACTATTGCAGTAGTTTTAATCGTGGTATTTTACCCCTTGCTCCCCTGTGGCTATGGTAATCCTGAGCACCACTGGGGCACCGGTTTCACACTTCATTAGCTCTTCAGAACGCATCTCCACACCATTGTTGTGTTTGACAGCAGATGTGGGCCCAAGCACTTATCTCACCAGTTTCCATATCAGACCAGTTTAAGGCAAAAGGTGAAATTGGTGAGGTAATTACCAGTTAGCAGCTGGAAATGTCTTGCCAGGAAACCGGTGATTATTAAAATGACAAGGACAAGATGAGGATGCATTACATTGTTTACAGTATTAATGTAAATATATCTCAACCATATATCTGAAAATATCTCCTAAGAGCCTTTATTTAACGAAAAGTTGATGATTAATTATTGGCAAAACAAAAAAGATTTCAGCATTGAATTTGTAAGTTTTGGGGGAACACAAAACTGAACTGAAGAAGCTGTCTTCAAATAGGCTTCATCAAGAATTTCCAGTAAATGCTGATACATATACTGATAAAGTGGTTTTTATTGTATGTCCTGGCAAAAAATTCCCAACCCCAGTTTCCATTCCTCCAACTCTGCTCCAAGGAAAATATTTAAAGCACTCTAATAAGCCCTCTGCTACAATAAGATGAATATCAGATACCAGAAGATCCATGTGACACCTTGGTTTGGGACAAAGGTTTGCATAGAGTAACCAAGGCTACAATTTTAACTGTGCTCAGTTCTCATTTTTATAAATATTTTTGAGGATAAGTAAAATGTGGTGAGCACACCAGACTCTTGGTATTTTGATTTACAGTCAAGTAGTGAAGTCACAGCTGCAAGTGACATTTCAGGTTTGTTTCCAAATATTGTTAGCAGGCAAACTGAAGCTGTAATTGCTTAGGAAACACATTTGCTGTATCAGTCTGATAGTATTAATGATGCCTTTTTCTTGATTTCAGTAAGTGACTGCAACACAACCTTGCATGGGGAAATCATTCATGCAAACTACTCATTCGTCACGGGCAACAATCTCACATGTATAAATGGCACCATAAGCTACAAACCAGTGCAATTTCCCAGCGAGCAATACTGGAAGTAAGTAAATACTTTAAAGAAATTACTAAAAATACCTTTTTCTGCATTGTGGTTTTGGATATACCTTTTGTTTTTGTCCTATCTTGCAGTCCAGAAAAAATCTAGTCAAGGGACACAGGCATGCAAATCACTAGAGACGGGACTTAAAATTTAATTGATAAGTTTGGCCTTTTTCAGAGAAATTATGTATAGAAAGAGAAGCAAGTGAGTCAACCTTTTACCAACTGAAAAATACTCAAATTTAAAGAACTCCACTTCTCTAGAGTCCTGGTAGGCACTACTTGGCATCTTTACATATAGGATATACTTTTATTTTTCTCAGGAGTTACTGTGTAAAATATATTCACCTAATTCTGAATCTGGGCCTATTGTAAAATTGAAATTTCTTTATTGCCCCCCAGTCTCAATTTGCCTCATGTTCCCTGGGTTCCAGGAAACTCTTCCTGTCAGAATTTCATGATTAACGCAGCATATCTTAAGTGGGCCTTATGGGAGATGTATGGAGAGATGAGAGCTGGTAGGCTTCAAAAAGAGGGGAAAAAAAGTAGTTAAATATACCATTTTTCATTGCCAATTATGCAATTCTAACTTCACACTCTTGGAAGAGGCTGCAGACTCGTAATAGCCTCACAGAGCAGATCACTTTTTCCAGAGAAGTAGCTGAAGAGGAGGTGTGTGCGTGCTGCTGCCACCCCCTCCTCACGGGAGCATTGTGTGCTTTCAGCAAAGTGACTCTGCAGCGCTCGAGTGGGCTGGACGAGACCGGCAGGATCGTGTGGTACTTGGCTCTCTGCCTCCTCCTGTCCTGGATTATTATTGCAGCTGCCCTGTTTAAAGGAATCAAATCTTCTGGAAAGGTATGTTAGGAAGAGCAAGGAGATGACTTTTGGCCCGATTTTGCCCTTCCAATGTCAGATGGACCCAGGGAAGTTTAGCACAAGGCAGGATGCAGTCCTATCACACCCCCCTCTGCTGGGCTCAGCATTTGGCTTCCCTCCTGCTCCTCGGCTTCATAACTGCTACATAAAATATGAGTAAAGTGCTGATTACACAGCCATTACTTAACTCCTGGGCCTCAACTCCACCAGGCTGCCCTGTATTTTGGGATCTTGCTGTCATGCCGGTGATTCCAGCTGAGTTTTCGCCGTTGCCTGGGCTGCGTGGTGGAAGCGTGCATGTGATGGCACACATGGGCACACGCCCTGGGAACACCTGGTGATTATTTTGTACTTCCAGTCTGGTTGAGATGGTTGGACCATACAGGTCAGGTGCTGCGAACAGGTGTGTGGGTGCAGGTTCCTGACAGATTGTGAAATGTTGTTTGTTCCCAAGAGTTCAAGTTATTTGTAGGGACAAGGTACTTAGATGCTTGTTTTCGGAATCTGTCTCTGCTGAGCTCCCATTTCCACAAGCTGCAGCATAGTTTTCTGGTGCTTTTCTTGGGCTAGGCTGACTTCAGGCAGGCTGAATTTCATCCTTCCTCACCCAACACCCTTTTCTTGGTTTTATTCCTTCCTCCTCATACTCTTTTCTCACTTTCATGTTGCATCTCCATAATTTACTTCTTTAGCCTCAGTTGCCTTAGTTCTTTTGTTCACCTTCTCTGCACAGATCTTTTCCCCCCTTTTCCTTCTGTCATTGTGCTTTTCTTTGTCTCCTTGTTGCCTCCTTTTCTCTACTCAGTGTGATGTCTCCTCCTGTTTTGCCTTCTATTTGGAGCTTTCCGCTCTTGTTTCAGTGATTTGGGGTGGAGTATCTGTGCCTTCCTGGCCTCGGTTGTTTGGCTGCATGGCTCCTCTTAATCTCATGTTCTTTGGGTTCCTGGCAGTTTCTTCTTCCCATGGTCACTTTTTTTCTCGCACAAAGGCAATAGTCTTTGGAGAATAATGTGAGACTTGGAAGAATCTAGCTGGGCAGGAGCAAGATGAATGAAAAGCAGAAAGAATTGTCCATTCTAAGCAAGCATGAAGGAAGTCTTCAGAAATGTCACTCACCACACAATGGTGCAATGCTCTGGCTTGGTGGAACCAGCAGTCCTGGGTTAATTACCTGTCTGAATAACACTGAAACTAAGACTCAAGAAACCAGAATATTGTTGAACACAGCCTGTGTGACAATAACTCTACTGCTGGCCTTGGTCCCATTGTGCTAGTACAACAGAATAGATCTGTGCCTGAGAGAACCTATAAGTCCTTGTTCTTGTAAAGAAAGCTTCCAGATCTGACTTTTTAAAAATTTTTGTTTTGACTTTTTTCTGGGGCGGGGGGGAGTAGTGGTGGGAAGTAGCAGGGAGCTCATCAGGAGATAATGACACACTGGTCACCTAGTTTTTTGTGACTCTCAGTTTGCTCTTGCTAGAAGCACTACCTAGCAAGAGATGTCTGGGGTAGCTGAGTCCAGACCTTGCTACAGCAGTAAATTATGTCCGAAAAACACATTTCTGAAACTGATCAAGTGCTATCTGAAATGTGGATATGTGGCTTGGGCCTTCTGCTTCTGCTGGAATGCAGCTCCAGAACCGGCTAAGCCAGATGCTTTGGTGGTTGGCATGTGTTCATTTCCCTGGTTGCCTGTTTTTCTTTTGTACCAGGAGACCTTAGCCTAAAGCCTGTCTAGTCTTCCTGCATGAAGGTCTGTGGGTCCCCTCACACCTAATGTGTGTCCCTGCCCATTTCTGCAGGTTGTCTACTTTACTGCAATCTTCCCATATTTCATCCTGTTCATCTTGTTGGTGCGAGGTGCCACCCTGGAAGGTGCCTTGGATGGCATTGAGTACTACATTGGGAGACAGTCCAACATCACCAAGCTGATGGAGGCTGAGGTAAGAGGTAGTTCAGAAGTGCGACACACTTTCCTGGTTATGTGGGCTTGCTTTTTTTTTTTTTTTTATCCAGTCAGGTGCTTCAGGTCCTGCCCTGTATTTTGTATCAGCAACTGGTTGTGTAAAAAGTCCAAGCCCCTATTCCAGCTACTCTCAAGTTGACAGTCACCTTCTTCCCCCTGCCTGCCACACCAGTGATGATAAGTGTGCTATTGCCTCTAAACAGTTCTTGGGAATCATGCTGGAGTTTAATCTTAGCAAGATCTGCTGAGAAAGTTCTTGCTGATAATTTTAAGGGACTTTATCATAAGGCTGAAGGGATCCCTGAGTTTGAAATTCAGGCCATGTCTTGCCTGGGAAATTACCTTGGGTAATTAGGTGAAATAGGAAGGGCACCTCATGCAAAGAAAGCCAGAACTTTCTTTGTTCTGTCTTATGCCAATATTATTGCAGTTTTATCAAAAACAACCATGAAGTGTGATATTTATTTTTGGTATTCATATGAGTGCTTGGCACTAGCTGAGGGGCTACATCAGAGGCAGGAGTGATTTGTTTGGGTCACACAAGTGGGAGGGTACATGGAAGTTCTCACTTCTGCAGCCAGTCCTGGTTGTCCTTATTTGTCGTCTCTGTGCCAAGATTCATAGCTCAGCAATTCACCTATGTGAACAAATTCTTCAGGGTTAGCACAATAAGATTTAAGTATTTGGCAACATGCTTGGGATGTGACCTTTAGATATAGAGATACTGTTTGTGATCAAGACTGCAAAGTCACCAGCATGCTATATTCTATCTCCCCTGAAATTCATATGAAATAGAATTAGATATACAGGCTGAATGAAAAAAAATACTCTTGAGCTTCAATGGAGGATAGACTTAAATATTTATGATAAATACTGTAAGTAATACAGTAATTCTCATGTTCTTTTTTTTTTTAGGTTTGGAAAGATGCAGCCACCCAGATATTTTACTCCCTGTCCGTGGCGTGGGGTGGGCTTGTTGCTTTGTCTTCATACAACAAGTTCCACAACAACTGCTACTCAGATGCCATTTTAGTTTGTGTTACCAACTGTGTCACCAGTGTATTTGCTGGGTTTGCAATATTCTCCATCCTGGGACATATGGCATTTTTGTCTGAGAGACCCGTCTCAGAGGTGGTGGACTCAGGTAGGCTGATGGTCACACTGTTGGTACTGGGACTTGCATTGGCCAAGGCATGACAATAGCATCCTTCTCTCCACTACTTTCCAGGGTTTGAACTGGCCTTTGTAGCCTACCCAGAGGCTCTCTCCAAGTTACCAGTTTCTCCTCTGTGGTCCTTCTTGTTTTTCTTCATGCTTGTGCTTTTGGGCCTTGACTCTCAGTTTGCCACCATAGGTAAGTGGGATTTTAAGTGACTCATGGCTTTTCAAATGACCATTGCCTTTCTCAATTCTGCTGCTCAAATTCCCTACTTCTTCCTTTGCAGAAACACTTACAACCACCATTCAAGATATATATCCCAGAGTGATGAAAAAATTAAGAATTCCTATAACCCTGGGTCTGTGTACAGTGTTCTTTTTTCTTGGGCTTATCTGTGTTACTCAGGTAAGAAATTAAGTTTTATTGGTAGTGAGTTTAGTTATGCTGCAAGTGAGGAACTCAAATCAAAATACCCTTTCCAGCTGTTCCTGTCTTTGTGGATAAATTTTAGAGATCCTTGAACTTTGACAGTGTGCCTGAACACACAAGTAAGCTATTCCTGGGGAAAGCTTGAAGAACCTAAGGTTTTCTGTGATTATTGAACTGAGACATGCTTTTAAATAGCAGGCCTTTACAGGGCCTGTGAGTTATCAGCCTGATTTATCGTTCCTCAGTTCAGGAATTTTGTATTTGTGTAATCAGAAATACACACATACAACATGTCCGCAGCACAGTGGGTACTGCTAAATAAATGCTGATGGGATCTTTTTGTTCAGAACTCACTACCAAACAGGACAGGAATTGAGGAATAGCCTATCCATGTGGTAAAACCCCATTAGCTCATGAGCATTTGTAGATTGCATGGTTACTTCTCTTGCATGTGTATATTTATATAAATAGATATACAGAAAAGGAATTTTAAGTATACTGTGCAAAATTTCTTGAGGCAATTGCTTTTAAGGGTATAAAGGTTCACTGCAATTACTCCATCTAGAAATGCAGATTTATGTGTGTAATTAGACCAAGAAAGTGAAGGAGGTAATTGTGGGGAGTAGACATTTGTATGGTCAAGCAAAATAAGTAAGCCATGAAACAGGGTGGTGGGGAAGCTTGCAAGGGACTTAGTACACAAGACTGAAATGGCTCAGACATTGTTTCCTGCTCTGGGATCCTGCTATTGCAGGCTGATGTTTAAAAGCTGTGGTTAACCCTGTGGAGAAGTCATGCATGTAGGAGAAGTCATGCATCCCAGAACTGATAACTGGTATAGCCATTGCTGTAGTTCAGTATAAAAACTTCAGCTCCAAATTTAAATCTTGCTCTCAGCTGTTTATATATGCTCTGCATATACATAGATCTTGGTTTAGCATCTATAGTATTTTGTTAGATGTGCTTTTCAACTTTACATAGAAGATTTAAAGTAAATAATATTCACAAATCTCTACTTGATCTGAAGAACTGCGAACTTAAAAACTCAGAGTCATGATTAGTTAAATTGTCTTGAACAAACACATCTTATTTGTATGTTACTACATCAAATTTAACATCTAATGTTTGTTCTGCAGGCAGGAATTTACTGGGTTAACCTAATAGATCACTTCTGTGCTGGATGGGGAATCCTTATTGCAGCTGTTCTGGAGATAGTGGGCATCGTCTACATTTATGGTAAATAATTTGCATAGAAAATACATAATTAAACTAAGCAATCCCAGGAACAGTGTTTATCATAGAGTCACAGTATGGTTTTGGGGTGGAAGGGACTTGAAAGATCATCCTGTTCCAACCCCCTGCAATGGGCAGGGACACCTTCCAATAGACCAGGTTTCTCAAAGCACCATTCAGCCTGGCCTTGAACAGTGCCAGGGATATAAAATACTAATTACTGCAATGAAGAATTTATAAGTTAACCCTCTGAATAACAATAATATAATTTAAAAAACACTTTAATGCAGAACTGGAGAAACTGTCTTTGATGATTGCCTTTCTTAATCATTTTTGAGTAACCCCACCTGCAAAGGAGGTACCTGCTTTACAGTGAGCCTCATGATTGTCTTCCAACAGGAGGAAACAGGTTCATTGAAGACATTGAAATGATGATTGGAAAGAAGAGTCGTTTATTCTGGCTGTGGTGGAGAATGTGCTGGTTTTTTATCACTCCTGTGCTGTTAATGGTACGTGCACATGACTGGATTGTGTTAGTGTGACAGAACATAGTAACTTAATATTGAAGAGGTTTCTTTGTAAAGATTCAGGGCTGGCTTCTCAGGCTCTGTGTATAAAGATGGGCCACAGCTGTGCCAGTGAAGTGAACTATGGGCTGTCTCTGCTTTCTGATACACTCCCTCCTCCTTTGATCCTCTCCAGGAGAGGCTGGAGCCAGAGATGAGCTACTAGTGAGCTGGGTCTACACTCTCAAGGACTAACACAGGGCAATTAGATCCTCTGCCTTGGCAGCTGGATTGTCTTAATTTTAGACTGAGATTGGTTTGAACATCTTTTGAGGGAAATCCCATTTTTGGATCAGATATTCTGATGTTCTCCTGTCTAACTGAGACTTTTTAATGTCCTGTTGCTTGTCTGGTTTTTGTTATTCCTGTACTTCCAAATGTGAGTGTAGGTGGTTGGATTATGTTACTATAACAGAATGTATTAACATCCCCAATCCAGGAACAGTGGCAAGTCACTCTGGCCAGCACATTACCTGTAATCTGTCCAGACTATAGTTTATGCTGCTTAAAACTATTCAATTTCTGAAGCAATACTTGCCAATTTCTAATCTTAGTTTCTTTCCTGCATTCCTGTAAATGATGGAACACAGGAACACATAAAACATACAGAAAAGGGTACTGGGCTCAGCCAGCAATATGTATATTATCCAACATAACTTGATCTCTGGGTTCTCTTTAAATGTTATGTTTAAACACAAATATTCTTAGTGCATCTCAGCACTGGTGTCATTTTTCAGTCCTAGCCTTCAGTCATGCTGTTTGGTGATGACTGAACACCAAATCCTGCAGAACTATTCTCACGCTCAGAAAACAAGATGGAACTGTGCAGAACTTGTAAACTTGTAGAAGTCTTTTTATGAAACCAACTTGGAAGCAGTGCAAATTCAAGGTTGCTGGAAACCTGCTTTTCTCTCTTATTGTTTTTGCCATTTTTTTCTAGGCTATTTTGGTCTGGTCTTTGATCACATTTGCAAATCCCACCTATGGCTCAATTTTATACCCAACCTGGGGAACTGCTGTTGGCTGGTGCATGATCATTTTCTGTGTCATCTGGATTCCCATTGTTGCTATTGTAAAAATAGTTAAAGCTAAAGGAAACATTGTTCAGGTAAGGGCAAAAAACCGCACTGTCGTAGCCTCAAATCTGAATTTCTTTGGTATTATCAGGACCACCTGTGCTTTCTTCTCTAACACATTCACTACTTTGACATGTTTTTCAAATGGATTTTTAGACCAAAGCATTATCTCTGGTAGCTGCATCAAAGGTGCATCTACCCTACCATGTTCTGATAAGAAGATTAATTCCCTGGGAGTGCACACACACCATTCAAGAGAGATTTTTCATCAGTTCTATTGCTATTCTAGCTCCTTTAAATTCTCTGAAGAATTTCTACTGCTTTCTATCCCCATATAATTTTCTGGAGTTTTGCTTCCAGTCCCTCACAGAAGCAAGTGACAGATCTGAGATATTCTGCTCTTGGAGAGCTTTCCCAAACAGTTGTGTTAGTTACAGCTTTCCCTGCTCTTTGACTTCAGTGTCCAGAACCCACCAACCCCAAAGATATTTGGAATTATTTTAAATAACTTTGGTGACTTGCCATTTGTTGAGTTGCAGTGCATGTCTAGAGCTATAATTTTACTGAATTTTCAAAGTAGCCTGGACTAAAGTAAAACATGAAATGCCTCTTGGTTTTGCCTTGCAGCGCATTGTCAGCTGCTGCCGGCCTGCAGCAAACTGGGGCCCCTACCTGGAGAGTCACCGAGGAGAGCGATACAGCCACATTGTGGATCCCCAGAAGAAAAAGGAGCATGAGATTCCCACTGTGGCTGCTATCACATACAAGCAACATTGAGATGGCTGTTTGGATGACTGTTTTTTAGTATATATGTGGGTTTTGTCTTTTAATACTGGAAAGGTACTAGACAAAAAGAAAAAAAAAAAGCAAATTAACAGCCCTGCCCTATAAATCCAGCCCCCAAATGAAAGCGAGCCATATTATTTATTTTTAGTGCTTTAGTCTTTGGGGAGGAAAACATCAACTAGGCACTGAGATCTCACCAGATATGTAGGTTGAGAGGGCAGGATAATACATTGCAGGCTCCCCAGGCTGCTGGACTGGCCATGCTTAACCCCATCCAACTGGTATCCAGCTGGACTGCAGATACAGGTGTGGAGGAGAGTAAAGACATTCTGGTGCTCCCCAGCTGGAGCCCAAAGGTGCTCTGTGTGTGTGTGTGTGTGTGTGTGCCCTGAGGTGCAGTTGCTGCCTTCTGCTGTGCTCTGCCCCACCAGGGCTGCGCAGTCAGCAGAGGGGAATGGGTGTGCTGCTGCTTGGCACTGGAGCTCAGGGAACATGAATAATTCTTCTCTAAGCCTTGCTCAGTGTGCTGGGAGGCTGCTCAGGATCTGATGTTGAGTATGCTCTGTGTGTATGTGTGTGTTGTCTAAACAAATACAAATATTGAGTGGCAAAAAATTGCCATCACAGGAAATAAGGCTTAAACACGGTGAGAGGCAGGCTGCTTTCTATTTCTCATTAAAGAGCTATCTTCTGTGACATGCCCTGTGCTCAGCCCTCATCTGTCTTTAATTCAAAAACCTCATGTTTCCATGTTTTGTCATTAGGCTCTGCAGAATGAAAGAGTAACCATTGAATTCTGGTTTGTCTGCTCCCCTATTTTCATCAATGCTTTACCTATCAGGTTGTTTTCTGCTTCTTTTACTCAGATTTGGGTTTTCCCTTCCAAAGGAGACCCAAAGTGCTTTTTTCAAAGACTCAAACAGTGTTATGGTAGTGCCAAAAGAAACAGAACTTAAAGTGAAGGTTACAACTACCCTGTAGTGCTGTTATTCCAAAATTTGCTGAACTCATGAGATTAATGAAAAGTTATGAAGTTTGTAATGCAGTTGGAAACAAACTTGAGCATCTACATAGGCAGGAAGGGTTTGGGTGAAGAGAAACTGACTTCACTTGTAATACAAGTGAATCCAGATAAAGGGGGAAAAAGACTATGGAGAGAATGAATACATTTGGTGTGCTGAGGAACATCTCTCTCACTGTGATAATGGTTCCTTGGGAACAAAGCATTAGGGTGTTCAGCTGTCACTTCCTCTCAGGGCTTTGTCACTTTTTCTGGACATGAAGGAGTGTGGATAGTGGCTTTCTTGCCCAAGCTGCATATCTTGGTGTATATTTTATACTGGGAGTTTTTTGTGTGTTTTCTTCTTTTTTTTTTTTTTTTTTTTTGACAGATCAACACTTTATGGCAAACAAAATGTGATTTTTTTCCTCTGTTTTTAATGATTTTGGAACTGGAAAATAAAACATGATTTTCTGTTTTTAATGGGTTTGGACCTAGAAACTTTTAATTTTGTGTGTGGAGTTGGTGACCAAAAATGCTTCTATGATCCTAAGCCATTGACAGCTTGAACTGGAAAGATTCAACCTCCAGGAAGTCTTGTCTTAGTGCAAATAGTCTTGTTTTGGAGTGGGCTCAGAAAGCACAGAAAGTAATTAAATGGGAATTTAATAATTAATATTAAATGAGCCTGTACTAGAAGCTACTGAAGAGGACCCTTTTCTTGCACTCCAGCTGCTCTAGGATCGTGGTTTAGCCAGAAAAGAGGGCTGTCAGTAGCCTGGAGAGGCTGGGAGCAGGAGGGTGCTCCATCTGCTGGAGCTGACAGCAGTTCTTACCTGGGAAGGGACAGACTGGGAAGGAGAGGGAAGTTAATGAAGTAATGAGATGGTGGGGAAGGAGACTGGAAGGAGATTTCTGAAGAAGCTTCAGAAAGAATTCAGGAAGTTTTTTGCAAAGGAGACGCTGAAGGCTCATACCAGCCATCTGCTGCCCTGCAAGAAGCCCCTGCTGCTGCACACAGGGCTCACTTGAGGCTGCTTCTGCTCTAGACTTGTCTTACAGGCTTCTAGGGGTTGTTTTCATGATGCTGCCCTACCAAAGCCACCCAGAATGACAAATGGAGTGGGAAATGGCAGCTTCACTTGGACTAACTCTGCTTGCTCAAAGCCAGGCTGACTGATAATAGTCACAGATGCTATAAAAGGTTTTCTTCCTCAGTGAAACAATCTCAAGAAGGAGATAAATTCCTTGAACTAATTTATGAGTGTGCGACAACTCAGCTTATTATGAAAGAATAAAACTGTGTCTCAGTGAAGCACGGAGTCAGCGTGGAGGTGAAGTGTACGTGTGCATCTGAATGTGATGTGCAGCAGAGAAAGCACCAAAAGACAACCTAAGTGTTGCCTCTTTTCCCTAGGTTTTTTTTTTTTTTTTTTTTTTATGGAGGGAGGGTAGGCAAGTTTTTCTGAACTCATATCTAGCATTTATTCATTCCTTTTCTGTGCCTTGCAGCCCCCCCCTTTTTTTAATATTTTTGTGGGGTGGTTTTTTTGTTTGTTTTTTTTGGGAGTTTCTTTGGTGGTTTTTTTTTTTCCCCACTTTCACCTGCTGGTATCAGTTTCTCTCATTGGTGGAAGAAAAGGCACTTATTGAAACTCTTTTCTTTTCAGAGGACATGCTCATTCCAGGGCATTTTCTCCTAACATTTGTCTCCAAAACTGAGATAGATGGCTATTCACTATCTTTAGCAATTTTAGAACCAGATAAATGATGGGAACATAACTAGATGTTTGCTTTGAAGTCACAGGAGGAATGTTTTGCTCAATGCTCAGTACAGCTGTAGAGCTCCTTCCCAAAAGGTGTTGGTACTAAATGATTGCATGGCTTTAAAATAATTTAGAAAAACTAATGAGAAAGAACAGCACTCAACAAGATACTACTTCTGGTTCAGGAGACTTGGAGAATGTTATGCAAAGGGTTCTGTAATGCATCTATGGGTTTTATGCTCTTCCCTGGTGTCTAATCCAGGTTGGTGTCAGGGACAGGATCCTGGCCTGCTCTGGACCTGTGGTTTAATCTCATACAACTGTCCTGGAGACTAAACTTCAACCTATATAATTCATATTTGCAAACTTTAACTCATTTACAAGAAAAAGAAGATTGTTGCCAAGAGAAATGCACTGAATTTTCTCTCATGTGTCCTCTGCCAGACACAAACATTCACATTCAACAGAGTTTGGATACAATTTCATCTGGGCATCTCCCTGTATTGCACAATCTCCTGAGTTCCAGACTTTCATTATTTTCCTTCAAGCAATCAGGAAAGTAAAACCTCTTGGCAGAGTTTCTTACTATACTTTTAAAAAGTATGGAAACCATGACTTGCTTTGCTATGGGCAGCTTGAGTTCCACTGGGTGAAATCAGCAGCAAGCACCAATGATGGCAGATCCCCCTCCACCAGTGTTAATAAAAGTAAGGTAAAGAAAGGTAATTCCCTTTTAAAGATGAATTGTGGCATTTCAAGAAAGCAGAGACCTCATGTTCACCTCTACCACCTAAACTGGATGCCTGCATGGCAGCTTGTAGCTACACATACATGTTAGTAAAATACTAGCAGCATAAAGACAGATAGAATTTCCCCAGAGGTTCTGTGGCCAGAATGATTAAACTCAAGTAAATGGCCACCAGGAATTGTGGTCCTTAGTTTTACTTTGCTGAGTAATGTTGAAGTACTTCAAAAGCAGAAGAGGAAACTCCAGGTAAGACCCCAAAGAAGCAAACTCATGTCTTACGCCCAGGACAGGCTGGGAAAGCAGATGGCAGTGTGGGAAGGAATAACAGTGTTAAAATGCAGCTGTTGGTGAGAGAAAGGAGAATGCTTATGGAAAATCTAGAAATGTATACATTACAGTAAATTAATAACAGTGTTTGATGAAGACTAAAATAATGAGAGGAATCTGCCATATTCCACCTGTTCAGATAGAGCTACAGGGCTCTGAAATGACAGATCAAATTAAGGTGTCAGGTTAAAAGGCTGTAGTGAGAGACTGACTGCTGAGACATTAACCAGACTCTGGAGATGGTGACCTGGGAAAAACTACTGTGATGGTGAGCTACAGGGGGTCTGAGGCCCGGCAGCCCTGTGTGCACTGCTTCTTCTGTGATCTTGGAAAAGATCATTTGGGATTGCTATTTCCATGAAAATCAGTTGGGAAGGACTGTTTTGAAAATTTTCATCCAGGAAACTAGGTAGCAATCAGAAACAAAATTAATTTCAGGGGTTTTTTTTGTTTGTTTGTTTTTTGTTTATTTTTAACACCTTAAAAATGTTCCTATGAGCATTTCTGTATAGATAAAAATGTTTTAGGCAAGCTTTGGCCAGTCTGTTTCCCTTAGGTGGGGACACAAGAGCCTGGATGTTAGTGTGGAGCTATGGGGCAGGAAGTATCTAGCCTTGTTTCCATCATTTGCCTTCCAGGCCAGATAAAGCTTGTGGCTGTGCCATGCCTGTGGCCACCTTCTGGCTTTGTCTAGGTGATCATGCTGCTGAGGGAATCCTGAAATCCAGACTCTATGGTTGAGAGTAGACCTCTGCCCTGAGCTGCCAGAGAGTCAGTTTGTTGTCATCAAATGAGAACAGTCTACTTGTGCTGGGATGATCTGGGATGATGCTCCTGTCATTAAGATGTTGTGAAACTGTACACTCAACTTTGGAGATGCAGACTTTTATTAAATCTGGGATTTACAAAATAAAACCAAAAGGAATGGGAGTTAAGGGGGAAAAGGCACAAGCAAGGAGAGACATCAGTAAACTGGGAACAAGCAGAGTTGGACTGTCCAGCTCCTGTCTTGGAGTTTCAGCAGGGCTAGCTTCAATAGAAGTACCATAAGGCACAGGTATTGGTGGAGAAGCACCTTTATCTGCTTTAAAAGCTGTGCTCCTCTAGAGCTCTGAAATGCCACCAAATATGTGCTAGGAACTTCACTTTCACCAGCCACAGCACTTGCTGAGGATGCGGGCTGGCCAGTGGCATTATCTTACTGAGGAACATTGAATATAGGATCCTTCTGCACCCCAAACCCTTACAGAACCAGCTAGTGCTATACTTTGTCTACTAGATGTATTTTTCCAGCTTCAAAGCTTATACTTTTATGAAATATGAATGAATATGTGTTCATTTGCTCCTTCATTTCATCTTCCTGAGGGCCACTGATAGTGCTTAAAACATGCCTCCTGTGTGTATATGTGTGTGTGTGTGTGTGTGTATGACAGATTTTTGCCAGTGTGAATGAAAGAGGCAAACCAACCTCATTCTTTGTGCTTTCTATAACTGTCTGGACTGCAGACATCCAGAGCCCAAATCCCTCCCTGCTGCATGAGGGTGCAAATGGCTTCAGAAGCAGGGGTTGCTCTGCTCTTGCTGAATCCCAGTGCTGCATCTCAGTATTCTTGTTCTCCTGTCATTAGGAATTTTTTTTTTTTTTATTTGTTTAGTTTTAGTTTTATAAAGAATGTACAAATGATTTTCTTCTTTTGAGCCTAGACACTGTCTTCAGTGTAGAGAATCGAGAAATTTCTATATTTAAACTCTGTTGCAGCAACATGGTCATATTGATTCCAGTTACCAACAGCAGCATTGCTTAATAGCTGGAGTCTGAGCACAGGCTTTGGAGCTGGTTGCAACAACAGAGTCACCTTTTCATCCTGGAAGTGATGAATGGCTTAGGCATACTAGGCAGGAAAATAAAACCTGTCACTGGAAGACAGATGAGGGCAGTATTTCCCTTTAATGTCAGGACATATGTGTTCCTCTCTGAATAGGTTTTCATCTTATGTGGGCTGTTAAGATTCTGAGCTCCTTCCCGAGGAGCCTTGCCAAATGTTCTGCTTCTTCATATAAAATTTGGGATCCACATTGCTGGTGACACATGCAGAAAGTATAGGAAAAGCAGAGGTTGTCTTCACAACTCTGAGAATTCATTTATGTTAAGGAAGTTTGCTGCCCTTATCTGATATTTTCTTTAGCATTTCTGTTTTCTATTTGTTTGTGTTTTGGGATTTCTAGGGGGGTGAAGCTGTTTTTTTAAAATAATTATCTACAGTGACTGGTGCATTTCCTGTTTCTCTGCTTTTTAGAAGGAGGAATAACAACAGGGAACTGTGTTAAAGAAATGACAGTGCCACAGAAGTGGACAAAGGTCCTGCTTTTTTGTGTGTTGATGCTGTTGCCTCTGTCTTTGTAGTTATCTTGCATCGTGAGCAGGCTGAGAATGATATTTAATAGTTGGGATGGGGAAGGAACTGTCAGGACTGATACTATTGGTCCTGAAAGGCTTTTCCCAAAGATCTGGCTCTGATTTTTGCACATATCACCAGTGTACACAGCATCCTCTATTGTTCTCAGCGTCCTCTATTGTTCTTGGGATGTTTAGAGTTTGCTCCTCTGAGCCAGATAGTAGCCACAGCATTCCCACAGCCAAGGTGACTCTGTAAGACCCAGCCAGGCATGGTTAAATCCTCTCCCTCTTCTCAATGCAGTGCTGCAATAGATGAGTTCTTATTTTACCTCTTGGGCTTTCAGCTGACAGTTGGATCTCCTGGGCTGTTCTGCATGTGGCAGCACTGAGCCCACAGCACCAACTGCTCGTTGGAGTGCAAAGATTCATTAGCCTGCATTTATCAGCTCTTGCCAGGGAAATGGTGAATAATGAAGCCTGGTCCAGGTAATGAAACGATCTCCTTCTCTCATCTGATTACATTGCTGCTTATTATTTCCTCGGTGTGTAATTTTACTTCTCTGGAAACTTGTTTTGTAAACACTAATGACTGTGCAGCTGTGGCCCAAAGTTAAACCAGCACTGCAGGAGCCTGGAGAGCTTTGTGGCCTGGCTGTTCTGCCTGTGCTTCATTGGGAGGGTGGGGACAGCTCCTGCCCCAGTGATGGAAGGTACAAGGAGCCCCATCAAAAAAGGTGCAGCCCTTGGCATTCAATGGGAGCAGCTTATTCCCTTTGTTCAGGTATCAGTGTTGTGCTTCAGCCTGACTGCCCTTCATCTCTGGCACTGAGTTTCTCAGAGAGATATCTACCATGATGCCTCTCCATTTATAATCAGTTAGCCAAGAAAAAGACATATTCCTCTCATTTCTTCATTGATTCCTTTTCTTCTGGAATAATTCTCTTAAACAAGCAGAGTACTGCAGGCTATTCCAGATGTTTTATATGAGAATTCTAAAACTGTTTTCTCTCTACTGGAATGACTTTTCTTGTACATCCTAGAATTACATCTGCTTTTTCCATGGCAGCATTCATTTGGCAGCTTGGTGTCATCCTGAGTTCACCACCTGACTTTGCCCCATGTGCTCTTTGTCCCACTGATACAACATCAGAAGGTCTTCTAGTCTTCTTAGGCCCCCACTTTAGCTACTTCCTTCTCCAAATTGTCTTTGTGGAACCTCCAGTTCTCCAAGGATAGTATTTGTACCTGTGAGAGACTTTTTTTGAAGGTTAAGCAAATGAGAGGTGCCAATCTAACGTGGGTAGCACACTGGAAACGTCTCATATATCCATAATAAACTCTTCTTGGGTAAATCCCTCCTTCAGTAAGACAGCTCTTTGCCATGGGTTGTGTATGTGTTTCCCTGACATGCACAGTCCAAAAAATGCAGGACAGTTCGGAGTTACTGTTGAAGAAGTAAAGTCCTGTTTATGTAGGATGTAATTTATTTTTAAGCAGCTCCTTGCCCCTCTGCAGTCATTATTCATCTTCTCAAGATGAGTGTCTCATTTCCTTCCTCATTATTGCTTTGCCAGACTACATAGGAGCAGGAGGAGCTGCCTGGTACTCCCTTGAGCCAGGCACTGCACAAGCAAGGAGCAGAGGAGTCAGCAGCACGAGTGAAGTCACCCCTGAGCTGTGGTTTAACAAGGAAACAAGACAATATTCCTTCACCAAAGCCCCCAGGCCACTATGCAGAGACTTGTGTGACAGATTTTCACTCTCCTGCCCTCTCCATGTTCACTTGGGTGGCTGTGCATCTCTTAGGAGATGTGTTTCCCTGTGGTCCCTTTGGTCACATAAAAGTTGCTGGAAGCAAATCTCATCCTATGTGTAGGCTGTGTTTTACCCAGGAGCATTTTATGGTCTCCTTAGGAGGATTGTCAAGAAACAATTCATATATTTGAGGAGGCACTTGGCTCTGTTATGGTTGCTATGTTGTTCATTACTGGTGCAAATTATGCCCAGGGCAGTGTCTCCCACTGTGTTTCCTGAGATACATGTGCTTCTGCATTGATTATATATCTTTTCAGCCAGTCATTGAGAGGGAAATTTAACCCCACAATGGAGGGGGTCCTAGTGATTTCAGCCAGTTTATTGGCCTGACTGATGGTATATGACTTCTCTGCAGGAGCTGAAAAAATTTGAGTCATCCTTGTATTAAAACAAGTGCGGGGAAAAGAAATTTCCAGACAGAATGGTTCAATCCTTTTCAATTAGAGGAGGTTTTTTTTTTTCCCCTAAACTATTGACTAATGGACTGAATTTTTTGTAAATGCATCTGTTTTTGAAGACAATGCCATTTTTCTTAGGAAAGAAAATTATTAAGTGACAAGGGAACAGCAAGTCTGTCCTTGTCAATGTGTTTTTCTGGCTCAGCTGGGGAAACAGGTGTGGAAAACATTTAAATTAAATGGTTCTCCAAACTCTGAGTCAAAATGTAAACTGTTAAGATACTGATGGCTTTTTTTTTCTTTGGGTTTTCACACATTTTTGCTCTACAGTCCAACTGTGCAACATTCCAGAAATCACTGACCTGGTGCAAACTCATTAGTGTATTATTTTCCCCTAGTAATAAAAGCTGTGACTGCATCACAACACCCCAAATATTTTTGATGATTTTCCATGGGTTCTGTGATCTTTGCTGCTCTCATTTGGCTGCTCCCTCATGATGCAGCTGCACTTGGGGCTACTCCATCTTTCAGCTCATGCATAGGCAAATGCTGCACATCAAGTTGCCCTGTGCTGGACCAGACTTTGGGAAAAGTCAAACTGGGGCTTTGCCAGAGCAATTGCTAACTTTTGTTTTGCTGTCATGAGCTTTGTCCTTCTGACAAGAGCTGTTATAAACCCTGCACCTTGTACCCAGGACATTTTAGACCCATTTCAGGTTCCTTTACAGTGTTTGCTTGCAGAGATTAGTGACTCCAGCTGTAACTCATAAGCTCCACTGGATTTGGCTCCTATTAAGACAATTCTTAACTGCATTCCTGCGTCCAACAAATATTCTATTGTATCCTCTCTAAAAACACAGAACTGATGGGAGGAAACAGCAAGTGTGGCTTATGGGTCCTCTTGTCTTACCTTTTCCTCTAAAGAAACTGATGTCAAAAGGCTCATATGGTGTGAATTAGTCAAGATTTACCAGAGACAATGGAGCTTGGGCTTGGTTTTGTTCATTTGTTTATTTAAATACTATGGTTTAATATCTTATTTATGATTTTTAGGCAAGATTTTTCAAATGGTAGTGGTGCTATAAAATTTGGAGGAATAGGGACAGTATTGGCAGAAAAGGCAGGATATCTCACTAATGGGATAGAGGAAATTTTTTTTTTAAAGCAAGGTTGAAGTTTAACACACAATAAGGGTAAGGGTAAGGATTCTTTCATTGTTTTGCTTAATTGACAACACTTAAGATTATAAAAAATATGAATCCAAGTGTTCTGAGTTGATGAAGGCCTCATGCTGATGCTTGTGTAAAGAACTCTTCACAAATCCTCAAGTTCGGTTTTGTTGTAAGATGCTGTAACTATTCCTTTGTTTGACCTGGCCATGGTGAAGAACAGTTAAGGAGCTTTTAGTTCTTGGGATTTGCATTTGAGTTTCCTTAGGGTAGCCTAATTCCTGATATGGGGAGGAGGTGACACATTTGGAGAGAACTGAAGCCCTGAGAGTGCTGCTCCCTGGGGATCTGGAGAGGAGGGACAGTTCTTGGGCTGGGAGTCTGCAGGTGAATGAGACATTTCAAAGCAATTCGTTACTCTTGCTTTGTTAAATTGTGCTGCTGGAGAACATCCAGTTGCATGAAAAAATATTTCCTGACTTAGAATTTCATAAGCCACAAGCCCATCTAGGATTGCTGTTTTTCTTAACCAGGAACCAAGACAGAGCTCTGCTGCATATTTAATTAGATGGAGGAAGGCAAAGAATTTTAAGATAAGATTATCTCCTGTTCCCCATCACAGCTCTCATGTAAGAAGTTTTCATGGCATGCAAACCAGAGTCTGATGGTAAGCCACTTGTTTTTGAGAACACTGAAAACAGCTTTGAAGAGTAATACTTTTTTTTTTTTAATACTCATATGAATTCTTTTCTGTGTATGAATAAAAAGATTAGTTATGCATTATTATGAAAATGAAAAAGGAGGTGTAAAGAAATATATGGAAACCTGGGGCTCTTAGAGGAATAAACACTTTCATTCCTATGGCTGTTGAAAGCAGCAGAAGAAAGATAAGTGAAGAGAACCTGAATCCAAGTTTCTCATTGCTGCAATAACTGTAACAAAAATCAGAATTAAGGCACTGGGAATAACAGTATGAAGTCAGCTATAAACCAGAGCAATGGAGTTTCACAAACACTAACTAGGTTTATATTGTGATCTCTCAGTTCCAGTTCTGCAAAGGTTTTTGAGTATGTTTAGGCACTGGCTGCTAGCCCTTGATGTGGAGGCAGCTGAAGTAGCAGAGCTTGAAGTGGAAGAAGGGTTGTGAAGAGGACGCAGAACCAGGATGGAGTCCTGTGAGGTTTTCTGTTCAGTTTAAATCTTCAGTGTTGGCAGCAGTGTGCAGCAAGTCTTGCAGCTACATATCACTCTCAGACAGAAACCAAAAATGTCATGAGTCTGCACCAGCACAGCTGCAGACCATCTTCTGCTCTGTCTGAGCTAGTCTGGTCCCTTGTGACTCAAAACCCTTCAGATCTGTACCCTCCCCTTGCAGTGAGGTCAGAGGAAGCCTGGGCAATGCCTGTAGAGCTAGTCAGTGCTTTCTATATTGTCCAGGGCTTGCTCAGGAGTTGGGTCCTGCTCCCCTCCTGGCAGAAAGATGCTGAAGGCAGAGGAGATGGTGCTTTAGATCCAGTTTTGCTAGTTCTGTATCTCTGATCAAGTTGTTACTCCTATTCAATCAACTCCTTACACATGATCTTAATGGTTATGAAATTCTGGCTGCACTTTGGTGCACTGATGAGTCACTGATGGGTATCAAGTGATGGCTTGGTGTGGGGAGTGACTGGATGAGCCTCCTGCTGTAACCTGGGCAAGGGGGATGTGCACTCACTGAGATAGGCACAACACATCTCTAAGGAGATTGGAGTTCATCACGCTGCTCACAAGTCTACCTTGGTCCAAGAACATTCTCCATCTCTCTGCTGTTCAGAAAGGGATCTAAGTTGCTCTGGGCCAGAGGGATATCCACACTGTTGAAGAGAAATTCCTGGAATTCCTAACACAGAGGTGTCTATAGCTTTCATACACTGCACTAAAACTCAGCCTGTCATTAAGCATTCATGGTTCCAGACAAACAAGTAAAATTCAGGAACAAGTAAGTGCCTTTGTGGTTTTCTGAGGACCTCTGTGTCTTTGCACTTCCAAATACTGGCATAATAAATCCTGAAGTGCCTTTTTGCTCACAGCAGACATGATTAATACAGCTGTTAGCTGGCGTGTCTGCTAGAGGAAACAATTGGCAACCCCTAGGTGGATAAGCAACAGAGGCCTGCAACCCCCACCGTTTTCTCACGTTTTGAGAAATTAAGACATAATATAAAAATGTTCTTTTTTATTTCTTCAAATCCATAATCAGATATGACATAAAGAATAGTCACTTCTGCAATGAGTATTTTGGAGAGTGCCTGTTAGAGTGAAGACGCTTTAATGTTTTGCACAGCTGGAGCCTCTGTGGGGTCAGGCAGGTCCAAGTGTGACACAAGCACTAAGGCAGCACATCCCATCCACTGCCCACAGCCCCTCCTGCCCTCCTGGGGACTGAGGGATGTCCACATGTACAATGCCTTTTTTCACTCAGCAGCTCTTCCACAAGATGAGAAGGGAGGTTGTGGGAATGCTCAGGCATACTTCAGGCTATAAATGCGTCTTTCCTCATACCCATTTTACCACAGGGAAATCCTGAGCAGGACACAAATATTCTCTCTGACTTTACCAGCTTTTCCTTCTGCTTTTTTTTAACATAATCACTTCCACTGATTTCTTCTTGTTTGCAGGTCTTGGTTGCAGCTGGAAGCTCAAAACACTGTTTATTTTCTGTATGAGTTCCTAATCTGGAAATGGATCTAATTTGCTTTACCAAATTACAAGTGAATTAAGATGAACACATTGGGCTATGTCCGGATACATTGTGGTGCTTTCATGAAAGAGGAAAAGCCACATTTGTCACTACTGTGATTTTCTTCTTTCCTCAGTACCATTAACACCATGTTCCCAAAAAATATAAAACATCTCCATAAATGATGGTGTTTTGTCCTTGGGGCAGAAGTTGAGGAGCCAGAACTGCATCTGTTTCCCATCTTTCATCCTTTTAGCCCCTTAAGAATATCCTTGCCCACACCTGCAATACTCTTCCCTTACAGTCCCCCCTGTTGCTCTTAGACACATTTTGATTATCTGCAATATTGCATCTGACAGTATTGCTAAAAAGTTCTGAAAATTTTCCTTTTGGTAACTGCTTCCTCACTTTTGAATGGAATTCTTACCTTACCCTAAATCAGCTTTAGGGCCTTGTATGTCTAAAGAGAGTAAATACCTCACAGCTCCAAATGAAACAAGTATTTTGCATTTCCATTTCCTGACCCATCAGGAAGAATTTTGTGCAAAATGCAGGAGAAATGTCAAAGTGATAAAATAGCATTGGTTGTGGTTCTTTCTCTGGTTAGATCAGTTGGTGTTATGGAAAACATTCAGCACTATCCAGACTTTGTGGAGGGCAAATACTTTATAGGTATCACTACATTTCAATGACAATTTTACTGACTGACAAATACTACATCAGCTGAGGTTTTTGTTATAATTTCTTAGTTTACTGTTTTAAACCTGAAGCATATCTAAAGTATAATTCTTGGCTAGGAAAGTTTGCAGTCTGCATGTGAGATGGACTCCCTATACTGCATTTATAGGTACAGACATCAACTTTATTTTCCTGCCACCAAACCACATTTATTCTGAAATGCAGTAAACACTGCTCCTTTTCAGAAAATCTGTTTAAAGCAACTGATTTGCAAGATTATTTTGTAGCTGAGAACTCTAACAGCTTAACCAGCTGTGATAATTAGCACTCACTAAGCCTGTCTTTGGGGAAATACAGAACACTGTCTTATTTTAGTTCTTCCATAGTAAGGACTGAGAAAAAATGTTCATAGCCACTGTTCTCCTGAGCAGCTTCTTGGGATGGGGAGCCTGGGGCAGAGTCGGGGCTGGGCATGAGCTGCCACAGTGGTGATTTCTGCCTGCCCAGCTCCCAGGGTGTGTAATTTTGGTAAACACAGGTGATAAATTTAAGTCATCATCACGATGCAAAACCTGTTGGCAATTAAGAGTGGAAGTGCATGCTACAACCTTCTTACAGGAAGGGCTATTTTTACTTTAATAAGTCCTAGAAGCAGCCTCCTGGGCTCCTACCCAGGCTGGTGGGGCAGTGGTGGTCCAGGGCATGTCCCATTGTAGTGTGGCTTCTTGGGTGCACCCACCTGGATGTATGTACTGGGTGAGGAGTCTCAGATGCCTTGCAATGACCACTTGTACAGGTGTTCATTGCAAAAGGCAGGGTTTGAGCTAGCCATTGCTTACTGTGTTTTTCAGGGTCTCTCTGCCACTGTCCTTGTTGTTGCCTGTTATTGGGCTTGTTTCCATCAAGAGGAGCCAGAGCACTTTTCTCACTGTGCTGTGGGTGAAAGCATGCAAATGGCATTACCGTGGTAGCCTGATGGGGTGTAATGTATCATCATTAGAGTGCAGCAACGTCGTACCCAGCTTGCATGAGAACAACTGCCAGTCTCCCACCAGGCTACATTTTAGCAGACATCATCTCTCCATCAGTGATTTCAGGAGAAACTGTTGAGGAGTTAGCTACTTGTGCTGCTGGCAGTTTGCTTAACTCACTAGTTGGGCCATTTAAAAGCATGATGCTCACAGGGTGAGATGTTGCCGTGGGCTTGGGGACTTCAACCCCACACCATTTGCCTTCTTAATCAGGAAGTTTAGAAAAGAAGTTTTAGTTTAAAACTACCAAAATTAAAGGGAAGAAAGTCAAATTAAATAAGCTGCAAATGTAACAAAGCACTTCACACCAGCTGCTGAGTCTTTTTGACATTAGAAAGCACATTTAGCTTCCACAGAATATAAAAGTGTAATTTTAAACTTTCAATTCTTTTCCCTCTCTATCAACAGCTCTTTTCCCCTTTTGAAGCTTAGCTCATTGCTTTTTACAAAATCTCTTACAGGTAAAGAAGCTTTCAGGAATGAGAGAAGGCCTACAAGTGTTGATAAAAAGGTGCTAGTATGGTCAGGACGCTTTAAAAAGGAGGAGGACATTCCCAGGCACATATCGTAAGTGGACTTGTCAGAATGATTCTTTTGCCTGTGAACACACAGATTGAGACCCCAGTCTGCATTACCCAGAACTGTGCTCTTATGGGGGTTAGTGCCTCCCCCATACTGGTGTCCAAAACTAGCTGTAAATAATTCTACCTCTTGTAACTTTTTGTCATTCCCTGTGAGGTAAACTGGATTTGCTTATTTTAGTTATCACAAATTTCAGACTAAGCTGAAACATATTTTGCAAGACAAGTGGCTTTGAAAGTCAGAAGCTACCATGATAAGATATCATTCAATCTGGGTTTTTACATGCTTTTTAAGGTTTTATTGATTAGTGGTTAATAATGCTGCATAACTTTTAATTAGAAGCTGGGGCTACATACAGCTTTGGTGACAGACTTGTGCAGTGAGTTCCTCCTGTATGGGCTGTGGTTTCACCTCCTTGTTGAGATATTTTGTTAAAAGATTGTCACTCAGTTTTAGAGTCCTAATGCTTCTGACTTGTGACATCCTGGGTTCTCCTTCAGCTGTCCTTCCCCTTGCAGGTGTGAGTAAATCCATGGCTGGATATAATTTCGGGGATGGCTCACTGCCATGCTGCAGTTTCTTGAAAACATGAATTGTTGGTATATGCCAGGAATTACTCATGGAAGGTGGTGGAGATTTTCCAGTGATGGATGGGGCTGTTCAGCTGCTTGGGAAGAAAACTCCTGGATGGTGCAGTTGTGTGCTCTGACCCAGTCAGCCTCCCACCATGGGCTGATGCTTGTGGGGCTGATGCCAACTGCCTGGAAGAGGCTGTGCTGTGATAGGTTTTTCATTCCCTGAGGGTGGCATTGCCTGGCTCTTGTGGCATGGCCCCAGTGTCTCCTGGTGCTGCACAGCACCCCATGGCCTGCCCTGCAGCACCCAAAGGTTGGCCCTTTATTATTATAGTGGAAAGACTTTCCCATCCCTGTCATTTTACAGGTGTTCACTCCCTCGCACAATAAAATAATACAGGAGAGCAGGAGTTCTTAATCCTATTATTACTGATGACTTTTAACCTAAATCTTTTCCCCACAGGCTAATTTTTACAGTTCTCCTTTAAGCAGTTGCAGAAAGAGAAGGCTAAATGCCATTGTACGTTGACAGGAAGTAGCTGCAAGACTTGAGAATTCATTACCCATCTCCCCATGATCCCATTTCACACATGCTGCTGCAGAATGGAAAGTCTGCTCTGTCCTCCACAGGTCTGAGGTCCTTGACACTACAAGGAACATTGCCAGGATTAAGGTTTGCTACATCATGATTGCACTGACTGTGCTGGGCTGTGTGGCCATGATCATCACAGGCAAAGAAGTGAGTATTGTTTCTGAAGGAACTGGTTCACTTAATGTATGGTCTATGGATGTTCTTTGGAAATAAGCACCTGGGTGACAGATAGGTTTGAGAATACATACACATGAGCAATGTATGCACAAGGTCTGTATCACCCCTTCTCCAGAGGAGACGCTGGCATTGGAAAGCACAACCTGCTGATTGATGTTTTGCTCCTGCCATAAACCTGTGCAGTGCAATGCTCTATATGACTGTCTCTCAACAGGAGGCTGGGCCAAAGGTAATGGAATAGCTCAGACAATGTCAATGGATCCTCATTGTGCCTGACATCTGTCAGCCATGAGGCTCCTGTGGTCCTGCCTGCCTGGCCTGGATGCCACCATGGTCACCAAGAGCTGTGACTCTTCTCCCTATCCCACCCCACTGCTGGGTCTCCAGTTTGACTTGCAATTCCAGTGCACCTGTAAACAATTTAAAGTGTAATTCTCCTGCTAATCAGAGCTGCAAATGCTGAAAATGTGGTATAACAAGGAAACAGATTAACTTCCATCACTGCAAAATATCAAAAAGGACAGTGAGGTGTCAAAGGAAGTGGTGCAGATGTGGGGAAATTTAGTGGTGGCAACTGTGTGCATGCAGTGATTTCCACCAAATCATTTTCAGGCTGCGAAGAAGCATCAGACTCTGCTGAGGGTGAATGCAGAAAAGAAGGCCAAATGGAGGGCTGAAGTGGAGAAAGGTCAGGAGGCAGCTGTCGGGAAGTCACAATGATTTGGAACAGATTTATTTTAACATAAGAAGATAAGTGATTTGCTCATGTGGCATGTGGACCTGTCTTCCTTTAACTCTTAAGAGCTTTTTTTCTGCTTTTTTCACTGAAACTCTCAGAGCCAAGACTCCACTGCTTAAAAACTGCTCTGTCCAAACTGGGAACCCCCAATGGAAACTAACTGCTTTTTGTGGCTTCTGATCTTTGGCACCAGGCCCAGCTCATATACAAAAAATCTCTTTCAAAGTGCAAAGCATGGAAAGGACAAATGCAGGACTCCCCAGCTCAGGATCAGCTTTTTATGGTGCTGCTGGTGCTCAGGTCTCCTCAGTCAGAAGAACATGGCCCTACATCAGGGAGCAACACGTTCAGTGCAAGGCCTCCAGGGCAAACAGCCTTGGCCAAAGTGACCCAGAGCAGGGGGAAAAGCAGTCTGAAATATGTTTTGCAACTACAAACCTGTCAGTTATCTCTCTCTCTCAATAATCTTTGAGCCTGCTGCCATCACTGTCCCCTCTCCCTTTTTGGAGATAGGAAATCCCAACATTTCTTGGGATGCTGTGGCCAGGGGAGAGGGAGCACATGAGCATGAAGAGGGTCTGGGAAGATGGAAGAGTGTGAACAGACCCTGATGACTGATTTGGGCCAAAAGGGGCTTTGGGCCAGAGGAGATGGTGGTGGTGTGGAGTGGTTCCTGTGGGGCAGCCCAGATAATCCATGCCTGCTATAGGGAGCCTGGCCTGGAGACATCTCTTGTCCTGTAGCAACTCACTGGTTTTCCCTTTCATCTTCTGCTTCCAAGCATTGTCACTAAAGTTGTCTAGCACTTGCTTAGCTGTGATTTTAGTCCAGAGTAATTGTTAATACATGGTTTGCTAAAACTGGATTCTTTTTAATCATCATAGTTCATTAACTCATAATAAAACAGCTGTCCAATTACATCTAAAACAAACGCATATCTTCACAGCTTCATTTAGAGTGTCACCAAACTCCCTGGGATGGTGCTTAACAGATGGGAGAAGTCCTAATGAAATATTGAAAATTACATTTTCACAAAATTACTTTACTTCAAGACAGGCCCCAGCTCTTGCCTGTGGGTGCTGATGCTCTGATTTCCCAAGTGTCACGTGTAACCCTTCAAGACCTGTAATGCTGGCTGGTGGAGCTGGATGTGCTGCATGGAGTCCCAAGGTAAAAAGCAAAGTAAAACCCAGCCAGTCTACCCCAGCTGCTACAGGAGATGCTGTAGCCATGCTCAGCCTTGGGGCAATGTCCTGAGCATCACACTGGTGCTTGGCCTTTCCAAGGTTTATTACTTGGAGCAGTCACCTTGTACTCCAGGGGAGTTGGGAAGCTCCTGCTCAAGTTTCTGTGGTTTATTCTGTCAAAAATCACATCCATTTGTTGCTGAACTGTCACTGTATAAACAAGCTGCTGACAAAATTGGGCTGAGGCATTGGCAGGTGGGCAGCAGTTGCTGGGCTCTGGGATTCCATCTTCTGTGCCTGTGGTTTTTGGTCAGTTTTTTCCCTCTGGTGCTTCTTAGGAGCACTTCTCTCCATGCTGCACACCTGTTTAGGGTCAGGGGGTCACATCTCCAGGCTTGCAGTCCTTGTTTCTTACTCACAGCCCCATGCAGTACAGGTCACCAAAAGTGATGTCTGGTCCCTGTAGTATTCCTCACAGAGCACATCTCGGGGAAGTGAAATAATGGTCTGGGACAAGAGAGTGAACAAGTCTCTGCTGAGAAGGCACTTTTGCTTCACAGGTAATATGGGCTCTTTCATTTTACATGACCTGGTTTTCTTGGTTAGTGCAATAAACTGCAAGAATTACCGCAAAGTTAGTGCTCATTTGGGGATAAAGTAAAAGAGCTTGCTCAGTCTCTCTTTTTTTTTTTTTAATTGCTCAGATTTTTTTTTTTTTTAATTCTTAAATGACTTTCACGTGGCCTTTTTCAGAATGTGCGTGTAGCAATTAAAGGAACCATTTTGATGCTTGTAAACAAATCCATATCCATGTTCTGAGCTTCCCTGACTTAAGCAGGAAAGGAGATGGCCATAGCAGTATGTAAAGAACAAGAAAATAAATTGTTACTTGTTCCAGTCTCTGCTCTGCACTCCCCTCTGCCTAGGAAAAAAACCTGCTGCAGTTGTGAGCTATTATTAGACCTTCTTAAACAGCTGTAGTCTCTGCCTACAGTGCATAAACCTGCCACATTACACATAGTCATTAAGAAAAAAATCAATTTTTCCTCCCTAAGCTACTGGGAAAGCATCTGAGTGACCAGATGACCCAGGTGCTTTTGGGCTCTAATAAAGAGCTATGACTATTATGTAGGGAAAGATCCCTTACCAGTGCCTACATCATTATTTATTTCAATATCATAATACTCCCCCAAAAATCAATTGGACTGACCTCTGGCTTGCACTTGGTAAGTGGTGGGTGGCTGCTGGTGTAGCATAGCCTCAGCTGGAGTCTCCCCTGTATAAACTGGACATGCCTCTCCAACACTGGGACTTATCACTGCTTGTTAAAATCTGTTTCCACCTGTGTCTGCAAAGTCCTTTGACTCTCCTCTTGAAAAGCCTGTAATTAACACAGAGTCCTGAATGTATAATTGGCTGACCCTCAGCACCTTATAGTTGTGAGTTTCTTTATTTTCCCTCCCATCTGAATTGCTTCAGTGTCACACCTGATCCTCCAGGCATTTAAAAAGGGATGGGAGGTGTTATTGGCTAGGAGCTATTCTTCCCTTTTTAATAAGGTGCTTTGTGCTTCACCAGCCTGGCCCTGAGGAGAGAGGCCAGTTCCTTTCTGAGGCAGGGGATAGGGCTGAGACTGTGCTCGTTTGCTGTGGTGCACAGAGAGACCAAAGGTGAGTCCTTTCAACTCTCACCTCCTCGTTTACTGCTCTGTATTTGGAGGGGGGAGGATTCTTCTTCCCTTGCAGGACTTTTTCTGCTTTAATGAATTCTTGTATGGCAATGGTTAACAATGGTGGTTAGTACCACAGAGATTTGCATTACAGTAACAATTACTGGGGAAGCTCTTCTGTAGTAGCTGGGGTTGATCTAATTCTGCTTCCATTAAAACCAGTGCTGAAGTTCCTCCTGGCTGTGGATTAAGGTTATCATCCGTTACTTTTTGAAGTTTCAGTGATTTCCAGAGACTTAGCTTCCCCAGGGAGTCAGACTGCTGCAGGGAAGAGCTGGGTGCACTGAGCTTTCTTCCTCCAATGTGGTGAGATCAAGCTTTTATGGGAGGCTCTGCATCATGAGCCTCCCAGTATACCAGAGGAAAAAAGTCTGAGCTCAGTCAGGAGATCTCAGTCCCTTCATTTTACCTCTTGTTTTGACCTTCTCAGGGTCAAAAATAAATCAAGTGTCTAGTGACACTTGCTTGTTTTAAGTCTAAATGCACACAGCTTCAGCTTCCAGGCATTGGACATTGTCTTCAACATGGAAACTTTCAATCCAACTCTTCCCTGTGTTTTAACCAGTAACTCCTCAGCTGTTGTTTGCAGTTTAAGCTGCTATGCTTAAAACACTTGGAGTTTCTAACCATTGCCTGGTGGGTATCATTGGCTCACTGACCAGTTAAGTGAGTAACACTACAGTGAATTTTTTCCTGAATCAAGTGATTTACTACATTAGTAGCCTCATCATAAACAATCCAAATGGATTGCTTTTGTTGGTTTTAGCATAGAATCAATAATCTAGTACTCTGCAGAAAGAAGGGATGTAAAAGCTTCCCAGATTTTACTGACTGCCCTGGAAAATTAAAAAGGACAATGACTATGCATCAGAAACAGGTTCTCCTCTGTCTGTGGCCAAGGCATCAGCACGTGCATGAGCAACATGGCTAGATATTCCTGCAAATCTGCTTTTTTTTTTTCTAGGATTGCCAACGATCAGTTCAAAACAGCTTCAAGGCTAAAGGTCTCCTCTGGGTAACATGCAGTGATGGTTTGGATCTGTAAAGGGACTCCTTACCACAAAGATCTTTGCTCCTTCTTACCACAAAGATCTTTCCAGCTTGGAGCAGCCTCCTGATTTCTCCCGTGCTCAGGATCATTGCAGCAAGTTAAGTGGTGTCTGCTGCCACCACTGACACTGGGATTCTCATGACCACCATGATTTCAGAGCTGGTTTAAACACACTGTCCTGCTTGGTTTTGGCATGGAGTCATTCTAGCCTAGCAGGAAAGCAAGGCCAGTGTTCAATAATTGGAATTAATTAATGAATCATTCATTAACGCATTTAGATAACATTAAAGCAATTTTCCATGGTTAAGTAGCTTGATGATTGTTAGTGCTGAGTGATGTATTGCAAAACCTCTGTGACAGTCATATAATGAGTAAGTAGCTCCTGAAGGGCACTGAAAGGACCTGAGCATTTAATTTCTCTGTTCTGTAAAGGATCCAGACACAACTTCCAGCACTGCATTAGTCAAGCTGGCTCCGCACCTTCTCTGTGCATGCAAGAGCTTTTCTACATGTAAACCTAAATCTCACATCTGCCTCTTCCTCTGCAGCAGTGTTCCTCAGTGAAGGACCCAAACCTTGAGCTATTTGGGCAGGGACTGCTGTTTGCTGGGTGTGTCACCTCCTCCTCACTGTAGGGAGAAGGTCAGTCTGGAGCAGGGTTTCATAGGGAAGAGCTGGGCTCATTCACGGCTTATGTATGTTCTGCAGCATGAGCAGAGTTATAGGAAACTGCTGGTGAAACTGCACCAGAACATGGAGGGATTTTCATGCTGGTCCGTAATACACATCCCACAGATGATGTATGGTCCTGTGACTTTTTCTTAATGAAATGGGAACTAAAATAGCTGAGTGAATCACAATTATTCTTAATGGCTCATTTTTCTCTGTATGCAGACTGTGTGAATGCAAACACAGCTCACACAGAGCTCTATGAATTGCACCCCCTTGCACTGAACTCGTCCCCCACAAGCAATTTTATCAGTCTAAACATTGTCCTGCAACAAATTTCTACCAGCAGGGTGTACCAAGGACATCCACGGAGGCTGTAAAGACATCATTAAAGCAATGGTGCTGCAGGGGGAACAGAACAATCTCCAGAATGGCCCCAAGTTGTATTAAGAAGCAGAAGAAAACTGTGAAAGGCAGGCCGTTAAATATCCTAATATTTCAGGACTCTAAGCCCCAGGAGAAGGCAATTTTATTTGACAAACAAGCATTAATGCAAAGCAAAAATACAGCTATTGTATGTTGTTCTTTCCCACTCATTTCTTTTTTTCTTCTCCTCAGAGCCGTTGCGCAGATGGCACAGGGGATGCCGTGAACTGGGGACTGCTGGGCACCCACTGCTGTGGTGTGAGCACACACAGATCCAGCGGGATGCTGTGGGGCTGCCACGGACTGCACAGTGATACCCTGCAAAAATGGGCGGAGTATCCCCTGTATCAGCTCCCACTGTGCTGGGGGTTAGGATTTTTCCTTTTGTTTCTTTCTCTCAGGGAATTTTCTTCTATTTGTTGCTTAGACGAATAAGACAAGTACTTAAGAGAGACAAAAGATATAGCCAAGGAGAAGGGAGAGAAGTGCAGCTGGCTGAGGGGCATTCTCTTGGGAAGGGCAGAGATACCATGAGATTTGGGCTGGGGGGAAGGGGAAAGGGCAGCTCCTCACTTTCTTGCTCTTGACATTGGAGGGGAGACAGGCTGCGGTCGCTCTGGGGACAATTCACCTGCACTATGGGGTTCCATCTTCTGCTGTCTTCTTCTGCCGTGAGTGAGGCTCTGCTCATGGGAGCGGCCATTGAACTGGGACCTCATTAACAGCCGATCTCACTGGAAGGGACCCTCACCATCTACTCGGGTGCCTCAGGGAACGCCCCGAGCCCCTTCCCCTCTGAGGGAGCCTCTCCCGGCCGCCTGCAGGAGCCGGGCTGCCGCTGCCCAGCCCCGCCGCTCCTCTGCCGCTGCTCGGGCGTTTCACTGCGCTGTGACCCCAACCCTGCCCGACAGGGCACCCCGCGGCTCCTGCTGCGGAGCTTCTGCTGCATTTCGTGGTGCACCCCGGGGTGTGCCCGTGGCTGCCGCCCCGGCCCCGCCGGCTCCCCGCCGCAGCCATTTCCCCGCCCGGCGCCCGCAGCGCTGAGGGAGGCGCGGCCGCGCTGGCGCCACAGCGCCCCCTGCCGGCGCGGGGGGACAGCGCAGCCCGCCCGGCCGGGAGCCAGCAGCGCCCCTGCTGGCCGTGCCCGGAACTGCAGCCCCGGGGAGCCGGGCGGGGTTCGTGCTCGGCTCGCCGGGGCTGCCGGCGCTGCACTGTTACACACGTTCATGCTATTCTGTATTTTTGCCTGAAAGCCCCTTCATTTCAAGGTTATAATAATTTGGAGGGAAGGGGGTCAGATTTTTTCCCATTCTTCCTTGGTAGATACCTATCTATCAAACTGAGACACACAGCCTCTCTGGTATCTCGTGGTTAGGGTTTGAGGACTTTTTAATCTACTTGCCTCTCATTGTCTTTGCTGAATGCACCTGGGAGAGATTTTGAGCTTATTTCAGGTGAAGTCTAAGTGTCTGTGGACTTCCATGAGTGACAGCTGGATGTCTCCTGCTACTGGGAGGACACAGGTGTCCTGCTAACATACATCTCCCCAAAGGCAGCTGATGCCCTTCCAGTGCCCTTTGCTGTGGGCCAGACTCTGTCCTGGCACCCAGGTGTTCTGCAGCAGATGGTGCCATCCTCCCAGAAGCCAGGCTGTGACAGCCCAGCTGCTCTGGGGCTCCCAGGGCAGCATCAGCACAGCCACCACAGGTGAGTTACAGTCCCATGACCCAGGGCTTCCACCTGCCCATGGGATGACAGGGCTGGGAGCAGAGCTGGCTGTGGGAGCAGTGGAATGTCACAGCCTTCGTCTGCCCAACCCACCAGCACAGGCAGACCCTGTGGTCCATCACCCTCTGGACTTCCCACAACACATGGACTCTGCAATGATAATCAGGTGGGACACTGGCCTTCTTTTTGAGAAGTTCTTAATGTACAGTGACTACCCTAGGGATGCTATTCCTTTGGAAGAACTAGGACAGAATGTTTATCAGAGCAGCTTGAGCCCAAATATTTTGTTTTGCTTTAATTAGTAAGAGTGAAAAAATAATAATGCCTTCCTCAGCAGCTCCCAAAGTGCACCACAAAGGCAGTCAGTGCCATGCCATACCTTTTCAAGGTGGGGAAATTGAACCCCTGGAAGCAGCGTTGCTCTGAGAGGGTATAAGGGACTGGCATAGGCATCACCCCTTTCTGTGCTCTAAAAGGAGCTGAGGACTTAGGATAATGAGGTTTAGGGCCTGTGGTTTGGGATGCTCGGAAGGGGTTCCCAGATACCCAGATACCTGGAGATGTTGCTGAGCTCTGCCTAAGACCCTGCTGCAATGCCCAGCCCCTTAGGGCTACCTCCCCTGGGAGTACTAGAAAGGGTATCACTAATGAGTGGTGGTACTTACTGTAGAAAGTGGCTGTGCGCAGAAATCTTCACAAACCTGGAAGTGAGATAGAGGAAACATCCCTAGTGTGGCATAGAAAAGGGATGGCTTTGCTCCCTCTTCATTTGACTCCCTCTTCCCTGTTAAGAATGTTTTCATCAAAAAGAAAATGTGTTTTGAGTTGCTTTTACACATCAGCCAGGGATCTGAGATTTGAGGGCAGCCTCCTTTACATACTTACCAGTCTTCTCACTGAGGCTGGGTTGGGGTCTGGATACTCTCCCACAGCAGATGGTGCAAGCTCAGTGCTTCCCTGCTAATGTGCTCCCTTGCTGCTCAGAATGCAGGCATACTTCTATAAACAGCAATAAAGCCATGTACTTAACCAATAAAACAGGCATAGGAGCTCTGACACCCAGACATCAGAGCTGAGATAACGACCCTCCTGGAATCTAACCTCTGCGTAGGCTGAGCTATTATGATTTCTCACTCCACAGCTATTATCCTCCATTATCCTGCCTGCCATCCCACTGCTCTCTGTGGTGTGTGCTGTGTCATACAGCAGCTCCCAGGCTGTGATCGGTGTCCCCGAGTCCCCAGCACTGATCCCCTGCACATTACAGGGTTGGGGTAGTATTGATGCCTGCCAGCTTGTGGTGTTTGCTGAGTGTTACTGCTCTTCACTCAGGTTTCAGTGAGCACAGGATGGCTGTGTTTGCAGCCAGGCAAGCTCAGTTCCCTCAGGGAAGGGTTCAGCACTGTGTGTGCTGTTTGCCACACATTGTGTGTCCTGACTGACAACATCCTTACACATTTTACCTATATACTTGCATACTGGCTGGGAAGGTGTGTTGCTGACAGGGAAACCCATCTGTCTGATGTAAAATGGTGGGTTTAGATCAGCTGTGTTCGGGTTGTCTAGTTCCATAAACCCAGGAGCAGTTTTACAGTGCTGGTCTTACAGAAACATTGGCTTTGTTCTGGAGAGGTGAAGGTAATGGCTTGTGGTCAGAGATGAGGGAGCTGGGAACACAAGGTCATGTAAACTCCCCTGCTAAGAAATGCAAACCTCTGCAGTTTTGAGCTATGAAGTGTTTGATGTTTCATTTTAGACCAAGTGCTGTAAGAAAGAGGAGGATTGTGTGGTATATGGGATGTGGAGAAGGCTGAGGAATTAAATTACTTTTTGCCTCATGAGCAAGTGCTCCAGCCACACTGCCCAAGCCATAGAAGGCAAATGAGGGACTGGGAGAAGGAAGAACTCCCCACTGTAGATCAGGTTTAAGAACATCCGAGGAAAGCTAAAGGTGCACAGGTCCATGGGACATGAAGAGATGCATCCATCCTGAGGGAACTGGCAGATGGAAGTGACTAATTTCAGAAGTCATGGCAGTCTTCACCATAGCAGCCAGCTGTTCCTGGCCTCTGGTTTGGGGTACTCCTCTGAGCCAGGGCCTTGCCATAAAACTAAGAATTGTGCCCCAGGGTCATGTCTGATCCATTGCTCTGACACATCTCAGTCCACCTGTGTCAACCTGCTGAAAGCCTTGCTCTTAGATGGGTGACATCCCTGAAGAACAGCAGCCCTTATTTCAGGTGGGATTTTCTGGTGGACCTGGCTGGGGTGTCTGCTCAGGGTAAGCTCAGTTCTCTGGTGCACTTGATTAATGCATTTGTCCCCTACATGTCTTGTCAAAGGGGAATGGGACTCTCAGCTACATATTAAAATGCAAAACCACATCTTGACATCTATGGAAAATTAAGTTTCATGCAATAACCACTTTAGAGACTCTGATTTTAAGTGACTGGAGAATAGTTTTTAACATGGGTGGAATCTAGAGGTAGATTTACATAACAATTGATCTAAAAACTCCCTACCACCCACAAAGAGAGTAAAGAAATCTGTTTCTGCTCCATTTTGTGTTTTAAGTGCTTCTAACAATGCAGCAATTAATTATTTCAGTACAATTTGCACATTCCACAATAGTCTGCTCCAGAGAAAATTCCTTTGTAGCATTTCTGCAAGTCTGAAGTCCTGCTCAGAGGCTTGAGTGAATTTTAATAATAACTTTCTCCTTTGGCTTTCTATATTCAGTTGTTTGTTTGAGATTTAAGTAGTTTCAGAATATACTGTTTAATTTTTTTCCTTCATGTGGCAGGAAAAAAAAAAAACATTAAGCCCAGATTCAACCTCATGTGCATGAGCAAAATAGCTTTTATTAATGCCTTTACCTGCAATGAGTGAGATCTCCAAGCTGTCAGCTCTAACTCTAGGGAGAGTCCCAATGCTCCGCTCAGACTTTCCATTAAAGGATGCGAAACTGCATGTCAACGTATCAGTGAAAAGCCCATGAAAGTGAGAACACACAATACTTTCTTTATTAATATTATGGTTCAGTAAAAAGGTGAAAGCTATCAAACAGGGAGGAGAAAGTGAGGCCTGAATTTCTATCCAGTCAGGCTTTACAGTCCCCGTTTGACCATATTTTTTGCACCTTTCACCTTTCTAAGTAGGAAACTCAGGATTCAGCCAAATGGATATTTATTTACCTTTGAACACCAGCAGATATTGCTTCCTTCTGCAGCCTTGTCAGTACTGAGTTTTCACTCTGCAGCAGAGCAGAGGCTGAATCTGGCCCAGGTTTGATCAGGGACTCGGGAAGACAGCATGCTCACACCTTGCAGAAGCTGCTGCATCCTCTGCCAGAAAACCAGCACTTCTTTATTTTAAAAGTGACTCTCTGTTGCTATGGTTTCCAAGAAGCTCAGCTCTCACATTGCTGTGAGTCTCAAACAACAGCAAAAGAGGTGAGAGGCTCCCCAGCCCTGTCACGGGGCTGATTTGTTTTCCAGGCCAGCGTTGCCACTTGGGCCACCTCCAGCTGCAGGGGTGCAGGGAGCTGGGTCCTCTGGTTCATGGCATCACAGGACTTCCTTGGCTATAGGGATTTTTCCAAGATCACACCCACCCCATGTGGTTGCAACACACGGGTACAGACCAGGTCATTTACGCCTCCAGAGAAATAGGATAATCTGATTTAAGGAAGCCTTGCTGTGCCAACATTCTGCCCACAACTTTCAGCAGAATGTGTAAAACCTACCCTCAGAGCTCAAAGATTTTCCCACTGCTGTGGGTTTAGTGTTATAATCTCTTTTTTTTTCAGCCTGTATAGCAACTAGGCTGTCAATAAATACCTCTTGTCTCAAATAGAGGAGTTTGGCATTGGTTTATTTTACACTTGCAGGTGAAATTTTGTTGCTGTTAGAGACAGATCATCTGTTGCATACCCAAGGAGCAGGCAGGTATTATTAGAAATACTCCAACCTATCCATGAGGATTGTGAGAAGCAGCAGTGCACCTAGGTGGGCTTCAGGGGAGGCTGCCAGTCAGGAAATGCCCTCAGAACCACTCCTGCCTTTGCTAATGGCCAGTACTGTGCTGATAAATCACTTTTAAAGTTCAGTTAATCCATAATATTGTCAGGAAACGTTAAGAAAACAAATTTGCCCTGAACAGAAGGCAGGCTCTGAGGGTAGGACATGTTTCCATTCTAAATAGGTGTTTACTGGTGCAAAACTGAGTTTGTGTAGGATCCATTAAGCACCTCTACATGTCCTTCCCTCAGTCTTTTCCCATTTGATGGAAAAAATATTTTCAGTTTCTCACTGCTCTTCCTGTGCAATGAGAGTTTTGGAAGTGAGGGATGATTTCTTCCTCCTCTTTCCAGCAGATACATGAGGTAACGACAGAAGAGGACCTTAGGAGGACAGGAGGGATCTGCATCTCCTTACCTGCCTGCCCTGCCTAAGGCATCACTGGCCACAGGCATCAGTTTTACAAGGGATCACCTGCCCTTCAACTGGAGCAGTATTTTGAATGCAGGAGTGACACAAACAAGAGCTGTAGCTGTGATGAAGAACAGATAAAACAGGGAAGAATTTGCCACTTTCTTCCATGAGTAAATGGCAACATTCTAGACCCAGTACCATTAAACTGTTAAAAAAAAATTAAAAAAAAAAAGAGCTCACAGAAAAAGTGGTAATTTCCTCCTTCTTTGAGGACGGGAGACACCACAATTACTCTAGAGCATCAGCAATGCCATCACCACCAGAGTGAGTCTAAGAGGAAAAAATACTCAGGGAGGCAGGAAAAAAAATAATCCACCTCTATTTTTCCTTTCTTACCAAATTAAATGACCTGCACCAGGGAGTTTCTAACACTTCTAAATGGTTGACTGAAGCTCCAATTTATTTCCTGTCAGATTCCCACATGCTCCAGTGTGATGAGGACTGCCCTGTGAGCACTGAGCAGCCTCTCCTTGCTCACAGTCTGTGTCCCTGGTGCACCACACATGCAGCTCCCACCTGCCCAGGCAGTGGGTGCAGCCTTTGTTTTGTTTTGCTGCTGTGGTTTTTAAGTGACCACTGTGTTTGCAGAGGAAAATTTGGGTAGGAATAGACTTTCATGGTGTCAGGGTGAGGCTCCTTGCAACTTGCATTGTAGCTCTGGTCAGAGGAAAGGCAGCCAGAATGCAGCTTTATTACTGACAAAAGCAATTTCTGAAGCACTCGGTGATTTTAATAGCATTCAGTTAACGCAAGCAGATGAGGCTGAGCCAGGAAGAGCAGCCCAAAATGTGAGGTTTGGGAAAGCAGCCTAATGCCAAGCTCTGGAGGGCAGCTGAGGTGCTGCAAACCAGCCCTGCTCTGCCAAATGTGATGCTGAGGAACCACAGTGGCTGGTGGGACAGGTGGTGTAGGCAACAAGAGATAATGGGTGTGAAGAGGGAACCACCTCCCACAATATCCCAGCCACACAGACCTGTTGCTGGTCCTTGGCTGGCTCAGATGGGCCACGAGGTGCCTGTCCCAGAGTCTGGCAGGAAGTCTTTGCCCATTTACCCTGCCATGCTCCACATGGTTTGTGGGTGTTTGAAATGCTCTATGGTGTGACTGAATAATCCCAGTTGTCCTGGACCTCCCATCCCAAAGCTGGATAAAGCTTGTAGAAAGGATAGCTCTCTATAGACCCTGCTCCTGCAGCTCCCAGCCTCCATACAATATTTCTGTACCTCATGGCAGGAGAAAGAGAATGAGCCTGAAAGTCTACATAAAATTTTCAAATGTGTTTGAGTCCTATATTGTGAGATTTGGCCTATACAGGACTCTCCAAAGGGTTGTGTAGAGGTTGTAGAGTACATACTGGTAAAAACAGCATCCCTCTCCTGCACTGCTCAGAGGGGAACAGCACTTTATGGCATGCATAAAATTAGTGACGCTGTGTTTTTGTTTCCTCCTCTGATTAGCAAAGCTTGTTGCAAGTGGTGTGTTTAAACAGATATTATGCAGGATGGTGATAACCAGTTTTAAGTCATTATACAAGCAGTTTAATTTGATGTTGCTCCATAAATAATCTAAGTCTATTTGCATGCATATTTTGTTGACAGGAAGATAAAAACCATAATTCCTACAAACAACATAATAACGTTTTATCAGTGGCAAAAATAGAGCAAAAATCTGCCTTTGAAAATGCAGTGGTTCAATCACTAAAGAGTAGATCTTCATCACATCCAGTCATATTAAAAAAAAAAAGAAGAAAAAGGTACAGCTCCATCCATAACCTCCATGGAAGTAGAGAAAAGACTAAGCCATGTAAGTTGGGGACAGTATCTTTTGTTTCCTAGCTGAGAATATTGGCTGATGTCAGTGTTCTCTGGATCTGATCACTGCATTGTTAATAGAGGGTGCTATGTCCCAGTGCATCACTTAGATACACAAAGTAAATTTTATGGGGTTTGACTATTCTTTGTGAGACTATCACGTGGTTACAAAAGAAGAAAAGGAAGTTTCATAGTTCAGTCAAGCAACTTTTTGAAAATACTTCTCTGTGCTGTGAGTCCAAATGCAAATCCACCAGCCCTCTTCTGAGGCTTGCAAAGCTCAGTGGTTGTGTGGCCCAGCACAGCTTCCAGCACTGGCACAGATCTACTGCCAGAGAGTGTCCTGCTAGCACAGAGGGTGGGCAGGGCTCACAGAGAGTGGAAACAAGAGCCTAGCTTTTATAGATGATAAATAATTTTTTTTTTTGAGTTTTTCAGTACCTGGTTTGAAACCTCTACGTCTTCCTCTTCCTAAAGAAATGACAGCAAGCCAGACTATCTTTTCTCATCAATGGTGAGGAAGAGATGCTGTCAGCAATCTGGTAACTGCTTCTACCTTTCACTTACTAAGAGTTAACTGTTGTTTGGAAAGAGGGAAGAGTATAGCATTTTTCATATTTTTGCTAAAACAGTTTCTTCTGAATGAAATTAAGTTTGTAGCAGGTGCTGACAGTTTGGAAGGAGGACTCTGCATTTAGTGTTGGTCCATTAGGTCTGTTTGTTCACTATTTAATACTCTGTAAGACTTCGTTTTAATTTAACAAACAATTTCATCTGTCTGCAATAAATAAAATATAATATTTTTTTCCAGAGCCATATTTGCCAAGTCAGGGATGTATTATCATTTTGTTGAGGCACGACACTGGTAGAGAAAATAATTGTGTCTTTGGAGAACACAGTTAATTCATTTTGCAGTGGATGGTTCTTGATTATTGAACTTTAGTTCCTCAATAAAAGATGTTTCTTGTTGGAAATAAGCTGTAGTTTAGCAAATACTCCTAGTGCAGAAGTTAATAATGCAACCATTTCAGAGGCAGCACTTTCCAGATTTTAAATCTTGGTTTTGAGGCAATGAGAAAATGTGGGGTCTCTCATCAGCTCCTAAAAGACAAACCTAAGAGTTATTTTTTTGACTTGGACAGAACTTCCATTTTGTGCTGTCTTGAACAGATCAAAATTTGCCCAGTCTTACACAACTTCAGCTTTTCATTGTTTTTAAAATAAGAAATTTCAAAGAAGCATAGGTTCCTAATGAAGAACAAAAAAACCCCCAAGAATGAACAGCACAGAAGTTCAGCCCAGCTCTAGAGAGTTGCCTAAGCAAGGAAGTCAGCAGGGACACCAGGAGGTGAATTCGTAGCCTGCTTCTAGCTTTTGCAAAGAAAGGAATGATCTTAGAAATGTGAAATCACTAAGAATTAATCCAGCTGAAAGTTCATGTCCCAGTCAATTTATTGCCAGTCTTCCACAAGAAAAAGACCAGGTGCCCATCCTACCTGGTGCCTCTGTGTGGGTAATGCTCAGAGCAAGGTGGCAGGTGGGACTGGCTGGTGGCACTGTGGCTCGTGTGGGAGACTGTCTAACATTCATTAAATCAGATTTTTCCAAAGAGCAGTACATGCAGCAGCTGGCAGCAGACCTGGATTAAGGGAATTCTCCCAGACTGGCAAATACTGACACTGTCTCTGTGCTTTGTTGAACACATTTGGGTGTAGAACTATCAAGAAAATGCTCTTAGTTTCAGGGTGGAGAGCAGCAAATAGCTCACTCGGGGTTTACCAGATAGTATGGGATCAAAGACAACTAATAATTTAGCAGCAGAAAAAATGCATTTATTGCACATTAGGACTTAGGCTAAATTTGTCCTGAATCTGAAATTAAATATGAAAAGCAAAGAGAAGAGAACAAAACGAGTTCTAGAATGAGGCTCCTACTCCCACAGGCACAAAGATGGAAAATGTGAAGAGCTATCCATTGCTGCACCCACCCATCTGGAAATGTTTCAGTGACCCAGACAGCCCAGGAGGTGTCTTACTGACTCTGCCATTTTAGCAAATGGATAATTGATGGGTTATTTATAAATGACATTCTCATGGTTGGTTGGAGAGCCAAGGAAGTCTGTCTGAAGTGGTGGCTGGAGGCACTAGAGGGCTCTGGTCCCTTTGCAGAGTTGCTGGGGGAGATAGAGCAGAAGTGTGTGTGGCCTCCTGGAGGTTCCTGGGCAGACACATCATGAGAGGTGCCTTCTTGGGCCAGTTTTACTGTTCTGGCAAGAACAGGTTTTTTCACAGCCACGACAGAAACCTGCGGAGCACAGATGAGCCAGCTCCTGTGTGCTGACCTCCCTGCCCTGTGGCATACCCCAGCTGGCCAGTGTTTGCTCTGCTGCACTCTCACTTCCATCACCAGCATTTTTCACTTTCTTTCCTGCTTTTTCAGCTGCTTATAATTTGTCCTTTTTTCAGGGCGTTGCTTTGTTATTGCTGTTTCTTTTCTCTGGTGCACAAAATTCCCTCTTATGTTTGTGTTTGCCTTCCTGTCTGGAGCATTATTGTGCTTGAAAGGACTGTTGTGAAATCCTGCAGTTTTCATGAATTAAACGAAGCAGTGGGAAAACAAACAGATCCAGGAGTCTCAGAGCATTTGTCTGGTTTGTAGCATTACTTGGGCTTTTCAGTTCACTGTGTGCTGGACATGGAGAGAGTCAAGCTCCCTGGGAGAGCAAAGACAGCAAAGATCACTCCCACCTTTCTTTTTGGGGAACTCACGTGGGATAAAGTGTGGAAGGCTGCAAGGTATGGATATCAAGGACTTGAGAAGCCTCCAAAACATACAAAGACAGAAATAAAAGGGAAGGGAATGGAAGTGATGTGATGTGAAGTAACACAAGCACAGTGTGGGAAGGATTTATCCTACTTTTGAAAATGGTGAAGAATGAAATGCAGGGGCATTGCCTCTGTACAGCATTCTTCTCCTGAAAACATAATCCAGAGGGACTTTTATGTCCTTTACCCCATCCCAGGATTTTATGATGATTCTACTAGATGGCCCACATGGCAATTCCCTGAAAACCATAAATTACCAGCTCAAATCAAGTTGGCTCAAATTCTTCATGTCAGATGTAGATTTTTTTTATCAGGAAATAGAATTTCACATCAGAGAGAACCATAGCTTCAAATCTGGCATGCAGACAGGCAAGTAACTGCTTTGCTGAAGGACCAGATCTTGTAAAATAATATTCATCTGCTTTAATTTTCATGCAGCTGGGTTAAGCCTTGCCTCATTATGTTGCCATTAGGTGCATTAACATTTTTTGACAAAACTACATTAAAATTGTAGATTGATCTTGGTGTGCTGCAGAGACCATGCTGACTTTCTAAAGTGCCTTGAAATACTTTGTGTTTTGATGTGAATGAAGATGAAAGGAGTGAAAATCTATTAGACAGATATCCTGTGTGGTACTATGACATTTGGTATATCATGTTTTCAAAGCAGAATTTGACATGGAGCATGGTGTGGTTCCCTAGTCAGAAAAAACTCGGGATACAGTAACAGTAAGAAAAATTACACATAAAATGAAAAGATGCAAGTTCAATTGACTAAAAACTTTTAATGGAAGATTTTTTTATTTGTGGAAAGCCCAAAACCTAGAAGTGAAGAGTGGATATCATTAATTCTAGCTGCTGTTTGTTCTCCTGCAAACATACAGCTAACACTGAGACTGAAGATCGGTTTCTTTGCAATAACTGAATACCAGAAATGTTTTGTTGTGATATTTTATGTCAGGATGCCCTTACTGCCTGGATTTTAGCAAACAGAACAATAAGCTTTTCCTAGTGAGAGCAGCCTGGGTGCCAGGTAGGCCTGAAGGTCAGGGGAAGTTCAGCCTTGCAGAAAGCTCAGCTCTACCTTGTACTTATGAAGGTAAAAAGCTGAAGTTACATGCAGGAAATAATTATTATTTCTTAATGTGTTGTTCTGAAGAGAGAGGACAGATTAGTTGTAAACTTTTTAAATTTAACTTTCAGTTAGAAAAAGATGAGCTTGAGATCAGCCTGATTGCCACCATGGGGGATTTGAGACAGGCTCCTCGAATTCTTGACTCTGAGATGTTTTATTGCTGGCTCTGCTGTACAAACAGCAGTGACTGAACTCTAAGAGTACTTGTGAATGGGTTTTAGCTCTCTTGACTTAGCCAAGGGAAGCCAACAAGGACCCAGCCTGCATTTGAATTTCCATTTCATGGAAAGTGTGCAGCAGCAATCGGGTTTCAGAGATGAGGCTGGTATTCTGTGGGAGTCCATGGCTGCTCCCTCGCTGTCCTGTGCAGAGCAGGTCCCCTCTCATGCTGAGGACATGATTGTACCCTCTCTTCATCTCTGGTTTCACTAATCAGCTGGGAGCACTTTGTTAGCTGTTTTTCAGGGATGTAACTAAATATGGATCCAGCCTCTCATCTTCATGCAGTGACTATAATGATGTCCTTAAAGTGCAATTTCTCATTGCAAAAAATCCTTGTCTTGTGGAATCCTTGTCCTCTGTACAGCTCAGAGCATCATTTGGGTTACAATTGTGAACTCCAGTTCAGGTGCCTTCATCATAGTATTTACAATATCACTGAGCACTCTGTTCAGTCTTTGGGGAAAAACACAAAAGTCTAATTCCTAATACAATCTTTGCTCTATTTCATATTTTAAAATTTTACCTGGCCAGCTGGGATCAAGGCTAGAATATTTCTAACTTCTTTTTCTCCTACCAAGCAAAGTCAAAGCTGCTGATCTTCTCAGGGCTGGCTGTTGATTGAAGTACAATCACTCCTCATCACTGCAACCTGCAGGTCATTAAATTCTGGGCTTCAGCAAGCCAAGACCCAGCACTGACCACAGGGTGGGATGGAACAGCCTCATGGAGATGAACACCAGGTGGCTTTGTCCCTCTGGCTCCAGCAGATTACTGGGAAAATACAAGCAGGAGCTGATGGACTGAAGGAAGAGCTGTGAGGAATTAATATGAGCCTCAGGTGTGGAGAGAAATGATGGCTTTGTTATTGAAATGGCAAGGATGTAACAGGAGCCTCTTCCCTTGGGAGGTGGAGGGACCCAGTTCTTTAAAATGTTATTTGCTGTGTATGAATCACCAGTTTACAGAGGTCCTGCTGTGTTTACCTTCACTGTCAGGGTGAGTTTGAAGCACCCTTGCTTTAGGAAGGAGGACCTTTTCTTAAGGCAGCAGTTGAACTCCCCAGCCCCAAAAACATGGTCTTTGCCCAGCTGGCACAGAGGGCAGCCTCCCCTGAGGAGAATCAGCTCCTATTAGAACTAAGCTTCAACTTAATTATTTTAGCTACACTGGGATAATTTCAATTAGCTCCTCACATCTGATGCTATCTCTCCTGTTCTGCTTAGGCAGCATTTGCCCTGAATATTTTCGCTCTTGTGCTGGAGTTTGCCATGACTAAAAGTCTCATCTGTTCTCCAGGTTCTTTGTGTTTATCTCTGAGTCTCATTGTTTATCAGATTGTTCAGGAAATTGAAACAATTTATGGGAAGCAGTTTCCTTTTGATTAAATTACATCTGTGGTGCAGAGGTGCATTTCTCTGCCTCTCTCACCAAATCTCATCAAATGCAGTTGGATGTTGGATGTATCTCAGTTGGATGTATCCTCTCAGATGATGAGACTTTCTCAGAGTCCTTTCCCCTTGGTGCTCCTTTATCAGTGCATATCTGCAGTGTCACATGTGTGATGGAGCTAATGTGTAGGCCATATCTCTTCATTCAGGGGAAAGAGTGCTTTGAAAATGAGGGAGATGAAGTAAAGAAAATTTATGTGACCTTTGGTGAAAGTGACTTGTTTTTCTAGGATAAGATAATTTTAAAACTTTACCTAAGAATATTAACTTGCATTCAGGGTTGTCTCATGGTGCAAGTGATGGGAGGAATAGCCTTCCCTAGAGAAGCTGATAGTGGCAGAAGGGCCTTGTGAATGAATTTTCTGTTCAGGAATGGTGCTGCTGACTGCCCAAACCCTAGTTTGTACAAAGGTTAAAAGAAAAAAAATCCCACTATATTTTGTTACCCTTCTCTACACAATGTGCAAATATAGGATGAGTGTATACCCCCTTTGTCTTACTTCTTTTTTTTATTGATTTCAAATTCTAGGGTGATGCTTGAAGATGTAATTTTAAAAAAAATATTTTTAATACGTGTTAGCTGTATACATGAATTAAGCCATTCTGTCATTGCTATCTTGTTCCAAGGGGCCAATTTTCACACAGATGGTTATGACTTATTTACCCCACAGAAGGATGCTCTGCAGGAGCATCTGTTTGAATTTCATCTAGAACAGGAACTCTGCCCACACTGGGCTGGAGACCTCTGCTCACTTGCAGTTGTCTTTTGTTGATTTTAGCCTAAGCAATCTCCCAAGTGATTGGAAATGTCAGAGAGATGTGATAGTGTGATCTGAAGGATTGTCTCTGTTCAATAACAAAGCAGACTTGTGGTTGTCTTGTAATAATTAAAACTGTTAGCTCAGCTGATCAATATGTCTCATCTTAGCTAAGTCTTGCTCAACTTCAGACTTTCTCTTTAATTAAACTTGCTTCAGTGACCTTTTATCCCCTTGCTTGCATCAATAATGCCATCTGTTTGCATATATAAATGTGATAGGAAGGATGCACTCAAGCCAGCTGTATGGAAATCTTGACTGAACAATTTTATGAGGAAATGACAGGAAGGTTCATGATGCATTTGCAAGAGAAAGGCAGACACAGCTAGGAGAAACTAGTTCAGTTCCTTCACAGGAACTAGAAGGTTGTTGGCAGTGAGTGTCCTGATTCCATAGGATTTCAATAGGTTTGCTTCTTTCTTATGGACCAGCAGGGATTCCACCCTGTAAGTCATGTTCTGGCTGTGCAGGAACCAAGAGCATGTGTGATTACAGTGAACCAGGTCTGTATCCAAAACCACAGTGCAGTTTCAGTACCATCAGTGGAAGGTGATCTAACCAGTCTGCTCTGACGTGTCCCTTCTCTTCTGCTGCTTCTGGGAACCGCCCAGATTTACACACTGGGAATTTACCACTTTTTAATTCTTTGCTCTTTTTAATTCTGTGTGAATCTCGGTCGATCAGGAAACCCTTCACTCTGACTGTAGCACATTTACATGCTAAATGCTCCCATAGTCAGAGGCTGAGTAATACAGATGACATTTTGTCTGGCTGTGGATTTTCAGCCTCTGCTGGTACAGGCCACCTGAGATCTCTGGGCATCAGGCAGAGACATCCATTTGTCTGTCTCATTTCCTCTACCTACTAAACACAGGTTAATCTTTCTTGAATGCATGGCTGGAGAATTTCAAAAGGAAATACTCTGCTTTGTGAGAGCCAGCACAAAAATCACAGCCCTGCATGTTGACTCAGTTCAGAGGGTCTTAACAAAGCTGGTGGGGTTTAGGGCAGAGCTAGGAGCCAGCCAGCCCAGTTCTGGATTGTGCCCTTAGCTAGTAGGCAAATTCATCACCCTGTGATTCATCCTGAAATGGGGAAAGCAGCTGAACTTTCATATGACAGGAGAGTGGGCAGCTTTGGATTGTTAAAAATCACTGTTGCATAGACAGCACGTGAAGCCAAGTGAATATGCTCACTTCATACACCCCCTGCCAGTCTGTTCCCCAGCCTTGTGCTGCTAAAGGTCACTGGGTGTTTAGCAAAACTTAGAAAAATCTTGCTACACTATGTTTTTCTTTCAAGCTACTCTACTGTCATTACAGAGCCCAGTTGGGGGAGACTGCCTAGGAGTTGGTTATAATTTCTCTGTGCCATCTCTCTCCTTGTGGTGCAGGGAAGTATGAGTGGAGCTGTGCATGGAGCTGTCTGGCTCTGCTTTATGGGCACAGCTGGGGCTTTAGAAGGCACTTCTGTCCTATGCTGGAACAAAATGAGAAATACACAGACGTTTCTGAGAGCTAGGGAGAGGGGCTGGCCAACCCTAGAATGCCTAGGAGGCGGGTGAGTGGGATGTGAACCCCAAATGAGCAACATCTATTGAAGGATGCTCTAAAGAAGGATGCTTCTGCTTGGAGAAAAGTGGCATGTGGTGCTTCTCTCTTCCTCCCCCTCTTCTGATGCTGCCCTTCCTGCCTGAAAGCAACCATCAAGGTCAAGGGATAAGATTCTATCAGAGAGGCTTTATTGCAAAGATGATTTTGCAAAATGTTAATTTTATTGTGTTTTTGATGAGGTGAGAGTGGGAGACACAGGGCATATTGTCTGCAGAAGGCTGTCTTGTTTTGTTTGTACCTGACTTGCCATCCAGGGTGTCCTAGTCCCTCTATTCTAAGATGCTCCTGAATGCTCTATTTTATATTTTTCTGCTGTTTAGAACTCACCTTCTCCATTGAAAGGCATGGCCACCCGTAGACTGTGCTCCCCTTTCTGGAGGCTCTAGCTGTGCTAAAGATTTAAGAGTGTTTAAAGCTAAGGATGAAACAGACTTTCAAAAAAGATTCTGAAGAGATCATTATTATTTATTTCTTATTAGAAGTCCATAAGGCATGTAAGTTAGCATGTAATTAGTAAGTATTAGTACTTACTAATACTAATTACTATTACCAATTAGTTAGGAAGCAATTAGTTAATTGCCCCTTATAAGCAGCAGGGGGGTTGACATTGAGCAGTGACCTGCTAGCATTCCTGCATTTCCCAGAGCATCCTCACCTCTCAAAAAGCAAAAGTATTTTCCTTTTTGTAGAGTTTGGCAAAATGCTCATCTGTAAGAGTTTAGCAGTGTTGCTGATATTTTTGACAGAATAGGAAACCTCAATGTTCCCACCTATATTTCCAGCTAATGGTGGCAGGTGTAAATAGGATGCAGTATTTTTCCCAGGGTATTTCATGCCACAACTGAATGTTTTTAATCCATGAAGAATCTGCATTCAGCTAGAAAGAGCCCTGCATGCTCCCCTGGGACAGCACAGATTGTGACCATCCCAATTCCTTCTTGGAACAAGCCTCCTTTACCCCGCTGTGCCAAGGGCTCACCTCCCACCCAGGCTCTGTGTCAGCAGAGAAGCTCAGGGGTGCAGAGCTGCTCCCTCCCTGCCAGGCTGAGCAGGCACAGGGGGATCACCACAGGCACTGAGGGTGTGACAGAGCTCGGATCAGCCATGGCTGTGTCCCTCTGGGGCTGGGGTTTGACAGCAGCAAGGTCATTTTGTGTTTGCAGCTCTGCACAGAGCAATCTCCTGTGCTACTGAGGCGAGATGAAATTCAGGGCTGCTCCCGTCTGCCTTCAGCTCATTGAAGTAAGCCTGAAGGGTGGAAGCCAAATGAAGCAAAGGCAAACAAAACATTTTGCATGAATATTTTTGCAAGCTCTTAGGGGGCTGAGGGCAGCATGTCCCATATCCCTAGATAATTGGGCCCTGAGCAATTACAGTGTGGGCACAATTTGAAATCTGTGCTGGGTTAGCTCAGCTGAAATAAACAACACAGAGAGATGGGCAGGGTGCTCTGAAAGCAAAAGGGAGGCTCATTTTTGTATTGGTTTGGGCTGAGCTGTGCTCCTGCTGCTCGCTGTTATCTTGCCCTCATAAACACCTGCATAGAGAAGCCGGTGGTTTGGGGAAACACTGTGAGCCTTTTCCTGAGATCCTCTGTGATGAAGATGGGGCAGGCAAAACTGAAACCTGCCAGGGTGATTCTGCTTGATCTGCCACTCTCCTGAACTTGTGCTCAGGTAGGTCTGCAGATGCAGTGTGTGCACAGAGGAGCCCGCACAGCTCAGAGCAAAAGCCCTTTGGCCACCAAAGGGAGCAGGCTGGGGGCTGTAGCCGTTGTGTGGGAGGAGATGAAATGCAAAACTCCCGCACTGGCATGTGGAAAGGCAGGTAATGGCCCTGCTGAACGAGCTGGGTATCACTGCTGGAAGGAAATGGGCTTCCCATTTGCATGAAATATCTTCTTTTCTATGTGTGCCAGCTGGGGGCTGGTAAAGCCGTGGATTATATTTAGCAAAATTGTATGCTCCTTACCTAGGTCTCTTCATTCTCTACCTCCCCTTTTTGACATTAAATTTAAAGCAGAGTAGGATCTTTTATACTACTGAATAGGAAAGCTGCAATTAACTAGTCCGTCATGATTACTTTTATACCTGAGATCATTAAAGATAAGGCAAAATTACAGCTGCTCCTGTGATAAGCTGCCATGCCATTGAGAGTCTAGATACATTTTGAACATTTTCCTATGAGAGTGTCAGTTTCACTGAAAGTTCCTCCAGCCATAGGTTGCCTTCTAAGCCAGGAGCTTCTATTCTCTCTCTCGATCCCTAATTGTTCAGCACTAGTAGTAGTGTTCAACACTAGTAGTTTGATATTTAATTATAGGGACTTTTTTGTTTTATTTTGGATCACAACCTTTTTGCTCTGGATCATCATGAAAATTTATTTGGTACAATATCACTTCTGTTAATTACAGACTTTAAAAACCTCTTTCTTTGTGTTACTACAGAGTTAAACACCCTGTGGTTAGAAGACAGTTTTGGCATTTCTGTTCAGTAAAGGCTGTTTAGATTTATTAACTCATGCAAAACTAACAAATAAGATTAAATAGCAAAAATGAAAAAAATCCACTCTGAAAAGCCCTGCTACTCCTACAATTAGTGGGAGAACTCACAGGATATGTGGTTAATTTTAGAAGATAGCAGTTTCGTGATCTTTTTTATGATCCCTGGAACTCTTCTATCTGTGTCTTTCAGCTGCTCTCTTAATATTAAAAAAAAAAAAAGCCCACCTCTGAAGAGGACAAGAGTTTCTCTCTTTGGCTCAGGGCTATGTTTTTAGGGCAGCAGGGATGGGATCAGCAAGGGCTCAGCAGTGCACCAAGATGGGCACCACTGAAGTTCTCTGACACAGGCAGTGGCATTTGCTAACACTGGCCATCAAATGTTAACTAGGTCATAAAAATGTCTGTGAGTTTGCCATAATTAGTCTCCTAATGATCTGCTGTTTCAGTCCCTTCTCCAGTGGCTTCACAAAGGTTGTGTTTATGCACACGTGTCAGGGTTAGCAATCATTTTGTTCTGAGTGATGGTAATGGCTGTGGGCTATGAAACTGTTCTTCAGTTTTTTAGGGGTTATTTTGGTCAAACATTTCCTTGTCAATTGGCATGAAATGATGGTGTGCAGAATGGCTTAGGCTGCATACAGAAAAATACACTATTCCTCTTGGAGCTAAACAGCAGTAGTAGGATAGTAGTCAGATATATTTTTACAGCTCTTTCTTACCTCTGTTTCCTCGGATTTATAAATCATAGCATTTGCTTTTGAACACTTGCAGCTAAATAAAACCCAACACAACAGCTTTCCTGTGCTGTGGAAAGCTGTTCTGAGATTTTTGCAACCTGGCTTAAAATTCTTAGCAACCAAAAACCCAAGTGAATGTGGTAGAGACAGCATTTCCTAGGCATAAGGCAGCATGGGAATGTCTACAGAGTCAAAGGCAAGGAACTTCTTATTTAGCGAGGCATTGCGTAATAATAAATATTTTCTAAAAAAGCCTTTCCCTGGGCGTTTCCCCTCTTGCCTTCTGGCAGGGAGTGTTGTGTGGTGATGCAGGGGACACAGGCGAGGTGTTGTGCCTGTTTGCAGGCTCCCTGAATCTTTGGAGCTCCCCCATCCTCCCGGTGAAGCCTTGGCCCTGTAGCTGATTCCCCAGGTGGGATTTGCTGTAGCAATGCAGAACAGCTGCCTGCAGCTCAGCCCCATCTCCCTGCTCCCAAACAGATTTTGTGTTGCCAGAAGGGAAGGAGAGCTCATATGGTGACACCCTCGTGAGGTTTGCTGTGGAGGTGACTGTCCTGGGACAGAGTGGCTAAACCCCACTGTGGGGCAGCCTGAATTTGAGCACCTGGGCTCAAATTTGCAATCTGGGCAGGAGCCCAGGAGGTGGAATTGAAGCTCCCTAACTACTGTTACAAAAGGGCTGTGCAATTTCACATAGGGCAACTGAGGACAAAGATATTGCCTCATTGTAGATCACTGTTGTGCACAACATTTTGTTGTTTTTGCAAAGTTTTCATATATATAGAACGCTATTCTAGACATCAGGTAGGATGTGACAACTCATTCCTCCACTGCTGCTCCTGCTCCCCGGCTTGGGGCAGCATTGTTCTTGAGCAATTTGAGCCATTCCAGAGGCTGCCCCAAAATCCAGCCTTCTGCACCAGCATGCTCCTGGGTACCTGTGCATGGCTCAGCCGTGCTGCTCTCCTGTTGGGAACTGTGACCAGGCTCTCCTCCTTCCCTCCCTCTCTCTCCCTCCCACCTTGCCTCACAAAGGGAGACCACTGCAAATTGAAATCGCTGGAGATCAAATTGGAATCCAGTGAAAGCACTGGGGGTCTTTCTGCTGACTGCCTGACTCCTACCTGCTTTGGGCTGCTCCAGGGAATTCTTGGTTTCCACCCTCATTGCATCTTTCTTGGCTTGGCCTGTGCAGGGCTGCTGTAAGCAGACTTTAATGAAGTATAGGCTTGATTTAGGCAGAGACCATGTCCCTCTGTTCTGGAGCAAGGAGAATAAGCCTTGCTCTGACTGCCTATGCAGACCAGCTGAAATGAGCTCCAGGTAGAGAACAAACACCTATCCTGCAGAAGAGGGAGAATTAAAAAAAACCAAACTCCTTGGCTCATTGAATTCAGTAGCATTTGTTCTCATGATTGTCTAGATTTGGAGCGTGTGAAGATTCCTAAGGGAAAGTAAATTAAACTCTGGGAAAAAAAGCCCCAATCCATTCTTTAGAATGGCTCATAAAAATATCTTCTAACAGGAGTGCAATTTCTGCCTTTGTGTCCTCTGGAGCTAAATGATCAGCCATATTATGTGCTGTGCTTCGTTACCCAAGAACATTGCAGCAACGAGCTGGAATAATGAGTGCAAAGCTTCATTCTGAGAGTAGCTGAGCTCCTCAGAGCTTCAAAAGACCAGGTTTATTAATGACAAATATGGAAAATCCTTATTAAAGAAATGTATATCTTCTAGGATGGTTCTGGAAATTACAGCTAAATCAGCTGAGATGTCAAACATAAAAAGAGCCTGTGTGATTCCCACTAATACCCTCTGAACTGTGTCTGTCTTGGCTGCCCTTCCTGGCAGTCAGCATTTCACAGTTCTCATTTCCAAACAGCCAGCTTTGGCTTTATGTGGGAGATGTCTCCACTAGCAGTGGGAACAGAAATAACTGTCATTCTAGCAGCAAAAAATGTAAAGAATGTGATCAACTTTGCAAGCTTTAAAATCCTTTCTGGACGGGTGAAATGGTAGTACCCATCAAACTATTCTTATCTCTCTTAGCTTCTTAACACTGGTTTTGGAGCAGCATGTAATCCACAAGAACAATATCCATTTCCACTGCACAAGGCTGCCAGACTGTTTTGTTCACGTGAGCTATTGTGTACAGAAAGATTCAGTTTGCCCTTATCTCCTGCGTCTCCTTTGAGCCTAAAAATTGGCATAAATTTCAAAAAAATACATTTTATCTTTGCAGAAATTAATTTAGATGTATCTTTAAATTAATTCTTTTAAGTCATCATCCATGAAATACTTTGAAGCATATCATGAGCTAAGTGGCTTTGTTCCTTTTCTTCAGACAAACTGACATTAAGAAACTTCAGGCTTCACACTCACAGATCTTGTGACATTTGTGCTTTCTCACTGAGCATTGTGGACATAATTTTGTCCCTTCTGGGATTAGTTCTACTGTACCAAATCACTCAAAAATTATCACTTGTACCTTGTGTCCAGTATGACTTCTAATTCCCTGGTCTATAATTCCCATAAAGTACTTGATTAACTTCTGAGGTATTCTGTATAACGTTGTTTTAAGTCCTCAAAGCAATTTAGCAAGTCTTGCTGCCTTCACAGTATTAATGTTCTCTCAATGTTACATTCTGATGAGAAACCCTATTTTAAATAAATAAGCTCACAACACTGAGTATGCATTTTGATGGTACTAATACTGATCTCTCATGCATTAATATGAATGAGCAGGATTAGCATGGCAAAATTTGCAATTTCTCTAAGTGCTGAAAATCTGAATCAGACTAAATGTGTTAAAATTTTGCCTTGGCTTGTTCATCCTTAAAAGGTTTTTTTCTAAGTTAGAGCCAAGCATATAAATGCAGTCAAAGGCCAAGAGCATGAAATATAATTTAGAAGTTGAAATTTTCATTATATAAGTCAGAGATGTGATGATTTGCCAGCACTGTCTATTCTTATTATCCTAAAAGGTTTAGTTTGGGGTTGCTGGTGGGAGAAGCTGTTTAGGTTTTGTAAATTTTGAATTTTGTAATTTTGTTGCTGATGGTGGGTTGGTGGGTTTGCCTTTTTTTTGTTTTGTTTTCTTTTAATTGAAACACATATCAGGAGCTGGCAGGTTGGAGTGTGGGATCTGGATGGTTCAGCCTGGAGATAAAGAGATGGAGCAGAAATTAATTTCCACCATTACCCACCTGAAGTGTGAGGCATAAGGAAAGAGGAGCAAGGTTCATCTGGAAGATACAAACTGAAGGGCCATGAGGGACCTTCTCACCTCATTCATTTCATGGGTCTATGAATCAAGCAGGTATTCGTGTGCTGTGCAGTGGCTCTGGATGTCTTTCTAGTGTGACTTACAAAGCATCAGGAATGACAAATTGTCCATGTGCCAGAGGCAGTGGGAAGGAGGATGTGCTGGGTGTGCTGCTCCCAGCCAGACTGTGGTGGGGACAGGGCACGTGTGGTCTGTGAGCTTCTCCACCCCAGCCTGCACAAGAGCTCCTGCAAGGACTGGACTTTCATGGGTGTATTGCTTTCATGGCTTGTGCATCCATTCAGATTATAAACCCTTCCCAAAAGGAAACATCATCCAAACTTCTGGAAACTGAAGTGACAAATAGTATTTTTTGCTTCTTCTCTTTAAAACATCCTTCTTTAAAACTCTGAGCAGCTGCAGTCTCCTTGCCCAAGCAACTTAATTGTCAACTCTCTGGTGAGCCAAGCTGTCCTCTTTAGGTCATTGCAATGAGGAAACAGCTTTGTCAGAGCATCATCTCTGCTGGGTGAATACCATGGCATTGACAGCTCAGAAATGGAACAGGCCTTGCCAGTGCAGCTGGGTGTGCATCACTGCACTTCCCACTGCCCTGACACTGATTTACCAGGGGTTTCTCTGGCACTTGGGAGTTAATGCATATGGAGCTGGAATTTGGAAGGTACCACTAACTGTATTTGCTCCCAGAACTCTCCTTTGGCTGATTTGCTCCCTTCTCCCTTTGAGTATACATTAACTTTTGTAATCAAATATACATCAAAGCATTGTATGTTGTTACCACCCACAAATATTCTCTGTCATTATTAAACAAATGAGATGCAATTGCTGGATGGAGTTAGTGAGAGTTGCCTAGCTGGAGAGACTAGAAGTCTCTCCTCTTTCTGGGTTTTGGTTACTGTGCTGGGGACAGTGGATAATTAGGAACCAATTATATGCATATATATATATATATATATATATATATATATATATGAATAAACTCAACTCCCTAGGCTGTTGCTGGGAGCTTAAGCTACTTGGAAATCCTATTTTCAGAAAGAAACAACACCAGAATGAGAAAATTCAGATGCTGAGATCTGTTCTGATGCTTCCAAGGGCCAGGAGTGTTGGTTCCTAGAGAAACAGTTCTGGGAGCCTCTAGGGTGACACTGCTCATGCAGTACTACCAAACAGGTTTCTCCTCACTGATTTTCTCCAGTGCAGGAAGTGCTGCAGGCTTCTTTCCTGCTCTTGGAAGAATCAGCTGCTGAGAATGGCTGCTGTCTCCAAGCCCTATTGCGTGCTCAGGAGAAGGCTGGAAGAGGCCTCTGAGGAGGAGGAGGGTGCACATGGGACATCTTGTCTTTCTGCCTTTCTGCCAGTCTGTGTTGGTGCATCAGGGTTTTGCAGCAGCTCTTCTGGGTTCCAGGACTGCAGGGGAGGGGGACAAGTGCTGCAATCTCAGCAAAGCCACTCTGGATGCTGTGTAACATCTCATAGAGAAGTTAAATACTTAGAGGTGCCATGAAAATGCTGAAGGTACCAGGTATTTGTGATGTTGACTTCCCATGATGTTGTGGTTTGACACTGGCCAAATGCCAGGCACCCATGAAAACTGTTTGCTCGCCTTCTCCTGCTACAGTTGGGCAGAAGAGAGGGGAAAAAATTAACAAAGGGTCATGAGTTGAGATAAGGGTGGGGAGAAAACACTCTAAGGGCAAAACAGTTTCAAATTTAAAGGTATAGGGTAAACTTATTATTAAGCGTGTCAGAGGGGGATAATGAGAAGCAAAATAAACCGTCACAACACCTTTCCCCCCAGCCCCTCCCTCTTCCCAGAGGCACTTCGCCACCCCTGGAAAAACCTGGTAGTGTGCTGTTTTGATTTTCTTCTTAAATATGTCATCACAGAGAGGTTACCAACTTCTCTAATTGGGCCAGCAGCACGTCCACCTTCAGAGCCATCAGAGATCGGCTCTGTCAGACATGGTGGAAGCTTCCAGCAGCTCCTCACAGAAGCCACTTCTGTGGCACCTCCACTACCAAAATACCATACCAAATGTGCCAAATCAACAGTCATGATTTTGTAAGAAATACTTAGTGCTATTCCAGCATGCAGTGAAATACCAGGCTCCTCAGCACAGAGCAGCCCTGCTGCACCCAGGATGGCAGCCAGGCTGCTGCCTGCTGAAAGGAACCTCTGTGTTTGAAGGTTCTCTGGCAACCAAGGTGGCATATCTGGTCCCCTTTTCTTTTTGATATTAATTTAGCTTTGTAGTTAAAGGGAAAGTGCTGGGAAATGCACAGTGTGAGGCATTAATGGGTTAGGCAGTGGGATTTATTTGCTTGCTATAGTGGCAGGGGTTCAGTCTGCAGGCACAGTGAGGTTTCTCTAGTTTCTTTCATGATGGTCAGAGTTAAGCCCTGCATTTCTCTGGCTTTTGGGGACTGGGGACCTCCAGCAGGGGTTGAGTTATGAGGAGGTTTTGTGCTTACAGCCCCTGCAGTGAGAAGTCAGGCATCTGTAAAGGTTTTGGAGGGATGGAGGTACAGCAAAGATCCTGCATTGCTTCTGGGCTGACTTTTGCCATCCATGACTTTGGCAGAAATCCTGTGGGACAAAATTCTCAAATTTCAGTGGAGAATAACCCCACTGCAGAGGAGGTAAGGCTGCCCCTGTGCCTCCATCCCTCCTTCCCTCTCTGCTGACTCAGTCACACCAGACTGTCTCCACATTCCCAGGCAAAGGGCACAAAGGGCAAATTTACAGCTGCTGTGGGGACAAGCCAAGCCTGCAGCAATGCAGATTTACCAGTCATGATGGCAGGGCTGTTCCCAAACCCTTGGGTCTGTTAGAAGAGTCTCTCCACATCCTCAGGAGGATCCATAATCATGAAGAAGACTGCTGGTGGAAGCCCAGCTTCTCAGTGGACTGCTGTCTCTGAGTTATGCAGCTTGTTCCTCCTCTCCTCAGGACAAACATAACCTTGACTGCTTGTTATGGGGAGTGTGTGTGTGACCACACAACCAGAAAAAGGCAATTTGGGATGCTGTTATTCAGACAGCACTGTGTGAACTCAGGAAATTGGACCATGGGGTGAGAAAGTAAAGCCTTTGCTCAGTGGGAAGCAACGAGGGATATGGCTTAAGGAAAGAGGGAAAACAGGTAAAAAGTCTGTTATTTCCTGATGCTGAATTCCTGCTGAAGAAGCAGAGCATGAAAAGTGCTCATAACCAGGTGCAAATACTTCCCAGTTCTTCGCTTCTCTGGAAACTGCCTAATTCATTAATGACATGAGGGTGGGGGAAAACACTCTGCCTTTCCCAAAGCTGAGATGGGTTTTGTGACACTTGATTGTAAATTTCAACTGCTCTAAATATTAGTGATATTTGGAGGTAAGATGGTAACATTTTTCAATAGAGGATTTTTAGAAAGCAAACTGTAAAAGATAGCATATTCTTAACTTGGGACTAATATGAACTGACAGATAAAATTTGCCAAACCCTGGAATTTATGAGCACTGCTAAAACATATACAAGCTAGAAGCATCCTTGAGAATTGCAATTATGCTGTCACCCTCCCCTTCTTGGAAGGGCTGTGTGTGCCTGGGTATTGACAGCAGTTCAGTAGAGGAAGAAATTGCCATTTTGATGCTACACTGATATCTGAGGAAGAAGTGAAACAGGGTGCTGAAGGTGCCCAGGGCAAGGAAAGCCAGAGAAATGCAAAATGTGCTGGGCTACATGTACTGCTGTCTGTAGGTGCTTTGCTGTGCTTTTCCCTCCTAATCCAGGCTGTTGTTGGTTTGCTTCAGGCTGGGATTGAGGGTTTGTGTTATATGAAGAGGAGAGTGAATTTCTCTGGATTATAACATATAATGTGAGTGGAGAATATGCAAGGTCCCGCAGGGACACTGCAGCAGAAACCAGGATAAAACTGTGGTCTCCTCAATCCCAGCATGGCTCCCAACAGCAAGGAATGTGGGGGGGAAAAGGGCACAGAGATTTTCAAGTGAATTGAAATTATCCAGTTGCTTATGCACTGGGCTTCATAGCATGAAGGGTTTCTACACCCCCAGTGTAACCACTGTGAAGCTCAAAGGAGGAGCAGCCTGGGCCATCTCCCTTTTTTACTGGACTTAACAGCAGTAAAAACCTCCCAGCAAGGAAAGGGATTTGTATGATGAAACCTTAAACAGCTCCAATTCTTCACCTGGAGGGATGCACTGGGTTGTAATGAGATCTAAGTTTAAAAAAATCCAGTTTAAGTTTAATTTTAGTTAAAATGTGCTTTTCAGATTTCTACTGATAACTCTCAGGTGCATTATGAAACACTGGAAAGGGCACTCATTTTGAGCACTTATATTTTCAATCATGCTGACAAATTCTCCCAAGTTGTTATTGAATGGGTTCATAAAAGTAGCCACCTACACAAATGTGAGATCTAAACCTCATCTGCTGGAGAGACTGGAAAAAATATTCCTGATCTGAATGGGAACAGCTTTGGGCAGGTAGAGGGACTGCTGCTCTGGGAAACACACTGCTCAATGCCTGCTCACAGGTAATGATTTTCTCCCAGGGCTTTTTGGATTTTGAACTCAATCAATGTATGTGATGCTGGCAAGAATTTTAGTCTGAATATGGTCACTGAAAAGTGATTTTTGCTATGTTTCCTGTGGGTTTTCAGAGGTGCTTTTTAGAGGTATGAATTAATTGGTCGCTGTCTGTACAAACTGCATCAGTTCTAGTGGGAAGGTTTGCCAGCAGAGCAATCCCAGCAAAGTGCCTCTGATGGTGGCTGGTAGGGGTGGTAAGCAGATGAGGTAAAGCACAGGAAGCAGTTAAGGATGGACCCATTTTCCTCCACTACTTATAAATTAATGCCAACATCCCATGAGGATCTCACATGATTTCAGTTCATGAGCTCACGTGGCATTAACCACAGAGCCTTTCACCATGTCACTCATACATACCACAGGAAGAATAACAGCCCTCTTAATCAGCCATTATTCCATAGGAACCCACAGCCTGCCTGCTCAAGGCTGTGGATATATTTTTTTTCTATCTTCAGCACTGCAATTAGACTATTGGAAAGCCTATAGGCCTCTATGTCTGCTCACTGCTGTGGAGGAGCAGATATTTATTCTCAGAGATGCTGTCCCCAATTGTCTTAAGTGACTGGCAAAAATAACCTCAGTTACTCTCTGATCATTGCATTTCAGGAGGATTTCATTAATCTGTGATGTCAGGCTCAAAACATAACTCGATTATCAAGAGAGAAATAATGTCCTATTTCAAATAATGTCCATTGCACTTCTGAATGTAAAATCTAAAGCTGCTGAGACATAAGGAAAATGTGGTAATTCTGTAGTGAATCTCTTTGCTACTGGAAAGATTTTCTTGTTGGGTTTGGGAGAGGAAATGTTTGTTTAGCTCCTTTGATCTGCAGTTTCTGAGTTGTCTTCAAGCAGGAACAGCCATTTCTAGTTGCTTTAGAATTTTGAGAAGTATTTGATCCAGAAAGGTACTAGAGATAATTTTCTGTGTTTGAAAGGGTAGATAATGCACCACATGCGATAGGAGACACCACTGTTGTTCCCTGAAGGTTTGGACAAGGCTGTCAGAGCATTATCGAGGAATTTGAGAACAGGCATTGAATCATATTTGTTCTGTCACTTTTGAGCAATATTTGATGAAGCTTGTTTGATTTGATTGTTTCACTACTGTGTGAGCTTGGTTATCTCATTATGGTATTGGCCACTTTCTCATTGTATTGAATTTTAATAGTCCCAAGATTAATTAGATGTGCATAAAGAGCAGCTGTGAGAGATGTGAACCTTTTGTTTTGGATTTTTTTTCTACTGCTTTGAGAAGAAAGAGATGAGCGATAACTGAGTGCAATCAAAGTGCATCCATGCTCTTGATTAACAACATAATTAGTTAAAAATCTGAAAGTTTTGCAGGGAATATCTGCACTTGATATTAGGGCTCTGAACTGACTAGAGAGAAAGACCATGTTTGGATTTTGCTTTATTATTTATAAACAGTCAATAAAATTGACTGTTTTAATAACAAAATTTGTAATTTTTTAAGATAGGAAAATCAGTTAATAATAAACAGACAAACCAGGAAGGTATGTTTGTTTCATGGCTGTTACGTTAACCCCAAAAGGGAAAGTTTTGTCTCCACTCACAACTATTTTGCAGCTGGATTTGCTCTAGTTCTCTTAATGTGCACCCAGTTCAAGGTATGTGCATCTAGTGTAATGTTTCATGGAGATGCAGACTGAAAAGGGTTTGGGTTTTTTTGTTTTGTTTTGTTTTGTTTTGTTTTTTTTAACATGGGGATCAGGACCCTCTCTTTAAAAAATTCAGCTTAGGTGGATACTTTCAACAGGAGCACATAGAGGAGGTATGGTGCAGGCAGGAGAGTACAGACCTGGGGTGGAAGTGGCTGGGGATGTAAGGGAGGCTGCTGTCATTTTAACTAAGGATTAAAATGTATACCTTGTCTTTTTTTACAAAATTTTTTTTTCTTATTTAGCTGTTAACATAATGAAAAAAAATCTCCCAGGCTAAAACTGGTAAGAAAATAATGAGATTTTAATGAAGATTTTTCTGCTAGGTCCTCTTGCTTCAATGAAAATTTTATTACCAATTAACATTTGAAAATACCTGTTTTCACACCGAGTGAAAATTATGTCTAACATTATGCATAAAAAAAATGAAGCAACAAAAGAAAAAGAGCATTTAATGCCTATTACTTGTGAATACTCTGTTTATTGCCAAAGATAACAAACGGGATAGAGAACTGCAAGTGATCTCTTATTTACATTTTATGTAATTATATGTTTTTACTTTCATCTTGAAACAGAATAACCTTAAAAAAAAATCTTTCAAGCCTGTGGGATGGCACAAACACAATAGCAATGAATCTTTATGAGCCTACAAAATATATTTTTGCTGTTCTAGAAGTTTATGCTTCCAGATTTAAGTATCTCCATTCCAAAATATGTCCTGTATAAAACTCTGAATTCTGTTGGTGCATCTGCAAGCTTGCAATGGTTTCCTTACAATCACCTGTCAGTTTTAACTTCTCAAATTCCACTTAGCAGCAGTGCCGAGAATAATGAAAAATAGTAGACTAGAAAGTTAGCAAACTTATTTTGTCATGCAAGGGAAGCTGTTGTTTTCAACATCTGGAGAATATCTGTCTTGGCTACAATTACTGCCTCAAAAATTTTGATACATTTTTTAAAAATGAAAAAGTAGGTTGATTTGGTTTTGTTGTTGTTCCATACATTTTCAGTGCCCATAAATCTCAAGGGGTTTCCTGGGGGACAGATTAATCCTTTTTTTCAGCAAGGGAGGACAGAAGTGAGGATTTAGGCTCAGGAAAACCACAGCAGTTTGATTCTGCTCTGGTGTTGCTGATACTTTGGTTTGAAGCCTTTTCTCCACCCCAGTGTGCTGAAGCACAGCACAGAGAACTTGTCTTATTCATGCTGAAAGTCTGATAATTAGAAATTAGCTGTGCTTGCAGTTACTTCTTGGTGGTCTCATAAAAATTCCTTTTAACTCTGAACAGCCCCTCAGTATGCAGAAATTCTTCAGTGTACCATCTGCTCGGGCCTGTGGACATCTGCAGGTTACCTTTCTGTGACAAGGGGATCTGTGAGCTGCGTGTCTGCAGCATCCCTAACTGGCTGAAACATTTCAAAGCCGACTACTGGTGAGAATGCAAAGGGGATTCTTGCACAAAATGAATGTGTGCTATGAAATAAATTACTGGGACATACTTGCAACTGTTTACCTTCTGTTAGGCTTGTTGCTACTGAATTAATTTTGGAAACATGGTAATCTCATTTTGCTAAAACTAATGTATGCACGGGATGTGTTTTTAGAGCTTTAAATCATCTGAGAACACTTACTTTTCTTAATTTATCACCTGCTTTCTAAAAATTTTAATTTGTAGTTTTTCTACTGTGCAATCAAAACCTTATTATTGAAGAAGCTGTCACTCAAAACTTCCTCCATCCCTCCTGTGATGTGCAAAATGAATTCTCTGTCAAATGTGCTTGTGTAATTCACTGGGACCAATTCTGTTCCGGATCTGATCCTGCTTTCACAGCTGTAAAGCCTGAGATACTCCTCTGAATATTCATTGCAAATTATCTGATCAGCTGTTAGCCAGCCTCATGTTAGCAAAACCAGAATGTAACAACTGTTGGATGGATTTACAGTTGACTGCTAAATAGCCTCCTTTTAAAATTGTTGTCCTTAAAAAGTATAATCATTTAATGCAGGAGCAGAGCTGAGATGAGGATGCCCTCTCTCTAAGGCACTGAAAGGCCCCTGTTACACTTCCCTTTCATCAGGCAGAGAGAACAGATCATTTGAGCTCTGTAATCTGTTGCTGCTGATAGCTGACCTAATTTCTGAGTGCAGAAATGGTTTAGTAGCAATCCCATCTCTTTGATAAAAGAGGTGAATAGAAGTGGTGTGTTGTTGAATGGCCTCTGCCAAGGAGGTCAGCAAGTTCTTAAGGGAAAATGTTTGATAGATGCTACTAAATGTATAAGGCTTCTGCCTATTGCTTATTGACGGATTCGAAAATGAAATTATTTTCTCTCAAGCTTGAAGGTCATTTCCAATACGTGTCTTGGCACTAAACTCAGGATCACTCAAAATTAAATTCCAAGAGTGGAATCAAAAATCTGCAATTATAAAAAAACAAACCAATGAAGGGAGCACATTGAATGAGATTCAAAAATGTCAGAATACAACTTCAGGACATATCCACATCCATGACTAAGGCTTTACTTGGTGCATGCTCATATTACACAGCTGATAGACAGACAGGCAAATTGAACCTCACTGACATCCTTTATCTATTTAAAATAATTGCTTCCAATACATTGCAGGGGAAAGCAAAGTGGATGTATAATTAGACATATCCCTTGGTGGAAAGTCAGTCTATAGGCTTGGATGTCTCTTTATTTTTAACATCCCCAATGTCATCTGGAGGTTATTCTAACCCCCAAAAGTAAGACAGCTCTAAAACAGCTTCAACAGGGCTGGGCCCTGAGGTTCAATTATCATGCCTGGTGTCATGTCATTACTCATTAATTTTCAAAAATATAAATTTTTAATGTAATACAACAGGCATAAATATTTTTGCCATTTGATGGGGGGAGGGATTAGAACACAATGGGAGCAGAGCTGTGCTTGGAGTGGCTGTTTTGGACACATGGATAAGATGTCTGCTCATTAAGGGAGCAGCCAACTGCTGGCCATGGCTGATTGCATTGCCTTGTGTCTCTGGGAGGTATTTTTCTCTGATTCTACAAGCTGTAAAAATAGCCCCTGTGAGTCTGGGTTCAGACTTCCTGCCGCATTTGCACATTCCATTAGTGAAATAAGAAATTTGCTATTACAGTACAGAAGGTAAGATAGGGTAATGCATTTTGCTGTAGTGTATGTGTATACACTTCTAGAGCATGCCTCACAAAATTATCAGTGGCTTTCTCTCTGTGTCTATTCTACTGGCCCCTAAACATCCTCTTGCTACCCATTCCAAGAAAACTTAATATGCTAAATTTAATCTTACTGTGTGGGATTTGGGAAGCCCCAAGAGACATTTGGAGATCCCCTGTTTCTTGACTCTGTCCCTGATACCTCCGCAAAGATGCAGTCTCCTTTCCCCCTGCTTCTGCAGCTCCTCAATGCACTCAGCAGTAATGGACATGGGACAGATGGCCCGAGGGACAGGCTCAGTCCAGTGCAGGTCACCCAGGGGTCTCTACTCAGCCTTCCTGCCCTTGTGCCTCCTGGATGGTGTTTCTAGCAAAGAGCCTTTAGAGCTGCAGCATTCATGGGCCAGCTCACCTTCCTTTCCAATGAGAGTGGTGACTTGGAAAGCCCTTATCAAGAGTGATCATGCATTCTGGAAGATGGATGGAGAAATTCTTGCTATGCATAATGCATGTTTCCCCCCCAAGGACAAAGCCTGAAGTAATTTTAGTAGTTTGCCAATGATAGAGATGCGATGGAAGTTCCCACCTTGAATTCAGATCCATAGTGCCATTTAGCAGCTGGAGACTCCTGGAAGAGGGAAAGCTGGGATTTCCTGGTGGATGTTATGCTGAGTGCTGCCAGGATGGGGTTTTGGGGCAAGATGGCTATAGTGCAGTGCCTCAGCTGGCTGTGTGACTGGATTCAACCCTCCTGGGACCTGCAACCTCCTCTGGTGCTGTTCAGTGGCTGTATCCAAGCTCCTCTCTGATTTACCAAAATCTACCTGCCTCTTACAGACAGACTTTGAAAAAGGGTCCCTCCAAGCAAAGACTGTCAGTATAGGTGTTTATGTGTACAAATACACTCAGGACTACTTCCAACCATACAGAACAGCTTTTAATTTGTCCCCAGTGTGTGATACATGGCACTTTGGGACAGGGTGGAGGTACTTGGCAGTGTTATGCTCTTGGTTGGACTTGATCATCTTAAAAGCCTTTTCCAATTGAAATGATTTCATGTTTCTATATAGAAAACAAAGGGCTCCAAGTACATTTACTTTCTTGGTATGATAATTGTCTAGAACAGCTCTCCACCACCCTGAAAAACCTAGATCACCTTCTCTGGATAACATTTATTGAGCTGTCACTAGAAACAGAAGATATTTTTTGCTGTTAGGTGTAATGTCTTTAATTTCCCTCTGTGTGGGGGTTTTTGGACTGGAGCAGATACATTTGTACTACTGGACTGCTGAAAAACCTTTGGCTGCAATACTTTGGTATATGTGAGATTTGCACAAAAAACATTAATTGTGGTGCATGTAACAGCATGGCAGATGGTCAGCACAGTCTCTGGCATTATTCTGGGCTGGCAACCCTGCCTAGAATGGCTACTTGTGCTGGTGATGCAATGAAGGAATGATGCAGTGGCATTTGGTGCTACTGCAACCATGGCATTGCAGGGCTGTGACAGCAGCACTGGGAAAACAACATTTCTGGATTATCTTAGCACAAATTTCTGCAGAAATGGGCCTTCCTTGGTTCTGTGTTAGATAACTACAAAACCACAAAGTGTTTAGCAGGTAATTCTCATTTCCCTGGGATCAGAACTGATGCTGGCTGTGAGCCTTTGTTTGCCTTGCTCTGGGTCATTGTGCTTCTCCAGTGGCAGAGCCCCTCATCTTCCTCCCCTGTCCCTGCCTCTCTGCTGTTCTGGGGTTCTGGCACAGTGGGCTCTGGTTCAGCTCCTGGGTATATCTCTCCAAACCCTGGGACCCCTCCCAGGAGCAAATGCGTTAAATGTGGCACAGCAGATTTTTGGCATCAGCAAAGAGGGAAAGGCAAGAGGTGAGCTGTAAAGGGACAATCATAACCAGACAGCTGTAAAAACTTCCTAGTGAGGAATATAATACTTGAGTAGTCTGAGGAGGTGGTTAAAGACAGATGAAACATCTCACAGGCAGAGGTTCAGCTATTCCTGCCCTAGGCAAGAAAATGTATGAGCTGGACCTGCGAGGTGCCTCCCAGCCCTGTTTCCCGTGATCCTGTAGGTCTGTCCTTGAGGCTCACATGGCACTGCTGGTGCTCCCAGGTGGTTTGATGGCTCTCAGCCCTCAGGGGCCCCTCACTCTGCTGAGCATGAGAGCATTTGAGAGCTGCATGGCACGCTCAGCCCAAGGGCTCTGCCCCTCTGAGATGCCTTACGAGAGTTAACCAGGAGGAATTTTCCATACAACTGAGCAGCCTGGTGGCCCTGTGTCCCTCAGCCCAGGATGAAAAGCTGCCCTTGCAGTGCTCTGCAGCAGGGTGAGGTGAGGGTTCAGAGCACTGGGGCTCGCAGCTCCCAGCTCACTGAAAGGCAGCAGCGTTTGAGGACAGCAGGTGGGATGGCATTTTTCTCATCCCACACCCAGAGAGCACTGTGTGAGACAAGAAGAGAACAATGAAATGCAGCACCTTTTCCAAAAACACTGGAGGAGCCACAAACTGGCTGCCTTTCTTTGTGTCCTGTCACCAGGATGAGCAGCTCACTCAGGTGCCAGCTTTTGTCCCCAGAGTGGCTTGCCAGCCTGCGAATGGAATTGCTGAATTACTCCCAGGCAAGAGTATGATTTTCTGTGCCACAAAGTGTCAATAAACACTAATTAGCCCAGTTCATGTTCAGTGACTTCAGTCTGATGCCAAGGTCCATTTCCTTTGTGCTTTGTAAATCCTCCTCACATCACCAGGACTCCTAGTCAGGGCTCTTGTCGTCCTGCCACAGCCCCACAGAAATGGAGAGTCCCTCCAAGCTCTGCTGTTGTTGCCTGCCATGTGGAGTTAGTAATTCCCCTTGTACCACCCCAGGTTAGAAAGCCTTTTTGCTTGTCTTCATAACTTCTACTGCAATAGAAACACACACATTGACTGTCCTCACCATGGTGGAAAGAGAAGTTGTATTGGGTTGTTGAGAAATGCTGCACAAGTGGTTGGGTTTTAATGAAAGAAAACTGCTCTTTCCAGGCTGCTTGGATTCCAGACTTTGGTTCATCGTTGCTGTGCTGGAGAAAAGGCTTGTGTGCAGTCTGACATCTGGCTACAGGTGGTTTCCAAACAGATCTGTGGCTTGGGTCAGGAAAGCTCTTTGGTTCTTTGCTCTTTTTCTGGTGTCTGTTTTTGTGGACCTTGGAGTGCAGATGTAATTTTTTTTCTTTTTTTTTTTCTTTTGCTTTGTCATCAGCATTGCAGAAGTAAAATAGTTTTTGATGAAAACACTGATTGGAGGCAGGCATGCTAAAACCAATGTCAGGTTGCTGCTGGCACCAAGATTCAATTTTACCTTCTATGAAATACAGATTTCATAAAATGTTCAATGATTCTCTGAGCTGTTTCAATTATCTTAAATCAGTTTTGAAAAAAATATTTCATCATCTTCAATCAGTCAATTTTCTTGACTTTTTGACCCTTAAATCCAATCTGTTGTATCCAAATTAGCTGGCACAGAACAAAAATACAATACTGGCAAATTAGCTGCCTTACAGAAGCAGTGGGCAAAATTCCTGCTTGCAGAACAAATCTGGAGCAAATTTAGTGGCTTTATGCCAGATCTGAACTGAAAGCAAATGGGGGCTGTTTATTTTGAAGCCAAATTATATATAAATGTTGTACAAATTGTGTCCTTGCAAGAACATCACTCTTTCCACAGACACAAATATTTATGTGATGACTATATAGCAGAGAAACTGTGGCACTAAACTTTCAGGCATTGTACAGCCACATAACACACTTTAATTCTAAATGATGATGCCCTTGTAAGTCTTTACACCTCATTGTTTTTATGGCCAACTTGTCATTTTTGTAGATAGTTAAAAATGTATCTACAAGGACACAGTAATTAAATATATAATTAATTTAAAGACCTAGGAGTTTAAAGTTCTGTTCAAACTGTAGGTGATGTGATATTACATTTCAATGCTGCTTTCATTAAAGATATTACAAAGAAAAAATCACTGAAAAGCCTCTGGCTACCTATTGGGAGAGGGGGTGTGAATTTTATTGTCCATCTAATTACTTGGCTGAAGACTCTGAGATTTAAAATCCCATTTCCCACCCCAGTAGGGATGTTAGATATTGTTTTCTGGCCCAAATCCAAGGCAAAGAGTGAGCTTCTGCATACCAACATGCTCCTGCTGCTACAGCTGAATGTATTTCTTGCTGGTTTGTCCTGAGGATGTGGTGTAGTGCTGCTTTTCCTGTCTGCTCCAAAGGCAAGTGATGTGACAGAGTACCTGAGCAATATAATGAGTGATGTTTTGCCATCTCTAGAGACTCTGCCAGGGAACTCTGGTAGGTGCAGCTTGGTAGCCTGAGGGTCTGTAACTCCATCAAGCCATTACTGAACTTTTGTGGTCACTGGGAGCCAAAGCGAACTTGATGTGCAAGCTCAGAGCTGGCTGTGAGCTTCTGTATTGTCCAACAAGCACCAAAATCCCCTGGAAAAGCTCTGTATGATGGAAAATGGACATTGCAGGGAAAGACCTCTAAGCATTACAGAGAGAAAAGATTGTAATATTGTAATTAAATTTATTAATTGTCTGAGCAATTTTGAGCTCAAAGACAAATGTGGGAAATGGCAGTGTCAGCTGTGTGAGTGTTCCATGGGCTGCACCAACCTTGGAGATCCTTGAGCTCAGGGCAAGGCTCACATCTCATCTGTCATTTTCCAGACAAATCTGTGGGATTTGCTGTGTAGAGTAGAACAAAATTCCCAGAGATACAAAATGTATATTGGCTTTTGCCTGTGTCTTGTGTAGGCATTGTGGTGGAGATCTGCTCAGGTAAATTGTTGGGACCTGCAAGTCCCACCATGAGGGCTGCAGCCACCTGACTGGTTAACACAGAAGCAAAAAAAAAAAAAAAAAGTGAACTAGACAATAAGGAATAATAAGACAATTAGTATTTCAGATTTTTCCTCCAAGGAATAGTAATTTATTGAATAATCAGAGCTCTTAATTAACTATATGAAACAAGCAGTCCTCCCCCCCTCTCTTTCAATGAGGTTTCGAGAGCAAAGCAAAGGTGCAAAGTTGGTCTGGTTCTCCTCAGAGGATTAAGGCAAATTATGTAAGATATATTTAAATAAATTAATCTTTTCAGATAGATCCTAAATCATGTCATCAATCTATTTGATTCTACAGACATAATCCATAACATGCAGCTGGCTTGTGCAATAAGCCAGGGAGATGCTCAGTTGCATTCAAGGGAAATAAATTTAATTATAAACACATCATGGAGTCAAACATTTCCTGAATGTAGAATTCTATGTCTTGTCAGCCTTCCAGCAGAGAACACCATCAAAATTTTATAGGGAAGTAGACTGTCCTGAATTTATATGTACTGGCAAGCACCTCTGCCAGAAAACTATTTCCTCTTTTTTTTTTAAATGTTTTTTAATTTAAGGTTATTTTTGTCTTCAGTAGAATTGTCCACAGTGTTAGATAAAACCGAGAGTGCAGTTATGTGTCAGAAGAGAAAGAAATACAAAAACCTACTTGGTCCACATGGCCACAGCATCACACCCAAAATTCTGAAGGGGGCAGAGGGACTGGAGGTGTGCAGCGAGAAGCAGCAAAGCGTTCACAGCCCACATGTGTGGCCAGAAATTCAATATCTTGCTGTATTTAAAACCTCGTGGCTCCTTTTGGTGCGGATTGTTACTCAGCAGTTCTTCCAAGGACCTGAGATGTGGGGCTGGTGGGATTTCTGGGACTGGGACAGGGGGACCAGAATTGGCCTGGTGTGCAAAGGGGGACGAGCAGCCTGCAGAGAGGGACACCAGGAGCTCCCAGGGCTGCAGGGACAGCAGCCCTGGGTGTCCCTGCCTCTGATACTGCCCTGCTGACCAGCAGGGCCCTGATAATGCTAACAGAGCACATCACAGGGGTCGGGAGTTACTATGGCATGAATAATGCCAGGCTTCTCTTTTATTTACTTGTTCCTGTAACTCAGTGTTGTCTCCTCACCTCCAGTTCTTTCTGGATTCCTTTAAGAGGAATGATTTACAACGTTTTTTTACTGTATGGGATTTTATTTATCATTACTCCAGGTTATACTAAATATTCCATAATTTATAATGGAATATTCTATAGCAGGTGTTTTAAAGGAATTTTATGCTTGGAAAGTTCTGTGAAAAAAAGCAGAAATAAAATACCTTGAACTTAGTGATGATCCCTTCCAGCACTTTCCCACAATATTTCAATTAGGGGAAATGTAAGCTTTTTATTCTTTAAAGAATTCAAAAAAAGTGTTTTCATTATTCCTCCAGTGTTAGAGTCCAGCAGTGAGCAGCAAAGGTGAGATGCAGCAGAACTCCTGTGTGCTCACAGAGTCTGACCAATGTAGCTTGGAGTTCTCAAAAGAAGGCATCTGTTTTAGTATATTATGTATCCTAAATTTGTAATGGCAGAAAACTGTTCTTTTAATAGCTTCATTTAGTTCAGAATGAATTTTTAATCTTCACTTTCTGCAGGCTTATTTTTATTAAAGCCAATGCTAGCTGGGGAGTTTCAGAGCAGATTTGGTCCCACTTGAGGAAGTAAGATACTTATTCACACAGCAGTTTTTCAGTGGCACCAGGTCCCACCAAATATTTAATTTTTCCCATCTTCCATGGTTTGCTTTTAGGTTATTATGTAGTTGCAATGTCCCTGGAGCTCTAAGCCCTGGGGCTTTTTGAACCTGAACCATAACCCCAGCCTGAACAGTAAAAGCAGCCTTCTGTTGAGGGAGTAATGTTGGGGCCACGCTGCTCTTGGCATGCCTTTTGTAGTTGCAATGCTAAATCAGTTTCATTTATAACCAAACCAAAATTTTGCTGGTGTCAAGGGCTTTTGGTTGCTTCTGCATTGCCCCTTTCTTGTTCCCTGTGTGGGTTATCTCTGTGTGGATTTGTATTTTCTTTTCCTAAGCTGTTCTGCACCTGTGTCTTGTGCTATGTCATCAACCACTGAGACAGAGAAGTTTTTAGCTGAGGAACAGCAGATCTGACATTTTCCTCCTGCCAGGGAGGTGGTCTGAAGTGGATGCTGGGGGACAGGCAAAATTGGCTGGGGAGCTCAGTCCCAAGCCTGGGGGGCAGGGGAGAGGCTCAGGGGTCACTGCTGATGCCTTGTCCTGCACACGGTGGGAGGGTGGCAGCTCCCCTGCAACCACCCAAGTGTGGCTGCAGCTCCTCCTCTGCCACAGTGGCTGAGAAAAGCTGATAGAAACAGGCAAGCCCAGAAACTCAGGGGAAAAGCTCTGGGGAGGAGAAAGCCACATTTTGTCCCGTGTGTAATATCTGCTGCATCACTTTCTCAGACAGCCTACCAACATTATCTTTTCATATTACATTTTAATTTAGGTTGTGGCTGCTTTTTCTAAGTGCTCTTTAAATATGCTTATAATGCAGAGGAAGGATAGGAAATAGAGGTAATTACCTGTTCAAGCCTCCAGTGCAATCCCATGTATCACCTGGAAAAATCTGAGTTTAAGCCAGAGGAAAGGAGAGCCAAAGCATTGCTTATTTGCTTTCCGGAATATGTAGCATCTGTCAGGTACAATTATTTCACCTGATATCTTGTTAATTATTTCCCCACACTTATCTGGGGTGGTGGCAGAGCACGTGAAAGAGACCAGAATGCCACCTCTGTGTGCTGCCCACACCATGGAAGAGAGACAACCCTGGTCCCTGAGCAGCATCAGGAGCCATTGTTTTCAGATGAAATCTTTATCTGTGTGAGTTTTGCCTCTGTCCCTGGTAACCTGAGACACCTTGCCAGCAAATTCAACTACTTACAATTTCTACCTTTTTTTTTTTTAACACTTTATAGCTTCCCAAGAAGACTTAAGCTCTCAGTGATGAAACCCTCAGCGACATTCATGATATTTTTTACTTTGGAAAAATTTCTGTTACTCAAATTATAGTTTCTAGTTTTTATGAGAAACTAGGTATTATTAATAAAAATAGGTGCCAGACTAGATACTATTTGTGAAAAATAATTGCTAAGTGTTTCAGTGATGGTTTAAAATTGTTTTCAAGATCATCTCAATACAACAATCATTAAATCCATAGAAATATTATCTGCAGATAGTTTTTCTATCTGCAATTAAAACAGAATATTTTTTCCAAAATCCAGGTGATGCCTTCGTTGTTCTAAGTGCATAAAGCTAAAGAGAGAGTGCATCAAGGTAAAGATATCAGTGTTGCCTTTGACTATAATCTGTTTATCTTGAAAACAGGAAGGATGAGCAGGTCCTGCCATGGCAAGATGTTTTCTGACACTGTAGAAGCAAATGACCAGGACACCTGGGGACATACATGCTTGAAGATGGCCCAGAAATTGGACACTGACCACTGCTGCAGGCCACTTTGTCCCACAAAATCCAGGTGATGGTATCCTCATGCACCCTCTGGTAATCTCTGGAGAGGAAAGCTGAGCTACCACAAGTGATTTCAGTCTGGCTGACACTCAGAGGTCTCAGGCTGTCAGTGCTAAAATGTCTTGAAAATATTTGATAATTATAGATGACAATCTTCTAACTCAAACAGCGATGGATTTGGCACAGGAGGAATCTGTGTTTGACCTTCTCCTGATGGGGACAGATATGTTTCTAAGAACTGAAAATGAGTTATTTTCCTGGGTATGATTAATTCTGGCTGGACTACAAGACCATCTACACTTGTCTTTGTAGTGGAGGGCAGTTTGGTAACAGCTGGTGCTGCAGGGTAGTAGATGAAATATAATAAAATTTGGTGGAAACTGAAGCTACTTCACACTGAAAAAGTAGTGCTTTTTCTGGGAAAAGGGAAATTAACTCTGGGACCAATTTGCAGAGGAGCTTGGTCAAGTCATTATAACTGGCAATTTTCCCAAACGTGGCCAGATTTGTCTCTCTGAAATCTGTGCTCTGGATCCCACAGCTACAGGACTTGTGGCAGAACCTTCTTTAGCCAAAAATTATGTTAAAGGAGAAGCAAGAGCTGTAATAAAGAGAGGAGTGTTTTTCTGATGCTCTTTTGCACTGGTGCAGTCCCTGAGAGGAGATCCTTTCTTGGTCCTGGGCTTATTTGGAGTGAGATGTTTTCATTGCAGCTTTGTCTTTATGGATGTTGGGTGCCTCAGAGCCCTGTCTTGTGATGGTTAGGTGTAATCTGAGGCCAAACTGATATCTGCCCCCTCTTTTTGGGCCCCTCAGAGCCAAGGGAATTCCCTTTAAGTGCCAAGTTTGGCAGCTGGGGTTGCAATGTGTGCCTGGGGCAGGTACAGCACTGGGACAGACAGGTCTGGCTTCAGAAATTCACTTGTAAAGTAACATCTCAGAGTTATATTACAGAGCTCAGGGGGCAAGTGCAGCTTTCCAGAAGCCAGCACTTTGCTTAGGGACAATCTTTGGAGTGAGATTTCAACTTTATGTGTTGGAGGACACTGCGGGTCAGGGCAGCTAATCAATGTTTAATTAGATCCAAGTGACAAATGTTCCAGTTTCAGTGGCATCTCATTTAGTTGCAGCAGCAGAATTTTGGCCCCTAATTTGGAGGAAAATGGGAGAGTTTTTGTATTCAAGATTACTTGGCTAATACACCAGAGTCAGACTGTGAGGCATATTGTTATGTGTTTGCTTGTGCTTTAATTATTGCTGATTATTACCCTGCACACCATATAACAGTACCACTCTCCAGTTTATCCCTGCTGTTTTGGAGAAGCAGCACCAGTTAGTGCCTTTACTGGTAACTTCTGCCTCAAAAAGGAAATCTTTGGGATACAGATTTGATCTTTTCCATGTGTTCAGTAGGAAACTGCCACAGAGAAAATGCAAGGAGACAAAGCCATGGAGCCAGAGATTGGACTCTGGTGGAGGTGGAAATGGGAAAATGGATTTTCAAATGGTTGTCAGGCTGCTCCATGCCCTTAGAGGAGTTATCAGGGGGTGATGGCACACACACTGTGCTACTTCTGGTAGGGAGGAATGAAGAGAACATTATTTTACTCTGCAAACCCATTGTCAGGTTAATCAGTGAGGTGCTGTTCCCAGTATGGCAGGATGGAGAGAGCTCCTCCACCAAGGAGAAACAGCAGGATCCTGGCTTGCCCCAGCTGACTTGGGTAAGTCACCCTGTGAAAGGTGTCAGGCTGTGCCTTACACAGCCCCAGGAAAAGCACCAATAGCTGAAGCCAGAGGCAGCAAAACCCAGGGAATCATCACACACTTGGTCACAGCCACACTGCTGGATCTAGTCTCAGTCCTGCCTGCACACTGAGCCATCTGCAAGAAAACTGCCTGTCCAGTCTGGATGGAGAGAAGGAGGGCTATAAATGTGCCTAAAATACATCCCTCCATGCAAATAATCAGCAGCAAACACTTGGTTCTTTTTCGAGAATGGATTGTAATCTATTCACATTCTGCTGCATTAAATTAACATGACAGAGCAGCTCACAGCAGTGGCTCATTGTGGGGGAAGATGTCTGGAACAGCTCACTGGGACCAAAGTTCTTTGAAAGACCTGCAAAAGGCCATCTTTAGCCGGTTTTTAGTGGGGTCCTCTTTGTCCATGACATTTTAGCCTAGAGACATCATGTATTGTTAAATCCTCCTCCTCCATGCTCCATCCTGGAAGTCTCATGGTGACACAGGAGATGTAAATCAACTCCTACCTTCCCTGCAATGCATCATATGCTTATCCCTCTTCTTGCTAAGCCCTGAGTAGTCTGGAAATTGCTGTGTGTGAAGGAAATGAGGCTTCCGAGATGTAACCAAGCTGTGCTGGTTTCAGGGCAGGGCTTTGCACAAAGATGATTCCCAGTGGTGCAGCAGCAATGGAGAATTACCTGCAAAGCAGTAGATTTGCCACCTGATGGAAGCTGTAATTAAGCACAGCACCTGCTTGTAGAGGCTGCTGGGAGAGACTTCTGAAAATACCTTCCAGCAAAGATTTTTCCACCAATGAGGCAGGAACTCGCTCCTGTACTTCCCTTTAGATTGAGGCTGGCTCTGAGCAGACTGGTGAGCACAGAGGGATCGAGGGAGCAGAGGCCCCATCACTGGCGCCTTCACACCTTCCTTGCATGGGATTCATCCTCCTGGTGTCTTTTTCTGCTCTGTCTTAACAGTTGCAGCAAGTGAGGAGCTCTGCTTTCATACCTTTGGAAAAGAGGAGGGTGGAGAGCACTGCTGTGATTACAGCCCTTTCCACTTCTCCAGACCTCTGGAAATTGATCTCTATTAACACTATTGTCTGTAATAATGGATTCCTTTTCATTCCCATCACTAAAACAATTCTGATGCCTGATCAGTCACATTATTGCCACTTATATTTAGTGCTAATTGATTCCCTGTGTTTATTTTCTCAGGCATGGAAAAAGCATCACTCATTGCTGAGCAGAAGCTGCCTCCACCCTCAGCCCTGCTCTTTCTCCACCAGGATGTGGTCTCTCCTCTCTCTTCCTGATCACTCAGGGGCAGATGAAGACATCCATCTCAAGAGTAATGAATCCCTGTCCTCTGCACACCCCTGAGGGGTTGGTAAGAAGAGACACAGGGAGGTGACATTTTTTCTGTACTGACACCAGGGTCCTCCAAGGGCTGTCAGTACCAGCTCAAAGAACACAGGAGGAGCAGAAATCCACCCTGGTTCGTGGGCAAGCATTAATTAGCCCATAGCAGATGCACTGGCACTTTCTGTTCCTTGCTTCAAAAGTCATTTCCAAATGCAGGAGGAAACTGAAGACAGGTCAGAGAGGTTGCCCCAGGCAGCCAACCTTGCAAATAGTGATTTATTTTAGTGGGGAAAAGGAGGAAGAATGGATTTTACTCTTGGATGTCTGTATTTAAGAAGAGGATTTGATTTTCTTATATCTCTCCCTTATGTGTCTGGATTTTAAAAACATATATAAAAGAATAGATAGCTAGAATAACAACCAAAAAAGTGCCTTTTAACTTGTTTTCTATAAAAACATGATTAGGATTCAGTGTCCTCTTTCAGCTGCAAGAATCAAAAAGCCAGTGCCATGCTACAGCCTCTGAGGGAAAAAGGCTGGAATCATATCCAAGTGTTTAATATTTATCAGATGATGGTTTCTTTTCTCGTTTGTTTCAAAGAATAGGACATAAATAAAAGGAAGGGCACATTTCTTTTAAAATTTAAAGGACAAGATTATGAATTTTACATTTCTGTAGTAACATATGCCTTGGTAATGTGCACACAAGGAGCTTCAAAACAATTATAGCATTCCAATATTAGAGATCAAAAATAAAACAAAGGAGGGGATTCAAGCATGTAATTTGTTCATTGTTCATTTATCAGCTTCAGCATGAATATTTTTGTATCTGAGACCTAGACTTGGGGCTGACTTACACCGTGCAGCCATGGAACCTTCCTTTGAAAAGGGCTGTTTACATTTAAAAAAAACAAACAATAACAACAGCAGCATTCTTCTAACTGATCACAGCTGAAGCAAAGCAGTTTTATCTCCAGCAAAAGAAATTTGTTAAGAGAATTAGTGGCTGGCTGAGGCATCAAGCTGTGTGTGATAATGAGATGGGTTATAAATAGTGTCATTAATTCACATGTCCTTCTAACACATGCCACTCCAGTTAATGTTCAAATCCCAAATCCCTCAATGCAAAATGCACTGACCTCCTCATTAAAGTATCTGATGGAGAAGCCTGGTTTGCATGTAGCTGCTGTCTGGTGGTCTGCATCAGGAATAATTACAGGGCAGTGTTTGCTTCTCAGCTAAAAGGCAGAAGTATTTCTATCACCAGAAAATAAGGCTTTCCTCACATCTCATGCTGCCTTTTCCAAGTGTTGGGATGTTTTATGGGGCAGCACATCTCCCTGGGCCCTACAAGAACAGGCTGCCCTTACAAGCAATGCTGGGATGCTCCTGCATCATCTGAAACCTCTGCTTGTCTTGCAGCACCCCTTAAAGTCTTGCTGTCAGGGCTCTAAAGTTAAATACACCTTCTTCAACGCTCTGCTTACCCCACTAGCAGCAACTTTTTTGTCCAGGGAAGAGTCTATGCTGATGGCAGCTGGCACTTGTCTCTGAGGTCCTGCAGAACAGGGGCACTGCAGACAGCTCCTGCACACTGGCTCCTTCCCTTGCAGGCAGCCTCTGAGATTTCTCTCCTGTTGGAAGAGAAACACTCTTTATGGGGAGCAGAGATGTGTTGCTTGCTGTTCCTGGGGCTCTACAGAAAGAGCCCAACATTATAAATCTTGGTAAGTGAACAGCTTTATACCAGCAGGAAAGGCAAAACCGACCAAATTGTTTTTTCCTTTTTCATCATTTTTCCAATAGGCCCCTGAAGAATGAACATATTTCTGGAAAGTGCCTGGAGAGAGCAGTTATCTTCAACACGTGTGGGGCTTCCAGTGAATCCCTTCTGCCTCACCTCTGGGACAATCTGGGATGTCAATGCCACAGCCACAGCTGGGGCAGCAGCCAAGGGAAACTGCTGTGGCAACCCACAAACTGCACTTTTGTTCTCTGCCAGCATCACATGCAGCCTGAGTAATATTTCTTCTTTTTCCATTTTAAGAGATTGAATATGTTGAGTGTTTTCAGCAGGCGGGCAAACCACGTCTCTGCAGTATCATGGCTTTTGTTGGTGACAGTTTCCATGGTGTTGGTGTTCCCTCAGTCTCAGAGTTAGCACGGTTTCATTATCTCCAAAGATGGTGTGTAAATTTCCCATCTCATTAATAAATTAGACCCTGATAATTATGGGCTTTTCTAAATAATCTAATAAGGATACTTCTGCCTTGATGAGGGGAGTTTAACAGTAAAAGCAAGATTTATAATGTGCTTACAGGAATTGGGATCTACAGGAATGCCTTGCCTGGAGACTGAAGGGTCTCTCTGCTCTGTGCAGCTGTAACCCAACTTCTAGATGAGCAAAGGAGCTAGCTTCTGGTTTAAATACATTAAAGCCACCAGGTCTCTGAAACACATCAGCATTTGCTTATGCAGAGACAGAAAGATCAAGCCTGTGTTGGAAGAGCTCCCTGTCCAGGGTTTGTAAGAGATAATTCTGCTCTGAGTCTGTTTGCAAAACCGAAATGCAATGATGGTATCATGATATTGACTTACAAATCGTGAAATATGTAGAAAGTAATACAACTAGTGATTGGTTTGGGTTTTATTTTTTCCCTTTCAGGATTTAAGTCTTCAAAATGTACATCCTTAGGCTTTACTCTGAGCCTTTTGGAGAAGCAAAGGAGAGCTGCCAGTCCTGGAAGTGGCATAAAGCATATATAAATTTTTCTGGAAGAAATTAAAACTGGCTGGTTTATATTGGTAGATGTCACACACCAACTGGCTTAGAAATGTAATATTAATGCCTTAAAAAAGGTTATTATCACCTTTATATTTGCTTAATATAATTTTAAAGGGAATTACCAACATCATATATTACATTCTTCTCCTACAGTAAATGTTCTCTCCCTGGTGCATTTTATTATTTACTGTAAATTCATTCAAGCAGTATATTTTGCTTTAAGTAAGGTACCCTCAGTTACTTTTTCTGTCCAGGATAAATTGAGATAAATTTTGCCTGAGCCTGGATTTTGCTCGTGGCATCCATCTTTACCCATGAAAAGTTGCAGTTGGAGTTGAACAGGAGTTGAGAAATGATAATATTGTATTGCAGAAAGTCACAGCTCACCAGTCTGCAGCCAAGCTGCATACAGAGGCCACATTGAGGCAGCCAGGAGTTTAATAGGAAATGAAAAACACAAAGGAATGTGATGTATTCTCTAATGTTTATTCTGATAAAGCAATAAGAACATTACAAGAAAATGACACTAGTTATTTACCATGACATGGTGAGATTACGCAGTAGCATATCATCACCCCAGGCACCATGGCTTGCCACTGGTTTCCATTTTTTCCCTTGGAGGCTTAAGAATTTATTGCTAGAGTTATTAAAAATGTTGCTAGAGTTGTAGAAATGTTGCTAGAGTTATAGAATACTTTTTGGAGGGGGTGGAAGAGAAGACTTCAAATAAAAGATATCTCCATCCCTTTGTTGACAATTCCATGTTCCCAAGGCTTAGCAAATCTCATAGCTATGACCACTGTGTTGTCAAATTGGATAAAAGCCTTCAGGCTGGCATGGATTGCCTTCCTGCAGCAGTTGTGGAGTCCCTGTGAAAGCTGCTTGATTTAAACTCTGGTTTCACAGCTGTTACAGTGGGAGTAAGATGTGACCTTGAGGTCGGCTGTGCTTTGCAGTGGCTTTGGGAAGACCTGCCCGTGGTAATGAACTCTCCATATTTCCATGCCTTTTAAGAAATCCTGCTAGCTGCCCCCAGATACAACATTTTTATGGGTCCATCTGGACTCTGGTTTGCACTTCCAGCTTTGGAAACCCCAGGATCAGCCCATGGCACAGTCCAGTGTCTGCGTTGGGGTGGATGTTGGCAGATACCCCATCGTGCAATGCCTTTTCTGGCAAGTCAGAGCAATAACACAAACACAGAATACATACAGGTGGGAAAATAATAATAATTTTTTGAGTCCCCCAGGTTAGGGGGCTGCCTGTGGCCATGGAATGGGTCATCAGCACTCAACATCCCAAATACTTTGCCTGCAGCAGTGGAAGCACAAACAGCAGAACTCTTCTCTTCTGCTCCCCTCTGAAGAGTCATTTGCTCCTCACTAACATCAAGTGTTTTATTTAAAAGTGTTTAAATATGCAAAACTCATTTCAGATTTGTATTATTAGAATTTTTAAGTGGACAAGGATGCAATATTCTCATTACAAGGGAGAAATGTCACATTTTAGCTCAAAGAGTGTTGTCAATGCCAGGTTACAAAACACAGGTAATGAAATATGCAGACTTTTAAAAAGGGCAGTGAAAGGAAGCCTGGCAGTGCTGCATGTTCTCAGAGAAGCAAACCTCTTTGTCAGCTCAAATGCACATGGCAAGGGAAAGGGAACTTCTGAGAGCTTTGGCTCGTCCTGTGGCAGAGAGGTTTAAAACATATCTTTGGGGATACCTCTGGGCATTGCTGGAAATCCCATTCAAACCTGACTCTTTGAAGCCAAGCAATGTGTTAAAATCTACTGAGTTTCCAATTCCCCCTTGTGAGGGCTTACAATATGTTTTGCTCTGTAAATTTCCCTGATTTTCTTACGAAACTGATGAAAGGGCAGGTGTGTATGCTAGAGGGGACTGGAGCACTTGTGGAAGATGCCCGGGCTCTGCTGAGCTGTCTCCCCTGACTCACCCTTGTAAAGCCTCTGAAGTTCATTCTGCCTGTATATGTTGCTGAGAAGAGAGGAGCAATCCCTCTGGAGATTTTAGCATTCTGTAAGTAAAATAGAATGATTTTTACATCATAGGGCTGAGACTTGAAAGCCAGTTGGGATGGATTTTGTTTAACTTCCCTATTTAAATAGTTCATGCTGTTTGAATATTTATACTTGTCTTTATTATCCCACCGATGTTAGTTGCAAGTATGTCTATATTTTGTATCTTTGACATAAAATAAGAAGGGGGCAAGTAGGGATGCAAATAGGTATTAGTCCATGTCTGATATAGAGAGAGTTGATGTTACAACCTGCTAGCCCAAGCAGGGCATAAAAATCCCAGGTGCCACTGAGGCACTTTTCCATTCTCGCTGCCCTTCCCAGTGCTGATTTTTCCTGTGGTTGGTGTCTTTTGGGCTGTCAAGAGCACTGAGCTCACCACTGCACTGTTGTTACCTGCACACATTGAAAGAGCTGTGAAGGGCAAGGTCAACTCTGATACACACAAAGCCAATTAGGACTTACAGAGCACTAAACTCAAATTTCTTCAAGCCATTTCATTTTATTGATCAGACACATTTTTATTTCCAGATTGCTTGCTCTTGGGAGCCATCCAGGTTTCCTAGTGTGAAGGACTGTGTAAAATGTAACGATTCAGCACTCCCAGTGTGCCTGTCTGTGGATTTTGTTAACCTTTAAGCTACATTTAGGATGCAAGACAGGACTTGAAGAGCACCATCATATATCTGATTATCTTCTGAAAGAGTTCTCCAATTTGCATTTCTCTCATATCCTCCTTGAAAAGATATCTGTCATCTCTCTTGGTTAAATCCTAGGATTTTCCTGGAAGGGAGATTCCCAGCAAGACAGTCCAGCAATTCAGTCTGTGCATGGAACGATACTGAGCTAACTCTTCTGCCAAAAATTTTTTGTCCAGGATGGTAAGTTTGTCCCTATGGCTAATGAGTCTCAGAACTGACAGGTGGCACTTCAGGTGAGAAGCTGGAGCTCACCCTCACTTTAGAAAATGCTGCACAGTTAAATACTGTCACTGCTTCTTTACCAGGTTGGCTCCAGGCATATTCTTGGAGTATCTAGCACACAACTTTAATGCCAATTTAATGCCTTTTTGCATAGGAAAAATGTATTATTTTTGCCTCAAATAAATGAGAGACTTAAAGTCCCAAGAAAGGAAATACAGTCATTCTAGATCAAGAGAGAGACATATACAGTAAACATTTTAGTATGTTGTGCAATAAAAAGAGCCCTATATCTCATAAATAAAGACACTTATCATGTGCTTGAATTAAAAGTACACACACACAGTTCTTCAGTATCCACAAACTGCTTGAAGGGCACAGAGCTGAGTGGCTCTGCAGCCACTAACACTGTCTTTTTATGTTTTTCCTTGTTGGTGATATAAATTGGACTGAGAGTGACTCTGGGAAGAGCTCTTGCCACTGTCCTGGACCAGGACATACTGGGGGATGCAGGGCATAGAAACCTGTGCTGGTTCTCTGCAGGTCTGGCTTATGTTTAAAACCAGGAGCAGCTATTCTCATTACCCTGAGCAACTCAGAAATTCCTCTTACTCTGCTGATGACACACAGGCTGCCAGGATATAAGGAACAGCAACAAAGATCCGTGACTGTAGAGTGACAGCTGCAGCATCTTCGTGTGAGGGATCTCCAGAATTATCTGCAGAGCTGAGCTGGTTAGTTATCCTAAGCAAACCAGCTGTGCCTTCGGGGCCAAGCAGTCCCAGAGTTCCATGAAATTCAGCTGATGGAAATCCATGCTGCCACACTTCATTAGGGATGGCCATGGATGGGCATGGGGAGAAGTTAGGGTGGGTGTGAATGCCTCTTTTCCTTGAGCAATCAGACAAAAATCCCCCCAGCACACACAGGCTGGGTGTGAGCAGCTCTGGGTGTGTGGGAAGAGAACATCGCCTGCCGAGCCCAGCGGGAGTGGAACGCTGGGAGCTGCTGAGATCCAGAGCCTTTCCTTTCCTCAGCAGCAGCCCAGCCTCAGTCTTGTGGATTTACAGGGTTTCCTTTTAATTCTTCAGCTGTCATCTCCTCCTTTGAGGTAGTTATGGCTGCTCAGCTCCCTTTTCCCAGCCCATGTGAGTTCATCCCAGGGGAGCACCAAGCCAGGAAGCTGCACAAAGCCACCCAGGGGCTCCCAGGGCTGCTGCCCTGGGCTGCCAGAGGCCATCTGCAGGGCCACAGGCCACCTCTCCTCTGGAAAACCAGTGCCTTGAGTCTGATGTGAGATGTTGTGTTTCTGTATATCACAGGAACTGGATATTTAATTGTTTGGCAAGCTTCATGGGACCACACTTGCCAAGTATTATTCTCCTAGACTACAAGCCAAGGAGGAACTGAGCTGAACAGATTTCTCCCTTCACTCACCTGAGGCTCTCATTCCTCTTTCAAATCACCTTTTCAAATTTCTTTCCAGAAACAATACCTCTAAATAAAGAAGTAGAGAATATATAATGACATATGGGAATATTTCTGTGGAGTCCATCGTAATCCCATGTTCCCAATTCACCTCTTTGCCTCAGATTCCCTTTGTTCCCCCTCCATCCTCCCACCAGCCTCCCTGTTTGTTCTTTTTCCTTTTGACTACCCACTTTCACATTAATTTTAGCTTTCCTTCAGTCTTTTAATGCAGTATCTATTCCTTAAATTTACTATAGTTTGACATGCTGTTTTATGAGTCACTGCTGCAGATAGAGTTTGAAGCAGATTAAATCACACAAACTAGTTCTAACAGCTCCCTAAATCGAATTTGATTTTATGCTCTTTTTTGACAAACCTTTGTGGATTCTTTCATCCACACACTCCCCCTGAACAATAATGAAGTAAATACATGTATTTTTTGCACGTGGTGATGACTGTGTGCTGGGGATGGAGGGGACCCACAAATTCCTCCCTTTTCTCTGTGAACAGGCACTGAGATAACCCACCACAGAAAACCTGAATCATGTCTTCTTCCTCAGAACTCTTCTCTAACCCTTTTCTCCTCCAATTAATTTATGACTCAAGGTGAGGAAATTCAGAGGTAGCAAACTGAGTATGCATCCCCATTTTCATCTTTTTACTAGAGAAATGCTGCTTGGCAGGAACATTGATTCCCCAGCCTTTCTGTGGCCAAAAATTACTTTTCCCCAGCTTTTTCTCCATGATGCTTTATTGAACTTGTTTTCTTTAATACAGTGGGAATCATGCTGGTGCTTAGAAGAATCCATTCTCTCCAAGCAACAGCTAAATTTTCCATACAGCTCCACTTTGCTTTGGTGTTTAATCATCTTCAGAAATTGTTCCTAAACTTGTATGTGCTACTAAGGACATTAGTCTTTAAATAACGTTGTGCTGTGGTGGTGTGAGATGATTAGATTGGCAAGGATTTCTGTTGTGGTGTCATCATAATTTTCATTAGTACAGTGAATTATAACAGCTTGTTCTGTGCTCAAATTGATGATTACTACTCTGAAACCCTGGCACATTTCACTAACACCTGACATCTGGAAGAGAAAGGTGGGAGGCAAAGCAAGCTCTCAAAGTTGCTGTGTGATGCACACTGATGTCTCTTCATTTATTCCAGCAGCTGCTGCAGCCAAGGGTAATGGCCTTTGTTGGTCAGCAGAGTTAATGCAATTCTTGTGATGATAAACCAATAGCTCTTGTGATTACCATCCAGCAGTGTGCTGTGCTGAATTGGCAGCAACAGCAAAGAGCAGCACATCCTTATTTGAACTAAGGTAATGTATCAGAAGCAGGTGGATGAGTTGGGGAATTACTTTAAAAAGAAGATAAAGCATGCATAGAGTGTGCAAGTGTACATCAAATTGAAGGCCCGTATCAGAACAGAAATTATTGTTATAGCTTGTTAAATAGAAGATTGTTCTACCAGCAAAACTGTAAAAAAAACCATTTCTAGCTCATCTAAGAAGGGATGCCCTTGCTTGATGGTGATCCCTGGCAGTCTGATACTGCACAGGTGACATTGCTTCTGCAGCAGCTGCACAGATCACACATCTGCCTTGTGTCCAGCTGAAAAGGGAGACACAGATGGACCTGCTTTTCTCTGCTGTGATCTGAATGGGAACAGCCACCACTTCAGAGCCCTGTTCTCCCTTTAGTGGAGGCCAGTGACATTGTCAGATCAGTTTTCTTTGCATCACCAGAGAAATTATTTTCCTGCAGCATTAGGCCTCTCATCAGCAGCTCAAAATGCAGACCACTGGCATGAGTTTTGGTGCAGACATATATATATATTCCAGCACTCAGGACTGGTGATGATTCTTTGCACAGTGTCTTGTTCCCTGCAAAGTCAGCAAGTCCCACGTGCTGCCAGTTCTATGAGCGTCCAACAGGAAAATCTGATTTGTACTTCCACCATTAAGATTCTATTTCCAGCCCAGAAAATTATGCTGGGTGACAAGAGGCAGCCCAGCTCCGTAAAACAGTGTAGACAAGACTGTCACATTGCTGCCTTGGCAGAATAATCTGCTCTGACACTGAGGAAATCACGGCACAACCGAGCCCTGACCCAGCCGGGGACGCGCACGAGTGTGAAGCACCAGCGCTGCCACCACAAGAGCCCAGGGTGCCACCAGTGCCACCAGGGCTGGGGACGTGCCCAGCACCAGGAATCTCCAGGCACAGCCAAAGTGCCTTCCCTGACATTTTGGGTGAGCACAGCTCTCTGAGGCAGAGCCCCAGGACGGCAGAGGTGGGGCAGTGCCTGGGGCAGCTGTGCCTGAGCCAGGCTCTGGGACAGACACAGCAGGGCTGCACAGGGGCCTGGCACTGCTTCTGCTCTTAGCAAGAACCACAGGAACAGCAGCAGCTCTACATCCAACTTTTCTTACAGCAGAGTGAGGACTTGTGGCTGCCATTATCACAGATATTTTCTGTACAGCTGCATATTAAACTTTTAAGAAAATAACCAAAAGCCATTAATCACTAGCATATTTCTCACTACTGTGGTGGCCAAGGATTACTTCAATACTTATTTTAATGGATTTCTCAGCTATGAATGATTTTTAGGTTAAAGGTCTTGCAAGACTCTTTTTATAAGCTTTCTTAAATCTAATCCATTACTAATTTCCATATGTCTTGCACAGCACTAGGATAATGTAATGCATCACCACTTAAATCCCTCTCTGATAAAATTATCCCAGGTATTACAAAAATTCAAAGCATTGTTCTTAGCTGTGTGAGCCTTTTTCAGATGTCTCACTAGTTAAGACATAAGCCTAATGTGTTCAAGTTTTATTTCCTTTGGGATAGCTGGAATAGGAGGTTTAAGATGGCACGTTGGCAGCTTAGATTTTCCACTTCAGCTAATGTCACAGGCACAACTTGCTTTTTTAATAACAGCTCTTAATAAAGAACAGCTAACTCCCTAATCTTGTGTCTTATTTTTTGGCCTCAGTTCCAGTGTTTTTAATCCCATAAACCAACACTTTCCCTCTAATGTCATGTAAAACACTGATGTGTCTTTCATCACTGATTTCCTCAAATTATTTTGGTATTCACTGCTATACAAGAACTATAAGCATCAGTCTAAGCATCAACAGTACTCTGCTTCTGACAGTTGCCTTGCTGGTTATCCAGCCATGATTTTCACAGGGGAGACAGAGATAACATTACCCAACTAATCAACTGCACACTCAGCTAAGACCAGACAGCTCTTTGCCTTCTCTGCCCTATTAAGATATTTCTGATAAATGGTGGGAGAAGGTTAAGACAAGAAGCCAAGCCAGGTCTACCACAGTATATGTTGCAGGGAAAGTTTATGCTCACAGTCTAGAAGCAGGCAAACACCAGACTTTTCCAAGAAGTTTAAGAAAAACTTGAAAATACAAGCCTGTTAGCACATCACAAGGTCAATATAACACCTGAAAAAGCACAGAACAGGAGATAAACTGGAAAGGAAGCATTGCTACTACATTGGAAAAAACACGGTAATGGAAGTCTTGTATGTGAAGTCAAATGGTTGTTGCAAGAGAAACCATTCTATCAAAGCCTGCAGAGAAAAAAGGACATGAAAAAATAGCCCAGGAAGTGTGCAGTGATGCAGACAAGGTGACTGTACAAGTTCTTGACAATATCTCAGCAACAGCAGAAATCAATTGTGTCCATTCAGCTGTCCTCTGATGCAAGAACTGCCCGTGCAGCCCCTGGGGAGCAGCCCCTGAGGAGGAGCTGCAGGAGGTCACCCACCCACAGGGAGGTGATACCTGTGGGTAAGTTTATTGGATGCTCTGTAATGCAGCTGTGTCACATCTGGGCTGTGCCAAGGCTGATTGTCAAGCCAAGCTGAGCCAGCAATTCAGAATTAGCGGTGGCTGCTGAAAGCAAAGGCAGACATGAAATTACAGAGAAACCAAAGGTCTCAGAAACTGTCTCTGAGGAGATTTGTTGTTTTAACCTAATATACCTGACACCTTAAAGCCCATGAATCACCAGTACAGCTGCACTGCACATGAAAGGAATAAAATATTCACCCTTGCTTGAGTACATATCACCTATCTAGGGCTGCTCTGTGCTTCTCAGTGCCAAGGAATTACAGGTATTTCTGAAACAACGAGATGTTCAGGTGGTTCACCAGAAGCAGAGCTGGTTACTTTCTGAAAACAAGCTTTGTTGGGGCTTGCAATAGGGAGGACTCACTCCACTGGGTTATTCAGTGCAAGCCCCTTGACAGCCTTCAAATTGCAAGCTTCTAGCTGGCTTTATGAAACCAATATGTTTCCAATAAGTGCTTGCATTATTTTCAGTTTGCCATTAAAGTGAAGATTTGCATCACATTATTAACATAATGTTGCTGAGAATGATGTGACCTCTATTCATGTCTCCTGGCCATAAATGATTTATACTGAGCCCACCTCCATCCTTCCCCCTGTACAGACTCATCTGTGCTGACATTTCCTTGTGAATATTTCAGGTGATGTCTGCTCTCATCTCTTGTTCAAAATGTAACACAAGCACACTGCAGCACAGGAGGGGAAGTGGATATGCAGCACACAGGTGGTGAAGGGACACAGAACTGGGTAGTCTGTATAAAGGTAATACTGAAAATGCTGCTTTGGGGTGTGGGTTGAATTGAACTCACATCAATAAGCCTTTGGAACTTGCCTAAAATGTGATGCAAATATTGTAGTCCTATTACAGCCTCTCCTTATTTCAGTGCAGGAATGTTAGCTGGGCAGGAGTTAAGTGTGGGTGATGGTACCAAATATGAAGGGCACAGGGTTGGCTCAGCCTCTGGTGGGAGATTCACCACCCCAGAGCAACAGCTGGACCTTGCAGAGACCTTCCCTCAGTGCCAGGGTCTGCCTGGCAGTTTGTTGTTCTGGAGGGGGCAGCTCTGCAGCTGGGGCAGTGGCACAGCTGTGTCTGTCTGCACGTTAGCCAGGTCAGAGCTGTTCCTTCACCAATGCACTCACCTTGTGTGACAGCACTGGTAGCAAAAGGCATTCAAGACACCTCTGAATGGGGACACCAGGTAATTTGTTTGTTTATTGAAATGACACCACACTGCCTGCAGGGCCACCTGTTAAACCTTCTCAAGCAAGATATATATATATATATAAAGAGAGAGAGTCATATATATATATATATATATGTACATAAAGCAAATTTGATACTTCATTTATGTATTCTTCTCATTACAACCTCTTGTTCATACTCCTGGCCTATGATCCAACTGTCAAAAAAACAAAACACAGTAATCTCTCCCTAGTGCCTGTGGGGTTTGTGCTGCAGAGCTCCTGGAATATGCACATGATGTAGGAAGGACAGGGACACTGGGGTTATTAATAGCACCTGCCTTTGCCACGTGGCTTTGTAGCTGAGCACTGCCCATGCAAAAGCAGTCCCTGGCTAATTCTGCACACCCTGGGTGCGTACTGAAAATATTTCAGCCTGCAAACTAAGGATAGGCTGGAGGGAATGGGGCTGTCACCCTTACAGGGAGCTATGTGCTGCCATATCCTCCCTCCCTCCATCCACTCCACCTGTGGGACTGCCACGTCCCCTGGGCTGAGCCATGGCTCTGCTCCCTCCTTGGTCTTGGGACTCTGCCATGAAAATGTGACTGCCCCAGGGTGCTGCTAAGAGCAGCAGAAAGGATGCTGAACACCCTCCAACTCCCCTCTGCAGGTCACATTGCTTTGTCCCCATTCTCCATCCTCCAGAATCATCCTGGCACTGGGCTCAGTTTACAGCTCCCATTCCCTGCAATGCATTTGAAAGCCAAAAATTTCTGCCAGCTTTCCAAGGCCCTTGCACCTTTCAGTTGCTACAGGGAAATACCAACACTTAAGCAAAACACTTAGCAGGTGTATTTTCCCATCTACACTTTCTTACAATACTCTCAAAGTCAGGTGGCAGTTCCTCTCCTTTCTCCTGGCTTGCTTTTTGCTCCCTGTGAGTGGAAACTGGGGTGTCACAGGGCCATTTGTGACAGAGGGAACTGGTTCTCTCCATATCCCTGTGCTTCCTTGGTTCTTTTGTTGCAGTGGCTCTTGTTTGGAGAGTGCTCTCTGTGTTTGAAAAGCTCTCCATATTTACAACCCCTGGAAATCACACTGTGAGTAGCTTTGCCTGTCACGCAAATCTCACCAATACATTGCAATGTCTGGAGATTTTTGTCACCTCTGGCAACATCATGACGGCCTCATGTATGGGAAAAATAACCCAGTGCCACCTTTGGCCATGTTGGGATGGATTTGAGTCATGCAGATGACAGCCATGCAGAGACTGGGGACATCTTTTTGTTCACTGTTACCACAGGCTTCATTTACAACATTACTGTCTGTTCAAAACACCCTCTAAGCAAAATCCTGTGCATTGTTCATAATTTTTACATCTAGGTACTCTTCTGGGAAACCTCACTCTATGGTTTTGGAATTAAAGTATTACTGTAAGTGCTTTTAAGCTTATTCATAATATTAACATTTCAGTGGTGCAAACACATGAATATTCATTCACATGAAGTTTGAGCTTTTGTTAGATTCAGCTCCTGAATTAAGGTGTTGGACAAAAGATACTCTTTAGGATATTTTGCATGTGTACTCAGGGTCTAAATAATTACTTGCATTGTCTCTGTAGTTGCAAATATTAATTTCAATGCACATAGGAAATTATTTTCTTCAAAACAAAACCAGAAGTGATTTGGATTTTGTAGTTATATGTTTGTAATATGCTGGTAGAAAGAGCTGGAAAATGTTTTGGTGGTTGTTCACTGCCTCTCTCCCTTTAAGGGGAAATAGTGAAGGACATGTAGTCCAGTCTGAACCTGCAGAGCATCTAATGGGATTATGGTGCTTTATAGCACAGTGTGTTCTGTTTAACTTAATAAAAATGCTCTTTGCAAGCAGTGCTGTTGTGAACCTACCAAACAAGAAGGAGCCTCCTTTACCCAAGTGGTGATCAGGCATTAGAACAGGCAGCATCTTCAGCTTCAACATGATTTACTCACAGCACAGCCTGCAAATCTGTGCTGGCCCAAAGAGCCCCCAGCAATGAAGAGCTCTGGGAGACACTGAGGTGGCTGTGAACCTCTGGGGCTCTCCCCACTGCTCCCCAGTGCCTGGGCACTGCAGCCAGGCTCTGCTCCAGCTCTGCCCTTGCTGGCACCCAGTGCCACACAGGAGCAAGGGCTGGTTCCAAAGGGAATGCATCAACACAATTCGCTGGCAGTTATCACAGCAGAGATGTGGAAAAACACCCCTCTCCTTGTGCACCAGGGTGGTCACAACAAACAGGGAATTTAGGGGAGCATCCCAAGAGGAATAATGGCAGTATAAATGTTATTTTTATTACAGACACATTAGCATGATTAGAGAAGGTGGTCACAGTGCAAGAGGCATTTTCTGTCTTCTAGCAGTTCTTTATTACTGAGGGCATTAATCCAAAACCAAATCAACCCCTCCTTTCCAAAATCTTACTTATGTTGTTCATTCTCCTTCCCTGCTGCAGTCTGTGATCTTTCAGCTTGCTGGCATGCTTCAGTTAATATTTAAAACATCATCAGATGGTAGCTGTGGATAGTTAATACCCACAGATATATTTTTAAAGCATCATCATCACATGGCATTCATGGAGAGTTAATACCCATGGATATATTTTCTGTGCATAGGTTTCCCAGCCCAGGGACTGCCTTCCTTATTACACACCACCTAAATACAGAAATCTTCACCTGTAAGAGGATCCCATGGTATTGTGAAGTCAGAGCTTCTGAGCATTCTCCTGTGCAGTCATGTACCATGTTTAACATCCATAAAAATTCTGGGAAATAGGCAGAGGGTCCCCCCATTCAGAAAAGGGAGAAAAATCCTTTAACTCTGAAGAACAGAAAGACAAGCAGTGGGCAAGGGCAAGTGGTGCCCAGGGAAATAATCACCCAAACTCAGGAAGCAAGAACCTTGAAGGAAACAGAAAATTGAGCTTGGATAATTTTCCAACTCATTAACTGTTGAAATGGAGCAAATTCTACATCTGGACCTGCCTTCATTAAATTGCAGGATTGAGTCACATTGACATCTTACTGCCTAAGCCAGGCCTCTCTAACCAGACCAGGGAGCCAATCTCTCAACAGGCCGTGCTCAGCAGTGCTGTCCCATTCCACACATACCCCTCAAGCAGCTCCAGGTTTCCCATCCAAGATTTATCAGCATCTCGGCTGCTCAAAGGCACAGCAGCCCACGTTACCTTATTCCCTGAAATCCTGGAGGTAAAACAAGCCTGTACAGACCTAACATACCTTAGAATTGCTGCTGCTCCTGCTCTTTGATCCCACCAAGATGCCCTGGAAACGCTGCACTGTGGCAGTGCTGGGGGATGAGGAGCAGCCCCAGAGCACCAGGCTTCAACAGGACAGCTGGCTGCTGCACTGAGCAGCACATCTCTGTGATTCTGACAGCTCAAAAAGTTTGTGGCCCGGAGGGCCCAACAAAAAATATTAAAAAATAGATAACACACATTTAGTCCCCCTCAGTATATTTTTAGGCACCTACTTTCCAGCTGGGACAGACAGGATTTGAGCTGCAAGGAACTGAGATCAAGCTTAGCGGGATGCCCACACATTTCAGCATCCCACACACTTAATACCCATGATTGTTACAGCAGAGCAACTAGTCTGTAATTAGAACAGACATTGCCAGAACTGCCTTTGTATTACTTATGAGTCATGCTGCTAAAATATTCTTTATTCATTATCCAAGACCTTTTCATTTCAGTGCCAGCCATTACCATGTTTCAGGCTACACAAGACTCTGCCAGACTTGTCAAAGCCAAGTGCATTCTGATAGGGATATTCATATTTAATCTGACGAAGAGATACTTTACAAAAGAGAGAGATCAAAAAGGTTCAAGTCTGCCCAAAAAACCCAAGCAAACAAAACATAAAAACCCACAAAAATCAGAGAAAAAGAAAGAAAAACAAACACACAAACAAAACCACAAAAAAAAAAGTCTCAAAATAAGGGATTTTCTCCTTTTTGCTTCTCCAGGCATACATCACAGCTAGAAGAACCACTTTAAAATTTCTCTTAAATTGTTCTGTCAGTTAATTACATATTTTTATTTTAATGTCTTTCTACTCAACCAGAGAGGAAAAAGGCTCATGAAGGACTCAAACTGAATAGAAAACCTCTTTTTCTTCTTTAATATAGTGTATGGAACAGAAAGGGGAAAATACAGCTGAAATGGATTATGACAAGCAAATAAAAGTAATATCAGAAAATTCCTTTGGGCAGATTCTGTTCTAGGCCACTAGTATTTACCAAGATTCATTTTTTTATTCACTAAGTTATTAAATCACTGGGTTGGAAAGTCCTTGGGTCATTTCAAACCACTGTCTCATTGATTTCTTATTCCTAAAGCATCCTTAATATAGGAGCATCATTAGAACTGATGACAACAATACCTCCATTTCCCTCAGCAGTGTGCTAATTGTCTAAATTCTCTTTCTGCTGAAGAAGAACACTGACAGATTAATTCATGCCCCAAAATCAGATTTGTAAGTAAATGGTTAGGTTAAAAAAATATTAATTTGACAACTGAAAGCTTTCTATAAAAAACCACAGCAGGAAATGAGTGCCTTGGCTTGCTGTTTCCCAGCTTTCATGCAGCCACACAGATGCAGGGATGCAGCATGGCAGGAGAACATCCCAGTGCATAGCTGGGGCCTTGGGTGCTCAACTACTGCTGCTTTAAAGACTCTATTTTTGGTCCTTTAGATTGCACCTGTTATCCTGACTCTGGAACACAGGCTGCAGACAGAGGTGCCTCCCCCAAGTCCCATTCCTTAAGGGAATGGTGTTTCTCTATTCACTTCATTTCACAATGTCATGTTCTGCATTTCTAAAATCTTTCAAAGTTTTCTTGAATTCTTTTCAGATTTATCTCCTTAGTTAGACTTAGAAGAAGGATTCATTCCACAAGAAGTGGAATTCATTGCTTTATATTTTGGAAAGCACACTCTCAAATGTTCCTCCTTCTTATGTTGAGAGAGCAGCTTCAATCTGAAGTTCCTTGAATTGTGTTTCAATGAGCATTCAACCTTTGCTCTGCACATAGAAATCTCTGCACTTCCCTGCTTGGTATTTCTTAGTTAATGTATTTAAACGTTTTTCTCCTGCTTCTATTTTCCACTCCTAATTTACTTAGTATTTCTCTTTAGCCTTTGGAAAACTGCTGTATCTACATTTCAAAGAGCACCTTCTTTCCCTCCCAGATCT
>QUSF01000018.1:7101738-7159628 GCA_003676055.1 Chloebia gouldiae | reverse complement strand
TATTCTTCCTTTCAATAAAATCCCCAGGTGCATCCATTTCTGAAAGCACAAAGAACGTATTTACTGCCTCCCAGGAAAAACCATGCTCTGTGGCATCATTTCCTGCAAGAATTACAGACCTGGAATGGTATCAGCTTCTTCTCCCAGACAAAACCCAGCAGCATTTCTCACCCTGTGCCATGCTGGGAGCTGCCTGCACACAGAGGGGGATTCTTCACCTCTGGGAATGTGGTGCATTGGCACAGCAGGGAGGGACAGGACCAAAACACCTGGGAGGAACCCCCAGACAGGCAGACCAAGAAATGCTGGCTTTACTCAGCTTTTTTTTTTTCCTCTCCCTTTTCCTAGTCTTTTGACTAGCACTAAAAACACGTGGCTAAAGACCCAGTGGTCAGTTTAGGGCTTGAGCAAACGAAGGCAGGTAACTAAAAAGTAAATCTATAGGAATGACCACAGCTGCTGTTTCCAAATCGTGGCTGAAGGAGTTTAAAATAATGGGAACTAACACAAAACTGCTTCTGAGAGCTAGAATAAGCACTAATAGGCACTAAATTGTAAATTTCTTCATTAACTCATCTTTCTACTGAAGAAATGAGGTTTCAGAGGGAATTCAGGAATCATTTCTTCCACATGAAAAATTTGTGCACTTAATTTGTTGCAGTAAACTGCTGCTCTGAATGCTGAGGAGGTCTGTATTAGGCAGATGATGAAACACTATCTGCCTTAACTGCTTTTTTCCTCCCATTTAACTAGTAAAATATTTCCATTTCAGTGATGAGATGAAAAGCACAGTGGAGAAAATCACAGGAGAAAAAAAATTCCCAGTTTTCTAAGCTGGGCTTTAGAGGGAAATAGCTGATATCGCCAGACTTAACATAAAAGAAAATAATGAAGAGTCCTTTTACAAAAGGTTTACAATGAACAAAGAGAGTAAAAGCATTTTGGAGGGGCACGCAGCACACAAGTGGGATTTCAAAACAAGACAAGGGACTTGTAGATAGACAGATGCATCTCTTTCATTATCAAGACTCTTAGACTTTTCTTTGATCTAAAAACAAACAATGACAATGGAAGGATTTACAGACTTGGGAGTCTGAAATCTGAGTCTGGTTTCCATAGATTTCCAGTTATTCAGAAGAAAGTAATTGGAACTTACAGCCTCATAGGTGTGCCTAACATTGGCTCTGTATCATCTGTAGATGATAACATTACCCCACTGAAACTCCCTCCAGTGACACACATGCAAGAAGCAGCACAGATGTGACAGTGTCACTGCAGGACAGTGGGAATTCACTCATTTCACTGCTGGTTCAGCTCTGGAAGTGCTGACCTTTTCTTCTTTAAACAGTGTATTGGATCCTGGGTCTTAACATAGCTTACTTCATGTAAAATATGCCCTTTTTAAAAACAAATTCTGACTAAAATATTATTAAATACTTTTTCCAAATGCTTGCTCTTTTTCTCTCCCTCCAAGTATTCAGTTCTCACATATTACAGCTAACACCTTACTGCATATAAAATTCCATCACTGAATTTGAAGTGAAATTAGAAGAACTTAAATTGCTCAGAGTCTTGGGAGGCCCCAGCCCCATCTACAGCAGGAATGCATTTAAGGATTCAGCCTCTGGATTAATCCCATGGCTCAGTGGATGGATCCAAGCTTCAAATTGAAGGGGTTTGGAATACCCAGGTCACTGAGCCCAGAAATCCTTATGGTCAGCACTGGGATCTCCTCACAGATATTTTGCTGCAGAGATTTTGCTGCAGTCCCCTTCCCTGCAGTAGGTGCAGTGTCCCGTGTGTAGTTGCCCCACTGCAGACCAAAATTACCAGGAATAAGTGAATTACTGTGCCAACATCTTTAGAGCTGAGAAAATTGATCACTTCAAAGCTGATGTCTTTTTCTTGCAACATTTTGGCAGAGTTCTTAGCACAGAAAAGGCATCATTCCCAAAAGTGATCGGAAGGAGCAACTCCTATCCATCATTTATCCTTCATAGTTAGCACAAAATTTTGGGCTTCATCACAGAGTGGCAACCTCTCTTGGCATTGCAGATGTTGTTTAGATCTTCTCCCTGGTGCATGTAACACATGGAACTGGAGAACCAGCACTTCCAAATGTTCACATATTAGAGATGTAATATAGAGGAACAGCAAATGTTAATGTGAGGGACCCCTAAGTGGATCCCCTGTTCCTTTGGGGGAGTTTCCAAAGCCTTTCTCTACCCTTCAGTGTTTTACCTTGCTGGGTGATGGTGTCTCAGTGAGGTGCTTTGTACTGTTCTCTAGAGGAAGGAAGCAGCCACTGATATCAGATAAAGTAGGGGACAGGTTTGTAGCTTCATCTGTTTTAGCAGCTACAAATATCACCAGGAGAAAACATGAAGGGAGAAGTGTGTATGCCTATAAATGGCCAAACGAAGCAGGAAGCTGCATTTGTAAGAATTTTTTGCTGTAAGTAGAAAAATGTTGTTAATACCTGAACATACCCATCTGATCACTATTTATAATTTCAAGACACCATCCTGGTTACATACCCTGCACAATCTGCTCAGCAGCCATCTCAAAGCAGCCACGAGAAATTGGAACTTGCCAATTCATTTACCAGTGCGCTACAACCTTTGCTGTGTCCAAATTGCATCTACTCATCAGAGTTGCTGGAGTTACAGGAAGCACGAGATAGTGTCAGGGAAAAAAATTATGTCCCTAGAAAAAAAGTTACAGAAGTGATCTTGCTGGAAACAGCTGAGCAGCATGGATAATAAGAGTTCTAGCCCCTGAAATGTCAGCAGGTTGAGCACGGACTGTTGGATGAATGCTGGGACAGTTCAGCCCCCTCTTGCCATTTAAATGTTATCACAACAGTTCCTGTAAGTTTCTAAATTGAAATAAATAATTAGCAGTGCATGGAAATTAATCATAGGCTTGTACTGGGAAAGCAGCTAGCCAAAATAAAAAGGACCTTTAAGGTGTCACATTTTTGAGATAGTACTGACTAATGGGAAGTATTTATGTTTGTCTGCTCTGTCTCCAGCCTAATCAGACTAGCACCACTTATAAAGCATATTTATCCTAGCTGGCTTCGAGCTGGCAAATGTGTGTGTAGCTCAAGTCAGAGCAAAAAGAAGAAAACAATTACCCTCTGATCTTCACAGGTTTCAGGACAGGGATGGTACCAAATTTTAGGAGATCTCAGTTCCAATCCTGGCCAAGACCCACAGAGACCTGGGTGAGTGGAGTGAGCCCAGGCTGAGCGCTGTTTCCCCCACCTTTGCTGAGCTGTGCCCATGCAGAGGGCAGCTGCTGTAGGGCCCTGCCCAGCTGTGCTTGTGCAGAGCAGCTCTAACCTTGGCATGGTCTTGGAGGAGTGGGGTGTCTGTGTCACCCACCCCATTTTCCCTGCCTGTGCATGAAATTCCCAGCAGAACTGATGTTTTTGGGTTATTTTATTTTATTTTAATTTCCTATAAGCACTGCTAAGGCTGGTTTTATCAAGTGCTTTCTAGCCTAATACGATGCTGTTGTCACTCATGAAGGAAGGGCAGATGTGCAGCAGATGAAGCTGTCCAGGAGAGCTCTGGTGACAGCACTGCAGATGCACTCAGATGCCATCAATTCATATAACAGTGCTGAGCAAGGCAGCAGATGTTCCAATGCCCCAGCTGAGGTTTGGATACTGCATCTCCTGAGGCCTTTAATCCTCATATTCTCTGCCACTGTTAGCTCTGAGTTTAGCCTGTCTCCAGGCTGAGTTATCCAGAACAGCCAGCAGCCTCAGCTTCTCCACCAAGGACCGAGGAGGGTGAAGAGCAGGCAGGCTCCTGCCATGCTCCAACAGTGAAAATATTCCTGATTTCCTGTTGGCAGCCTTGAGACAGTTACCTTTTGCCCCTGTGTTGGGCTGGAAGTCTGGTTGTATGACTACAAGGACCAGTTTACTGCAGAAAAACAGGTATTGTGATGATTTTATTTAAGTGTTCCTAAGTGGCATTTCATACAAAATATAAATTACCTTGTCCGCTGCTTCCCTGACAAATACCTTTTCTAGCTCTTTTATTGATCAGCTTAAATCCATCACTCGACATTATATGTGTTAAGTGTGCCTAGAGATCTTTCTTCCAGCAGAATTTTATCTTGCAAAAAGAAGAATATTGACAAAATGTGTAGTCTTTGAGGCAAAATGTGATAGCCAGATGGGTTGAACCCATCACTTATAGGAGTGAAATCACCATAGAAATGTAGGTGTTTCAGAATGATCATGCTGCCTTGGCTCAGTTTTCAAGAATACCTGACTGCCCAGGGTTTTTATTGTGCCTGAAATTTGTAGTGTGATGGACACCAAGGTTATTTGATAGATTGCTTTATGGCAGTGTGCTGTGGTGCAACCCCACATGGCCTCTGGCTCACTCCCTCCAGTAGAATGAGGGAGATAATGGGAAGGCTTAAACTCAGAAAGCTTATGGGTCAAAATAAAGACAATTTAATAGGTAAAGCAAAAGTTGCACATGCAGCAAAAGGAAACCAGGGAATTCATCTTTCCCCAGGGCAGGCTGATGGGTGTTCAGCTGTTCCCAGAAGAGCAGGGCTCTGTCACACTTAACAGTGACTTGGGCGGGCAAACACCATCCCTCTGAACATCCCCACTTCCTCCTTCTTCCCCAGCTTTATGCCAGGGACATGATGCCATAGTCTGGGAGTCCCTCAGCTTGGGGTCAGCTGTCCTGGCTCTGTCCTCTCCCAGCTCCCTGTGCACCCCAGCCTTGTGGCTGCTGGGCTGAGGAGCAGAAAGAGCCTTGATTTCACCCAGCAGCACCAAAACCGTCCCTGAATTATAAACACTGTTTCCAGCACAAATGCAAGCCACAGCTCCATACTAGCTACTATGGAGAAAATTAACCCCACACCAACCAAAACCAGCACACAGTTACAAATTACAAACACAATAAGTAATGTGCTGGTGAGTTACGGGATGTAGACTCACTTGAATCAAATCTGTAAAAGGATCTCAGCAGGTCACACCATGCCTTTGGATTTTGGGAGGATTTCTAGCCCCAAGAGCTGCCCCCTGCACCCTCCCTGACAGGGCCACCTTCACTCACTTCTCAGCAGTCAGACAGTGCCCCTAAACACCTGGAAAGGATTTTCTCACAGACAAACTGAAACACAGTTAAACACAGTTAAACTGAACCTCCAATTTAAGCTGTGCTCAGAGGAGTCCCAGGATGCAGGACGCTTGCTGGGATCAAAGCACCAGCAGGACACAAACTCCATCTCCTTTCAGATTTGGCTACTGCTCTGTCACTTGGGGTTTCCCAAACCTGTGGTGTGGCTCCTTTGCATGCCCCACCTCTTTATACACTTGCTGGCCTGGAAAAGCCCTTTCATACAGATTCATTGATCTAAACCACCAGACACCAACTTCAGCAGACTCCTGAATACAGAGAATCACAAATGCCATGAGGAGATTTCATGAATTCAGATGAATAACATTATGGGGTGGGACAGAGTGTATACCCCATGGTAGCCACCCCCTGAAAATGTGACATTCATGAAGTCAAAGATTATTTTGACTTTTGTGCTATCTTACACTAGTCCTAAGCACAGGAAGAAGAAGAATGCCTGTTTTGCACATCACTCGCTGTTAGGCTGTGTCTGGTTACATCACATCAGCTGACATAATGTTAACCAATGCAAGCAGATAAAATGTGACACAAATGTCATGTTGAATCAGATTTTAATGGAGTTGGCAGGTTTTATACCACAGATGAAAAATACCAAGTTCTACCATCATATCTGTAGGTCTTCAGGATAAAGCAATGCTAGTCACTAACACCAAGCCATATTTTCATATTCTATTTTATAAAATGGCCATTTTTACTCTCTGTTATGTTCCTATTCCTTCCTGAAAGTCATAAAAAACCATGATGAGGACTAACCAGGACAAAGCATGCATCGGCAGGGAATTCATCTACTGAAAAATGGATATACTTAAGAGCCTGTCTCAAACCAGCCCACCAAAATCAATAACAACCTTTCTATTGATTCAAACGGGAAATGGATCAAGGTGTCCATGCCTCAATAAATATTTTTACTGTACAACTAATTTCCCATGAGAAGGAAATTACAGGGTTTTTTTGTAGGCCTGGGGGGAAAAAAGCAGAGCAAATTTTATGTAACAGAGCAGAAAGATTACAAAGGGGAGGCAGCACCTAGGTAATACATCAGGTGATAATACCATGTTGGGTATTTCAATATTTTCTTCATTTTCCACTTATACAGAACTTTTACACTGAGGAAAGAGCAAGGCTGATGTTTCCACCACGACTTGTGTCCATGCCCCTCCAAGCTACAGTTGGCAGAGAAAACATGGCTTTGGGATATCAGAGAGCCCACTGGGCCCTCACCCCTCCTCACCCAGCTTCTGGAGCAGAAAAAAAAAAAGCCCCAGGACCTTTGGAGATCCTGTACCTGTGGCTTCTAAACCAGCCTTTCCAGGGCCACATTGTGCAGGAGATATAGAGAATCTTGACAGTCCTCTGCAGGGATCCTCCTTAGCCACAGCTGCAGCTCATATCAATTACTTTCAGCATCCTGAGGGTGTTTATCATGCAGCGCCTCAGTGGGATTCTGCCTTTACAGCAGATTATTGTCAGGAGACTGGAAACTCTTGTGCCACACTAATAAGGTAATGCTCTGATGAAACAGTTGGTTAATAAGTTTAATTGCAAACAGACAACAAGTCAAAACGACAGAATTGCAGCCTGAAGGGAAGAAAATAGAAAATGTCCAGCATCATCACTGCCTGCAGTCCTCACACATCACCTGCTCACCAGCACACTGCCTGCACACTGCAGCAATGATCTGCAGCAGCGTGGGGAGGGCATGAGCTGGCACAGGGACTCTGCTCCCCACAATACACCACCTAGATAGTTTTCTCACATGCTGATTTTCCTTCTCTCACCATATAATTTACACATCAGAAAAATTTCCCTTCCCTAGTCTGCATGTCTTCTGGTAAAAGGAAAAGGACAGATATCCCTGCAGGGACTGGGATGCTGAGCAGTGGGCTGAAAGTATCTGTCAGGGATAGCAGGAATTAAAAGGACACTGTCCAGACCATGGATATAAACTTTCATAACCACCTCCTTGGTTTTGTGTTCATCACATAACCATGAGTCAGAAGAAGAATTGCGTTTAGCACCCTTTGCATACCAGATCTTGCTGTGCTCTGCTGCTCCTTTTGCTATGAATCTTCTCTTTCTACTTGATGAGAGCAGAGGCTCCTCTCCTGCTTCTTTTTATCTGAAAGCTCTAATATCTCCACTCCTCAGCCCAGTTCTGGGGGAAGAGAGCACATGCAAGGAGGTGCTGGGGGCAGATGTGCCAGCTGATAATTGTTGAAGTAATGCTCCACTAACATTTTCAGCGTATTAGACAAGGTACCTGTGCTCTTCTCCAGGCTCCCCACAGCAGCTGCTGTCAAGGCCAGGTGCCACTGAACAAAGACCCCATTTTGCAGGCCAGAACTGCCCACTGAGGGTTTGCCTTTCGTATGGGAGCTCTGATAAAGGGCACTTGAACTAATCAGACATTTTCTCTGAGGTGAAAACATTTCTGGCTTACCCTCTTGATCCTTCAGATTGCTATTCATTGCATGCACTAGAGGAGTGCCTGCAGATGGACCCAAGCAAACTATTAATTCAGTGATGAATCCTGCAGTTTACCAGTAGACTAAGACTCAAATTGCAAAACAATTCATCTTCAACCTCATTCATAAGTGAGAAACAGGTATCTCGAGGCTGGTAACCTTTTAGAAACATCACGATGACAGATTCTGCCTGACAGGTCTGCTATGAATTTTGCCTGCTGCATAAATATTGATGGCCTTAATGCTCAGCATTGCAGACTTAATCTTCTTAGCAGGTACCTTTCCAGATTTGGAGCTATGCTGGCTGCAGGGTCCCCACTCCTTCCCCAGCCATGAGCTCAAGGTGCTGTTTAGAGTCATTAGCCCTTGAATGGGAAAGTTAATTGACAAGAGTTCAGGAGGAATGGTGTGTATTTGACCATTTCAATGGCTCTCAGCCAAGTGGATTCAAGATCCTGAAGAGCCTCTGACAGATCGAAGAAGGGATGGGGAAGGCACAAAGGGAACAAGGAGCCTGTGATAGAACTGCTCTGGTCATGGTAGGGGAAACAAGCCAGCTTGGCACTGACACTTCTATATTTCCCTCAGGGAAATTTCCCTTAGGAAATCTCTGTGATTGAGATGAGAAGGAAGCAAAGATAAACCGGATTTCAATGTGAGTGTTTGTTTTCAGACCTTGATCTTCCAACCAGCTCTCGGAGAAGGTCTGTGTCCATGGGGGCTCAGAAGCCATCTCCACCAGCCAGATGTGTAATTTATAACTCCTTTTCTTCAATGTCAAAGCCAACAACATAAAGGACATAAAATATTGAGAAAGACCTAACTTTACTGACACTATGAAATACTAAGGAAGCAAGAGAGGAAAAGAATATTAAAAAAAAAAAAGTGCATCAGTTTGCTGGTTTTGTCTTCTGCACACCTCCCATTTGTTTATTCCACCTGTACATCTCAGTTCAGCTTTAGGTAACTTGGCTGCTGAAAGTTTATTCTCATTTTTAAAATAAATAAAGTTTTAACCTAATTGTTTAAATTAATGAGCTGCACTGCAAATTTTCTATTTTCAACCGGAGTCACTCTCAGTCAGCCCTGACAAACCAAATTCTTTGACCCAATTTCTAAGAATAAATTTTCTCCTGAAAGCTGAAAACAGCCACACCAATCTGTATTGTCCAGCCTGCTGAAACTGGGACTTTATAATGGAAATATGCAGAGCCCTCAGCAACAGTGATGCAAATTACTGTGGTTTTTATTTTTTTGCAAAGGCTATTCTGAGATTCTGAGGTCAGTACTTACATAGCCTGATGACAAGGGAATTAACTGCACAAAGATCAGGTGATATTAGAATTTAAAGAAACCTCACCAGGAAAAAATAGAAACATTCAATATTGTATGAAGCATAGATGTGCCATTGGTTAAAGAGCTGGAATGATTTTTTTTTATTTTTACACTGACAAATGGATACAAGGTAAAGGAAAGGATTTTGAGATATTAACAAATATTCTTTTAAAAAATCATAATCAAATCTCTATGATCAAACCTTTAAGTAAGTATTCTATAGAATGAAATATCTGGGTATCATAAATTAACTGCCAGTTACCTGCAACAATGCAGATCATTTCCCCTTGCTTCTTTCTCTTCAGGCTGCACACCCATGTCAGGGGTTGTATCTCACTGTCACCTCCTGCCTGCACCATAAATCAGAGGCAGTTTTGCTGCTGAGCTGCTGTGCTTAAATCAAGCTCTGTGTGTATTAATAAATATAAATTGCATAGCAGCTGAGTGCTGCAATCCTGATGGGGGTCTGAGGAGGCTGCCATCAGTAACCTGGCAGCAATTGTACCCTGGCACTCAGGATTGGTATTTCTGCTCTTGCACTGGCTAGAGCAAGGCTTCTGTTTGCTTCAGCTAATGTGGATTACGCCCCTTTGACCTTTCCTGCTGATATTATCAGACACTGTTTTCCAGGGTGGGACACAACAGAGGGAGAATACAGCCAGGAGTTCTACAAGGGCTTGATCCTGCAAACTCCTCACTCAGGGAGACCCTGGGGCACCAGCACAGAGCCAGCCCCGGCTGCACTAAGCCAGCAACAGCAGGAGCATCTCGGGGAAGAGCTGTTTGGTGCCACCTCCCCAAATCTCTCTGAGCACAGTGGGAGGTGGCAGCAGCACCAGCCCAGGCTGTCAAAGAGCCAGAACTTGCTTTAGACACAGCAATAACTGCAGTGCCCAAGTCTGGAAAGATGCTGGAATAATGAGGAATTTTAACACCAGGGGATTTGACCCACAGAGAGAAGCATGGCAGCAGCACCTCAAATACTTGTTGCAGACTCCAGGTTTTCCTGAGAGCCATTTGCCTCTTTCTGAAGTTGTAAACACACAAAGCAAATTTTGTTAATGTGAACATCTCATGAGTGCAGACAAAGCACCCTCTGCAGCACATCTTCCCACCCACACATACTGGGATGTGGCAGGATGAGGTGCAGGCAGTGCTCCAGCTACCCTGAGAACTGCCAAGGAGCCCAGCACAGCCACCCAAAAATATCACCCAGAAAATTTATGATGCACTTGCCTTCTGCCTTGTTTCTTAGAGGTATTTTATTTCTGCTGGAAGCATACAAATATATTTCATAAAACTGATGTATCTTAAGACTAGAAATTCTGCCACTCCATCATTTCTGTTTGCTCCAGAGAGAGGACCTATATCTGAATCATGGCAAAGCAGAAATTTTATTCCCTTTGATTCAGAAACAGAGATGTGTATATTTCAAAGATAAATATTTAACCATAGTCAGATGAGCTAAAATGGTTCTCGAAGGTCTTGTTTAGATTTAGCATTATTAGCAAAGATAGTTAAAACCACTTCTTTAATAAAGCCAACAAAGTAAGACAAATTTGAAGGAAAAATAGAACTATGATACTCTACAGACAGCAGCAAGGATATACTCAATTTGAAAGAAAGAGAACACCTAATTTATTTGCAGTCTTTCTTTTAAGGGAGAAAAACATTTTTGCCTCCAGCTGTAGAGAACAGAACTATTTCCAGTCCATCAGAGAGAGAAAGACACTACAGACCTCATCAGCCATGCCATCAATAGCAGCAGCAGTGCTTGATGGAAGACCCCAGCAGTCCTGGGGACTTGTTTTTCCTTCAGCCACCATTTACCAGTCAGAGTAAAGCTCTCCTGGGCACGTGGGACTGGCATGATGCTACAGCTGAAGTACTGCAGGTGCAGCAGAAGGTCCTGTCAAATCAATATTTTGCTTTAATACAGAGTCTGAGGACATAGTCTGACCACTGCCATCTCCATGGCTTCCCCTTACTCTTTTGGGAAGAGCAGCATGGTTTACAACCCTGTGTCATCTCAACCTTGGGAAACAGAAATGTGTTTGTGCAGCATGGGCCGGTTAGCTAAACCTCTGCTGCAGGGCACATCTCTGGTGATCCATTGAGTTTTATCTGCATACCCTCAAAAGCCTCTGGGAAGCCTCAGGAAGCTTAAATAATGTAAGGGCACCAAGCACTGAACCCAGTCTCTTGATGCTTTGAGTTCAACCACTTTGCTTTTAGCCTCATCACCCAGTGCTGAGGAGGGAAGTGGTGCTGGCAAAGTTTGCCTGGCAGTGGGGTGAGAGCAAGGAGAGGCAGGGGAGGGGTGCAGGGGAGCACTGAACACTCCCCAGCAACATCCCTGTTGTTCTTCTGGCTCCTCAGGAGCCTGGAGCCCTGCCAGGTCTGGGAGTGAAGCGAGACTGGTACAGAACGCTGCAGAGAGCAGGAGCACTGTCAGGGCAAACCACATGACAGAGGAGAGGATTTGGGGCATCCAGGTGATCTGGGATGTGGCTTTGCTTCTCTACCCTTGCTGGAGTAAAGATACAGTAAAGATAGAGTAACTGTGGAGAAGAAAACCATGGCAACAGAAATTTAGTTCCTATGTTAATTTATTGCCATCGAGATATTTGCCAAGTGCCAGCTCCCTGGGAAAAATGCATTTTTCATCAGTACTGCACAGAAATTAGTATCAGAAGAATTAATGCACTTAATAACTGACAAAGAACACTGAGAAATGTGCATGAGATATTTAGACAATTGTATTTATGTATTTATGTGTCCCTTCAACCTATAGCAAAGACCAGCTAACTGGATAAATGTCACTGCAAGTCTGAATGATGACTTGGTGTCATTTTAAATTCAAGTGAAGCAAGGATTTTCTTTATTTAGCTAACACTGGAAGTGACATAATGAATAAAGGGCACAAGCTCCTTGTTTGTGTTGCAAATCTTTCAGCCTTTAACCTAGAAAAGGTGAAGGCATTTCCAAAACAGGTCAGGTCATAGGCTAATCTGCTGGTTTGTACCCAGAGGGGATGTGTAGCAGACATGGGACCTATCAGACCCTTTGGGCCCTGGGGACTTAGGACATCTCCTCCTCTCACTTTTCCTGCCCCATCTAAGCCAGGAGACCCTGCAGCCCCTGGCCTTGCTGTGCAAGCACCTCTTAGCCAGAAGAGCCCCACGGAGCTCATTCAGCCAGACCTCTGCTGTTCCACAAAGCAGCAGCACAAAAAATCTGTGCCTGGCTATAGGAAATCCAGGGGTTTTTGTGCTGGGCTGAGCACCTCCAAACACACTCTAACACTCTGGTCCTTGGCTTATCTCCAAGGTTATCTCCTGCTACCCCACACTCCCAACAGCACAACTTCTCCACATGGCTTTGATATCTCCTACCCTTCCATATCACAGCCTTCTAATCTGAAGTGCTAGAGAACAGGCAACCAGCCTGCCAGAACATCTCTGGGCTTTTCATCCTTCTCTCAAGAGAGTCCACTCCTTGGTTTTGGCCCACAGAAAAAGAGAAAACTTTTTTTTTTTTCCCCAGCTCTAATTCATTAATTACACAACACACAGGCTACAATTAGGATGAGTACAAGTAGCATGATTACATTTCTATGAATATTTTTGAAGAAATATCACTCTGCCTCTTTTTTTTTTAATATACTGCTTCACCAACAGACAAGACTGTCTACTGTCAGATATGCACTGCAGAACTAAGTCCTGAGTTTGCTTTCAGAGCAAATTACAGAGACTTTAGGAAAATTGGGTGGTGATGGGCTTGTTTTTCTATCTGAAGCAAGTGCTCATTCATGTGTTTCTAGAAGATGGTTTTTCCAGACCTGCCCCCAGCCTTCCCCCTCCAAATGATTAAACACTGTTTGTTTACACTGAAGGCAGTATAGCTGATATGCATTCTGTCTCTCAGCCTGTAACCTTGTAACAAACTGACCACTTTATTCAGCCTCTTCATTTTAACAGGGAACATTATTTAGTACCACATGCAAATTGGCATCCTAACTGTGAGAAAAATAGAGACTGATTCATTGTTCAGCTGATGGGAGGAATTACCTCCACCACTGTGTGATTCATCTTGATTCATCCCACACCAGGAATCACGAAGGAATAATTTAAAGCCAATTCAATATATTGTAAGCTCTAAGTGGGAAAGCCCATGCTTAGTACACATTGCTGATGGACAAAAGCAAAGTGTGGGGCTATCCTGTGCAGAGGAGAAATACTGCAAAGATGGAAGCATAGTTGTAGAAATGGATTATTTTCCCCCATTCGTTGTTCACTGTGGAAAGTTGATTCTCACAGGATAAGGTAGAAAAAGAAACAAGGTAGAGAAAAGGCATAAAAAAATATTGTAGGCAAAGCAAGATCTGTGCAGGGAAAGAGTGACAAAAATTGAACTGCTACATATACTGATGAGACAAATAGGACAGGACATGGCAGAGCATCCTAAAACAGTGCAAAGCCTGGTGCTTGCCTGCCTGCACATGAGACAAACAGAGGACAGGTGAAAAAAAGGGAAAGCACACAAGCTGGAAGAAAACATGGGGAAAAAGGAGTTAGGAAAGCAGCAACACAAAGCAGATACTCAGGACTCAGAAACACTGAAAGATAGGGATAATGAGAAACACAGCCAGGAAAATAACTCAAAGACCAGAAGAATTCAGATTCCCTGATGGGGTGGGGTAGTAGGGGTGACCTTGCAGACAAATTGCAGAGTATTTATCTGCCACAAAACACTGTTTAATTCAGGATCCTGCTATGGCCTAGACAAAGGGCTGCATGAGACAAAGACAGTGGATATTGTTCCCATGGCACAGCTTTAGCATGTCCAGAAACAGGGGAGTTTCTAACCCTGACCTAGCACAGACTGGAAAGCCCTGCTGTGGTGTTAGGGGAACACAGGCAGGGCAGCCCTGTGGAGCAGGACCAGCTTATGGATTTCCTAAGTGAACACTCTGAAACTCTGTAATTGCATCTGGGCTGCATTATTGCAATATGGGGGTTTTAATGGAGAGTTAAGAGCAGTGCTGACCTTTAAATACCCTAAGCATTTTAAAGCTGTACTAGAAGATTTTACACCAATTATTTATTAGCATTATAAGTAAATGAGTTATTATCATTCATGAATTCTGTAACAGTCAATTTGTTTCTCTGCCCAGAGCCTTGAAGTGCTTATTTCACAATTTCTTAGAGATGTAACCATAGGAACTAAGAGGTTGCCAACATAAACCCTCACAATTAATGACAATAAGCTTTCACCCTATTGAGTGATAGTGAAATGTATACAGAGCTGATGAAATGCACCTCAAGGGCCATGGGACCCTGAAGGCAGAGGCACATCCACTGGCTGTGCAGCACTCACATGCTGCCCCAGTGAGTGCATTGGCTCAGCTGTACATTTTTGAAACTCTCACACAGAGAATCATGCTGTGAAATGGAAGACCAAGAAGGCAGATTTTCTGCCCTGGAAAGCAGAGATCCCTCTGAGCTGAAATAGAGAGCAAAGACAGTGCCCTTGACCTATTCCCAGAGCATCCCAGAGGAATGGGAAATGGCAATGGAAAGGAGCCGTGGCTCCCCAGGGACACCAGGAAAGCTGCAGCAGTGGAGGGTCACACTCCTGCAATTTGGAGCAGCCCCCAGAGCTCCCTCCCTGCAGTGGAGCACCCACCTCGGATGAGACATTCAGCTGTGATGCCTCCTGCACTTAAATATCTTCTGTGGAGATCCTTCCTGTCCCTTTCACATTGGGATGAATATTTTGCCTCTGTTCCCCTCCAAAGAGGTGGGTTTGTTTTTTTCCCTAAGCATCTATTGCTGGAGGATACACAGCTCCACTGCAGATGATCATCCTTATGTGGGCGTGTGATTTCCAAGCAATAACATGGCTTTTCCCAAGAAAGGTTCACAAATACTCCATCTTTGGAGGTGAAAATTTTATGTGTTTAAATACCAGGCCAAGGATGAATTCTTTTGCTCTTGCTTGCCTGGGAGCAGGAAAGCACAAGACCTTCTTGCAGGGGAAAATGTTCAGTAACACCTGAAAGCAAACTGCTTTCTTGCCAGGGAGGGCATATTCATCAGTTTTTGACATTTATGGTAACAGGTTCAGAGGACGTCTTGAAAGACATCTCCAGTTACTGCTTCAAGAGAAATACCCAGATTACTTGTCCTACAGCATGTTATGGTAGAAATTAGAATATGGAAATTAGAGGAATCCTTGCAAATGGTTTGGAGCTTCATGAGGTGGTTCCAGCAGAAAGAAACACAAGACTTCCCTGTTTCTCAGATTCTTCCCAGAGTGGTGCTGTGGAGGAAGATTGTGAGCGAGCTCCAGAGGAGGAAAGAGTTCCTTGCCCACAAGGTAGTGGAGAACAAAACAGTCACCTGGGGCCTGAACAAAAGGGAACAGAGCCCTTTTGCTGCCAGGGAGATGTTTAAGGAGAGGGTGCAGGGAAATGAAAGCAGCACATGAGGGGCTGCAGGCACATCTCCAATCTGGCAGCACAGAGGGAGTGAGGGGCTGCCAGAGCCAGTGGGATAAACCCTGCAAAGGAACAAAACTGAGAGTTTGTAATTTAAATCTTTGTGAATGAAAACAGCTGAAAAGGGGCACAGCAATACCTTCCTTTTTTCCTTGGGCAGTGCTGCTACAGAAAAGTGAAGTGCTCCAAGAGGGGTAGTACAGGCAGGGTACAGTTCTGCACACACACATCCATTTCTGTCTGAGCTCTCTGCATACAAATCATTGCATTAAGTGATGCCATACTGATTTTTGCCTTTTTTTCTTTTATATATTCTTTGTTTTCTTTACACAAATATTTGTAGCTCTGTAGTCTGTTATTGCACTCAGAGCCAGTTTTCCCAGTATTTTCCTTGCCGTGATAGGCAGAAAGAAAACATATTCCAAAGCCCCTATCCTATCTTTGTTCTCCCTGGGACTCAAGGCCAAAAAACAGCTCTTGGAGACACATTTTCATCAACAGGTTCAGTTTCCATCTGAGGGGGGAAGATTTAGCAGGGTCTTGAATTGGAGGGGAATTGCATCACCACCTGTGTTCCTAATCAGTGATTTTTGCAAATTATGCTAATTTAATAAACTTATAAAATTGTATGCACCCCTGTGGTAGGCGGGCTTTTGTGGACATTTTCTGGTTTTGCTCCTGGAGTCTTCCAATAAAGACCAGGCTTTATATTACCACCTATACTAATATTATCTAAAAGTATGTGTTGTTCCATTTCTAGGTTCCTTAAGGCATCATAAGAAACCCATTTGACTTCTGAAGTGCAATAATCCTACCAATAAAGAGGCCCATTTGAATATTTGGTGCCATTAAATAAACTGTACTGAACTCTTAAACAAGTTTTTTGTTATCTCAGTCATCAGAAACACTCAGAATCCTCTGTGTTTAAATGTATCTGTCTTCAGCTTGGTGCAGATACACAGTTCCTGGCAGATAACGCTGTCACACCTGATAATAAGCTCCTGCTGCTAGATAAACCACTTGGAGGAAGATGCACATTTGAATTTCTATTCCTTTGGCTTTAATGAGATGCCATCAGCACAAGTTTGGCCCCATATTTAAATGTCATTAAGAGAAGTTCTATGCAATCATAACAACAATTAAAAAATACATTTTTAGCATGATTTCTACTGGAAATGGGATTTTCTTGCAAACCCACATTTCTTTGCAGTCTTCATGCAGAACTGTGTTGGCAGATAAGAAATCACACCCAGCGAGGATGGGACTGAGAGGTGTCACAGGGTGACCCAGGATTTGGTCACCCCAGAGGAGCCAGGTGTCCCCCCAGCCTGTGACCCCACCCCAAGCCCTGCTGCCAGCATGGCACAACGCTGTGCACTTTAATTTGACACTGACACACTGGGGAGGAGATTGAGACGCACAGGCAGAAGAGCTTTGGGGCTGAGAGGTTCCATTTCCAGAGGTCTGAGCTCCTCCATGCCCCAGCACACACAGTCACCATCCATTGCTCCCCAACAGCAGTTCTCCCCACAGAAGCAAAAGGCTCAAACCAGTCAGATTTGGTCTTTTTCCTCTCTTTCTCTGCTTTGTATGCTGCTGACTTCTAGTGTGTCCAGTGCCACATCCCAATCTTGATGAAAAACTTGGTGACCTCTGAGGGTTTTAAGATCTCAAAAACTCATTTTCTCCTTCATATTCCAGTAGGAATAACTTGGAAAAATAATCATTTGGCCATATATATATATTTATATCCCATCATATTATATTCTAAACAACTTCCTTGGGGTACAAGAAACCACATTAAAATGCATGCAAACTGAGTTAACAAATGTCAGCCAGAAGCCCCAAATACAAACTGTGCTTCTCAGGCCCCAGGCTAGGAGTCTGAATAAACAGATGTTCTTTGCACTGTGCCTTGAAGGTTAAACTTAACCTTTGTTAGACAAACAAGGGACACTGATACTCTTTGCTAAATAAGAAAGGTTGATGGCATATATAATCAATAATATTAGAGCACTTAACATATCTTAGGTTAGGGATTTTAGCAGAGGAAGAGAAGTTATAATATTTCTAGGAGAGCAGAAGCAGACAGATTGTGCACAATAAATTAAAAGATTAAGAGTTCAGAGGCACCTACTGAAAGGCAGCAGCTCCCTGTTTCCATACCTTATTTATCTGCAGCTTGGGCTCCACCCCAGCTGGAGGGATGGTCTCCAAGCCATGGCTCCTCTCTGGCACCTTGTTCCCAGCAGGTTTTCAGGTCCACTCACAACAAGATCCAGGTTTTACTGCTTCGTATCAGTGAGTGAGGACTTGAGATCTGGATGTGAATAATTCCACCAAAGATAAATTTTGTTAGAAGCCCTCTTATCCATAACTCCATATCCATGCTCACAAAGAGACTTAAACAAAAAGTCCAGAAAAACCTATGAGAAAAACTGTGAAACAATTTCCTATGATCATAAAAACAGAAGAGAAAGTTAGGAAAATCCAAGCCACTGTGATGCTTTTCCCCTGGAAACACAAAAACTAAATATACCAAAAGACTCTTTGTTTCCTTATGGGTTGGTCAGCAGGTTTTTTACTTTTTCTTGTGCTCTTTTTAGGCTTTGCAGTATGAAATCAAGGCACGTGTTCCTCTTCACATTTTTTTGCAATCTCCATTGATTTATATTCCTCTAGGCTGTGCTGATTTTCCTGCCTCTGCTTCTATTCTCCTCTAACCTATCCTGCATGCTTTAATCTGTGGAATTTTTTATTATCTTCTAACTCATGTAGATGTCCATATTCCTAGCTCAGCACAAACCAATGTGAATACAAACAGTCTGTATTCCAGCTATATGTTTCTGTGTGTGGCAGGAGCTGCCTCCCACGTCTGGCTTCTCTAATTTACCCATTTGATTTCTCTTCACATAACTATGTGAATCCTTTCTCTACCCAGGCCATGCTTGCTGACCATGGAGGTTATTTTTAATGTGGTTCCCATCCCACAGCAGCAAGGATTGCCAGAGTTATGTTCCTTCCTGCTTTGCTGGGTTACACATCACCAAATAATCTAGAATGACTCTCAAGGACCCCTGTTACTCAACAGAGCACAATCAACAGAATTGCTTAATGTTTTGCCATGTTGTTTCAAGAATAATGGGTTCAGGTGAGGTGACAATGCCTTGTAAACTGTCTGCAATGAGACACATTTTATTAGGAAAGTACAGAACTAGAATTGTTGATCATCTAATTAAATTTCAGGCTAAGTTTGCTGCAGTTTGATTTACTGATGTGTTCTGAGTGACTCACAAACATTTTGAAATAAGGGGCTGGTATGACAACTGTGCACAATGATACAGAAAATAAAGGTCTTTTCCATGCCAATTGGAAATAAACCCACATTCATTTAAATAAAGATATGAATTATTTATGGCACTTCTGTAATACAAAGATGCTGATGCAGACACAATCATAACAGAGAACATAAAAGCAGAAACTAAACACGTGTCTTACCTGCCAGTAATTCTGCAAGATATCTAAAGAAATAGTACCTTGTTTACTGTAGTGAGCTGTTCCTCCCAACACACAGTGGATGTGAGTTTTTCCATATTTCATCCCAAAGTCAACTAGAATACTTTATATACTCATACTAAATGTTTCCACTCCAAAGCTGAATCTTTATTATTGTTATTAAACAGAGAAAATACCTGTTGATTACATCCAGACAGATATGCCCATTTCCATCATAAGCTTTGTGAGAGTTTTATTGCCTCTCACTGAAAAGTCAGCATTTTGCAAGATTTAAAGGGGGAAAAAAAAGAGAAAAAATAAGAAGTTGAAAATGATTAAACAACACAAGTTTCCTAGCCATTTTCCATGGGAACAAAGTCTTCTATAGTCAGGGCAATTATTTCTTTTAAAGTATAGCTTCCAATGTTCTGTTGTGAGTTGCATTTAAATAGGGAATGAACTCATCATCTCACCGTTTAACCATCTGTAAATAGTCTAAATACAGGACATTAGATCTGGATAAGAGATCTCTGCAAAAATGTTCATTGGTATTTAGTGCAAATTAGAGCAAACTCCATTTTTTAGCGACATCAGAACTCTTTGTTCCTCACAAATTATCTGGAAGAGTTGGTATTTCTGCCAAATGGTGGTATTTTGGCTGCCTTCAGTGAAAGTTGAGGGAGCATGGCTGAGGTAAAGTGTACTTAAATTCTGGCTAAAGTCAGTGGCAGATTCAAACCAGAATCCATGGGAAAGGGTGTGAACCTCACAGCCCTGCTTAGAGACCCACTGCTAGGGTTGTATAATTTCAATTATAAGCTGCCCAGCAGCCATGAATAAAATAAATGAAATTACATCCTAGAGATGTAGCACTTGATGCATTTATAGCATTAATGATGATTTCATCCCATCTTATCCCATCTGTAGCAGGGCATAATTTCACTAATATCCTTTTAAAACACAACTAGACTCTACTTTCAAGGGAGGGAATCAGTCCACTGGTGCCCACACAATGACAGAACTGTCGTTCAGGAGCACAGCAGCCAAACATCATTTCCAGAGGAGCCCTTAATTGACTGCACTTGTGAAAGATGCATCAAAATGTCCCAAAACGAGCACATTGTTGCTTTTATAATTTGCTGACAGTTTGCCCCCAGGTAAACCTCCAGCACACTAATAGTTTTTCTTGGCCAGCACAACCAATATAGACTTAATATCTTTCTTTGCTAAATAAGAGGAATATTTACAATAGCTGCTGGGTAGAAAATTAACCAAGTGAACTCTTCAATTTGTCTGTCCCTGTCTGTCTCTCTCATTAATTTTTTATGGAAATCAAAGACTAATTCTGTCTCTCTGCTTGTAATCACATTCAAAACATGCTCATGACTCAGTAATCTGCTTATGAACATTGCCGTTCTCTGCAGTAACTCTGCAGACACCCACATTTGGGGCGGTCTGAATGTTCACTCAGCTTGCCGTTGCCAACACAATTTTTATTCCTTGATGTTTTTGTCATTTTAGAATCTCCCATTTTGAAAGCTATCAGGGTGAACAGCAAACTCATCAAGCCAAAGTCAGAAGTCACAAGAAGCTATTCACCACACTGCAAAACCTGGTAAGCAATTTCTGATGGCTTTAGTAAAAAATTGAATTTACTGATGATGCTTTTTTTTTAAACCAGCCCAGCCTGAAAGGCCAGATGTGAAATCCCACACTTATTATCTCAGTACAAGGGAAGTCTGATCCAAATTTGTTATTTTGGCTTGAGCCAACACTATTTGCTCAGTTCCTCTGCATACAGAACATAATGGGACTGAGGTTTTATTTCAAATTTCAACTAGTTGCCAAGATGTTAACTTTCCTAGCTGTGTTCAGCATCATAATTACCTGCTTCAACCCATAATTGGTTGCCTTCATACAGCAGCAATAATCTAGTTATTATTCCTCATTCCACCCCAGTCAAAAAGGCTCTGGGGAGGAACAGTGAGCAGGTATCCATGTCACCTTCCCAGCAGCTGCTGGATAAAAAGTGGCCAAGGAGAATTTACATTTAATGGCAATACCATAATTTATGTGCTCCTCGATGAGGAGAGACAAAAGGCAGTGATGAACCAAGGACCAGGAGCAGCTCTGTGGGAGCACGAGGGGCACAGCTGGGCTCATCATTGTTATCCTCTCAGCTGCATTTTGATGGCTTAGCAACACAGCTAATTTTACCTAAGAGGGAAATGGTGAAGCAAAGTGATAATACTTCTTTATTAAGCAAATGCACTCTTATTTATAGCCAGATTTTGGATCACAAAAATAAAAGAGATGAACACAGAACTTCCTTACTATTTTTTGTGTGTGTGCATAATTAGTACAAATATTTTTCCACATTCAAATCATGTACCAAAATCAACTCTCTTCCAGCATGTAAATGTTTTTCTGACTGTATGGATAGCACAAACACAATGTCAGGAAAGTTTGTAGCAAAATGGTTTGAACACTCCTTCTTAAATTCCTGTTCTATACACAAAAAAAAAGCCACATGTATGTATTGCAGAGATCTGGTAATGTATTCAAATGTTCTCACGTGCTTCCTGTGATCAGTCCCCAGAGCATAATATTTTGGAAGAAGCTAATTTGTTACATAATCTAAAGAAAACAATCACAGGCTTCCCAGTTCTGCTCACACAACACCACATAAAATCAAAAAGGATTTCTTTATTCTTAAAGCATGAGCCTTGAGTTGCCTAAAAATAAGCTTTCATAAGCATATAAAAATAAACACCACAAATATGAGTGAGAGAGAATTTTAAATGAGACATTTATTAGACTTGGGATGGCAAAAGAATAATGAAGTAACATGTGAAAACTAATTCTCTTTGATTTGACATGTTGATTTTTGTGTGTTTACAGCTAGGCAGGGATTTGCTGAAGAGAGGTATCTGTGAGGACATGCAAGTGGGTCAGAATGACAAGTTTTTTCAAGCTGAATTGCACCATTTTTAAAAAAATTACCTTCTGGAAAAAGTCTAAGGACAAAAACACACTTCTGCCAGCTAACCAAAACTCCCCTAAAAGTTCTTTTGCAGGATGTAGTCTACTTCTGATTATTTACCATTTCTTTGTTTTATTTTGCCAACTACAGTATTTCCATATCAGTCTAGAGCATGCTCATTTTAGGCTTTAAAACTGGGTCAACACACCCTGGAAATTCACACCAAACTGCAGTTCCTGAGCACAGATAGGCAGAGCTGTCAAAATATTCACATCACTGAGTAAATTTGTGCTTAGAGCAAAACCAACAGCCTGGAAAACACAAGTGCCCTGCAAGCTATCAATTAAGCCTTACATCAGGATAAACTTGTGTCAAGAGGAAATTATTTCAGTTTTACCTGGAGAGATTCAGCTCTGCTCTGATGTACAGAGAGGGACAGCTCAGGAAAGAGTCCACTTGCCTAAAGAAAGGGCATGTCCTTGCTGTGCTGTTTGATAAGGTGCTACCTCAGTGGGGTATGATTTAACCTGAGCATTTTCTGAGATTTCAAAGTATTCCCATTCCTCATCAAAATGAAAGAAAAATGCTTTCAGGATGTGTTTTGCAAAAGCCACAAAGTGTCCCCAGAGGAAGCCAACACTTTGTGACTGGGGCAGAAATTTGGTTGCTGGACTTAGCACACAAAGCCCTGGTGTCAGGGGGGTGCAGTGGGGAGATAAAGCAGCTCTCCACAACAACCTGGATGTCAGAAAATCCATCTTCCTACAAATCCTCTGGAGAGCCTCCTTTTCCCCCAGCTGGTCTCTTCTTGCTTACAGCTTTCTAGGCCCATGAACCCTTTAGCTCAGAATAACAAGATGAATCAAAAATACCAAGATATAAGTAAAACTGCAGGAAGAATGCAACATATTTTAAATTTTTGAAGTTTCCTTCATTTGCAGTGGCTCAAATTGGACTTTGTGTCTTTTTTAAAGCTTCTCTTACTGCAGCTAATTAAAGAATTAATTTTATTTAACAGATGTAGAAACATATTTCATCAAATAGCACTCAAACCACAATTTTTCATTAACTTCATCAAAACTGACATCTGTTTTTTTTTCTGATCTTTGGAACAGATTTGAGACAAGAAAACTTTCAGAGCAGTCTTATCCCAGGTTATGCTTACCAACCACTATTCCTAGATCCATATCAAACAGCCAGATGGGAGAACCAGGTGGGTTTTCTCTTCCTGTAGATATTCACACAGGCCTGAATGGATAAGGAAATAGGAATTAAGGAAATAGGAATTAAATAGGAATTAAGTAAGTTTTCTAATAAGACACATATTTCCCTTCCAGTTCTGGCACTGCCAATGTCATGCTGCATCAAATAATATGGCAGCACACAGGATGAATGGGTCAGAAGAGTTCAGTTTTAAATTTGTAGCAAAAATTATACTGTACATATTTTCCAGCCCTTTTCTATGCTAAACTCTCCATCTTGAGATATGCAACATTTACCAGCTCACACATTTTACATTTCCCACTTTGAATGCCCATTCACCTTCTGCTTTTAACTGTTTCAGGGTCTGTTAACAACAGAAGATAGAGCTGCTCAGAAAAATAAATCACTTAAAAAAAATCACACTAGTGCAGGCATGTTTCTGAGTAACTGGGCTGAGAAAGGGGACAACAACTGCAAACCATGTACTTGAAAGTACCTACACAAATTGACTTTGCATTACAAATTGGGCCTGTGCTATTCAAAGGCATCAATTTGTATTGTGTTAGTAGTCAATTCAAGTAGTAGTTAATAATATTCTATTAACATAGTAATTAATCCAATAGCAAAAATAAATAAATATGATCTATCATTATTGTTTTAAATTATTATTATTTAATACATATATTAAATAATCAAATTCAATAATAGTTAATTCAAATCATCTATTTAATGGCTAAAGGACCTATGTAAAGAGAACTTACTTCCAAGATTACAGTATCAATGAGCTATTGTATCATCATTTTTAGCTGCCCAAAAGGTGATTTTAAAAGTTAAAACTAAATTTCTGACCTTACACTGTTACCCAGAGGCAACCTTCTGTTGCCCACTGACTAACACAGCACTAATCTGATTTTCAGGAAACATTCAGCTTTAATTCCTCTTGTCATCAGTAAAGGAAATGAGCTGGCCCATGCGTTGCCTTTACAGCTGTTAGTGATGAAGCTGGCAGGATAATTCAGATTGAGTCCTCCCTCCTCAGAGCAGCCTGGTGTGTCTGTGCTCCAGAAATCCCTGCCCTCACCTGCACTGGGGCAGGGATGTCTCAGGGGATGGGATACCCTTCCCCACCTCCTCTCCAGATTCCTCTTAGGTGAAACCAACCTCCACAGAATCTCTCCTTGCCCCAAGTGCTATCAGGCACTTGTACATGTCTCTTGTACATGGCTCTGCAACAAACAGAGACAGAAACTGCCTTCTGCCAAAGGAAAAAAACTGCAAGAAGGAAGAGATTAATGTGGAACAGCTGTGCTGTGGATTTTTTGAATAATTTGCTGAAAATAAACTTTAATGGCAAATTAAGAACAGAGATTAGCTCTGCAGTTCTGTGTTCTCAGAGAGTAACTTGCTTGCACAAAAGTAAAGCCAGAGCTTGGCAGCAGGAGCAGCTCAGCTGGCAGAGCCTCCCCAGGAGCTGGGCAGGGAGGGGAGCGTGGCTGGCAGGGAGCTGCTCTCAGCTCCAGGCAGGCTCCTGCTTTTGGGAGCTGTTAGAGGCTGTCTGAAGTCCCCTCATTCCCCATTTGCCTTCCACGAGGAGGAGCCCCTTCCCCCACTGCAGCTGTGGCTTGGAGAAGGCGACAGTGCAGGTGCAGCCGCTGTGCCGGCACGCGGTTCCCAACGGGGCCTGGCAAGGACTAGGCAAGGACTTGGCAAAGACCTGGCACAGACCAGCACAGGGCATCCTGCTGCCATGCCTCCTTCACTCTCCATCCTTAAGCCCAATGAAGTGTTGGGGTGACTCTGGTGGTCACACCACTCTTGACATGACCTCTTCTTCTTCAGTAACTTCAATGGACTCATTGGTTCGTCCTGCCTTGGTGGTTTCAGTGGACTCACCTGTTCCCCCACAGCAATTTCAATAGACTCTCATTGTTCTGTATGTTCTCCCCTTTCTCCCTAGTGGACTATAACTGGACCCCTGGGTTGAGCAGGACTTTGGAGACTCTCCCCAACACAACAAGACGGATCCCCATTGTCTGGACCAGTGAGGATCTCCCATTTGTTGGTAGATATTCCCATCCTTTTTTTTTCTCTCCCTCTCTTTATCCTTTTGTCTCTTTTCTGACCCCACTATCGCATTTACTGTTTTGGCCCCTAATAAAGGTGCATTTGTTGTGATTAAACTGATAGTCCCCTGCTGTTTCCCTTTTTTTTTGCACTTTTGGGATCAGTTAACAAACCATCACGACACCCTGCTACAAGCGGATTGTGACAGGAGCTCCACTTGCTGTGAGCTCTGGCTGGGAGGCAGATGGAGGCTCCTCCTGAGGGAGGGAGGGAGGCTTCCCTACTGCACTCCTCTGATCTGTGAATTAAACACCCTGGCTCCATCATCAGTTTCTCCTGTAATGACTGGGCACTGACAGAGAGGGATGAAAACACCAAGTCATTCCTCCTCCTCTGAAAGGATATAGGCCAATAAAAGATGGATGTTGGCAGACTGGCATGAATTACCACGCAGGCTGATGTTCTGAACAGTCCCAGCTTTGCCAGCATGCCTGACTGCTTCATGGACATTGAATAACATGACCTCAAACATGACAGAAACTACTTGTGTCTGCAGAAATGATGTCAATTCATTTCAAAGTTAATTCATCCAGCTCTGATCACTGCTTTTGCTTCAGCTGAGTAAGGACATTAATCTGTTTAATTCCTCCCTCTGTGTTTCAGATCAGACAATCCATTTACTGAATGTGATTGATAAATTAATTAATTGTGCAGCATTCATTCATTTCACTAGTTCAGAACACACAAACTGAAAATAAGTCACTACAAACCTCTCTATATGGAAGATAAACTACGGATCTTTTAGGATATTGTAGAGTTCAGTACCAGAGGAGGATTGAAAGATTATTTAATCTTGTCCAGTCCAATTCTTCCTCACCTTGCACCCTCAGTAGCTGTAGGAGATCACAAACACAAAGGTTTGTTTGTATGGATATATTGCATCTGGCAGGAGAATTTTCCCTTCATGCTTTTCTGATTTGTTCTCTTACTCCAAAAAGCACAATTCCTTTTTTTTTTATATATTTTTTATCACAACCATATCCTACCAGCATGTACAACGAAAGCATTTTTGGTACTAAATCTTTGCCAGTTTTAATGTTTGCTTGCTTGCTGAAAGAGAAAATTTGAAGAATTGCATGGTATGTGAGAGGAGAGACCATGGCTTGAAAGGGGCAGTGGTGGAAGGCTCCCAGAAGCAGACCCAGCCTCACAAAAAGTGACACTTGCTCCTTTACCAACCCACACAGACATGTGGGGAAGGTTGCAGCTGAAATACACCCTGATTATGGAAAAATTATTTCTTAACACTGATGAACCACTCATCAGGAAACACAAAGCACATCCAGTTCCTTCCAAACATGAAGACATTTACTATCTGCTCTATTAGCTTTATTACAGTATTTCCTACAAGTTTTATGCATGCAATCAAAGCATCTACATCAGGTTCTGCACATTTTAAACACCTCCATAAAGCAGAAGTAATGACCTTCCCCCCCCGAAAAAGTTAATAAACCAATAATATTCAAGTTTTACATTAGTGAGGCACAAATATTAAGTATATGCAAATTGCACTGATAAATCTGGAATGAGCACTTTGCATAGTCACTGAAGATTCTGGGACAACAGAGAGCATCAGGAGAGATTGATGGCCAGTCCTTCCAGACGAGGCATGGGGTGTACAAACCTCTTGAGTGGTGAAACTAATGCCAACATGTTCATAGTCTTTGGACATGAAAGGGGCAAAGCAGTAATTCAAATGCCACCTAATTTTTACTACTTCAGCAAAACAAAAGTCCTTTCCCAGGATTGGTTAAAACCCTTCTAATAGCACTTAGGAAGGGCACTTAATCAGTGCCACCCCTGCCTGCCTTGGGCTGGCTGGCAGCTCTGTGCAGGTCCCTGCAAGCTGAGAGAGCCACGAGCAGTCAGGGCATCCAAAGGACAGCCATGGAGAGGAGAGCAGGGCACAGACAGCAGCGCTGCCTCTGGCTCGCTGCACTCTCCCACTGCCAGCCCACGCCATCTGTCACCCGTGGGAAAGCCACCAAAGTGCTCCTTATTTTTAACTCAGTGATCATATAAAGTTGTACAGGTAATCCCACAGCTCACCCACAAAAAAAGTTTTGGTATATGACTGTATTTGCTGTTTGCCTGCCACTACCCAGCAAAGGACCTGTATGCTCACATCTTCGTGGATTTAATGCACTGTGCATCTAACAGCAAATGTTGGCTGCTTTTCTTTGCATTGCACTGCAAGGTCATCAACAGAGCAACAAGGTCGACTTCTTTGTAAGTACAGAGAAGACAAAATGAAGAAAACAGTCATTGCATTATTATCCCCTTGTTCTTCCCTGCTCCTTCTCCCATGCTCCAAGGACACACAACTTTAGGGGTTACCCATGCTGTGAGTGGTTACCCATGCCATGAGCCAATAATTACACTTCAAAATAAAGTTATCTGTCAGGATTAAGTCTTCTTTCTTGATGATGCTGAACTTCTCTTCTTTTTATATTGCAAAATAATACAAACAGAATGAGAGCACTTTTTTTTTTTCTCTTTTAGGCTGTATAATTTTAACCTCCAAACCAGGCCAGCTCAGAGAAGGAGCATTTTATCTGCTACAGCGATTTAAAAAAAGCTGTTATATTGTTAAAGATTACAAGTGTTTACCAAAACACCATCCACTTTGTACAAATTTTTCCTAGATGGTGCTAAGAAAAAGCATGCAGAATGCAGAGAAAGACTAAAGAAGAGAGCCTGACTGAAACCCACCAGTCTGAAGCTCTGACATTTTGGGCAGCTTCTCACTTCCTGGGATATGAAATTATGTTACCCATCCATTAAGAAAGTCAGCACATTCCACAGCACACATAAATCAGTGATGGGTCAAGGGTGAGGAAAGTCTTGTAGACTCCAAAATTAAATACAGGATGTCTCATATCTTCTGTGGCTAACTTATATATTTTCAAAATTAATCAGGAAATGTAGCATACAGCCCTTTAACATAAAATGGGGAGTAAATCGCTCTTCTCTCTCCCTTTCTTCCTGGCATTTGTGCTGCCTGAAGATACAGCCCTCATGGTGACTTTTGGGGGTGTTTGTGAACAAGTCCTGGCATCTTTATTTTGGCCACAGTCTCAAGCCTTCTGCACTGGTTGGAGACATTTAAGCAGGCTTGGGATCCTGGCCAGGGCAGGAGGTTTCCCACCAGAAGAGCCCCATCCACCACTGTAATTTTGCTTTGGTATCCCTTCATTTTGGTTTGACAGCTCTTGCTCTGTGGCTTTCATACCTTTTTTTTTTTTTTTAAGGACATTCTCTATCCCAGCTGTGGTTCTGAAGGGCCAGGCACAGACCCAGATATTGGATTTCCCCCCTTCCTGCAGCTCTGCCCCCTCCCAGACCCCAGAGCTCCAGGAGCTGCCCTGGACCAGAGCACAAACCTCTTGGCTGCATCCTTGATTGAGCTGTGGTGATGGGGAAGCCTTTAATTACTGTTTTATTAGTTCTGTTAGGAGTCTCAGCAAGGGAAGTGAACATTCCTATGAAAACCTCTGCTGTTGTGCCCAGGCAAACACTTGTTTCAGTAGAAACCCACCTGCCCATGCTGCAGTATTTGCTGCCTTGTCTCATTTGCTCTTCTGGCTCTCCTCTTTGCTTCAACACAGCTGATATACTGGAATTAAAAAAAAAAAAAAGCATAGTTGGGAGAGCCTGGAGCTCAGCCTGGCTTCCTGTGAAACACACACCTCCGTGGACTGCCATGGGAAAAGAGCTGACCTTTAAATCTTGTGTTGCATTGGGCTTGGAGTAACTCAGAGCTCTTTCTGTGTGACGATTTTCAAGAATATTACTAATATACAACAATTCATGGAGGGTCTGTGTTAGTTCATTGCTTTTTTATTTCTCCAACTCCCCAGCAAATGTCCTCTTCCACATCTGGTGGTGTCTGGAGTACAGATATTCTTCAGGTGCTGTGCTCATTTCTTGCCAGGGAGTGGGGGATATTTTACACCTTGCAGTGAGGGATTGTGTTACCTTCGTAGAGATGTTCTGCAAAAGCTTCAGCTCCTTTTAGGACTAAAATTAAGCCTCTCTCACTGCATGTTTAATTAACTTTTATTTGCTTGACATTTCATTTTTTATTATTTTTAAGCAGTCTGAGGTTCTTGGCATTAAAATCACATGTAAACTAATCATCTGATAGATTATCTTCACAAAAGACATTTTTTTTTCCTATAATCACACCACTAGGAATATTTTTCTGAGGAAAGAAAATGGCTGAAAAAATTCCCCTTGATTACCTCAGTACAATGGATGCTTTGCAAGACAATAACAAGAGGGGAGAAAGTATCTGCTGAGAACATGTGGACACTAAATCAGGCACTTTATGATTGTGGTTGAGCTCCTCCAGGTACCAGTAAGGGAGAGGAAGGGCTGCAGAATATTTATTTTATTGGGGTGAAAAAAGCATTTATTTCCTCAGTGGTTTAAAGCCTGATTTTAACCAGAAAAGAAAATAATCTCTGCACTCCTCCACCTGGTTACTGCCAGGCTTCTCCTCCCTCCCCTTCTATTTTGGGCATATTTTGGAAAGGCCCTGGTGCCTCTGAGATGTGAAACCTCTTCTGCCTGAGTGGCCATCAGTGGCCACACAGGAGCAGGGACAGGAGCAAAGTGATCAACATGAAGAGTAAAACTAATGGGAGCAAAAATCCTCTGCTTTGGACAATAATTTTATGTATACAGACACAAACATACCTAAGAAGCAGATGAAGAATTTAGGAGAAATGTTGCCTATCCTCCCCAAACAAATTGAATCAATTAATACACTGAGCATTACTAAGACTCCAGCTTGATGAAGTGTCCTCATGAGAGGCAAGAAAAAAATTCTATTTTTGCATTTCCAGATCATCTCAACCCACAATGTTCCACCTGTCTTTTTCAAAGCACTCATAATTCACCAAAGAAAGAAAACCTGTCACTTACTGCATGTGAGACAAGTTTACAGTGGCACAGTGGTATATTGATTACACTACTTCCTTTTAAATATTTTAACACGGTCTTTGGCTAATGGAGTATTTAATTAAAGAGAAATAAACATTAGTTTTCAATTTATGGGTAAGAAATGCCCTTACAGTATGGGCTGCAGGATATGATCCTCCCTGTCTTTGCAGATTTATCACTTTCACCAGACACGGAGGATATAAATAACATCAGCCTTAGACTGGTGGCTTTCAGTAACTCTTCAACACTTCATAATATTCTGCTGAAAAATTGGTGTTCTCTGAAATCCTAGTCCTGAATTGCCAGCAATGACTTCTCAGCAACAATCAAAAATTTTTGGGAGATACACAGTGGAGGTACAGCAGTCATTATTAGGCTTACAGACACCATAGTCTGTTTGGCTGATAATAAAGTCAACATCCTCGTTTTGAGAATAGAAAATAATGTTAAATAAGTGTCATGTTTGAAAACACCCATTCTATTCCTTTTTTAATATTAATTTTTTGCTTCCATTTCCTACAATGTGATGGATTTAAAGTCAAAATTTTAATTTTGCTAATTCTACCCCCTTACTGAAAAAAAATTGTATTTCAATCTGCATGGATGTGGAAAAGAGCTGCTCAAAGAGTTTCCTCCAGAAAAAATGGGCTCTCTGGAGTCTCTTTAGCCAACATCTCCCTAATTTGTTCCTAATATCTGATCTAAACCTACCATCCTTCAGCTTGAAGCCATTGCCCCTTGTCCTGTCACTGCTTGCCCTTGTGACACCCCCTGTGCTCATTCACCAAACAGCAGCAGCAGGTGCCTCTCCCAAGGCACCCTTGAACTTTGGACACATTTAGCAGTGTCACTGTGACATTTTGAGGGCTGTCACCTGTCCCATGATTTGCAATGTGACATTTCTACTTCTGCATTTGGTGACATGGCTTTTCACCCAGCTCCCAGCAGCCTGGCCCTGGTGTCTGCAAGTAATGTGGGGCTCTCCTCGTGCAGCACCTTGCAATTGTCACCACTGACTTTCAAACCTTGCAGTGGAGCATTAACCAGGAGTTGCTCTTTCTAAGGGTTTTCTGCTGGCTGTTTTTCTTCCCCTTCCCTTTATTTTTCTCTCCTGAGACAAGTCTTTTGGAGAGAGTGCCTCAGCACGGAATTACTTTGTTTGGGTGCCAAATCCTCCTTGCAGTGGGGTGTAGTCAGGAGGCTTGCATCCCTCTGCCAGAAAAACTCTGCTTTTCAGTAGCTCTCAACCCCCAGCATCCCCCTGGCAGCCAAGGCAGAAAATAACAATCCTATTCCCAACCCAAAGCATTTGGTTTTTTCTCCCTCCCCTGCAGGCTTCATCTCCACCATTCACATCCTAGCTCACAGCCGTGCTCTGGTCCAGGTCTCTCCCCACACTGTCTTCACACAACTGGCCTCCAGTTCACTGCTCTGGCTCCAAATGGAGCTTTTAAAATCAAAAGGAAAGCCAAGCATGGGGGGAGAAGGAGCAAGCCAGCTCTCAACACAAGCCAGCCCAGCCAGCCTGCCCAGTCCTCAGCTCCATATCCACAGACAGGGCTCCCCCCACCCTGCTGGCTCACAGCCCTGCTTCAGAGCAGGACAGGAATCCAGAAACAGAAGAGACTTTTTATTTGGTGCTTCTCTGGAGACCTCTTGAGCTGCTCTCTGAGCAGTTCTCATTTAAGGGCTGGCATGGCAGCCATTCGATTTCTTTTTAAGCACTCGGTGGAAGCAATTTTAGAAAAGGAACGTAATTCTTGTAAGAGCAACTTCTGCCTGGGCAAATGCTGCTGTCAGCAGTGGCAAAAATTAAAATAAGAAAAGAAAATTCTGCCTCTTGAGTGGGATGGGAACAGCAAAGGCTGCACCACTGCTCCATGGCTTTGATCTCCCAGGGACCACAGCACTGCTCTCAGGCAAGTGAGCTACCCTGAGCCATGGAGGTGACATCTCACACAACAAACTCCACCGAATGTCCCATAAGTCTTCCTGTTTCATAAAGCAAACTGATTATTTACCTTTCCTTTCAGCCTTGCTTTCTTGACATTTCCTTCCTGATTCTGTTCCTTCCTCAGATTCATCCCTATCCCATCACCACTTGACAGCTTCTAGTCATTACTAATTTCATCAGGTAAAAGAGGGCAGATCTCTTCCTCCCCAGCCCAAGAGCCTGACCTTTAAAAATATGTGCAATGAGATGAATAAACCTCAACACATCACATACCTGATCTGGGCTATGGTGGAAGAGACCTCTCCCAATGGCAGGTTCTCCTAATAAACTTTTGTAATGCTGCATTTTCAGGAAAAATATATCAAGCCCCAGGAAAGAATTAAAACTGCTTAAATGACTAAGTCTCAAACCCCCACATTTACAAGGTTAACAGCTGTGAGAAACAGAGCATGCTGCACCACAGAGCAACAAAAAATGCCCCACTCGTGAAGCCCAACAACAAACCCAGTATGCAATTTCTCTTTCCAAAGGGATTTGGAGACTACACTCTGCAGAAAGCTAGGAAAAAAATAATTTAAGACCCTTTCTTTCCCTTTGAAATGCATGGGTCTGGGGAATCTGATGTCATCTGGACCCATCCAGCAACAGCAGCCACGTGAACCCAACAGAGACACAAGCACACAGTGACCAGCTCTGGACACTCTTTTGGCAAGTTTTGCTTGTGGAGATCTTCCCCCCATCCCCAGGCCCCTGAATTTAGCAGATATACTCCTAAAACCATGCTGGAGAATTGGAGTTTGCATAATATTTCCTCTCCCAGATACCTCTGGGAACAAGGAGTCCTTTGGCAGGGAGTTTGAGAGAGGTTCTGCCTCTGCTTAGTGCCCACATTCAGCTTATCAGTGAGTCCAGGAAAGATCTGCTGCTTGCTTCAATCCCTCCCTCCATGCCTGGAGCCATGAGGTTGGCAACTCACACCAGGCTTGCACCAGGCTCTGCCAAACTCTACTAGTGGTGGAATTTAAAAAAAAAATACACTTGCTTCTATCTGCCACATTTCTCTGCTGGCAAAAATACAACAGCAGAGATACATAGTGCCAGCATTAATTCCATTTGCTAACTGAGCCTATTCTGCTCACTAAAACAGCTTTGGAACTGTTTTTGTGTTTTGCTACATTGTCCAAATTTCTCAGCACAGACAAAACTGGATTCCCAGCTCCCAGCACTGCCAGGGATGGGCTCTGCCTCTGCAGACCCTGGAGCAGCCTGGGAGCCTCTCCCTCTCCTGTCTTTGGCATGATTCCTTTGTTCCCTGGCTTTCCAGAGGGGAGAACTGACCTCAGATGGGTCAATTCAAGAGAGGACTTTTCAAACCAAAGACTTCATCTCACACTTTGTATGAGCCAAGTGTTGCCTTTCTTGCAATTTTGCAAATTAAAATACTACCCAGCAAAACCCAAACATGACTCTGTTTAATACAACCTAGATGCATTATCTTTTTAAGGAAGGCTCCAAAATGAAGGTGTATTTTAGTTAGAGCAGCAAGGACAGATTTAATGAGTGTTGAGCAATTGAATTTCTCCCTTAGCCCTTGATTAATGAGCATGAAACACCATCTTATAACTACTCCCAAACACTCAAGTATGTTAACCAGACTTGATCCTCTCCAGCTTCTTCAGCGTGTGTGAAGCTGCAGCTGAATCCAATTTGTACCATCAGCAACTGGAGTTATTCTGCATTTATCACTGGCACTACATTTGGCATTACACGTCTCTCAGCTGCAATGAGGTGACAGAGAAGGATAGAACTCTTTATACTGTGTTAATATTGTGATCATTCAGGTGTTTTGAATCTGTTAGGGCACTTGAGCTATATGTCTGCCAGGACAAAAAGGTAGGAGTGTTTCCAAGGAATTTTGACTGGGCAAATTGACTCACAATTGAAGAAATGGCTCTCCTGCACCTCCCCTGCAGGCAGCCAGGAGTGTGTCCTTTGAGGGACTCGCTAAAATGTCTCAATTAAACCTCATCTCTCAGTGGGAGCAAGACAGGCCTATGGAAAACAGCTTTTGTCCAGAGGCACTCATGTCTAGCAAAGCCATGCACTCTGAGGGTGGCTCAAGACACCTTCCTGTCAAATTGAGGATCCAGTGGCTTCCTGAAGGTGTGGGGTGAAGCCTTGCTAAACCCCACAGATGGATGCCCTGACCAAAACAGCAACTGCAGGCCAGAGACAGAATGAAACAGTGGACAGGCATGAACATCTGCATGAACCTCTGGCCACAAGCACAGCACAGGCTGCCTGTCAAAGGTGGGTGCAGGTGAAAGGGGCTGTTTTTAAAATTGCTGCCAAGAAGGGAATCTGTGCTGCCTTCCTACTCAGAGGAGAATGCCAATATTCATGATAAAGCCTGAACAGAAGGAACTACTAAATATTTTAACCAACTCAGTCATCCTATGAAAAAGAAGTAATTTTCCCCTCTCAAGGCTGCATGGGTGGGTGCACACTTGTTCCCTGATGCAGCAGTGATCATTTATTTAGGCTGCTTTAGCTTAACAGCTAAAATTCAGCTCTTTGACTTCTTGTGCTTAGAAAATAAATTGATATACATTTTTTAAACCTTGAAATAGACAGAAGCTAGTAAAAGCCAAAAAGAGGGAAGGAAAAAGGGAGCATTCAATACAAATCAGCCTAGAGTATTCCAGAATGGTTTTAAGCATGTTTCCTCTCGTATTACCTATTTCCTTCTGGACAGTTTTTACTGTGTTTTACCCTGTGGACTTTTCATATCTCCAGCATTCCCCTCCCTACAAGGTTAAATAGCAAACTCTTCCACAGTCCTTAACTCACAGCAACTCAGGGAATGCTGCTCCTTGCCACCCCAGGTATTTTCCTCTATAAATAAAAACACTGGAGCTGCTTCCCTAGATTTTACAACTCTTATCCAGCTTTCTTTAATCTGTGCATGTATTTTCTAATAATTACCATGTGCATACAGTGTCAGCTCTCCTTTAAAAGCTTTAATCTTTCTGTTAATCTAACTTGAGGTTTTTTGTTCTCATCTGCCTTTCTATTCCCCATCAATTGCCAAATAAAGGAAAATAGCAAGGAGGAACCTGCCACCCATTAATTAATCTGGAGAGCAGAGCACCTGAAAACAGTCAGTCCAAATGCAAACTACGGACACAAAATTTTCATCATCTTTCAGGAAAACCATATTTGATTCTTAATGGTAAATCTTTAATATTAAATCTATAAAACTACTTCAGCAATAAATGAATGAGGGAAAGCAAAGCTACAGGGGAAAAGATATATTTTCAGATGATATACATAAAAAGACACAAAATATTCCCAACTTTGGGCTGATCTCAGAGGTCATGTGCGTGGTGAAGCCATTTCAGTCCAGCTACTGCCCCACTAACTCCAGGACACCCCGTAACATTGCAGAAATGCCTGGCACCCTATTCCCCAGTTCAAGGCACAACTTGCATGATCAACTGGCTGGGAACACTGGGAACACCAACATGGAAAATTAGCTGCTTATCTCAGGAGAGGGTCTCCCTTTCACCTTAAAGACCCACATCAGACTTTACATTGTACTTGGATGATAAAAATCTTCACAGAAGAATCACAGCTGCAGACAGCTTGAAATAAGCTTATAGAGCCATGGGCAATGAGCAGTCATTCATTGAAATGTTGATTACCAGATTCATTATTTGTCATATGACATTTAAAAAAAATTACCTCTTTATTAGTGAATGTAAGTATAAATGAAAAATTGCAATTAAAAAAACAAACAAACAAAAAAAGACCCAAAAAAACCAAAACACCACCAAAATCCTACAACCAACCAAACAAAAATCTCAAACACTGCAGGATGCATTTTGAATAACCAGAACCTGGATTTTTAGTTCAATTTAGGCAAGTGCTCTGCACAAATTTTTTTCTGTAGAAAGTGCACATGAACTTTTATCATCTCACTTTGCTGAGCAGAGGAAAAATGAGGATGCTATGGGATATATTCCAATTATATTCACCCAGAGCTCATATATGTCATTCTGTTATTACTAATTCAAATTTCTAGTATTGTAATAAGGATTCCAATAATAACTTAGACTGGAAGATATTTGTGGAATTCTCTAGCCCATCCCCCACTCAAAGGAGGGCCAAAGTCAGAGATGGACAAAGTTCCAGGCATTGCATGCTCAGAGAGAACATTTCCATTTGAAACCCTGGTCAGAGCTGCATTCAGAAAACCCTTTACAAGTTTTGTATCTGGCAGGTGCATTACCTGTCCAAGCAGATTTTCCACCTCAATGCCATGTTCTAAGCACATTTCCATACAGGTTGAATAATCAAGCAGGGACAACAACATGACTGCCACCAACCAAGGCTCTCTCTGCAGAGGTAAGACTAAAATGCACCTGAAATGGGTCTTGCCTCAGAGGCTGTGGAAACCAGTCCAGAGGGGACTGAGAAAGCAGCAGGGGCCAGATTTAATGCCCATCTCCATAAAGATAAGTGAACCTGAAGATGTAGGTAATTAACTTCCATGCAAATGAGACACAGCAGCAGCCAATTTTGGCTCAGCCTGCCTGCCCCAGAAAACAGTCGGTGCTTTGCCATCGGCTTCACTGGCAGCAGGACCCAGCTGTCAGCCCAGCATGAAGCTCGTTATAATTCCCCAAATGGGTGTGCCACAGGCTGTGTGCCCTGTGGCAGCCCCTCACATCTGGGCTTTGGCCCCTTGTCCTGGTGCTTATCTAGACTGGTTCTTCCTGCTCTCTGAGGTCTCTGTGGAGAATTACTGAGCCTTGGATGGAGGCCACCAAGTCCCTGCAATCCCCTGCCCAGGAACACACTGGTTTTGGCAGCTGCATGGCAAATCCCCAAATGCCAACAAAGCCCTCCATTCTTATGGGAGGAAAAAAACCCCAACAACAAAATGCATCACTTTTTGTTTATTTATTTCTCATTTCCTTTGTATGCATCTTCTTTGCTGGGTTCTCCAAAGTCAGATTTCGTAACATTCCCAGTTTCCAACAACAGCAGCCAGACTGGGAGTCCATGAGGGACTGCTCAGTCCATGGGACTGAGCAAACTGGGCAAAAAGCTTAAGGGATGTGTCTATAACTGGATGTTTCCCTGGCAACATGGAGAACTTGGTACATCTCATGGTTTGCAGTGTGCAGATTCCCTCACCATAGCTTCAGCCCAGGGAGCTGCAGGGCTGGCAGCAGGAAAGCCCCAGCTGCCCGAGCATCCAGCACCTCCAGCCCAGCACAGGCCAAAGCTCATTGCTATGCACTGAACAGCTTTTGGGGGGGGCACAGCCTCCTGTGATGGCTTGTGTCCTACAGAAAGGCCACACAAAACCCATTAGACTTGTAATGCTCTCTGTCCCAGCACACAGCAATGCCATAAAATGAAGAAAACATAGCTTGAAGCACAGCTTAAATTAATTTATTTAAAAAAAAATTTTATGTAGCTTTACTTCAAGGGTTTTGAAATCACCTAGCAACTTGGCATTTAGTAGAGCAAAGCCTGTGAGAAACACAGATCCCAAATCCTAAAACTATATAAATAGAAAACTCAGGCACATTATCACTAGGAAATTAGTCCCAATTCCCACAGCTCAGCTGGAAGTATTACAACAACTCCTGATCCAAGGCAAATTACACAGAGGCCTCGACCTCTGATAATGAGTCCTGGCTTCCCAAGCTATCATGTCAGGCAGTGCTGGTAAATGCGTGTTTGGAGTAGAGGAAAATGCATGCCATGCAACTCAAGTAATCAGAAAACACAGGAACTGACACAGTGATAAGCGAGAAATTAACAAGAAGGAATCCAAATTCATCTCCTTTGCTGCTACCCACTGAAGGTGTTTTAGCATATTGTTCTTCAATACAATTCAAACTATCAGTTGATAGAACAATTATCTAACTAAAAGATTTAACTGTGATTAAAGTCTAAACAAGCTGCTGAACAAACACCTACTCAGCCTCACTTGAACTTCATTTCAATTCCCTGCACGTTGAGTGCTCCAGTCACTGATTTGTCTGATGATCAGGCTGGCAGGGTTCTAGGCAGCATCTCTTACCTGCTCACCCACTATTTATAGTCTAACCCCCCTACCAAGGCAGGGTCACCTGGAGGGGGGGGCACACAGAAACATTTCCAGGTGGGTTTGGAAGGTCTCCATGGAGGGAGAGACTGCATGACCTTCCTGTTCCAGCATCCTGCCACCTTTAATCTAAATAAGTTTTTCCTTGTGTTGAGGTGAAATTTCTTATGTTTTAGTTTATGGGCATTGATCCTTGTCCAGTCACTGGACATCACTGTAAAGAATCTGTCACCATCCTCTGGTACCTGCCTTTGAGATACTTATGTGCATTAATGAGATCCCAAATCAGTGTTCTCTTCTCCACAATAAATCTTGTGCTAAGGGGCAGTCAGAATGGTACTTTCCAGCAGTCTGAAGGAAATATGGAAAACTTCTTGAAGCTCCCATTGTAAACCACACCATCTGAGCTAGATCCAGGTAGTCACTGGCACTCGTACACCAGCAGGTCCCACAGAGCCCATGTGCAGGTGCCATTTTCAGCCCAGTATCTGACCTTAGAAATCATATGCCTATTTTCAGTTTGAAATCTCTGGAATTACAAAGCAGAAAAGGACACAAGCATAGGTAAGTGCAGGGACACCCAGGCATTTACATGGGCCAGTTGCAGCTGGGAAGAAACCTTGCATTCAGGTGAGTGCAGCACAGGAGGTTAAGGCAAGACTGACCATGAAACAAGTAATTCAAATGTCTTTCCACAGCCATCAGAATGAATTGAAATGGAAACATTTCAATATTTCAGTGTTTCAGTGGAAATATCTGCTGCTGTTCAGACAGCAACAGAACTGGAATCTGACAGTGCCAGAACAGCTGCACTCCCCAGCAAAGCCACCATGCTGGGAGCCACTCAGTGCTGCCAGTACCACACAGGGCATCCAGCTCGGTCATCACAGCTGAAATGATGCACAGATGTCCTCCACAGCCAAGGTGATCATGTTCTTCCCATAGAGAGGCTGCAATGTCCCCTCTGTCACAGTTAAATGACCCCATGGCAGACCCTGTGCTCCAACACCCTTTTCCATGAGTGCTGCAGAGCTCTGTGGATCCCTTTGGAAAGGACAGGTGCATTTAACAGATCATTTCTGCACAAAAGGCCAGTCTGCCCAGGCCTGAAGCAGAAGATAATTTCATGACCTTGTGCAATAAACAGCACCCTAGTGAGTGCTGGCAGGAGGAGGAGAGCCAGCACTTCCCTCACCACACCCCAGCGAGGCAGCCACGTCTCCCTGACCCGTCCATGGACAGTGGGAGACCAGACCCAGCGATTTTCTGTGACAAATGGCAGAATGCATCAAATGAAGAGTTTTACAGCAGTGAAATGGCAATATGCCAACAGGCACTGGTCGGTTTCTGTGTCACCAAACAGCATGTCCACATCCAGGAAATGTCACTGTCGTGTGCCAAGAGCCAGAGGTGGTTATTTAGGGACCACAGCCACACTCCTCATTACCTGCCATGACACACGGCTCAGCCAGGAAACACACCAGCTAGGAGCAGGGATCATCCACTCCTGAGGGCAACAAGAAATACAAACACAGCCTGGGCTTACTACACCTCCTGGGCTAACTCTGAAGCATTTGAGAAAATGCTCAAGTGCTCATATCAACACAGTGTTATGCCATGGGTGCATCAGCTGAAAACAGAGGAGATTAAACTGACATTCTGTATCCTGATTTATGACATAAAAATGGCAGGATCTTTACTCATTGGGCTTGAAAAATAGTTATGCTGCTTGACTTTTTAATTAAATTGTGAAGACTATTTATTATATGACTATAAATTGTTTGTATAAATACTTATGGTTTTGAGGGATCTCAGTGCAAAGGACAAATAAAATAAAAACGAATAAAAATGTATTTTTTACCATTAAATCAATAGTAATTTAAGCATGCCAAGGGTCACAATTCTATTTGAGAAAGATTGATCATCCCACAGGAAGACTTTTTAACTATTTGGCTGGTTCCTTGCACTTTCCTTGAATAATCTTCTCTTGGGAAACCAAAAGCAAAATGTTAAAACCTGTTGATTTTAAATGGCTGAGCTTTGAAATTCACCCACATTTGCACATATCAGGCAAGTGATGAATAATAGATATCTGAACAAAACTGCCCAGAAGCTTGCTAAGAAGAATGGAACACACCACAGTGGCAATAAAAGTAATCTGTAATACCTATTTCCCCATATACTAATTCCATAATAGGTATTAAAAATGAACACATCATAGAAGAGGACCTACAGGCACAATTACAGATCTGAATTTGTACCACTGGTATAAAAAATCTGTTAATCTGCAGTAATGTTAAGATTCTTTCAATGCCATTTGAGTGACAGAAAACTGTAAGGAAAAACTACAACTGAAAGAATCGAATTATGGAAAATCCTGTACAAATCCTGTATTGCTGAACAAAAAGTGAGTATAGCTTCCACTCTTTTCTGCATTGCAGCTGTACAGACTTGTTTAGGTAAATATCCCTGAACAGTAAAGAGAAATTTGGGCATAAAAATAATAGATTTTGGTAGAGAAAATAAGAAGAAGCAAGCTAATACTGATTGGGAATTCCTCCCTTTCCTTCAGTGCATCATCACACACACAGAGGGGGATTTTCCCCACAAGGACCATGTCTTGGCAGATACAACAGGTTCAATATCATTGCTTATTTATGTGTACAAGTAAATAGAAAGGGCTGGAGAAAACTTCACATCTTACAAAATATTAGATATGCAAGTCTAGGGAGTGAAGCTTGTGGGGTGTCAGCTCATTTAGTCCCTAACAGGAACACAGGAATCATTACCACACCTCATGCCTTGGAAGCTGTTATTTATGGGCACTGTGTTTGAAAGCAAACCAGCCCAGAGCACTCACCTTTCCCTGGAACCCATTTCTGGGGTTTGTCTAATACTTCCTATTAGAAATTATGCCTGTCACCTATTTTTGAGAAGGTCTCACACCTCTGCCTCTTGCTGCCAGACACTGAAATTCATTGGAGAGAGAAGCCCCCAGCTAAACAAGCTCTTTTTCTTCAGTTCATTCTGCTTGGACCTGCTCATGTTCCTTCTGCTCCTGGTGCCAACAGCAATATTTTTTTGCAGCCTGTCAAAACAGTGATTAAATCCAGGACTGCAATCTAAAGCCAGCCCCAGCAGCCCTAGAGAGCTGCAGCAGAGGCAGACAGATCCTGCCTGTGCCAAAGGTTTCACAGCACCTTGCACAGGGAGGGATGGGAGGGATGAGGGGATGGAGACCAGAAGCACATCCCAGCCCTTGGGTGGATTGTCCTGCAGCAGAAACGAATCCACCTGAGGGTCTCACTTCTCCATAAACACTGAACCAGCAATCCTTTGCACCTCAGCCTCACCTCTGCTGCACCCTCTTTACAGATTCCTGCCTGATCCAGGCTGCAGCAGAGGAGCTTCAGCCATGCACAAGCAGATTTCCCAGCCATGCACAAGCAGATTTCCCGGCTCACCCTCTGCAGGAAGGTGTCTGAGATGTGAAGAGGGGTGGCAGCAAAGGCAGAATCCCCAAGGGGATGAAGGAGAAGGAATACATCTGCCAGATAAACCTTTTTCAGAGAGAGAAGATGCTGCTGGTAGCTTGAGGGGTCCTGCACAACAAGGCAGTGCAGGGAGAGAAGTACTCAGAGAAATGCTGATTTACCAGGAGGCAGAGGCAAAAACTGCTACTACACAGCAGTGATTATCCCTGGATGAACAGGAGGGTCTGGAGTTTGTAAATCCTATAATACACCTCAGCAGCCTCTCAGGATATGCCATTCATGGCAAATTATTTGCCAAGAGTCCCAGAGACTGTTGTAGCCCATCCCTGGGTGCTGAGCACCCCCTGATCCCTTTGGGCTTGTGCATGAGCTCTGCACTGCTGCTCTTGTGCCAAGATGCATTTGAAAACAAATCACCTGAAGCAGACCCCTTTCTCAGGCTGCAGCACTCAAAAACCCAGGTGTACTCACTATCTCTACAAGGTGCCATCACATAAAAAAATTAAGCATCAATATAGAAAATATGAATACTAAAAATATAATTATGTTAATACAAATATAAATATAATATATATTAAAATATTGGGAAACCCGGACTTCTGCAAAGCTGAAAAACAGAAAAGGGTGCTGTGACTTCCTGAACTTCACTAATGTTTGTGATTCTTCTTGCAGTACCTGGTGAGAAAGCAAAGATTTTGCATTATGCAGGTCACATTCTTTCACTAATATTTCTATTCAGCGGCAAATTGATGCAATTCTAAATGTCTGTCTCTATATTCACACTTGTTTTATGGTCTATATTTCTCCTCCTTAAAAAACTTAATAATGCCAATTAAATTTAAAAAGCTGTGTAGGCTGGATTGGTGAGGCTTAAAAATGTTTTGGCTGATTAAGTCTGGAAAGATGCCTTGCTTTGAAAACATTTTCTTTGTGCCTGTGCCTAGAGCCAAAGGTGACTCCACTTTGCTGTATACTCCAGCTGAACTCCAGAGAAGTGGGCTGATAGCACAGCAGGAGCTCCTGGAGAAGACACACATCCAGCCATCCTTTATCTCTCTTCCCTTCCAGCCCCCACTTCACATTCCTTACACTTGCTAAGTCATATTTGTCTATGCACAAAGTCCCACAGTGGGGATTTTCAGCACCAGGTTTGCAGAATTTGCCCTTTACCACCTCCTACAGATATCTAAAAAGATACATGCAAGTCAGGGTTCCAAGGAAAGTGGGTGTAGAAACCCAGGACTCTCAGCATCATGACAACTGGAATGGCAATAAGGAAGTCATATGTCTTGGCCAAAGTTCTGTGAAACCTTTCGTTTTCAATGAATTGGCATTTTGAAAGGGGAAAATGCATCATTGCAGTATTTCTCTTCAGAACTCATACAAAGATACACCACAATAATTTGCTTTGCAACAAATCCCTCTATAAAAAGTGCTGAGCTTGCAGAACTGTCTGCCTGAGAGGTTATATGGAAGATTTGTAGGAGTGCAATCAAAGATGAAATGACATGTTAACTTCTGGATTATAACTAATCCCTCTGGAAATAATTATTTATTCAATCAGCAAAATAAAATCAGTTACATTAACCTTGAAAGATCTACTAACAGCTACTCTCCAAGCTTCATATACACAGATGATAATGTTTAGCACTGACAGTTCCCACTATCTGATTTTTCACTCTATTTTTGTCATAAAAGAGTGAAAGATATCCTCAGGCCTTCTTACTGTTTTACTCACAGAGAATGAAATGATATAAAAGGTAATTTTCTTCTCACATGCCCCTGTTTATCTCAGGCTTGGTGTCAGCAAAGTTGCTGTACTTCATTTAAACTCAACTGGGATAGAGAACAGATGCAATTACTCTATGCAGCACTTGTGGACTGTTAAAAAAACTAAATCAAAGTGTGTGCTGTAGTTGGGCCCTTGTTTGAGATATGTGTACAATTTTTTCAGGTATTCACAAGACCTTCCCAAACTTGGGCACCACCACGTATTTCCAATCAGACAACTAACACAGATTTTAAACTTCTTGTGTCCCAAAACCCACCATGGATAAAACACTCACAGCTTTTTCAGCCTGTGCTGCTGAGCTGGTGGGCTGAAGCCTGAGGGAGGGACTTTTAAAATTTTCTTTTATTTTAATTTATTGTCCTGATGTCATGGTTTGACTCTGGTTAACACACCAGGCACCCACAAAAACTGTAATAAAGGGCTCATGAGCTAAGAATTGGGAGAATAGCACTGTAAGGGTAAAACAGGCTCAAACTTATAGGTATAAAGCAAATTAATTTTAACAGAGTCAGAAGAGGATAATGAGAAGTAAAATAAGCTTTTTCCCCTCAGCCCCTCCCTCCTTCCCACCAACAGTGCAGGGAGACAGGGTGTGGGGGTTTTGGTCAGTTCATCACTCAAAATTTTTCTTCAATTCGCTTAGGGAAAGGATTCTCTTCTGCTATGCTCTGGGATCTTTCCCACAGGAGACAGTTCTCCCTGAAATTCTCCATGGTTCCAATTTCATGAGTAGCAGTTCTGCCCAACCTGCTGTAACATGAGTCCCTCCCATGAGCAAACAGTCCTCCCAAAACTGCCAAGGTGTGGGCCATTTTAGTTCATGGGCTGGAGTCTTTTAAGGATAAGCTGCTCTAGTCTGGAAGCAAGGGCTCTCTGTCTCTGGAAACAAGGGCCCCCTCTGTTTGTGTCTCCCAAAAGATTACAGCTTTTCAGCATCCACATGCTCTAGTGTGAGCAGCTTTTCTCATGGGCTTCCAGTGGATCTCTGCATCCCCCCATGGACTTCATGGATTACAGGGAGATAATTTATTTTATCAACACCATCGCTTGCAGAGAAATCTCAACGCTGATGCTTGGACCACTTCTCTTTCTTTTTTTTCACTGACCTTGGTGCCACCATGTTGTCTTTTTCCACATGTCCTCACTCCCTCCTTTTTCTCTGACTAGGAAGGAAAAAACCCTGCTGTTCTTAAGTACTATCATCAGCAAATTCCACCAGTTCAAAGATTTCTGCAGGATCTCAGAGTACTGAGAAGATTATTTCATTTAGGTTCTGTGTCGGAGAATCACTCACCACATTTCCGCTGCCGGCCACTGGCCCGGCCACCACTGCACGGGTGGTGCTGGCCACTGTGGCACCAGCACCATCCAACACCTCTGTTCACCATCCAACACCTCAGTGGGGTGCCAAAAAGGAGGAGCCACCACCACCGCCCTGCCCGGCTGGCCAGAGGCAGCCCGGCAGGCAGAGCTCAGCGGGGCTGGGCTGGGATGGCGGCGGCCGCGGTGGCTGCAAGGCCGCACACCTGGCACAGGGATGGTCTCAGTGGCAGCGCCTCACCACGCCTGAGATAAAACTGTTCCTGTGTGGTTTTGATTTTCTTCTCAAATGTGTCCTCACAGAGGTGTTACCAACCTCTCTACTTGGGCCAGCAGCATGTCCGTCTTCAGAGCCATCAGAGATCGGCTCTGTTGGACATCGTGGAAGTTTCCAGCAGCTCCTCTGTGGCTTCCCCCCCCGCTACCAAAAACCAGCTAAACCAGCACACCCTGTCATGCAGGATTTAATTGCACCATCCAGCCTGGTGTGTTTTGTCTCAAAAGCAGTTCTGGCTGGAGATAACTTCCCGTGGCAAATGTCACTCTGCAGTGTCCTTTCATTCCTGGCGTGTTGCTGCTCCCGTGCAGGTGATGCTGTGCCTTCCCACACTGCACCAAACACCTGCAAAATGAGAGGCATTACAGCAATCCCAAGCTCAGCGTGGCCATTTCTGGAGTGCAGCCATTCCCAGCACTGGAGCACTCCATGAGGTCTGCAAGGATGAGCACTGAGATCTTGGATCCAACCCATCTTCACAGGAGCAGCACACACAGCTCTGTGAGCCAGACAGAGGAAAAGACAAGAGCATTCCCCCAGGCATCTCCTGTTTCTTGATTTTTTTCTTAGAAGGGAAATTCAGAACAAATGAAATGGATAAAGTGATGCAGATCCACTGGCAGGCAAACAAACTGCAGGAACGTCACAGTTTTTTGCAAAGTCAGGTTTGTACACTGCTAGAGCTTCATGAGTCCTCCAGAGGAATAGACTGACACAGAAATTGCCAAAAAAAGGACAGTCCTGGAAAAATCAACAACCAACTGGAAGGCAGCACAAAGCTGTGGTGTACTGCAGCCAGCCTTGAGCCACACTCACAAAACTGCAGCACTGCTCAGTATTGCTGTAAAGCAGTGCCATTTAGCTACCGGCTGTGAAGAGGCTCATGATGGCAATTTCCTGGAATTACCTGAGAATGGTCACCAAAGCCCAGATCCACAGCAAGATTTGGGTAGTGACTGCAGTACAAGCTGACACCTGGGGAGAGCAGGTGGCCACAGGATGGTTCCTACAATAGCTGGGTGGTTATAAACGGGAGCTGCCTGCAAGAACCTGAAAGAAAAGCACACATCTCCTGTTAGCCAAGATTTGGCCACAGCATCCACATGTCCAGGTGCAAGCTGTAAATATTGGAAAATGTTGTATCTCCAGTTCCTGGAGACAGACAGCAGTCAGAGCAGGGGCTGGATGTCAGCACTGAAATCCAAGCCCAAAGGCTGAGCTCCTGGATGCTCAATCCTGCTCTGACTGAAGCCAAAAAGAAAGCTGGGAGAGCTCTCTGCAATGCACTAAAAAAGCCAAATTTACTGGTGTTTATGTTTATAAATATATAATTAATGTTTCTGAAAAATTCATTCTGGGAGCCATGGAAAACAGCAACATCAGAAGAAAGCAGACTTGAAAAGAGAAGGAAGAGGTTGAGTCAATAACAGAGCATCTTTATGAACCATATATTTAACTGCACCTTTCTGTGCTGTTTTTAAAAATCACCCTCATTTGTTATTTGTGCAACACCTTTACTCTGAAATCCTCCAGGAAAATGATTAAATTTAATAGAATCCACCCACATCTTAAAGCTGAGATGGAAAGTACTCATATTTAATAAAAAGTACATTTTCTAAATGGTTATGGTATTTAATTTGCATTCTCTTTGCTATTTTAACTGCAGCTTTATTAGAACAGCATTGTTGGCTGCAGTGTTTATTTTTCACCACCATTGTCATGATAAGAAAAACATAGAAAGCAAATGAAAAACAGGGGAAAATATTAAAAAACACAGCATGAGCAGAGTAGGCTGAAATGTGTGTTTTGGGGGAAAATATCTCAGATCTCTGCAGAGCTCAAATCTCCTATCACCCTCTCTATGAGCTTCCAGGAAGAGAAAAGAAGATGTAGGATGTTGCTGGCTTATTTCCATTGCAATTAAACATCCTTTTGCTTTGGCAGAGAGGCACAGACATTCAGCAGGTGAAAACTCAGCCCTGCCGCCAGCTGTGCCCATTGGCACTGGTGGAGGAGGCCTGTCCCAGCCTGCCTGTTTCCTCCATCCTCAGATGGTGGGAACAGAAACTCTCTTTTCTTCCTCTGCTCTCTCCCTCTCAGGACCCAGGAAGCTCTGTGGGTTGGATCTGGTGCCAGATGTCTGTGTTTGCCCAGTTCAATCCCCAAGCAGAAGATTAGACACGTCTGCACCGAGAGGATCATCCCGAGCTGCTGTTAATGAAATCACAAAGATCAAGAGGCGAGGTTGTATCTCTGACCCAGGGCACCCACAGGACTTGGCAGAGGTGAAGCATTAACTGGCAGGAAGGGAGACAGGGAACGGGGAAGGTGAGCTGGGTCTGCATGGGTGCCCAAAGCCCTCCTGAATCCACAGCCCCACCAGCCTCAGCCATGGGGATTATCAGGAGTCATAGGATAAACTGCAGAGGGAGAAAGGTGAGTAGAAACAGCAGCTTGATCACAGGCCCCAGTAATCACTTCCTGAGCTGGAATCGAGAGGATATTCACCATAGGGGAGGTAAATAATCATATGGGTGAAAATGATGCAGTGCTTCAGGCTCAGCATCCACATTCCCCATTGTCACCAGCTCAGTACCCCACACAGACACTATTTACAGCAGCCCTGCCAGTTCCCCAGCCTATTTTCCTGCCCAAGCGCAGATGAACCTCTGCCTGCTTCTGGCAGCATCACACCAGCCCTGTGCAATGCCTGTGGAGCTGCTGGTGGGGAACATGGATCAGATCACTGTCCTAAAAACCAGCACAACTCCGTGCTGAGGAAAGGGTCAGCACTGGCCAGCATCTTCCAAACCTGAGCCAGGCAGAGAGCAAAGAATGGATTTAAAAAGGGAAGATGGAAAGACTCCAATGAACACCACAGCACAAGACACTGGGAAAACTTAGCCAGAGCACCCCAATGGCACTTACAGCTCAGTTAAGCAGGATGATCCATGTGCATGCAGCTGGAAGATGGACCCTGTCCCAAACCCCAGTAAAAGATTCTAGCTAAAAAAGGAGGGAGACAGGAGGAGGCAATCTGGAATTACTCAGATCTTTGAATCTGAAAGAAATGTGGTATTCCACAATGAAAAGAACTCATATAGGAGCCTTATCTCTGCTGATTCTGAAAAATTATACATTAAATTCTCCGTTGACTTTGTCCATAGATAGGGATTTGCTTGGATTCATTTAATCATCTTTGTTGCTTGCTGGATGGAACAAGGAGCAGCAACTCACCGTTCTATAGATGTCACTGAGTTTATGGCCCCATGTGCTAGAAAGGCAAGGCACACAAAGAAAATATTATGCCTTCATCAGATTAACACTAAAATGCAATAAAAGTATTATGATTTGTTTACTGGTTCTCTTTTTAATAGGAAAAAAAGAAGTTACTTTCGTTAACCATTTAATCTGGTTTTGATGAATTGACTTATTGGTAGAACAGTGTGTCCACTGATTAGATTTTGAGAGAAAGAACATGAGTTTTTATGTTAAGTGGTCCTTTTGCTCACTGCTGTCGTGAATTTAGACAGAACTTCACCAAAAAATCAAACTAAAATAACACTCACCAAACACAGAGCAGAGCCAGGAGTACCTGCAAATACAGGGTAGCAATATTCATCTGTCCTGGGGTTCCTGTGCTGAAATAGACAACACAAAACACTTCAGAGGGAGTAATTCAGATAATATTTCAGATAGAATAGCTAATAACAATTGTTTCAATTAGCCCTTGTCAAACATCACAGAACAAAGCACTGTAACACCAAGACTGATGGAGATGTTTTAAGATTTGCTCAAATAGGTTCAATCAACAGCTTTGTCCTGGCAGGAAATTCAAAGAGGAGAGGATAACTAGAACATTTATGCAGAGACAAGTGAGCTTACAGCTATTAAATACAAATCTAGGAAAGAACTTACTCAAAGGGGCACCACAGATTCAAACCAGAATTATTGCCAACAGAAAACAGCTCTTCAATAGTTTCTCTGTGCCTACTGAATGTCTGTCTTCAGCCCTTCTCTAAATATATTCCATGTCATCTTGGGAAAAATACTAGAAAGGCAAAAAGATCTTCAGTACTTGTACTCTTTCTTGTGAAAGGGCTGCTACCACCTCCAGCCTCCTTCTTAGATCTGCTACACAAAGTGGCCCTGCTGAGGGGGTTTGCATAGCAGAACTTCTTAAGGTGATGATGCCAGAGCATGAGTGCAGTGGGCTCACCCCTGGCCTTTGCTTGGCAGCAAGAGAAAACAAGGTACCTTCAGCTTTTGAAGTCTTCTTTTAAGCAGGTCGGTTCATCTGATCAGAGGCAGGCTGGCTACTCAGGAGTAGATTTTATAGGCAATTAAAATGGCAGAGAAATAAAATTTAAACACCACATTTACGTTTAAATAATTGGTTTGCAATTATGCAGGGTACTTCATATACAGTTCTGCCAGGATGGCACAGAGGGCGCCTTGGCAGATACCTGTGACTTCAGAAGAGCCCACGCTGACCCAGTCAGCAACAGTGACTCAGCTGGGACCCAGTCCTGAAAAACACAAATCTTGAATTGCAAAAGGCTTCAAATCCTCAGTGTGGATCCTTCCCATCTCACAATCTGAACACCAGAGGCCGTTCACAAGGGCTGGGCTGGGCAGGTCAGGTCCTGCAGTCAGCTTTGACTTCAAGCAATGCCCAAAATCCCTGCCCTGGCACGGATGGCTGAGTCAGCTCAGGGCGTGCCACATGTGATACCTTGAAGGTACCTTTGATCCACAAGAGGTGCTACAGTGCAAAAAGGCCCCGTTCCACTGCACACCACTGCCCCAGTTCTGGGATCATGGCTGCACCTACCTGGCTCCAGCTGTACTTTGCTCTTTCCCAGCAGTGGCTCAATACTTTGTGTTCCCTTCAAGGTGAGCTCTTCCTTCAAGTTTAATTGGATGTGTCGGTGTGTTTTTGTGCTCACGTTAAAGTGAAGCTAATTTTACATGGCAATATGCCAGTTTAGGAAACCAATACGCAAATTCATAATTATTCATGCATAATTCAGGGTTATTTGCATACAGTAAACAGGCCATCATCCTGATGAAGTGTCAAATGATATAAAGTGCTAATGAAAGAAAAGAGAATAGACAAGACGAGATCATGAGATCAAGAGAGAGAGAAAGTGGGAGTGGAACCTATCCTCTAATGAATTTTCAGAAGTCTCCCTAAACTGTTATGCATGACATGAGAGACTAAAACATCTTTAAGCACAGCCCCACGAGCCATCTTCTCTCCCACATTTTAGTGCAAAAGCTTCCATCAAGCAAAGGCACATTTTCAGTCTGGCCCAGGGTTTATCTGGGTGTAAATCAGATCATTCCAATCAAACCAGAAATTAGTTCTCCCAAGACCCAGAAATCCAAAAGGCCCATCATTGTCAGAGGTGCAATGTTCCATTATTAAAGGGCTCCTCGGCTGTCCCAGGAGGGTCCCTACACTTTCATTATGTATTATGTATGTGAGATTATTTTAATCATTTCAACACAAGATCAAACATTTCCCGGCCTCATTCAAGTCTCTTTTTCGCTCTTATCCTGGGGTTTATGAGGGAGACAGAGTCCTCACCTCCAGAAACTGCAAAAATACTCTACATTACTAGAAGTGCTTGTCAGCAACATGATATGCACTGAGGAAGAGAGGGAGAAATGGATTCACATGCTAATATTCCAGCATGGAATTCATTCCATCATTTTATAGTGAGAGTTGCATCCACTGGAGAGACACAACTCTTATTGAAAGCATTCTCTTTGCAAGAAAAAACAATCAAAAGTGTTTGCTAAGAGTAATTTCTTTCTTCTTAAATATGCAGGCTTCATTACTAATACCTTGAGCTTTAAAATGTAAGTATTTCAGAAAAGGGTTTCTAGGTTTCAAGATTCACAACAAATGTGTTTTTTAATATGTTATGTGTAAATAATATTTCTACCAAACCACAGGTGTAAGTAGTTACTATATACATATTAAAAAAAAAAACAAAACTCTGAGAGAAATTACAAAAACTCTTGCAAAAATATGCTTTTAAAAGTTTTTTCAATATTTGATTTTAAAAACTTGACTTAACTGCTAATGAAAAACTTGAGCATGGAATAGTGGAAATACAAATGAGAAAGGACAGTTCCTATCCTGATTTATGGCATATTAACCTGTTGCTTTGTGCACATTACAACTGACATAAAATTAAATAAAGTGATGATGGTACACGCCTGAAGCCCAGCCAGACTGGTCTAGGCTCCCAGAGGCTATTGGAGTTCCTAGTACTTTTTGTACACACGTTATTGTGTGGTTTGCCATTGATTAGGTGTCATAAAAGCCCTGACTTTGCTATCTGCTTCCACTGAAGTGGAAATCAGTGGGATCTACCCAGACTTTCTATGGATTTATTATACTTTCACTGAACTACAAACACACCTATTGTTCATGGAGGGACAATCACATTCTCACTAAATACAAGTACCAAAACATTCAATATTTTGAATATTCTGGGGTTTGCTCATTTCTACCACCACACCAAGTGCAAGCAAGGTGGCTTTCAGAGGACAAAAGGAGAGACAGACTTTCTTTGTGTACATTCCTGTTTGTTTGCTTGCTTCTTGAGCAGATAATATTGCCTCTCCACAAAATCTATTTATAATCAAGGCTTCAGTCTTGCTTTCCTCTTGGGTTTTTTTGGGGGGGTGGGGGTTGCTGGGTTTTTTCCCCATGAATGGACTGCCAGGGGGAGCTGAGCCTGGGAGATAAATATATCAGCTGCAGTAACTCTTGAGCAGAGCTGAGGCTTGGCACAGCGTTCTCTTTCATGCTGCTGTATGCATGATAAAAAGGATTTTTTTTCTGGTGAAGATGCTTTAGGAGAAAATGTTCTAAGCATGGTGCACAGTGGAGAGAAAGGGAGGGAGACAAAGTCTGGAAAAGAAGACAGGAGTACTTTGTGCTATAAGAAAAGATTTAAGCTTGTCAGAATGAAAGACAAGCATTTTCAAAGTGCATAATATCCCAAGAATTACATGGGATGTGGGTGGCTTCAAGGCTACAGCTCCTGCTCTGCCACATATAGGTTTCAAGGTCAGAGTCTAATTTTATCCTGTGATATAACAGCCTGTGCTGGAAGCTGCAGAGACAAGTCTGAGCGCCTGTCGCCCCAAGTGATTAGTGCCTTGCTTTCCTTGTTTCTCTGAAGCTGAGGACAGGGTGAGAATGGGGCAATTTGGGATCACTCCATGACTTCCACATCCACAAGTGACACAGGGGCAGCCACAACTGCTCCAAGCTGCAGCACAGCTTCCACTGCCAGCTTTTAAGGTGAGCTGAAGGTGCTGGAGGGGAATGAATGAAAGCAGAATTTCCTGCGGTGGGCACAAGCTGTGGAAGATGCTGGATTCTTTTTCCAGTTACCCACAGAAGCCTCAGCCTGAAAATTAATGACTTCAGGGCAGGAATCAGAAGTGCAAGGCAAGGAAGGAACATGGCAAGGCAAGGCAAGGAAGCAGTGATTCTGTGCTCATGAATTCAAGGGTTCACCTCAGATGAGCCTGGCAGGAGCCTGAGAGAAGCACTGGGATGAAATCTGACTTCAAGCAAACAACCAAAAAAAGGAAAGGATGGAAAATGCAAATTAAAAGTCAGTGAGACAGACCTTGAGAAACCTGATAAGGATTAACACTTCTGATGCCTGTTCCTCATAGAGGAAAGAAGGGTTTGACAAGATCACAGGGCTAAATAGTTGTGACATCTGGAAATTGGTCCATCAGAGTTCCTGGGATGGGCTCCTGAGATGAGGGCAGACAGAAATCTACGCCTAAGTGCTTCCTGCCTTGGAGCAAGCACAGGGCAAAATGACTTTCTGCATTATCTGCCAGTCCTGCTGTTCAATCATTTCACAAATTCCCCCTAATGCATCTATTGGCATCTGCAATGCATTGCAAAGAGGGAGGGAGGGAGAGAGGGAGGGAGGGAAGGAAGGAAGGAAGGAAGGCAGGCCAGGAAGGAAGGAAGGAAGGCTTCTTCCTTTGTTATTTTTCCTATAAACAACAGAGTCACCTGCCAAAAATGAACACAATTTTTGTGGGTTTGGGGCTTTTTCCCCTCACAAATATATGTCAGATCACAGAAAATGTTGGAGAGCCAAACACATCTCTATAGCCGAGGGCCACTCCTCTGACACTATCATACAGAAAATGTCAGGTTTTGCTGCCACCACAATATTCCAGGGCTGGCTCAAAGAAATCATGGATGAAGACAAAGGCGAATTCTGGCCAGTGGTCCCTTCCCAGTGAAGTGCAGCCCATCGGGAGAGGTCTGCTGTGAGCACCCACAGCTGCTGCTCAGTCTCCTGCTTGCAGCTCCCAGACTCAGGGTTTTCCATACAGTGCAAGCCCTTTCTCTCCCTCCTGTGAGTTCACCTGTAGCACTACTGAAGCTGTCTCCTAATGACAGCCTCAGAGACAGATTTTTCCTTGCCTAAGCAAGAGCACTGCCAATTCCACCCATTAGAAGTATTGACTGCCACAGGATGATGTGTGGAGCAGTGAGAACACAAAGCTGCAAATTGTAAAAGACAAATTAAGTCCCCACTGACAGTTCTGAGCACCAGCACGAAGACAGCTATTCCTGCCAGCAGAAGGCTTTGTAAGACTTTGCTAGACTGAAAACAAAAACAACACATGGCGACAGTGACCTTTGGGCTAAGGAAGAGCCAAGGACAAAGTTCTTGTATCTGTAAGGGCCAGAGGAAGTGCAGGATGAGGCTGTGGGAGCACCAGTGGTGCCAGGAGCTGTTCAGCCACCTCTCACTTCTGCAGCAGGGATGACAGAGAGCGGTTCAGTTTTTTGGCTTTCACTGAGCAGACACCAGACCCCCAGGTTAGACACCCAGGGCCATTGCAAACACTAAAGCATCTGGTAACTGTACATCATAAATTTTCCTCTGAAGCATTCTGTTAAAGCGACAAATTCACTATCTTTCCTACACAGCCTACATTTATTTTGAATTGTACCTTGCCTTGTATTTAGCTGCATTAAAATCAGCTTATTCTACACCAATCCAGTGCTGACTACAAAGTATACTGCTGATGATTATAAATTCTTCATGATGTTATTTTCAAAGCAGGAAAGATCTGCAAGGCTGGGGGAGACTCTCCTTCAATCCTTTTACCTTAATCAATCACATTTGCTATAAACCTGTTATGAACTTGTTGTGAAGTAAACAATCAGAAAACCAGGATCAAATTTGTCTGACAAGGTCATCTTGCCCTCCTTTAATATTTTATTCATTATGAAGTAGGATTTAAAATAATGATGCCTTCAAGGTATCTTCACCCCTAGCAGATGGCAGAAGTCACAAGGCAAGAGCTGTAGTTAGAAAATCAATGGTGGTCTCATCATTTATTGCCTTCTACATCAGTGCTGGAGAGAAAAAGAGGGGGGTCTGTTTGTTGGTGCTGAGGGTACCCATTTTCCAGTCTGATGCTCCTTGTCCCTGGCATCCTCAGAGAATGGTAGCATCCCACTTGAGTTGTTTTGGAAGTCTCCAAAGTGCTCAGTTGTTTCCAGGATCAAGGAAAGGAGAAGATGTGTAATTTTGCCTGCTAATAAGTCCCCAATTGCTTTTATTTAATGCCTTTGGAGCTGATTCATTAAGATTGGCAGGGAAAGGACATTAACAGTGGGATTGTGCCCTTTGCAGCCTGCGATGAGTTATCAGGCTTAGCCCAGAATTTCCCTAACACCAAGGAGAGAGTATGCAGAAGCCCTGAACTCCAGCAAATGCTCTATGTGCATATGGGTCAGACCAATTTTAATTACATGATTCTTTTTTTTCTCTCAGATTCCCAGACCTATGCAGGACATGCTGCAGAGCTGGTTCATGACTTACACATTTAGAAAGAGCTCTAGTCATAAATCATAAGGATAAGGTTTATGCTCCAGGCCTGCTTCCTAGATTATTCAATCTTTAGTAGCAACATGGAAAGCTCAGGAATGAGCAGCACCTTGCCAAGCTTTTCAGCAAGGGCTGAGACCAGCTGGCCTGGCTCAAAAAGGATGCAGAAGTACCCAGAGCAGCAGCTGCACTCTGGCTGAAGCTGCCTCAGCCACAGGCTCCAGCATCTCCTCTTTTTTCAGTGCACTGCAAGCGGGAGGGGTGGGAAACCAGCCAAGAAAAGGGGCACCAGCTAGCAAAGAGAGCATCCTGTAAGTAACAAGGCAAATGGTGCAGGGGTACAGGCAGCATTCATTCAGGAGCAATTCTGGAAACATCCCACAGAGTAGATAATGCCAGGGAAGAGCATTTTGCTTTAATGGCCCCTTCATTTCTCTTTTATTGCATCTGAAGTATGCAGTAAAAGGAAAAACATTTGAAGCCATAAACAACCACAAAGAAACAGCCTGGCATCTCCTGAAATACACTGCAGGATTGAACACAGGCAATTTTAGGAGGGAGCACGAAGGAAGAGTATTGATGATCCCATGCTGGGGGAAATCTCATCCTCCTGTGGGATGTCTGAATGAAAATCCCAGACTGCACTCCTCATCACTTGTTCTGCTCTGGAGACTTGCCTGCTGGATCCATGGGCAGGGGGCCCCAGGGATCATGGTGTTCCTGGGGGAAGCAGAGCTGGTGGATAGGCACAGGGACAGTCCTGCAGCAGCACCACGTGTTACAGGTCCTAGAGATGTGCTCAGGAGATAAGCCAATTCAAGATCTGTGCCACTGCCCTGCAGCATAAGGAACCCAACAAGCAGAATTCCACCCCCATGGACAGTAACAATGCAGTAATGTTAGAGCATCTCTAACTGAACTGTGCCTTACTGGCAAAATTTTGGCCCTATATCTGAAATACCAAGGAAAATTATCTTTTTTTTTTTTTTTTTTTTTAGGAACTAATAAGGTACCAAACCCCCACAGTGTGCAGGATGATACAGAGCCCATCTAGGGGGTTTGGATACCTGCTCCAAGCAGTACCTGAAGCAAAGCTGCAGGATGGGAGCAGCCTGTGCTGCAGATACTACAGGATAGCAGGACAGCATCACTAAGGCTCAATGGGTTGAGCAAGCTCCAAAAGTGAAAGATTTCAGATTAGACTCTCAGTTTCAGAAAGAGCCCATGCTGAGCTCACTTGCTGCTTGCAAAAGCTCATATCTAGCAAAGATGTGATAAACAATTTCTCTGCCGACACACAAAGGACTCTGATGCAGGTGAGGCAGACCTGTTGTCTACAGCTCCAGCACAGGCACCTTCTGGACAGATCACACAAACTGCAGAGCCAGAAAAAGTTTTTGATTTGGGGAAATTAAGGCTTGGCTCTGCTGTGCTAATGAGCAGCCATTGTTTGAAGCATCAAAGCCAAAGGAGGGAGATCCTGGAGCAGGGTGAAAACACACAGAGTTGTCAGGGAGAGGTACGATTACCCTCCCTTCAGAATCAGGGTATTCTCACACTAAGGCTGCCACAGCATATCCTGCAAAGCAGCTCAAATGAGAGTTACCATTGAAGGTAATGAGGAAGTGGATGAGCTGGAGATGGAACAGCTACAACCCAGCATTTCCTATTCCCTAGCTCAGCTCTGCCTTGAGCAGAGGATCTCACCAACTCCAGGCAGTGGGAGAGGCTACAGCTGGCAGGACTGAGTGTGGGGGTTTAACTGAGGTCATCCTGGGGCTGTGAAGTTTGATCTTCTCCTACCTTTCAGCTGCACTCTCTTCATCTATTCTGTGTAGGCTTTTCCTGCTACATTTTCACTTTCAGCAGCACTCTCAACAATGGGCAAATATCTGATATCCAAAAATCATTCTCCCTCCTACCTTTCTCTGAGAGCGCACCCACCTGCATTATTATAAAAAAATCTACTGATTTTTAAAAGAGCTTCATAAATCCAAGAAGGGAGCAAACAGTGTAATTAGCAAGCAAATTACACACTGCAACATGATGAAGAGTGAATAGGAAAGGGGTAACTTGTTGAGATCTATCTGCAAATAAGCCTCCCATTGGAGCAGGCTACATAAACAACTAGTCAGAGACTTATTACATCTGTATGAGTCACCACTGGCTTGAAAGCTGCATAAAAAAGGTAAGAGTTCACTGAATCCTAACTGGCAACAAGAATGAGATCAGAACTCAGAACTAGTATAACAACTTTTCTTAGTTTGAAAAACAGGTGTCTGGCAAGGAAGGCGGGAACCTCCCTGGTAATGGAAAATAATACTTCCTCCCATGAAATTATTTTAACTTTGAAATTACGGGGCTTTCATGCAAAGACATGGGAAGAGGAACAACAATTGTTTACTAGCATGTATATGTACATTCTAGGACGTGTCTGTACATTCTATGTATGTTCCATGGTGTGTCTGTACATTCTATGCACACTCTAGGATATGTCTGTAGATTCCCTGCACACCCCAGGCTGTGTCTGTCCATCCCTGCACGCCCAGGTGTGTCTGTCCATCCCTGCACGCCCCAGGCTGTGTCTGTCCATCCCTGCACTCCCAGGTGTGTCTGTCCATCCCTGCCCAGGTGTGTTTGTCCATCCCTGCACACCCCGGTGTGTCTGTCCATCCCTGCACTCCCAGGTGTGTCTGTCCATCCCTGCCCAGGTGTGTTTGTCCATCCCTGCACACCCCGGTGTGTCTGTCCATCCCTGCACTCCCAGGTGTGTCTGTCCATCCCTGC
>QUSF01000018.1:7002177-7101638 GCA_003676055.1 Chloebia gouldiae | reverse complement strand
GTCTGTCCATCCCTGCCCCGGTCTGTCTGTCCATCCCTGCCCCGGTCAGTCTGTCCGTCCCTGCCCCGGTCTGTCTGTCCGTCCCTGCCCGTGTCTGTCCATCCCTGCCCCGGTCTGTCTGTCCGTCCCTGCCCCGGTCTGTCTGTCCGTCCCTGTCCGTGTCTGTCCATCCCTGCCCCGGTCTGTCTGTCCGTCCCTGCCCCGGTCTGTCTGTCCGTCCCTGTCCGTGTCTGTCCATCCCTGCCCCGGTCTGTCTGTCCATCCCTGTCCGTGTCTGTCTGTCCGTCCCTGTCCGTGTCTGTCCGTGCAGCAGCAGCGCCGGCAGCCCCGGCGAGCCGAGCGCGAACCCAGCCCGGCTCCCCGGGGCTGCAGTTCCGGGCACGGCCAGCAGGGGCGCTGCTGGCTCCCGGCCGGGCGGGCTGCGCTGTCCCCCCGCGCCGGCAGGGGGCGCTGTGGCGCCAGCGCGGCCGCGCCTCCCTCAGCGCTGCGGGCGCCGGGCGGGGAAATGGCTGCGGCGGGGAGCCGGCGGGGCCGGGGCGGCAGCCACGGGCACACCCCGGGGTGCGCCACGAAATGCAGCAGAAGCTCCGCAGCAGGAGCCGCGGGGTGCCCTGTCGGGCAGGGTTGGGGTCACAGCGCAGTGAAACGCCCGAGCAGCGGCAGAGGAGCGGCGGGGCTGGGCAGCGGCAGCCCGGCTCCTGCAGGCGGCCGGGAGAGGCTCCCTCAGAGGGGAAGGGGCTCGGGGCGTTCCCTGAGGCACCCGAGTAGATGGTGAGGGTCCCTTCCAGTGAGATCGGCTGTTAATGAGGTCCCAGTTCAATGGCCGCTCCCATGAGCAGAGCCTCACTCACGGTAGAAGAAGACAGAACCCCACAGTGGTGGTGGTGAATTCCCCTCAAAGCCTGTCACCCTTCCCCTCAACAGTGACAGAGATAGGAGTTGTGCCCAGCCCCTTCCCCCAGCCCAATTTCTGAGGTATCTCTGCCCCTCCAAGAGAAACCCATCAGTGCCCTCCGTGAGAGTAGCCAGGTGCACCCTTCCCCTGAACCATGGCAACTTCTTGGGTCTCTCTTAAGTACCAGTCATTATTGTCTCTTAGCAACAGATGCAAGAAAATTCCCTGAGAGAAAGAACGAAAGGAGCAATCCTGACCTCCAAGACAGCTACACATATGCAAACAATGCTGCTTTCCTATAAAGTTTGTAGAAAGATGTTAAATAACACCTAATTGGTTTTAATTTAGCTGGATGCTGTAAATTAATGCCAAAATAGGAAAAAAACCCCACAAAATCCCAAACAATCCAAAATAGCTATTTCCAGTACCCGAGAGTCCGTAACCAAGGACATGAAACAGGTTAATTATTACATTTAGTGTAGATATGCATTACACCACTGGTTGTCCAGCCAGCAACACCTAATTGAACTCAAATTATTCACTCTGCATATCTAATTAGAAGGCACAGTCTCAAGGCTGTGATGCAATCAGTCACCCAGCATTAGGCTTTTATATGAGACATAGCTGATGACACTCACTTGTGCAGGGCATGGAGGAAATGCCAGTGCTGGACCCGCAGCTCTGGTTTGCAGCAGATATTACTGTTTATGATGGCCTTGATCCTTTTGTTGTATATTTACAGACCCTACTGCTGTGCACAGACATCCCACACTAAATCTATCAGAAAACATTACCCACTATAGCTCTTGGCAGCACCAACTCTGCTGTGTCAACCAGCCAAAACAGGGCTCTAAACGAGGAGAACAACTCAGATCATATGTTTTGCTAATTATGCATAAGAAGAAGACGTAAACAAGCTCCATTAAGATTATTATGCATGAGTTCATGTTTTTGCACAATTCACAAATTACCTATAACTGCTTTTCTCAGACAAATAAGGTTGGAACGATACAGCTGACATTTTTTGCCAAAGACTATGACTTCACCGCAGCTTTCAGAGAAATTACTCTGAGATTTACAGTCTTATTAACCCATGACCCTGATATTGTCTGATGAGCCTTGATTATCATCCCAGTCTGGTGGCTGAAAACAGTCCTTCTCTTGATCCAGAAGACTCAGAGCAGAAGCAATATGTCTCTGAACTGAATCTGAGTCTGAAAGAAACTGTCCCAGCTATGTATGAGCATGGATAGCCCTGTTCTGTCAAGGAGGAAAGCTAGTTCAATAGGATGAACATATAAGATGTCTTTATTTTCTGATTCAAGTCAATCTTACACAAACTGTGAATGTTGAAATAGACAAAATTACTAGAAAGCATTGATACATAATTCCCTGATCAGACCAAGTTCACAATGCTCCTGCAGAGAGATGCATGGAGAGTGTGGGGGATCAGGACAAAAAAAATAAGTTTCCTGCAGGCATCATCTCCACATCCTGAACAAACACAGTTCCAAATGCATAAAGCTATGGCCTCTCCCAAGGTCTTAGATCACAATGAACATGTTGCTTGGCAATACCATTCCCTCTTTAAAGCTCACTGTTCTCCAGCACTTCTGGCTTCACTCCTAACTGCATACCCACTTGGGATTTCCTGTTGAAAAATATTGGGAAGCAACTGCACTCGATTTCTCCGTCCCTTTTTACTTTTTAACGGTGCATAATCAGATCAGGGCAGACTTGTGACTTTTTAAATTAACCATATTATTATTATGATACTATTTTCTTCTGGATCATTAGATAATAGGAATGCCTTTCTAACCCCATGTTACTCTGCTAATTGCTTCAGCTGTACCGACTGAGCACTGGCTCACTGTCCAACACTGAAAAGAACAGATCTAATATGAAGAGATTACCTGTTTTTCCATAGTATCTCCTGGCTGAGATGAAATGAAAATACCACCCTGAGATGAGAGTAATGTGGGATAAGTCCATAATTTCAGTCAGTGCTGCAGACAGCTTTGCTGGAGGAAAGCAGTGATCAGCTTCTTCCCTTGACTGGGCTGTACTCAAGCAGGAAGTCTTACCTAACATTTCTTAGATTTGTAAATCCCTGAATGACCTTCATGGATCTTTTTAAAATAGTTTTGAAGCATTGCCAATCATTTCCAAAATGATGCTGAGAGCCTTTGTTTAAATCAACAGTGGGGTAAGAGCACCTTATCCCAGCGGCTCTCTTCACACCTGAAGGGCTTTAAAAAGGTAATTTAAGGACTTCTGCAGAAATCTCATCCATCTTCCAAAAGTGGCCATTATGAAGGACACAACTCCTGTAACACTGAAGGCCCAGTGGACTGGAGGGCAGAGCAAAAGTCTAGAGGAACCCAACAAGACCTGGGTTTTAACCCATAATTAACCCACATGTCCATGAGCTGCTGCTACCATTGAGTCAGACCAGGCTCAGGTTTCCTATGGATGTGTTCAGGCATTCAGCTTCCAAATCCAATTTGCTCAGGGGAGCTGAGTTTTGCTTGTGCAAAACTGTGCCCAGACCACAAATTAAGGTTTGCCAGTGGCATTGTGATCTCCTTGACTATGACATTCATAGCTTTAACTACAGGTATTTAGAATTATATTAATGTCTCCTATAATATGTAAGGAAGATTACAGTTCTGTTCCATTTAATCTTGCTCATCCATCATTTATTTAACTTTGCATATTGTCATTCAAGGCAAGTATTTTGAAATCAAAGCTCCATTAAACCTATTCAATTATCTGTTGTTCTGGGTAACTGTTATCACTGGGCGCAATAGCTTTTATTAACTGAAATAGAACATTAAGAAAATCAAAAATATGTGATTGTTAACCTTGGAGCATCCCCAGGTCCTCATTTTAAAGCAGCTCATGCATTAATCCTACAACTTATAAATAAGTGATTATTAAAAAAAGACTAGAAAAAGTTGTAGAAACAGACAACTAAGCAATGTCTTCTATCAGTGATTCTGCTTTTTTAAGCAGGTAGATTTTTCTTTCCATGCAGCACACAGAAAGGCTTTGATGTTTTATGTAATGCTGTTGTTCACTTGAAGGAAACTTGAAGTTCAGTGTATAATTCAGACTGCACAAAGAGCCCAACTTCACTTGAGCTCTTGCCCTCCTATTTGTGAAATGCTTTATATTTAAGAGTATTTATACTGCTTCACAACTATGTTCAGAAGAGAGATATTGTGGTGACTCTGTCTTAATAACTTTGTAATTAGATGTACATTTAGTAACTTCAAAGTAAGAGGAAACACTGGTCTATTTCTATACCATTCTTACTCTATGTCATGCTTGTAAAAACTTCAAAGTGTCTAAAAAACCAGTCTGATTTCATGCATAATTAGGTATGGAACTGATACTTCCAAACAGCAGCCTAAGACAATAGCAACCCACTTTCTAGTCCTTGGCAAGAAACAAATCGAGACAGAGACAACAGCAAGAATAGCTGATACCTGAAATCACCTCCCTTCTTTCTGGAGTGAGAAAGCTTAGGATCAGACAACCCATGTGATCTGTGTATCATCAAACTTCTCATTTGTGCCAGGAAGATATCTAGGAAATCTTATAGACTGAAATATATGAATTGATCAGAGATAGATGGCTAGATCCAGAAACCTGCTTGAAACAGGGAGTTGCAGAAAAGTAACAGACACTAAGGGAAGATGCCCAACTCTCCAGAGGCCAACGATACCTGACAGAGGATTACATAAAGCAGCCAGTAACAAGGCAAAATTGCACTGTGAAATTCCACTATGCTTAGATACAGTCTTTAGCTTTATCCTGGGAGAAGTTTAATCCAGGCTTCGTTGTAATCTTTTTCCTATTGCTGACCAACACCACCTCCCCCAAATAGCCCAAACCACTCTTCATGGACAGCAGTGCTTGCACAGTACAGCCTGCCATCCCCTCAGCAGTTGTCTGGTGCAGGAATCAATGCAAACTACTATTAAGGCATAACTTTTTTCTGTTGTTCCTCTGCCACAGTGGAGAGAACCAAAAAAATACCCTTGAAGAGATGCACATATGAGATTAGATGACTTACAGCCAGCATGAACAACAGATGTATGTGGGTATTGACTACCTTTCTTGCTCCAAGTAATTACTGCAGGCTATAGTGAACAAGCTGCAGTACCCCAAACACCTTCAGTCACATCTCACTGGTCTCCAGCCGGATCATTTCACAAGAATCTTTTCAATCACACAATCCTATAAAAACCAATTTGGTTTCATGACGGTGGTGAATCTGTCCTCTGACTAACCTTGTTATTTGCTGGCTTGCTTTGTGAAGAACCAGATCAGACAGCTTCAGATTTATCCACATATATTCAGTGTTTTGTTAATCACCCTATTGCTTTATTGATGTTCCCATATTGGACAATCATCTTCATCTGAAGAACACTTGGTAATTGTCAGTACTGGGGAGGCTGGACATTTGTGATTAGCCTGGTTAGCAGAACAGCATTTCTGCTGTTCTGTCAGAATGTAATGATCAGCTGTAAAACAACAGAATAAAAACCAGTGGGAAACAAAATGCTATGACCAATAACACATAAGTCCTTATAAGAAAGCTTCCTTGTTGGACTGAGGAAACACACTTGTCCTCACCTATCCAGAGTCAGGCAGTCACTGAAATCTCCTTAAGTGAGTTAGTTACTGCTTGAAGACAGAGCATCTGGGAATTAAGAGCAGGAATCAGCTCCATTGGGATTACCAGCAGGCTGTGCTGAAATGAGACTTCTCAGAGCAAGGGCATTATCAGTGATGACAATCCAGTTCATGGTTGTCATCAAGGATCCTGGGCTATGAAGCAGCTGTGGTGCTCAAGGAACATGCCAGGCTCATGTTCAAGGCAGGAGCTGTTTTACAGAGGGAGACATAACATCAAACCTGTGTAAAACTGCCCTGTATTACCAGGCGTTTCTTTCTCTAAAACCTTGAAAGGGTCAGGCTGAGAGTCAGAGAAAAGGTGACTTCAGAGGGACTGGCACAGATAAAACAGAGAATGCCTTGCAAAGAGGCACAGCTTGACTCAGCTCTGCTCTACATTGAGCAGGTGATCACTGACAGAGGTCCATGTGAAGGAAGAATGAAAAAAATGTACTCCAGCTCCTGAAGACTCAAGATCTAGGGGAAAAGAAAAGCAATCAACAGTGCAATTTGATTCTAATTCCCAAACATTTGAAGTCTGCTGCAGTGAAATAGTTCATAATGAAGCAATTTCTACCACCATGCTGAAGAGCAGAGATGTATGGGCCAGGAACAAATCAAAAGCCACTCTACCAGAACCATCACTCTTGAAGAGCCATCAGAATTGCTGCTGAAGAGTCTTCAGTGCATGTGATTTAGCTTTCAATCACTGCCCAGCCTGATGCCTGGCTAACCAGCCCTGTACAGATCAGTGTATTGCTGCTGTTGGGGCTGAGCCTGGGGCCCAGGTGACGTTTGAGCTTCTCTGTGCCAGACAAGGAGTATGAGATACTCTCATTTGCCTCCCAGAAACACTTCACTTCTAAATAATCAAAAAGTGGAAGAAAAAGATGTTTTATAATGCCAGATGCTGAAGCCTATGTCTTCAAGGCTGTCTCTCACAGGGTGCACCAAAAAAGTTCAGATAGTACAAAGGGTTTGGTCTACACAGGGTTGACAGCAACTCCTGCAGCAAGCCAGGAGGCTCTGTGGTGACCTGCCTGTGGTCACCAAACCCTTGGAATTTTGCAGGATTTCCTCAGCTCAGCTGGGATGGGGGTGAGCAGGAACAGCAGCACAGCCAGGACAGGCACCTGGGCTGGGGCAGGTCCTGCCCCAGTGCCAGGAAGGCTCAGCCGGGGCAGCTTCTGGACCAGAGCACTACCAGCTTGGCACTCACCCTAATGAGCTACTTATTACAGGAACAAACCTGGTTAATTTTAATGCTCTCCCATTTACACTGGAGTCACTGCGCTCCCACACTCCCTTCACCTGACAGCGTCCCCTGAGACAAACAGCAGCTCATTCCTAAAGCAGCAGCAGTTCTGTACCCCAGGAGCCCTGGGCTGGGGGACCAAAGCTCAGACATGAGCTCCCTGACACCCAGATGCAGCGTGGAGCATGCAGACACCTTGCTCACTGCCACTGCAGGACTTCCCCAGAGCAGGATTAGTGCCTGGCTGAGGGGAGCTGATGGTTTTGCCTCCAAAACTATCCTCATCCCCCTGCAACTTCAAGGCGAGCTAAGGGACCTGAGCAGAATCCCAAATGCCAGCAATATGGGACACAGAGAATCCTGAGCTCTTCCAAGGGCAGGGAGAGCCACCCCTCATCTGGTAGAGAACACCTGCTCCTCAGAAACTGCAGTTTTCACAGAGAAAGAGAAGAAAAACAGGTGGTATTTTTCACTCTTTCCCAGTGAATTTTTAAACTGAAAATACCACCATTTTCAAAGAAGGATAAAAATAAAATTTTTAAAAAAAGCAAGGCAGGGCATAAACAGAAATTAATAGAAGTATTTCCACTGGATTTTTTTTAAGCATGAAAACCTCTTTATAAGTATCTGTGGAAAGATTACTGCTATTTTGGATCAGCTGTGGAGTCAGCATCAAGCAACAGATTTTGCTGAGCATCCGCTCCTCTGGAAACATTTCCCAGTATAGAAAGCAAAACACCCAGAACTTCTCAGCACACTAAATTTGCTATTTTTGTCCAAGGAAATCTACCTTCCAAACTGATCCCTTCATGTCTTAGAGCATGGTCTTCCCAAGGAAGACCAGCAGCACTGCAGACACTTTGGTCACCCCATCAGCCCTTTGTACAACACACTGCACATACAATCCAGAGCCTTTCCCTTGCCAAATACACATTTTTATCCATTTTAATGCTGATCCTCCCTGCAGCCCCTAAGGAGTAATGAGTGGCTGAAACACAGGCAGGGAAGCAGCAACAAAGCCACTCCTAAGGTGTTGGGGAGGACTGAACCTCTCTGAGAGCACTGGTGGGATGTGAACTCCTCCTTGGAACTAGAGTGGAGACAAATTCAGGGAACTTCTTCCTGCTGCCAAGATGTGTTCAGCATAGCTGTCAGCTGTGCTGAACTGGGGATATCCTGAAAGAAAATCCATTAGACAGCATGGAGAAAAAGACCCTGGAGAGAAGGTGGAACAAACTGTATAGCCATGGACTAATGAACACAGATTCATTATCTTACTAATCTTCAAGAGTGATAAAGAACAAGACCTATCCCATTCCAAAAGCCACTGGCAGCAGCATCTCCCTTCAGATCCTGCAGCACCCAGGTGCACTTGCAAAGGCTTTTTTTACTTCAAGGGAATTACTAGCAAAGCCAGCAACTTCATTAATGCACATGGAATAATAATTTTAAATAATAATTTAAATAGTAAAACTAATGAGATTTAACCACAGGTTTGGGGGTTTTCCCTCCTTCCTCTGGATAAAGCCATTGTACTATAATTTATTTATTAACATAGGCCCTTATTGCAGTTGGGATTAACCTCCTGTTTTGCACTGCTGGGAGCTCAAGAGGCACAGGGGATGTGGGGGTCCAGCACAGGGCACCCATGCCCAAGGAGTCCAGGGTTTTGTGTAAGCTGTGGGGAATGGAAGTGTTACCAAAATGGCACTGCTGGTCACAAGGAGGAAAACAGCATCCACAGTGTCCAGGGACGGTGCTGGAGAGGTGCTGGCAGCTGTAGTTTCATCCCAGGTGGGTGCTGCATCTCCTGGATGAAGACGAGATGCTCTCGTGAGCAGGGCATTTGTCCCAAGAAGCTCCCCAGGCTCATCTTCACTTGCACATTCACACACACTTTTTCCTGTACCATTATTAAGAGCAACTGCACTACTAAGACACATCACCCACATGTAAACACAGGGGAGAGAGCAACTTCGAAAACCATTGCAGACTTTGGGCATAAAAATGTTTTTTGGGATAGAGAAAATCAGTGTACAGAGACAAATCTCCCCATCAACTAATAGGTTTATTTCCTGACAACATGCATATAACAGAGCACCACTCACTCCTAGTAATTCCAGTTAAATCAATGGAAACACCCAGAAAATAATTCAGTCTCAGGAGCTGATTCATATTCAGTCAGAGAGGATGAGTGACAGTGTGGTTCCACCCTTGGTTGGTTGGATTTTAACAAATATATTGTCTGGAGTTGAGCAATGATCCACCACCATACTTAGCAGAGTATTGATGGATTTTTGGTCTAATCCTAAGTCTGCTCAGGACAGAAGTACCATTTTTACTGATTTTGGAAGGTGTTGGTCAGGGCTCACCTCCCAGAGGCTTTGCTGCCCCAAGCACCAGGTGCAGGGAATGGGATTTGGAGCTGGTCCATTCACCAGCTTGAGTGAAAACCAGCACCCACCAGTCTCAGGTATCACTCTGACTTAAAAAACCCAATTGATTAAGGATTATACAAGCATATTTTTATTTTTTGTATTTTTGCCAAAGTTAACTCTGTAAACTGTCGATGCTACAGCAGAACTCTGCAAATCAAGGTATTTGTAAGGCTGTTTTAAAGAATTTAAAAATTGGGAAAGTGATTTTTAAAAAGGGAGCTTCAGACAAAAATTTTAAAGCCAGTTTGCCAGCTAAATAGTACAAAGAGAAAAGGCATAATTAAAAATAAAGTTATCACACTTTTAATACTACATTTACCAGACAAGCTAAATATAGCAGCATTAGACTAAAGCATTGTCTTGAATGCTTAAATTTCAGCAATTCATTTGCTGATTAGCATCAACATGAAATCACTCAGCATCTTGATTTTTGGGGAAAAAAAAAGGACAAATAGTGAATTTTTACCTGTTTAAAGAAACCCAAACCACAGTGGGCTAAACATAGAAAAGGAGAGCGATAATGGCGAATGATGTAAAACCTAATTAAAGACCTTTGGCAGCCGCGGAATTGAAAACCAATTAAAAACCTCTTTTTGCCTAGGAAGGTCCCAGAAGAAATTCCTAAATCTTAATTTGCTTCTGTCCTTATCTGCGCTGTGACAGGTCTCTGAAGCCTCCTCAGCCACGCCAGGAAGATAAGAGGGCAGTGAGCCGAGGCACTCGGGGTCTGCCTCCCTCTCCACAGGCAGAGCCGCCGGGACCAATCCTTAATTAAGGAGCACAATCGGGTGCTCCATTAGGGAAAGGACTTTCAAAGCCCCATTGAAAACTCGATAGGCCAGCCTCAATACCTCGCTGCCAAGCACAGCCCTGGTGGGGGATGAAGGATGATGCTTGAGCCCACCTACTCCTGCCAGCACTTCCAATGCTCCCAGCTCAGGTTGTCTCCTGTCCTGCTGCATGGGGGTAGTGCCTTGACATTTTGCCAGACACTTGATACCATTTTGTTTCACTGCTGTAGGGAATTATCAATGACAGAAACTGGGAACATTCAGAAAGACTTTTTACAGGTTTATACTTAATTTAAAAATCTAATTTAAATCCCTAGTAGCCTTTCCTTTTTATGAAATTAACACTTAATTCCTTCCATGCTACTTGAATGAATTCATGTCTGTGGTCAGCCAGAGAAGATGAAATTGGCAATTACAATTCTAGGGTGTTATACTGCATATGAGTAATTAGAACCATTGATTTTGACATTGATTTTTTTTCTTTATCACCACTTTTTATTGCCTATGTCAGTATCACTGTGACCTGTGGTTTGAGATCCACAACCACGGCAAGTGCAGAGACCAGAAGGAACCCAGAGGCAACCAGAAGGCTCCGCTCTGCTCCCAGTTCCAGCCCTGGGAAGGTGCAGCCTGCTCACTGTGTGACTACAGTGGCTCTCCTCCCTAGTATTGCCAACACACAGAGCAGCAATCCCAGACCACTGGGACTCTGCAAAGCATGGTTTGGGAGCTGGTGGCTTGCCAGAGGGGGAGCATCTGAGGGCAGAGGGCTCCTGAGACATTAATGGAATGATATCAAAGAACCGTTTCTCCTGCACATCTTTCCCTTTTGTTGAATGCTCCCTTTATCCTATTACTGCTCTCCTTTTCCCTTCACTTTTTTAGATTTCTAACATACTGTTTTTTCCTTCCCACCAAGGCAGACTCAATCTTGCCTCCCACTGCTGAGCTGCATGGCTGGGTCAGCTCTCCCTACTGGAGGCAGCAGATGACCCTGCTCACACCATCCTTTCATGAGCTCTGGTCTTCTCACCTGAAGAAGGAGAATTTAAATTATCTTAGCAAAACCCTACACAATGATGGATGACTGATCATGGCACTTTCCCCCCAGAGATCCCTCAGGCATTGCTGGAGCTGGCAGCTTGCTGGGATTTTCATGATTTAATGTTTCCCCATGAGCTGCCTGAAGAGCAGCTTGGGCAGTGCAGGCCCTTTCATCATTTTCCCTGCTGAAGACCAGGCACCATCCAAGTCAGCATCTGCAGAGGAGCAGCCTATGCCTGTGCAGACACAAAAAAATATCATAGTACTGGTATTTACCAATTGATTAGCAATGACAAGTACATCCACCTTAAGCAAAAGGACCACCAGTGCCCCAGAGCAATTACATAAAGAAAACTCTCACCTTGAGAACATATTGACATTATTTAAAACTCATGTTCCCAGTGACTTTGCTCCCTTTGCTTGTGCCCCTCACAGAGGCAGCTGTGGTGGATTGCTGCCTTGAGTCTGCCATGCCAGTGAACTTCACATTCCCCTGTCTCCCAGAGCCAGAACTCTTGATCTCCATGGACAGGGATGACTGCTTTAATTGCAGCCTCTGCCCCCAGGACTGGAGGAACAGAGCTGCTCCTCCCAGAGACAGCTGGGATCCTGAGCCCTCACTCTGGAATGCTGGGCCATGGAGCTCCAGGGCTCTGGTGGTCCTTCTGCTGTAGGCAGATGCTCTCATCACCACTGAGCATTTGCAACCGGCCCTCAAGGACCCTTTCCATGACCGAGGGCCATTAGTCATCTGATCAGCTTGCTCACCGTGCCAGCAAGTTCTGCTGCTGCACTCCTTACATGAAAAAAGGCAGCTTTAATTTGGGGGAGGCAGCTTTAAGCCTGCTGGAGGAGAAAAGCCATCAGAAGTTCATTTAGTGCAGTTCAATGGGAGCTCTGTGTGTCAGCTCTCACGCTATCAGACGCTTAGTGAGATGCAACTCCAATTGGGAATTAACCCATTTTGCAGTTACTGCTAAACCTCTGAGTTTAATTATTTTTAAGGAAGTATTTTAATCCCCATTCCTAGGGTTTTTTTTTTTCCCAGAGATCTCTTGGCCTTAAAGCAGGTTCATGTCTATGATGGCAGCTTTAGAACCTTGTCTGAGATAGGCTGGATCCTGAGCTCAGATCCAGTACCTGGATCTGATCCAGGCCATCAGACACATCCAGGTATTCCAAAACCATCAGCCTCGAGGGCTCTTCTACATACAAAAATAGCCTTTAATTTTGCCCCTCGCTCCCACACTGGTACAGCTAAATTTTATTTTCCTTTATGCCAAGCCTTTATTCCTGAACAACAGACTGCCCAGAGAGAAAGATAAAGAGGAACTGTCTGGAGGTTTGTGTATTGTAAGGTCACAGCAGGCCTTTCCTGACATAAGTCTCTAATAGCATGGCTAGACACATTAAATGACATAAAAGTCAAGAGTGGACAATTAAATATAATTTCAAAGTGATAGTTATCCTACTTGGGAAGGCCACTGGATTTACAATGTCTAATCCTTTGCAAAATGTCTGTATATTAAATAGAAATAATTAATTCAACCATGTATTCTCTCGATGACCTCATTTGTCTGTCCCCTTACTAAAAATACTCTTGGTTTGTCCCTGGGAATACAATGATTCTCATTAGCAAATCATGGTTACTCTTACTTAACACAACAGCACAGACTAATATACATGAAAAATGCATCAAAGAAACTAAACAATATATTTCTGCCTTTCTAAGGGGTAAAAACAATCAGGTTGGGTTTTTTTTGGTGTTTTGTTTTTTTGGGTTTTTTTTGTGAGAATACAAAATAATTACCAGACCACTACATGCAAAACCCAGAAATAATCTTGTGTGGGTATAAATTAGCCCCTACCCCTCCCTGTGCTCAGACCATGCATCATACCCACAGCTACACACTTTTATTCCCTTATGACATGTCTTGGAGGTCCTTGACAGGAGCTGCACTGACCTGTCAGGGTTGTGCCACCTGCACACCTGTCACCTGTGTCAGGCTCAATTCTTCTTTAAGTCACAGCTTTCCAATGTCTCTTCATCACAAGGTGCTGGCCCTCAATTACAGGCAGTGTCTTGTTGAATTTTTCCATGCTGTCACATCACTCCTGCCTGTGAGATGCAGCATAAGCCCTGCATTGCCCTAGCACACAAAGGCTAAATTTGCTAAAAAAAAAAAAAAAGTTTACAGAAGTGTTAAAGCAAACAACTGGAAATTCTTAAGACTATATGAAGCATTTCCCTGTGACCATGCTGGTCACAGGTCAGGATCTCCCTTTCTCCATCTCTGTCCATCACCCAATCCAAAAGCACAGATCAGTGAGGAGCAGCTGGTAACACCAGAGGCAACCCAAAATTGCTGAATCCAGCCCCATCACAGCTGGAAGCAGAGTCTGCAGGCAAGACACGCCCTGCCAGGAGGAAGCTGTGCCCAAGAGGGGGATGAAGCTCTCAGCAGCCTTGGCAAAGGGCATTTAAAGACTGAGTGCAGCCCTGGCCTTCTCCGTCCTTAAGCAGCAAAGCTCTAAGATCCTTCCAAACAGTATTTTTCCTAACATTTCTTTTAAAACCACTGTAGTTTTCATAAAACTAATTTTGCCTGTAATTTTATCAAATTGTTTTGGTGAAAACTGTTCACTCCCTATTTGGTGATGGCCACAAGCAAAACTTGTTCATATGTCTATATTAATACTGGGAATATGCTCCAGATTTGTTTTCTAAGCCTAAAATTACTTGAAATAACTTTCCATCAAGACCTATAAATCTGATCTGTGACCTACACACAAACATTTCACCTGGTTCCACATCATGCATTGGAGCTGGGAGGAAAATGGACCTTAAATGAACATAAACCGTAGCATCTGAGTATTTACCATTCATCTTCTTCAACTGAGAAAAAACAGTTCCTCTGTTACATCCTTCCTGTTCATCACCATTTTTAGCTGAAAACACAATTATTGGTGATAGAAATTCTAAGTAAATAAAAGTAGTTCTAATTAGTAACCAAAGTACTTTTACTGAATAAGTAAACTGTAAATCTTTCCTCTGTGCCTACAGGACATACTCTCTCTCATATTGTCTGTGATCATATTACCAGCGTCCTGCTACTGGGCAAACCTGGTAAATGAAACACAGAAATACCAGACATTCTGCAAGGTGTGAGCCAGGAAAATGCTGCGAGTGTTGGTTGGTTGGTGAGGTTGTACTGTTTGCAAGAAAAAGTTGCTACTAAACTCCTGCAGCCCTTTCCAGTGTTTTAATGGTGGAAAAATGGTAAAGCACCTGCTACAGGCCATGAGAAGGAGGAGAAATGAAACTGATTTAGATTTGCCACTTTGGTGCACATCTTTACAACCAAATGTTCGTGTATAAACCATCATTCATTAGCTATGATAAAACATGCACTAAAAATAATTTTAAAAAGAACATTCAGCTGCTATTTACCTATTATTTTTTTTGCCATTCAAGATGGTTTGATTTTTTTTGTCCCTTTTTAAAAACAATTCATTGCACTCCACCTTGACATCTTGTTTACAATTTGTTTCTAGCCATAGAGAGCTGACAGATGTGATGTGATTAGCAAGACAAGACAGCCTAAATACAGAGCAGACAGCACAGCAGACAACACGCAAGGGGCCTGCGAGCTCCTCTGCACGCTCCATCATCCCCACCAGCCCTGGAAGTTTCCATCTGACAGTGGAGATGGGCATTAACCCCTGCAGGTCCACACAAGGGTTGGTTTCAAAACAGGCTGCACTTAGGAGCAAACCCAGTTTCTGCTGAATTATAGAGAAAAAAGTGTCTTTCTGCAGCCCAGCTCTTTCAGACAGGAACATTTCCAGCTCAGTTCCATTATCATTAGCAGAGTTACTAAAATTATTTTTGAAGATCAGCTTGTTTGCTGTGACCTTGTCCTTGTGCCACCTCAGCAGTACTACGGGAACAGGAACAGAGCCCCACAGCTGCTCTGAGCTGCAGGAGCAGAGCTGCCTGTGGGGAAACCCTCCCCTCCAGTATTCAGAGCTGTCAAACATCTGCGTGTTTTCCAAGCAAAGGGGTCAGGACTGGGAGGGCAAAGAGAAACTGAGGAATTGTCTAACAAACCCAAATGAGCATTTCTGGTGTTGGCAAATTCAGATACCTGGGGTCTCTCTTGACAGGGTCTTTATATTACAATGCTTTGGCTTCTCAACTTCCCCCCACCCCGCTTCCCCGCTCAAGCAACATTCAGAGAAGAAGCTACTTTAGAGTCATTTGATGGGGTCTTTCCAAAATATTACTCCCCAGTTTTGAAAGGCACATGAGGCCATCCAAAATCCACCCCTCAGCACCACACATCTGAGAATGCACCGTGCAGGATCTGCAGACAATGGGGTCACGAGCCTTGGCAGGTGGCTTTACTTACTGCTCTGGTGAAGTGTTTTCAGTGGAGGCTGTCAAATCACATGATAAGGTCCAAAGTAAGGGAGTAGAAACTAGAAGCTGAACAAGGGACTTCCCACCTCCAGCAAGAACAGCACAGGTCGGTTCAGGGGCTGATGGTTGCCATCACAGCAGCCAGGTACAGCATTTTGCAGAGGCATTAACCAACAGGGATGAGTTCAGAGCCAGGAGGGGCAGCCTGCACTAGATACTAGATCACAGCAGACTTTCATTCACTTAGTTACTTGTGGCAATTCAGATGTTTTCATAAAATAACCAGTGGTCATGAGGTTCTCCTGCAGCTTCTGTGGGTGGCCAACACAGCCACTTGACAGCACAGTCTCTGCTGATGACATTATGTCACCTGACCTCCCATCCTCCTTCAGGTAAATCACAAGATCTTAGGGCTTTTGAGTAAAAACCAAAAAGTAATATCAAAAAACAAAGTTGGAGAAACCAAGTCTTTCAAGCCTTAGCTGATAAATAGCTTTAGAAGAGTGTAATAAATTATTTGTTCCTATTTTATGGGTGTAAGGGAACACAGGCTTCCCAGGTGGCTTAGAAAAGAATCAGGAAAGAGAAAAGTCTTCCTCCAGCAAATGGAACCGGGAAAATAAAGATGTATCACACCCTCTGACCAAGACCCAGCCCCTGGGCAGGCCAGGCCAAGTGTGCCCCTCCCAGACTCTGGCCCTGCTCTCCCCACATCCCCATCCAGAAGCTGAGCAAATGGCAGTGCTGGTTTCTGGGAAGCTGAGGAGCCGCCCTGCTGGACACCACCTCTCCCTGGAGGCTCCTGGCACTCCTCTCTCAGGGCACTGGTTTTGCCCACCAGCTCAAACGTTCAGGGCTTCTTCCAGCAGGTCCCTCCCTCCACTCCCAGCAGTGTGCCCACAATTTAGGGCAATACAGAGGTTTCACTTGCCACTTTGCTTTCATATTTGCACATCACACATTGAGATTCTTCTGCTTAATCCTGACCCATTTCCAGTGGCAAAGCAGTGAACACAGGGTGCAATGGTTTGATGCTGCAAAGTCAGCTCTACGTGGGGTGTAGGGAGAAGGCTCAGAGCAGAGACCTCTGTAAAAAGAAACTCCAGTAATTTTAAGTTTGTTTGCTAATTGACAAGCTGATTTTAGACTGCACGAAAGACTAATTGCTATTTCTTTCAGCCAGTGAACTGTTAATGAAGCTGGAATTTGTCCTAAAAACCATATGGCACATGTCATCTCTATCAAGTTATCTAAATTCCAGAAAGTCCACATTTATATGTGTATAAATATGGAAGAGGAAAATGAAATGCGATTCTTTAAAATGCATAGTTTCTGCTGCAACCCCAAGTTCCAAGCTGCAGCTGTCTATTGAATGGCATTGGTCTCTCATGCCACATGATGGTAAGAGAAAAAATTCATCTTAATTTCTGAAAGACAGCACAAATGAGGAGTGAGATGAAGAATGTGAGGCATCTTTTAAAATTCCCAGTCTGGTCTAATGAAAATGCTGGTTTACAATGAGGATGGGTTTTCTTTGGGGAGGAAGTAAGGATAGGGAGAGCAAACAAGGTCACAGCTTCCTTCCTATCAGCATCCCTAAGTACAGGACACATGCTTGGTGACATGGAGAGGTCTCAGTCATGTCCCTAACTACTTAAACCTCTGCATGACCCAGTCTGCCTGGAATCAGACTCACAACATGTCTGAGAAATATTTACAGCCTTGGCAGAAAATCTGGGGGCAGGGAAGAAATCCCCACTCTCTCCACAATCAGAGGCTGATAAAACTAGATGAGATCACTCAGACATGCTCTTACTGACCTCTGTGTGCAATGATTGCAGCTCAGATTTGTCCTATGCTTTGCAGAGATTCAAAGTATTCTGATGAAAAATCAAAGATGAAAGAGACAATCCTTCCTCCATGCCTGGATGAAGGCATTTTTATGGCTCTGCTGTCCACAGTGGAGCCCTGCTGGCCCCTGCTCAGAGGGCCAGAGCAGCACCTGCCTTCCCAGAGTCACTCTCCACCCCTTCAGCCTCCCAGAGCCACGGGCTGGAGCCCAGCTGGGGCAGAGGAGGCCACAGATGGCCCCTGGCTCTGGGCAGCTCTGGCACAGCAGGGACTGGAGCCAGCCCCGACAGGAGCAGGGATGGATTTGAGGCTGCGGTGCCTCGGTGCAGGCGAGTACTCGCTGGTACTCCATGGGGTAAGACAGGAATCACAGAGCAAGGAATAATGCAAAGATGTTTGGTTTTTCCTTTCCCAGCACTGTGTCACTGCAGGCCAGATGGAAACCTCCAGGGTTATTACACAGTATAAATCTGACAGGATTGTAAATCATAAAATTGTCCCAAATGACAGAGCTGCTGACAGTAGACATTATCATTCAGCTGTAGCTGATGTTTCCTTTTCTTTGTTTCTTCTTGCCGTCCCCTCTTTAAAACTCCATAAAGTAAAAAGGAGAAGCAGAAACTGAAAAGACCTGAATGATAAACCAAAACCTGACATTTCATGTTTCCTGGGTTTGACTAAATGCAGCAATGCTGAAATAACTAGATACATAAAATCTCTTTTAAAAAGGCTTAGGAAATAAAACCAGAAAAGTGTATCCTCTAATATTCTATGTAATTTTAAAACATTATTCAGAATTGACTAGATAGAAAACACTGTGACTAATGGGAACTAGGGCATCACTTATGTGATATGAGCACTTGAGACATCCCATATACACACAAAGTCAAATATTAATAGTGTGGTGTATCAACAGAAGCAATCTCCCTCTGTTTTGGGGACAGATGTAGGGATTTATTTTATTGTCTATATTTACAGCAACAATCCTTTCATTGTTAATATCCTCAGCTCCTGACAAAACATGCCTAAGGGACAGCAGCTCTCTCTCTCCTTTCTGGAAACTTGGGCTGTGCTTTAACTGCAATTAGGAAGCTGCTTTGATTTTCCTTCCAAGTTCACTGCTCCTGACCCTGGCAGAGGTTCTTTAGTCACACAAGGCTGTTCCCCTGAAGATGGAAGAACATCACTCCCAATGAGTCTGTCTGGGTAGGAAGGGAACCTCGCAGGCAGGGCCCAAGGAAACCTCAGCACCCACATAAGGGCAGGGAACACACTCTATAAACAGTGCACTGTATTGCAGGCACTGTAAATATTGCAATTACATATCTGAAAGAGACAAATATTCAAAACTAAAGTTAACAAGCACAGGACAAAACAATCTGCATTTAAATATATTAAACATGGCAGGCCTGGTCTTCAAAGCAATTTTTTTTCCAGAAGTGATTAAGAAAAGAGGTGACCCCACTTAACAATGCAGCATGCATCAGCAGGAATTTTATGACTCTGTGATGGTATTTATTGACAGCTGTCAAGCATTTGGGTAAAAATATTGAAAGATACACTGGCAGGCACTAAGTAAGAAACATGGGGAGGGGACTCAGGTGATCAGTGGTGTGTTTATTTTTGTGCATAAAACATGTAAGGAAAATTATTTCCACATTTCTAAGAAAAGGTTACAAGCAATGAAAAACAAATGGAAAAGAAACCAAGCAATTTTATTACAGTAACGTTGAACAAGGGAGGTAAAGGCAAAGTTGTTAATTCAACAGAAGCCAAGTATTTTGGAACAATTCTGGTTATGAGGAACACAGGTTAAAACAGACTAATTTATCCTTTATTAATGAATACTGTTCTGTGAAACAATGTTCAAAATCTGAAATATTCCTACAGTTCTTTTTCCTGCAGTGTTGTGCAGACAGAGGAGAATAAACAAACTTGCTCTCTACTGAGAGCTGGAAAGTGTGACCCAACCCTGACCTTCCCTCCCACCATCTCCACCTGGGCACAGGAGGAAGAGCAGAATCAAAGGCCAACAAAAAGTATGGTTCCCCAAGGAGCTCCTGTGCCTGCCCCTTCCAGAGCCCTCAGCAGCTCATGTGCACAACTGTCCTTGCAAAGGGGACGAGGACACTCTGGTGGTCTTTAGATGCCCAGGTTACTAAAATTTTCAGCCTGAGAGATTTGCCTCGTGCACACAGATTTTAGCTGGGTTTGAGAACATCTTGTGAGGCAGTGAGGGGCTGGTGGGGAATTAAATGTCAAAGCCAAGGCCCTCAATCCACAGCTCCACATGGTCTTTAGTGCCACAGGTACTTCAGATGTAAGAACCCAAGCTCAGATTGATTTTGGAATTCAATCAACAGGCAGCAGGGAAGACAGGAGGTGCTCTTACACAAGGAAACAGATGCCAGACAGCACTGAATGCTGTGATCTGAGGGAGAATACAGCAACAGGCCAGCCAAGAATGCAAGCAGGTACAAATAATTGAGCTTTGACTTACTTAAGCCAACTATAAGTTATTTTAAAAAAATTTAAAATGAAAATCCCTCCCCATTCAGTCTGTGAGAGCTGAAAGTCCAAACTAACCTCTAAACCATGACAAAAAAAATCTAAAATAATATGCAGTTTTGTTCCAGTCCCAAACACATTTTCATCTGAGATCTTTTCACATTGCAAAATGATTTCTCCTAAACACTTAGGAAACAGAACTCCAAAGAGAAAGGGTTCAATTACCATGCAGATAGTCTGACAGCGTGAAGCTCTAAAAGAAAGAGCCACCTGAACCTTTTGCTCCCACTGCAGACTCACAGAGGCATTACTCGTTTAACAAAAAAAAAGTTAAAAACTCAAACAGCAGCAGTAAATACTCCCAAAGATGGGGAAAAAACAGCACTCGAGCCAAAGTAATACATATAGTAGGAGACCATCCCCTCAGGAATGTCAGCCACTTATGGCTCCTGCTGTAGCACCACTTCCAGGTTCCCTGGCTACATCTCTGTACAAATTACCAGGTCATTAAAAAACTCTGGAGGACTCCTGTGTGTCACTGATGGTGGAATTCCTGAAAAAAAACAAGCCATGTTTTTTCAGGTTGTGAAAACACATCCCACCACATTTTCCCCAGAGTGGGTAATCAGCAGGTCCAACAGAGCTGGACATGAAAACCTGGAGCTTACTGACCAAGAAAAGAACTTCACTGAATGGCCTGTGAAAGACTGGCAACAAGAACATGGTGACAGGCAGGAAAGCCATCCAGATTTCCTAGCTTGCTCTCAAACTGTAATCACCTTTTCACAGCTGAACAGGTCCTGCAATACTCACGGGACTAAAAGCTATCAATTGAGCAAAGTAGAACTCTGCCCTTTAAGACTTTTTTTTTTCCTGACTACATTTGCACACAAAGAATCATTATTCACATTTAAAATACAAAATACCCAATAAGCTACATATGGTGTGCAATAAAGAAAACTTTCACAGAGCGTGGAAAGCATAAAGTGCCACATGAGAGCTTGACTCTCCCTCCAGACCTCTGGGTCACCATTACACACAGCCCTCCACACACCAGGTAAGGTGCAAGCCAGGAGGAAACAGGACACACATTACTCCTGCAACATGCACATACCTTTCACTAGCTTAAAACTGCTTTTATATTTCCAAGAATGCACAAGCTGAATTACAAATACGTTTATCAACAGTGGGCTATTCTCTCTCTTGATAAAAGTGCCACTAAAAAAGCCTCAGCTTTATCTGTTCTGATCAGGAGCAGAGGAAGTAACAGAGATGCCAGCTACAAAACCAAGGATTGAAAAAACAGTGACCAGCAGAGTCAGACAGCAGTGTAAAGGTGAGGTAATCACCAGCTGGAGGGCAAATTAAGAAGGAACAATAAGTCTGGTAGGCAGAATGAACTTTGCAAAGAAAAGTGCTATGATCTTTTCTAATCAGATCATCCTCAACTCTTTGGTTAGAAAGTTCTCCAGATATTTGTACTGCACTTGTTGCTGTGGTATCAAATTATTTTTTGAAGTCCAACTACCCCATCAGATTAAGACTGTAAACCTTCACGTAGAATTTATCTGCATGCAAACTGCTCTAATCCATGCTTGCCATTATTCCACTAAAGGACCAGATCACTGGTTTGAGCTTCTGTTTTGAAAATGCTACTCCTTAGAGATGCTACCCCTCAGAAAGAGAATGGGCAATTTCAAAATAGCATTCTTTATAAGAAAACAACTCACTTTTGTCCTGGGAACAGGTAAAGTGATTCTTCCACCCAATGGGCCTGTACAGCCACAGCCAGGCTATCAGCCACGTTCTGCTGCCCCAGTGCTCAATCCTTCAGCACAACTCCATTATCCCAAGAAGCCACAAGACTGGCTGGATTATGGCAGGAATTGTTTTCCCTGGACCAAGTTCTTAGACTTTTCAACTTTGTAAGGGGAAGGGAATCACAGAAAAATGGATATCTGCAGATGATGAACCCTCTGATGTTAACAGGGTGAAGAAACTTTACATAACCTGGATTTTCCCAGGTCTTCTTCCCCATTGTTCTTGTCCTATCTCAAAACACAGAAGAAGGGAAATGTTATCTTGGGTATCTGGAGTCAGAGTGCTGGGTTTTGCAGGGATATCAGATGGGCCTTTGGCCAAACTGTATATGGAAGTGAGCACTTCTGCCATTTGCTGCTAATTGGGCACCAAAAAGCAAAGTCTGAATGAATTTTGCAGCGTGTGTCTGCATCACTGGGAGAGGGCAGACAGCTCCTGTGGCTCTCCAGCTGGCACACCATGCAGCCTTAATTTCATTCAAGTCAAATAGCTATAATTGCTTTTTATTCAGATGCTTTTCTGATTCAGGTACTACAGTGCAACATGAGAGAATGTGAGATTTATGAAGAGGCAGCCTGACTGGAAATGGAGATGGGTATTTGCTGTATCCATACCTACAGCTGCGGGTTCAGAGATGGAAAGGGGCTCTTATGCCATGGTTAAGATGGATGCAATGAGCATCAAGTCATTTTCTACTGTATTACAGAAGAAACCAGTTTGCAGTTATGGACAAGTCTTTGATGTTTGTTTTTCAATCCTAGTGAGTAAATTTTAACTAATGTAATTATAAATACTTTAATCCAGAGGGATATTTAAAACAAACAAACAAAAAACCCCAAAGATTAATTTGATTGAAGCGCTGCATTTAATCCACTGATGACAAAATGTTCAAAAATAATTCTTCCACTTTACGTATAACAAATAATGAGTCAAAATAAATTAAAATAAACAAAAAATAAAACCAAAAAATCCCTCAACATTGTGGCCATATACCAGCTCCTGGCTATTCAAGGCTCAGATACAAAACTGACATCCTGGCTTTAAACCACATCAGAATGATCAGAACCCATGTTAAGCTTCTTCCAAACAGAGAATACCAGTGAGATACCCACTTTTAAACAGTGTCCCTCATCCCCAGCATACAAAGAGCAGGATATATTTACATTATCCTAAAAGAATTGCAACTCCTTCAAGTACTTTTAAGTTTAATTAATAAAAGAGACACTGAATATAGATTTCAGGGGATTTAAACTCAAGCAGGGTCTAAAATCTGGTCTTTGAGCTGAAAAAAAAATTAGTAGCATGTGACACTTAAATGATTGAAAAATCCTTAAACAACAGAGCAACATTTTTCTATCCAGTGCTTTGCACAGCATAAGAAGAGTATTCTTAGGGTGATGAATCAATTTGTCTTCAATGGCCAGTTTCCAGGAGTATCCACTGGTGCCACTATTCCACCTGCAACAACCTTGCACAGGCACACGGAATTGAGACTTCAATTGTTTAAAGAGGAAGAATTGATTTTGATTTTAACCAAAACAGTTACAAAACCTAAAGCTTACATGTAGATTTTGGTAGTGACCATTACTAGTAAACTACACGAAGAATAAATATCAGTACTTTCAAAACTGACACCACAGTAATCCTGCTGCTTGATGCATCAAGCAGGGACAAAACACAAATAGCAAAATCCCAACAAAAGTGTATTAAGCTTTACTTGGTTATTATTAATAGGTAACACAATAAGCTGGTTTAAACAGTTTTCCCCAGAGGATGCCCCTGTGGCTGTTCATTAGCAAAATGACTTGTAACATGATGGGAAGTTCAGAACAATCACAATGGCATAATCAGAGCTGCAGTTTGTCAGCAGGGCACTGTATTTTGGAGCAGGTAGAGATTCCTGTGAATTTGCAGGGCTGCACACATAAGCAGTTCTCCAAGAAAAAAAAACATTAAGACTGGCTTTTCATCAGTCCCTAACAATAAAATGAACACATCAGACCAAAATAGTTTCTTTAAAAGTAGGTCAAAAACACCCATTCCTGATCACTCCTGCATTGGTTTCCTGGCAGATTCATCTACCCGCGTGGTTATACGCAAGGCGTATCCTGGAGACAGTGAGGCAGAGGAGGAAAACCAAATACATTAATGAGGTAGCTTAGACTGGGTAACTGCAGTTAAAAGTTTTATTGAACAAAAGAAAGTAAAATGTGGTAGTCCAGGTTCACTGAGCAAAAGCAGCTCTCTCACTGAAGCTGCACTTTGTGCTAAATAACCTTATTAACTGAGACTATACAGAGGACACATTATGCAAGTTATCTCAACAGCAAAGGAGAAAAGGTAGATTCAATTTGATCGGATGGAACCATTTGGTCAAATTCAGTGGCTTAAGTTACTGTTTCTAGCCCTTAACTACCCATACTCAGTACAGCCATAGCACAGAATACACAACTGCACTGAATTCCCATTTGTTAATAGTGTGTGTTCCCATGCAAGCGGAAGCCAATTCCAGAAAAAAAAAATTAAAAACCACAAATATGTTTAGGATGTTTTGTTTGAAGCATCATTGAACTGACTCAGGAAAAACACTCGATATAAGTTATAAAAAATTCCTGGCCTCTACAAGATCCTGTACAGTGCTAATATTTTAAAATTATTTTATTTCTTCCCTCTGCCTAAGAAACTTCATATGCTCTGAAAGCACCCACAAAGTCAGGTGGGTAAACAGATATGTCAAAAATACTCTGTGTAAAGAGGGAGGTAGCTCAGGCCCCTTGGCAACCTTCAGAGTGTTCACATTGATGTGGTCTACCTACCCCTATGATCTGCAGTCAAAAATGAAAGGAAAAAGGATTTCAACATGAAATTCAGTGACATGTTCAATACAAATTTGACTCACTGGGCTCCCAAATGTAAGCTATAAGGTACCTCACACCCAACATACAACATTAACAACATACCTAGTTCATACATTTTATAGACAATACCCTCTCATTTGTTAAACATTTGGCTCGGGCGAGTACATCTTTTTTTGTTAACCACTTGAGAGACATTCTAGGCCAAACAAACAGCACAAATAATGCCAAAGTCTTTTTTTTTTCCCCAGTAATTGTATGAAATGCTGTAGGCTAAGCCTAACAGAAACTACTGAAGAAAAATGACAGAGCCCATGATGCAGTGCAGAGGTGTTTCTACAACACGGTGAGCCAAGGGATGGCTCTAAGGTGCTGAGAGAGGAGACTCTCTAGACGGTGACCCTGTATTGTCCTCCGGAGGGAAAACTGTGAGAGTGCAGGCTCGAATGCCACCCAGGGATTCTGGAAGGTCAAACACTTTATGCCACTCATCTTTTTCTGGATCATACTTCTGAACTATTTCCACCATACACCGGTTATTCCAAGAATATCCTCCAACAACATAGATTTTATTTTCAAAGACAGCAACCCCAACATCGCTTTGCCCACGCAACATGGCAGCAATTGGAGTCCACTGGTCTAGAGTTGGTGAGTAATATTCACAGCTTAGAACATCATCATAATCACTTGTTCCTCTAAAGTGATTTCCACCAATAACATACAGCTTGTCTCCGACAGTACACATGCAGTGCAGACCTCTGACTGTCGTCATCGGAGCTTTCTGAGTCCATTTGTCTGTGTCAGGGTCAAAGCACATGAGTTCCTTTTGGAAAGTATCATGGGTAATTCCCCCTAAAGAAACAAGACACATGTTAGAGTAGTGCCCACCCTAATAAGCATTAAATAACAGAAAATACATTTTACTGAAAGAATTCCATCTTCCTTAAAACTTGTTCACTCTTGCTTAGATTACTGTCACACAAGTACTCCATTTCAAATGACATTTGTTCCTTTAAATGGGAATATGGACAGAAGCCACGTCTCACACTGCACCTCATTACCCAACTGACACCGGCAGATTAAAAGAACAAAAACTGTTACTTATGCTTCTATTTTGTAAAGTTATTTCTTTGCTTGTATTCATTCAGTTTGCTAGTTATGTTTCTCACCATCAAGAATCCATTTCCCTTTCAAATTTTGATACTACATCACTGTGTCTTAAGTATTACATAGCAGAATTTTTATCAAAAATCCTTTTTCATCATCTTCAAGTGAATAGAGAGAGGACACATATTTCAAATATTTTTCAGTTAATATTTACCTATGGTTCCGTCTACATTTACCTTCTCCATAGCTCTCTGCAAAAGCATTTGGAGAGGCCTCAGGACAAAAGGATAAGAAAAATCTGTGGGATCTACATGAAAAAACCACAGCAGATAGCATATGCATGTGCCACCTGCAGTAAAACAAGCAAAATGGGCAAAACTGCCAGCAGCACAGCAATTAGGAGCTCAATGGACTTGCTCACAGAAAAATAAGCACCTGTACCCGACAGGAAATTCTAAAGCAAATTCCTCCTAGGCTACTGGCACAACAGCCCCTAAATGAAGCTGCTCCAGCACATCTCCTCACCAGTTCTTGTCAGCTGAGCAACCTTGTCCCACCTCCTGCCCTGAATTTCAGCTTAGCTCTTAAGAGGACATCCTTTAAAATTTCAGTAGGAGAATATAGGTCTGTGATCCTTGCAATGATCACTGACAGACTGAATCTTCTTTTAAAATTAAGCTAATAGAAAATTTTCAGACAACCCATTTGGAAAATGTAATGAAATTGCAACCCCAGTGACACACAGGATGAGCATATTCCAAATAAAAAACCAGTGAAAGTACAGATATCACTTATATGCTATGATTAACATGAGAACTTGGCCCTTTCCATTACTTCAATGAAGGCAAATGTGGTTTAAAGTAATAAAATTTCCAACGCATTCCAAAGTTTATAGGGAGGGTGTGCTTAATTGCTGTATTATATCATAATGCATGTTATAATTATTTAATACTCTTATATACAATTATAATTATATATTATAACAATATTATGTTTAATTACATTGCTCTATAAATTTTTATATGTGCTACAGAAAACTTTATTCTGATTGGTAAAGTGAGTAACTGCTTTGGAATTTAGAGCTGTTTAATTACTAAGAATAATATTATCAACAATAATTTTGTCAGAGCCTGCAGTGTATGTGCTGTTTGACTGGCTTCATGTGAAACTGCATCACTACTGCTAGCATGGCAATCCTACTGCAAGCACAGACTAATTTGTACTATCTGCTGCTGAAACAGAAAAAGTTAGACAAGGAATTGTTTCACAGAGATGATCTCACAGGCACCATTTACCTGAAATATACATTAATCCCCCATACACGGTTCCAGCGTGACCATAGTGGGGCTCGTTCATTTTTGCCACGTAGCTCCACTCGTTCATTCTGGGGTTGTAACATTCCACAGTGGCTGTGGAGACAAATGAGAGCACAGAGGTGTTGAAAGCAGTTTGGTGCTGAGCTGAGTGCAGAGGCAGAGACATTCACAGAGGAAGTGCCAACAAGTAACACTTTTGTTCAGCTGAGGGAGTCTCAAGGGAATTACTGAGCATTATCACAGAATCACAGAACAGAAGGGGTTGGAAAGGGCCTCTGGAAATCATCCAGTCCATCTCATCCAACTCCTCTGCTAAAGCAGCAATAGGTTGCATAGGATTGTACCATCAGCAAACTTGCTCAGAGAACACTCTGTCCCTTGCTAACTAATTGCCTATTGTATTGTAGTGTTTTATTAAGGATTTGCACAGCAATATACAGCACAGAATATGCATGTCACTACATCCATTTACAATAGCCAAGCTTAAAAAAAATAAGGAAGATGAAACACCCCTGAATCTGGCAAGGAGATAAACAGTGCCTCTGTTGATGTACAACTGCATTTGTGCAGTTTTCTCTGTGAGTTGGAATGTTAAAATGATCAAGGGTTTAATCAGATCAGAAATCACAGAGGACAGTACCCAGCCCCCAGGAGTCAGTGCAGAATGGATTCCTGAGGAATGCAAGATGGGAGAGATGCAGGCTGCAGGAAAAAGGCTGCAACAATCACAGGGAATACAAATAGAAGGCAGATTCAACAATGGAGCAAGCTCTAGGTTTGGCAGCTCGAACACTACAGTATGAGCAGAGAGGCACAAGAGACTCAAAAAACCCTTAATATAGTGACATTATGATGCACAGAGAAATTGTCAATAATTAAGTTATCTTAAAGACAAATTAAATCTCCTTTTAAGTAATTCAAGATTGCTTAATCTTTGTTGGATGTTTATGAACTATACATAGAAAAATTGAATCTGTCTTTAGAAGTGGCATTTTACTTTATCTAGAACAAGATTTTTATTGAATCAAGGACAGAAAATGTGAGTCAGCTCTATGGAATCAGTGATGGTGACTTAACAGTGCAGGATTACACATCAACCAAGTAAGAAAATACCCCTAGAATCTGATAAACTTGTCATTATAAGGGCAAAATGTAGTTAGATTTAGCTTAAGCCTAATTACAGAATTATAGGGTAGGACAGTAAAGAACATCAGTCAGTAACACATACTGAATATAAGGCACCTCACCCTAACTCCAAAGCTGTTTTTAAAAGATCCTCTGGATCATTTTAGAAGAGTATATCTATGGTCTCAGACTACAAAAAGAAAAAAATCCCTAGTCATGAAAAAATTAGTATAGAGCACATTAAAGTGACCTTCTGAATTCTCTTTTAGTTGCTGCATAACCTCCTTATTCTTGCAAAATGGGATGATAATACATAATTCCATGCAATTAGTGCCTCAAGTACTGAAAAACATGCACTGAAAATAGAAGCTTCCAGTTCCAATGTCAGAAATACTGTTTGACAGCCAGTTCAGCATCATCTAAGGCCAGAAGTGAAAAATAAAAAATCTATTTTGCACATATGAATTGTTAAATTGTTACAGCACACTGGATTTGCTTCAGCTTTTCCTCACCCAGGAACTGGACTTTAAATTTATGAAATGCAGAAAAATACCAAAACATTAAGTTCATGATACAAGGCATAACACACTAAATTTCTGCTTTTTTCTAAACAAATTATATATGTTGATTTGCATGTATAAAATTACTAATTTCATATTCTTGAAACTGTTTCAAAATATTAATGAAATCTTGGAATGCATCTGGTTCTGTGTGAGTGGCTCGCACAAGGACTCCCAGTTCTACCAGGGATGTGCAAGACAGACAAAAAATAACAAACCAATACAAGTAACTGAAGTCAAGTGTGTCTGCAGTACTGGGGATGTACCAATTTTTTGATTTTAAAAATCTGCCCAATATATGGGCAAGTTCCCAAGTTTACTCTAAGAGATCTGCCTTGTTTGTTTAGGTTTTCTTAATAAAGACAGAAATCTCCTTTTTTAAACAAATTGTATATTTTCCATGCTGCAGGCTTTCTGTATCCCATCACAGACTCAGCCACAAATCCAGTGAATGCTGGAGACACTCTTTCCCAAAGAAAGGTATAGGCACAAAGAACTGATTCCACAAATGACACCTAAAATTAAATCTGTGAGTTGTGGTTCTGTGCAGTGCCACCTTGACATCACATCCAGTTTCTGCCCAATCTCCAAATAAACCCATGCTTGCTCTTGTAAACATATTCATCCCTTCCAATATTCTCCTTTTAAAAGGAAAGTTCCTTTCCACTCTGCTCTATTTAGCAATCAGAAGCAAAGATGTGCAGAAATTTCAAAACCAGAAGGAAACAGATTTGATGGGCAAGTAATTACAGCTGTCCCAGCTCCACCCCTAGGGCAGCCCCTTCCAACCCGTGTTCGTGCTCCTCTGTGCTGAAACATTGCTCTGCTGCTTCCACAAAAACTGCATCCCCTTCCCAAAGTGCTCCCACTCTGCACCGAGGTGAGCAGCTTGTGTTTCTGACACACTCCAAGGACAGGGAGAGCAGAGGATGTGCAAAGGAAGAGCAGAGCCAGCAGCACACAGATGAATGTGACATTCAACGCTGGACAGTTTTATCTCACTCTGCACTACAAACTGCATTTAAGAGAGAAGCCATAGCCAAAATATCCCTCTAGCAAGAGAAGACAAAACATGCAGAAGTGGTACCCGTTACCACCAGCACTATCACCATGTTGTAGGGGCATTATTTATCTGAGAAAGGATGGTGCTGAGTGCAAGACCCGTCACTCTCTGATGTGGCTTCAAAGCTGTCTTGAACATTCCTAGTACAGTCAGAGTATTGCCTGACACTATTTCAGACAAACTATTCCAACCCAAATCTCTAATCATATTTCACATCTCATGACTAGCTGTCCTCCAAAACAAAGCTAATCACTTTCCAGCTGAAAAACCCTACTTTTCTGTTAGATTGATTTGTATACTTGTTTCCCTGTTACCTTGTAAGGTCATTCAACCACTCTCTTTTAGCAAGATATTCCTCTGCACTGAAAAGAAAAATTATTCAAAATTCCAGCTATTAAAGGTACCCATAATGTGAGAGAGGCATCTCCAGACAGAGCAGAGTTCACAAAACACTCCAAAACTGCTACTTTAATGCACCTAAGCATGATGATGGATTCATTTTTCTGACACCATGAATGATTCAGGCTTTATTTATGTTTAACAGTAAAACTTCTGACATGTTCATTACCATAATCCAGGGAAGACAGGCCTCATTTTAATAGAATTAAGCAATATCAAAAGGACACAAATTTTTGGCAGTCCTGAGGGATGTTCAGCCTGCACTTATTTTATAGTTCCATCTGTGATGCTATTTAAGGAGTATACAGATATTTAACACTTCTCTGTCAGTAGCTTCTAAAGTGTCTTGAGGTCTGTTACAGCAGCACTTAGCAACTGTCCCAAAACCCAGGCTCTCAGTTTTGTTATACTATTTCTGTTACAGCTTATTCATGAACAACTCTAAGCTAACTTGGTTAAATAGTCCTGAGTAATTTTGTCCTAGCATAGCAAGAACCCACTCCAAAATAAGGCTCTGCACAAGAGGTCCTCTAGTTCACACTCTAGTCTGATATTCACAATACTACTCTGACAGTAAATAGCCTACTGGATACTGGTGCATATCCATCAACAACATTTTAAATATATTATCTTTATACATATATATATATATTTACACACACACACTCACAGGGGAAGTTTTTACATAAACAAGGAGGGCTCCACATCACAGAGGGCATCTGGAAAATAAATATCTTCCAACATGATGGGCAGAGGATCAAAAGAACAGGTAACTGGCCTGGCAATTCTCTCTTTCTGCTTTATTGCAGTGTGATGAATGAATCTGTGGTTTAGTCACAACCCAACATCCCCTAAAGTACTTAGGAAAAGCACATATATAAAACCCCCAAACTCTACTCAAGCCTATCAACAGCAGAGCCTGAAGTATCTGGAAAATATCTAAATGCACAAGCTTTCTAGTACTTATACAGCTTCTGCCATCATCAAGCACCACAACTGAACTGTTACAGTGAGTTAACAAAAATCTACTCGTCAGAAGAGAAAACAGCCTCTAGTGCTCAGCTGGAATCTGCCAGTGTGCTGTGCTTCACAAGTATCACTGTGAGCCACACCTGCTTCTCCCTTGTCTCTTTTCCCAAAAAGTCTTGCTTTTTGCACACTGCTCATCCCGGGCCCAAGGGCTGCTCTCCTGCCTTCTGGGAATATCCCTGGCAGGTGCCTGCCTGGACATCTACAAGGAACTAACCAGAATTATCTACAATCCTTCCAGGAGTGGTGCTTAATTCTGCACAGCCCTAAACTGTCACAGGGTTGAAAAAATCTAAATTATAATATCATAATTCAGGACATTTAAAGGATAAATTTACCACATTCCAACACATGTACCACGTACATGGAAATTCACTCATCCTGTCCAGTGAAGCAAACTTTTGTCAGTGGCACACACTGGTAAAACAGCAGCTCATTATTACATTAAAGCAAGCATTACAAATGTAGAAAGTGGCATTTACAAAGTTCTCAGAAGAAGAAACATCTGAAAACTGTTTTGAGAAGGTTTGATAGAAAGCTTCAAAAAGTATAATTTTTATTCCCATGAATGTCAGGGGAAAAAATTGTTTTAGTAACTTTAATTCTTTCATCCATTTCCATTAGAGCCCATTTTCCAGAAAGCTCAGTTCAGGTTTTGGGAATTTTTCCTCTCTAACAACAGACTGAAATTAGTTTGAACCCAAGGGCAACTTCTTTAATATCTGTCCAACACACATTTGACCTTCTCTTCTTTGAAAATCCTGAGAGATTTTCTCTTCTGAACAGAATGGGAAGCTCAAACTGGATTGCATCTTCCAGTTGTCAAGGTTTATGAAAGAAATATGAAAATGGAAAGTGACTCACCTCACAATTAACAAGGAAAGAACCTGAAGCCCCAAATCAAAGCATCAGACAGCTACAATATTTAGCATTTAAAGTGCTCTCTTCCCACAGAATGATCCAGTGGCATTTTTCACATCTGTGTGAAAATGGCTACAGCATTTTAATGATACCTTTACAAAAGAATTTTAGATAGGTCATAAATTTTGTATTTTAATTAAAGAAAGCAGAAGAGTTGAGGTCAGCAGAATGATACTGCTTGATCCAATTTAAGGTAAAGCTGCACTCAAAACCTCCTTCACACACAGGCTGCCCTGGCTTAGTGACAATATTATTTCATATTGATTTTGTCAGACTTGCAATTTTTTCACTGACATTTTTATAACCCTACTCTGTTCAGATCATGCAGAGCACAAGGTCAGAAATCTGATTATCTGCTATTAATTCATACTGTTAGAAAATAGCTCACTGAAGCTATATATCAGGTTTTCTGATACTCAAAGATCAATACATGTTAGTTTGTACATTTAGTCTTCCAGAGGGTATTGAGACTGTTTAGGATGTATTTTCAGGTATATAGTGATGCATAGTACAAAATTCTGAAAACCCAGGATCTGTATCAGAAAATGCTATCTAGGGAAAATAAGTTATTGCTTAGCAGTTTCCCATCTTTTTGGAACAGGAAGCATTTTTACATGTCCCATTTCATCAAACAATGGAATGGAATTAAAATTTCTAGCAAAGCCAGGACACTATTTTCTGGTGGAAGCAGTGTACTATATGTTTCCTATGAAAATTTGCAACATGACAATGAATTAGACCTGTGTATGTGAATAACCAAGATGCAGTAATCTTAAGAAGCCACAGATCCTGCAAGAGAAATCAAGTTTTGCATTTTTCAATAAAATATGTTTATCACTGCACTTAGAGATATTTGTGCATTTCTGAAAAGTAAATCTTGGTAGCAAGAGGTAGAAACCACAAAGAGACAAGGGACAGTTGAGTGTTGGGCTGAAAGCAGCAAACAATAATGAGATTTATGTCTGGTTTAGATATAATATTATGCTAAACTTCCAAGCATAATCTCTGTGACATTTCAATTTTAAAGCACAGTCGAATTTACAGCTGAGTCTCCTATTCCAGACTTGACTAAATGTTAACCACTCTGGCTTTGCACAATGCCGTGGATTAATAGGGGTCACCGTCTGCACATTTTTCTTAAATTTAAACTTATTGTGTATTTATTATTTGTTTTATCTTGTTTCCTGGAAACTGATATGGGGGGGTTTTTCTTCTGTTTTTATTTGCTTTTTGGTGGGCTTTTTTGGTTTAGTTTTGTTTGTTTAGGTTGGGTTTTTTTTTGGGTCAAGCTAAATTAAGTATCATTTGTGAGGGGGGAAAAGAGGAGGCACCAGGACCAAGTCATTCAGTCATTTGTACAAATAAGATCATAGGTGAAATACAACATTTTTAATAATTAAAAAGCCCAGAACATCAGAATATCTGAATCTCACTAATCTGTGAGTGAAACAAATCACAGTCATAAAACTAAAACAAAACAAAAAAAAAAACCCACCACATCAAAAAACCCCTTGGAATTTCAAATACTATTCCAGAAATTTATTTTTTTTTTAAATGCAATGTTCATTCAAGAGCAGGTTTCAACTAGAGCTGCCTTAGGAATGGATTTTGTTTCTCAGCTGAAGATTAATTTTTTCTTTTTAAAACTGTATTGACATTCCCTCACACTTACATAGGTAGACACAGATGCTTACTTCACGTTCCCTGGTAAAGGCCAAGACATTGGATAATATGCATCAATACACAAGATAGGTATTTGGAATTTTTTTGGTAGGATTCCTTCTAAAATTAACTTCTAATAGTATCCAGACAAATTTCTCTCTGCGTTTGCAGTATTTCCAGAAAGCAGCAGCACTCCAATGAGTTCAGTTGTTTCTCTCCACCCACTCCCTGGGCAGCAGGGCATTTCCCAGCCCAGCAGAGGCAAGGGGCTGGCGCAGGAGGACTCACCTAGCTCACCCGCTGCATTCCGACCTCCGACTGCGTACAAATGTCCTTTGAGGGCACTTAGGTGGAAGAAGGTCCGTTTCTCGTTTAAAGACGCCACTTGCATCCACTTGTTGTAGCGAGGGTCAAACCTGAAGACCGTGTCGACGGCCGTCTTTCCCTTGGTGTCGTAGTTGCTCTGGCCGCCCACCACGTAGAGGAAGTTGCCGATGACGGCGATGCCGTGCTGGTACCTGGGCGCGTCCATGGCAGCCAGGGATTTCCACTCGTGCGCCTTCTCGTCGTACATCCGCAGCTCCTTGCTGACCACCAGCTGCTGCCTGAGCACCCCCCCCAGGGTCACCAGGTGCGTGCTGTCCGAGCGGATCGCCGTCCGCTCCGACTGCATCACCGGCTGCATGTACGGCATCATTTGGTAATTGCTGGCCTCCAGAAGCAAGTTGACACAGGTGTTGTCAGTCCTCATGAAGTCCACTGTCTGAACGTAGTTGATAAGATCCTGGGGCGTCATCAGGGGAAACCTGATGTTCTTCATGAGCTTTGCAGCGTACTCCATGCGAGGCTCCTCGTAGCGCAGCCAGCGACACGCCGCCTTGAAGAGTTCGAGCTCAGTGCAGTGCTTAAGGCTATTACTTGAAAGCACGAAGGCAAGACGTTCAAAGGGGAGTTTCACAAATTCACCAGTACTTAATAATGCAGGGAAGTTCTTCAGGATGAAATTATTAACATATTTATCCACTTCTGTGAGATTGTATGTGTTGGCAATTCGCCCAACCTCAACACAGTTTTCCAATGAAACCTATTAAGTAAACAGAAAAAGGAATCAAAACACTTTCTTAATTTGGTGTCTAAATGATAATGTACAGTTTAATGAATATTGTAGAATCAGCAATATTTCAGCATTTTGCAGTGCTCAAGGTGATTGACGCATGAGCAAATATTCAATGCAGTACATATATTCATGACTGCAAGGGGAGACCAAATTTATTTCTTCTTTTGAAGAAAGAAATGAGACAAGTAACAAGCAGATGGTATATATTATACCAAATAGCTTATACAATGATGAAGCATAGCAGTTATATAGCACTCCATCTTTGAAAACATCTTTGTAAGAAAGACATGTAGAAAATAAAGTTAAGGGACAGGTGATCAGCCTAAAGTTAGAGAGAGCAAAACACAAGTCTCACCATTAGGCCTTTTCTGGCACTATTAAAATTGTATATTGGCATAATAAAATCAAAGAGAATGGCACAGCTAACCCTACATGCCACATATTTTGGACAATTAATATTTACAGTGTTCAATCTCATGAACACATTCCTTCAAAACAGAAAAATGTACCTTTAATAAATCAAGGCAGTGTTCTTACAGACTTTGTTCAAAATGAAATACATGTCAAAAATAAGACAAAGTTAGTGATCTTAGTTTATACATATTTTTTAAAAAATAATTAACCTAGGAGGATTCCCCTAAAATACCCAGCTCACTAAATGCTTTAGCAGTATGGATTACACCATAATTTAACTCAGTATTGGAGTGACTGTATCTTGGTAATCACCTGTTTTACACTGTAGCTGTATCTATCTTTTTATATCTTTGGCTCCTGAATTTCTAAGGTCACTTGGGATCCAAGGCACAGGGAGCAAGAAACATGCCAGGCATGGGGCACAACTTCTAGTGGGTTTCCAGTGAACCCAGTCAGTTCCTTGCAGGAGCTCTCTGGTACATGCACCCAGCAAGTCAATCAAATGCTTCCTGCTGAGAATTGCAGCTATTTTGCATTCAAACCTTATTCCAGTCCAATCTTCATTTACACATATTCTAGTCTCTGCGTGTGTCAGTCCTACTCAGTGTCAACCATTTCCTCAACTTTGCGATTCTCATGACATTCCTAATGCCAGAAGAATTTAAGCTTACAAATCTCACAGTTATTTTTAAAAGGATTATAAAGATTGAGTACTGGACCTGACTGAAGCCTAAAAATTCAAAAACCTTCAAATGACTTCTGGTCATGACAGATATTAGAAGATTATAATACTGTAAAACTCAATCTGATCATTGTCCTTTAATACCAGACAATTCAAATGTCTAGTGAGTACAGGAATATGAGATTTTCTTAATTCACTAGAAACCAATCTAACCTGCTCTACAGTTAAGATCTACTGTCATCCAAAGTCTTCATTCACACATCTTGAAATGCCTACTAATCCTGTAATCAGGTCCCATCTATAAAATGAATGTGCAGCAGACTGTCAGGAGTTCTATTATGAAAATATTTGTGCTTTATATACATGGAAATAATTTTTGTATTACAAGACAGACCACATTGTTTATATCAAAATATAATCACACCAACTAGCAACAGCCTATAAAATGGCCGGTTTTGAGGATCAACATCAAACAGATTGCACAGAGAAGCTGTGGCTGCTCCACTGCTGAAGTATTCGAGGCCAGGCTGGATGGGGTTCTGAGCAACCTGTCTAGTGGAATTTCTTCCAAAATTTCTTCCAACTTGTATTACAAAATCAAGCAATGGAAAAATCACCCCTTCACAAACAGCTGACTTGCAGTATACCAAAAATCTTAACTCTTGCTATATAGTTATTGTATTTAAAAATCACTTAGGAATACACTGTCTGGCACCAAACTAGAGAGATGCAGCACTTCCTCCACATCAAAGTAGGCACGCAGAAATTACTGCATACAGGAAAGGCACGCTTGAACTTAAAAGATCAAAGCTAAACCTGTACAGGTTCTGTACCACTGGCACATGTTCAGGATGCAATGAAGTGTTTGGAGTTATTGCTGAGTGGCTGCCACTTATCAAGTGCCCAGAGTGCACTGAGTTCTGTATTAATTATGTTACACATTAATTATGTAAATCCATGCAACTAAGCACATTCCTGGACTTCTTACATTTGAAAAATTTATTGACACATTACATTCATGATCAGCAGCTTCCAGTTAGTCCCTGATTCTCAGAAAATTTACTTTGTACTGCCTTTATTAATCCACTGGGACTGGACTGCACTCAGTGTTGCAGGTTTCTTTTCATATATGATTGCAAATACTTCCCATTATGCTTATGAAACTGTGCACTATGTTTCACTCACTAACAAATTCCCCCACTCACCTCAAATCAGGGTGCCATATTAAAAATTGTCTTAAATGCTACTTTTCTTGCCAAATTACTGTTACCCTCTCTACTGTGCTCTACGATAATAACCAATGTACCAGGCTAAATTATATTGCAAAGACTTAAAAGTCATAGAAGTATATATTCTAGAGATTCTTAAATCCTGAGCCAAAAAATAAGCCTTCAACAGAAAGAAATGATATAGCTACTTCTGCTTGAATATTCAAAACAGGATGGAGTTCAGTACAATAATGTTATTTAAATAAATACTTCAGTTACCCAAACACTGGGATTTTTGGGTTTTTTTGGAAGTTTGACTTATGCTATAGTTCTGTGTGGAAGTCAGTCAAGCAGGAGCTCTTCAATGAAGAGAAGGAACTGCTACTCTGGAAATCCCACTGAAGCAAACAGGAGGAATGGAAATATCAGGTGAAAATATACAGGTGAATATATCAGGTGAAAATATATACACTGTACAGTGCATCCACTGTACAGTAACAAGTAAAAATACTCACAAGGAAAGAGCTAAAAGACAAACATTCAAACAGCTAAGCATCTCCAGGAGAATTTCAGTTAAATAAATCCTATTTTACATGGACTTACACTACTGAGCAGAGCTGCTCACTCACATTATTCATTGTAATTGCTCATTACAAAACAGGAGTTGCAGAAAATACTAAAAAGGCTTTCAAAAAAGAAAGGTCAAGCACAGCACCATGTTACAACAGCCTGAAAAACCCAAAGCAAAAGCCAAAGTACTTTCTTGAGAGCAGTTCACTTAATTCTTTGAAATCTTGGTAGCAACCACTTCCCAAGCTCTCATAAAAACCTAACTGACTATAAAATACTACGAAACTGGACACAGCAAAATTACTGCAAGTATGAAAGCCTTGGAGAGCAGTTCAGGAAAAGCAGCATGCCCCAAAAAAATCAAGCCCTCAAACCCAGTAGCACAAAGCAATCAGGTGTCTAACTTTGTTTTGTTTCAATGACTGTCAGACACTGAAGCATTTAATGCAGTGCTTGAAAGGGTCAAAGTTTAAAAGAGCAAATACACCCCTGAAACCCTCAATTTTCCTATGGGCTCCCACTGACAGAAGCCCAGAAAAAACAGCACAGAAATTTGACCAGCTCAGAAAACAGCATCCGTTGTACACCTACAGTATAAAGTCAAATTTCTGGTGGCTGTCAGAGCTGGTCCCAGGATTAGATCCCACACTCCCACAAAACAGATGAACATGCTCCATCCTCAGATAACCAAGTTTTTTTGACAAGACAAGACTTCCAACTATTAAGCCCTCAATATTTGACTATATCCTTGTTGATACAAAAATGTAAAGCACCAAATTATAAAAGGAACAAAATTTTTTTTTTGTAGGTACATCCAAGACATTAATTTTCAATGTTTGGGAATGTTTTCTTTAATTACAGTGCAATAACCCTTTCCCCATTACCCTGTAATTTTCCTAAGTGCTGTAATTCACTTGGGTAAGTTTCTCATCTTTCTCTCTTTGTACATTGCTGCTACTTTTGCAAAATCAGTGTTTTGTCTAGAACTCACTACTCTGAAAACATTTCCACAGCATTTTAATGAATTTTATTTACATTGCAGCTCAGATGTGAACATTAGAGTAGTCCTAGTCTATTGTGCAGCTGTAATTATTGAAAACCAATAGTAACAAGTAAGACTGAAAACATCTTAGGAAGTATTCTACTGTTTCTCTGAGAGTCTGTCTGGTTGCAGAGCAAAGATAATCAGAGCAATGGGCTACTTGACAGGAGGGGTGTAAATGCAGAGCAAATTAAAAAAATTTCAAGTCAGCTACAACAGATACTGTTCTTTGAAGGTCTCATTATTTTTGTTACACAAATTAAGCTGTTACCTTAAGCTTTGGTTTTTCTTTGTAAATATTTCCAATACCCTCTTATGAAGTACACAATTACATTATGCCTTACATAAACTGAGTTCTATAATCTCTTTAATAATGGACTCCCCAGACAATTCAAAGACAATTAAGTATTTGTCTGGGAATGGTTACCTCAGCTCTCAAGCCAGCTCACTTCAGTAAGAATAAGCTCAGTACTTGCTCAGAATATTCATTTAAATTACAGAAATTCTCCTTCAAAAAGCGGCTCTTTTGCTCACCAACTCTTGTTTCAAAAGTTAGTAAGTAAGGTCATTCAAAAATTCTTTATATACGGGTGCTAAGAACATAACTAGGCTAACAGAACAGTCTCAGTTCTGTACTTCCCCTACAGCTATACATGAACAAGATTATGTCCCCTTAGACACTGGTTTGAATGAAAGTATTCCCCAGAAAAACCCCAATAAAATTAAGAGAATTAATAGTCTTCATTCTTTGAAAATGAAATGCAGTATCAAACAAGATATTTCTTATTGGAACAAAAACAGTGGCTGAGTCAACATCACAAGTGAACATATTTTCAGAGAATGAGCATTTTAAACAATAGCACGATTCAATATGAATAAAGCTTTTTCCTTAGCAAAGCAAAATAAACAAGGAGCTGCCCTACCCAGAAAGGGGAAAGGCCACCACAGTGTCCCCAGGGCACAGCTCCCATCAGAAGGAGCCCTTTTAAAATACCTCATTCAAAACACCACCAAGACCTTTTTCCAAGGTGGTATTTATAGTAATGCCAAACCTGGAGAGGCATCATTTTGGAGGTTAAAAAAACACTGAGCAAGATAAAACAGGTGGGGTAGGATTAAACAGTATTAAGCTTAATGAAACATTAGCACAACATAATCAGACAACTAGTCAGTTAGAAAATATCTCCAAATAAAAAGCAAAATGGCATTATCAAGTCTGAATATCTAATACATCATAGGAAAAAACTGCTGTTATTACCAGCTTAGAGTCCTCTGGTTTGCCTAAATCCTGGTACATATTTTCAGTTAGGGAGGTCACATATCTGAGCTTGTACTCTGCAGAGCAACAGGAATTCCTGTTCCTTTATTTCTTATTACAGAATCGAAAAGCTAATTTCCAAATAATTCTTTAATTTGTGTGGAACACACCTGTTAAAGTCAGAGTTCTAGTGAGATATGTAAGCATTTAACATCAACATTAGAAAACCTCCAGTGAGAAATAACTGCAGAGTCCCTCCAGGCAGAACTGCTCTTGCACCACGGCTGTTCTACAGCCCCACAGAGCTCCTCACTGCTGGCAGGACAGGAAAGCTGCTGAGGGATCCTGTCTGGGTATTGCTTTTATCCTGTGTTAGAGTCAGAAAAAAGGTAACTGCACCCCATTGAGATGGAAGGGCTGTAAATACAGGAATAAAGTGACTATAACTGAAGCACACCTACTGAATGCAGCAAGCAGACTAATGCTAGAGTGAGTGCAGTCATGCAGGGAGACCCTGAAACATCTCAAATCAGACACGTAAGGGAAGAATTTAAACGTGGCAAAATGTTGTAATCAAAATAAAGTTAAGGGACAGGTGATCAGCCTGTTGAATCAAACTCATGCTGTATGTAATACTCAGAAAAAACCCAAGTTTTTCAAGGAAACTATAGAGCAAATTTGCTCTCTGTGAATGGCAAGTTTTAGACATAACTTTGATTATTACGTAAGTCAGTGTCATTACAGAAGGAAAAAAAAAACTACATACCAAGGCCTTAAACTTTGTAAGTGGAAAACAAATAGTCTTACCCCAGAGATAAGAAATACTTTACAGAAGTCCAAAACAGGTAAAATCTGCAAAAAACTGGCAGCTTCCAGAGTATCCTGAAGGTTGTCCATGTTAAGGGAAAGTTTTGCAGTATAGATGAAATCAATGATCTTCTTTAGGCCTATTTTGTTCACCCCATGAAGCTTAATGCACATTAAATCTTGTTCCTTCATTCCTCCTGAAACAGATATGCAGGTAAATGTAAACAATCATTTTGATGGGGTTGAAATTATTTCATAAATTTAAATATAATTAAAATATAACTTTAAAATTTAATCTTAAAACCCCATATGCACCAGTAGAGAGAGATGTTTAGTCCACAGTGTTGTTTTCAGTCCTGGACTGATTCACACACAGCACTGAGCTTGTGTCTGAGTGTCTGAATGAGAGCAATTTGGAAACAACAGTACACGGTTTAAATAAAAACACCACCTGTGAACATGGCCTTGAAGTAATCACTTGCAGAAGCCATCATTGCTCTGTGGACAGGGAACACCTCATCACCATCTCCAGGAACGAGCGTCACATCACAGAGCAAACCTTCCACTCGCAGCTGGTCAAAACCCTGCAGGAAAAGCACAATGCAAAGCATCCCTTGGATTTGGGAGGAGAGTAGGAATCTCTTATTTCCCTTATGTAAATATTTATTTACTTTTATGTATATGTGTAGTGTAGGTCCAAAAAAGTGACAAAGAAATAATTTGCCATCTTAAAACCATTATCTGTAATATATTCAATGATTAGTATTCATTGAAAAGAAGCAGAATAGTCATTATTTTCCAGATACAGCTGATGAATGCCAAGTACATTAGGCCTTAGAAAGTAATTTTATTCAAATAATTAAGTTCTTTTCAGGAAGGAGTTTATTTTGTAAGCTTTCACAATAGCAGTTGTTTCAGGTAGGAACTGCTATCTTTTTTGGACCTACCCTTCTGGTCACATATGCATTCTAGATATAATTCTGTTCCACAGCAATTTAAGGGGTTTGCAGCCTACCAGGCTACCAGTCTGTGACCTGAAAGGAAAGCTGTTACCTGGTTCTATGATTATCAAATTTGTTACCACAGCAACATGCTAAAAAACCCCAAAATAAGCTCTCATTATATATCTGATCTCTGAATTACTTATAATATCTAACCATAATTAAAAAAAAAATAATCTACAGTGGCATCCTAGAGCAAGATTTCTTCCAAAGACGTGCTTGGTTGTGTATTCTGGAGGATGGATGAAATATTCTCCTTCTTCATTCACTGTGGAACAGAAACTCAAACATAAAACATTTTCCTTCAAACTGGCATTTTTCTAATACTAGCAAGAATGTAAATATTGTCTCTATAATGTTTTACCACACAGTAGTGCCATAGTCAGACCCAGCACAGGGCATTACACCAAACCTGGCAGGGCTCTGCCATCTTAGGGATATGCCTAACATAATTAAATAATGATATTTAAGTGAACTGCTTTGATACAGCTGTCACATCAGAGTTTAAACCTTGTTACCTCTAGGAACTTGAGAGTGGACTGGGATATGATCCCAGGAAAAGGCCAGGTTTTTTTTTTCCAAGCTGCTGCTAAAAGCTGAGCCTCCATCTCACAGGAAACCAAGTCCCAAGCACTGACAGCACAAGAACATGAGAGTTTTTGAGGCTTTGTAGGAATTACTAGACTAATAAAATCTATTGAGTGGACACATTGCTTAGAGCAGTCAAAATTCTCAGTACAGCTCAATAGAGGCATGAGAATATTTAATTACCTGTAATACCACAGAACTGTGAGTATTGCTGGTGAAAAATCTGGTGGTTCCTGTCTTCGAAGACTGCAGATGGGCAGAGACGCCCATATCGCTGCTACCAAGAGACACTTTCATGTGAGGATCCTCCTCTTCCACCAGGGATCTAAGGAAATTGGAACAGAGAAACCTTAATATCAAAGCCATTTTCATTCAGTGATCTTTTGTTCTAAACCCACAGTCTCCTGGGATGAAATGTAACAGCACAGAGGCTACAGGAAAAAAAAAAATCAGCAGGCAACAGAAGTCCTTTGTGGTTCCCTTCAGCTAATTCAAGAAAGTGAAGTGTTAACAGTCTCTAAAAAGGCATAACTGCTTTTTGGCTTGTAAGTTTTTTCTTTTCTTTCCATGCCCAGCTCCTTGATTTAGACACTTGCACGCTATGTTATTTCTACAGTCCAGTATATTGGAGGATGTTTATAGAGGTTTCATCTGGTTTCCAAAATCAATCATCATAGTTTTTCTTGCCAAACTGGTGAAATATTGAAACTCTGAGTGTAATATTGAAAAAAAGTATTTTCGTTCTTACAGCTTGCATTACCTCATCCATGCATGACTATTCATAATAGAAAATATACATCATGGAGTTTCAAGCTGCAATTGGAATTTTTAACCTGCTTTTAGAAACACACAATTAGAATTACTTTAGGATATGATATCCAGCATTCTGCTACTGTCCAGGCAAATACTTAATAGTTTTAATTTAAGATTTGATTCCAAGCAATTACTGTCCAAATCTAGACAGGACGAGCTAATTTTAGGTAGAATTGTTAAAGAATTACTGCAGTATTATTAGCCTACTATTTTAATCTTCAGATATAAATTAGGTTACATCTGAGAGACTAAGTATGCTAACCTGTAATTATTATACTATGTAAATAGAATTCTTCTAAAGAAATATTAATAACAACTAGTTTCTGTTATTTCTGTGATCTAATGTTCTACCTCTGAGCCTGTGTAGAGGTATAATGAATATGTACACAATTTTAATTAGCAAACATAAGCCATTAATCCACAGAAGAGGGCATCTCCATTGTTAATCAAGCATCTCCATATCTCAAAAAAGATTTATAGCTGTTTGACATACTTGCTGCAAATTTGCAAATTTCAGACACAGAAAATTTGGAAATTTTAAACATGCAGGTTAAAACACTGACCTTCAAACTAGTTTCAGAAATTACTTTAAGCAATAAGAATGTGCTTAAATCCCCCTCATTTTCCTGAGTTTTGATTATGATCACTATGTAGGACAAATTTGGAATTTGTGTAAGCAAAATAATTTCAGAATTTCCTTTTTAAAAAAAAAACATTTACCCCCACCTTCTTCAGGTACAAAGACCATGTAGAGCACTTTCTGAAACTCACATATTACCCTCATAGCATTGATATGCCTTGTTCAAAGCCATGAGTACAAAAGGTCAGCTACAAAAACATAATCAAAACAAATTCACCACTCAACAGCGTACATGGGTTTGAAACAGTGAGATTTTATGCACACAGACATAACATTGTAGGAGCAAGGGTACATCCAAACAACTGTGACTTCTCATCTACTCAGCTGAGTAAAGTAATGTGGATGAACTGCAGCATGCAAGATCTGTGCTATTTTTGAAAAAAAAACAATTACCTCTATTTTATAAAGTAAGTCCAGAGTAATTTAAACAAAGTTTACAGGGTATACCTTAGAAAAGGGCTCTCCAGACTATCTCTGCATCCAACAAATACAACTATGCAACAGAGCAGCAAGCAGTTGCTGGCTCACAACCCAAAATACTTTTTTCACTCGATTCTAGGGTGTTTTGGGTTTGCCGAGTTCTGTTTATTTCAGTTTTCATACAATCGCATGGAGGCAAGAGTCTTACATAATTTCAAAGGACATCTAAGTCTCTAAATTTGTACATGTCTTCCTAAGAAAAATACAAAATAATGTGGGGAGACTTGCAAGCGTGGGTGTGAAGAACAACAGATTCAACAAGCATGAATCTGACTCTTTGCTCTTGAAGCATCTTCCCAAAATGTCAGATCAGATAGATGTTACATGAAGGAGTATTTAAAATACTTTCTCTGAACTCGGAAGAAAATACAAAGTGAACACATAATTTAAAATCATTATGAAAAGAAATAGACAAGTAAACCAACCTCCTTGGCTGTTTGGAGTGGGCTTTTTACCATGTTTGCCACATCACTACTTGACTTCCTGACAGACAGCATAATTCTTAAGTTTTACAAATGAAGGCAAAGACCTAGAGCATGATTCATTTATGCCAAGAATGGCTGGGATAATGGAAGCATTCTCCTGAACATGACACAACTTCCCATAGCTCTATTCTCTATTGGTCATCCTCTATAGAACACAATGCCTTGTCAAAACTGCACAGCCAACAGAGAGGATATAATAAATATTAAAATACTGGCCATACCTAAAAGTAGACATCTGACATGCCTGGTGTGGCTATAAGCAGTTCTCTACCTGATTTTCAATATATAATGAGCAGTTCTCTATCACACACATAAGCTCAGCAGCTCATCACCTGAAGCTCTTCTGTAGAAAAGATTTTCACTATTTCTCTTCCACATTTTGTTACATATGAACAGAAACTTGCACATGTGAATGAGGCATTAAAAACTATAAATTCCACACTATAAAAATTCACCAGAGTATAACTTTTACAATTCTAGTCCTAAACCTTAACTTGTCTGTGTATGATTCCATGTGAATAAAGACAAACAGATTACAATAATGCTATATGGGTTTTGGCTCATATCTAAACAACTGTGACCAAAAAAAAGTGATGTGGGTTTTTGGTTTCTTTGTGGAGACTTGGGGATTTTTGTTTGATTTGTTGTTGTTAAATACACCACTACACTTAACAGTTCTGGAGAGCTGTGCATCCTCTCCCTTCTGCAGAAAGTGACTTTCAGCAGCTGGCTTTGGCAGAAGTTCCAAAGCCAGTCAGCAATTACACCTGGCAATAAGGCACTGATCCCCTGAATCCCAACCCTGTGACATTCACCCAGAGGGAAGGAGCAGTCCCAGAGTGACCACAAATTCTGCCTGCTTGGTAGCAGCTCAGCATTAATCTCCACACACCACTAAGAACCTGTCTTTGTAAGGCAAAGTGAAAATTGCAACAGTGCTTAAGCTCTGTGTTAACAGCAACACACAAAGAGCAAAACCCAAGCATTGCATCATGAATCCTGCAACAAAATCTTAAAGTATTCAGAATGTAGCTTCTGATGCAGGGGCTGTAACATTAAGATTCAGAAATAACTCTGCCATTCACACCCAGAACAGATGGGAAATGCACCGAATGTCCAAGTGACTTCCCAACAAAACCACACTAAGTACATCTGTCTTCTCTGGACACTTACCAAAGGCATTATTTACATTTATTAACATAGGTCTACTAAGCACTATCATTAACTCAATAGTAATGACGATAAACATATTGATTTTTTTTTTTACTTTAAGTACAGTATATCACAATTAAGCATACTACCAAAGGAGAAAGTTAATTCACTTTCTAATTAATTCTATTGTTCTGATCAATAGAAATCATTAAACAAGAAGTGCAGCAGTACCATTTTTAACCAGAGTTTTAAAAAATTAGGAAATAAAAGTTAAAAAATTAAAACTACAGTAGCATGTAGTGAGAATACACAACAAGCTGCTCTAAATGTGGACGTTAAATCCACCTTCAACACACACACTTGGTCTGGAGAGGGTTGAACATCATAGTAGTAAGACAAGGGAATGTTGGACTAGAATTAACATTGCAAGAGGAAGGCAGAGGAGCTGCCTGACTTTCTGCAACCTCTGGGAAGCAGTGGCTTTCAGTTCAGAGAAAGGTGCCAGAGGTTAATTACTTGCTATCACAAAGTAGGTTGAATCAGAATTTTCTTTCTAACCGCATGTTGATTCTTTCAAGTACAGCACAGTTTTTTTCCTAGAGGCTACAACCAAATGTGCTTTTCTCATGACTCCAAGTTAATCCTCCAAGTACTTCCAACTGATATTTTTGTAGTGATGAAATATGGAGTGTTCATTATATGGATATTAACATGCATTAACTTTCCAGCAAATACTGACAAATTTCACTGGCCGGAGTTACAACATGATTCACAGAGGCAAATTGCTTTCTAAGCCACTTAGCAAGTATTAACCTGTTGAAACAGTTCAGAGGCATCCAGGTGACACATGATAAGCAAAGATCTTTGAAAATTGTGACAGAATTTATTCTCAACTAGAATATTCAAATCATGCAGTTGCCATTTTGTAGAGCTTAGTGGCACAAATTAAATAAACCAATATTCTGTTCTAATGTTTTCTTCAGAAGTAGTCAAGTTTATTCTGATGAACCAGGAACAAGGAAATTAAGAATATTATTAAGGATTTATTCATTTCCATCAGTAAACCATTCATCTATTTTTCAGACTACTGTAGAAACTCTTTGAAAACAAAGTAAGGACATCAGCCTACAGCTACAGATATTTCAGAGTGCATGTTCTCCAATTTATTTAAAACCTAGTTTTACATAACTCAGTAAAAGCTTTGCCAAAGCCAGATCAGCCAGAGAGCGAGTTCTTAATTCGGTGAAGCTCAATAGCTCATTTTTGAAAGGACTATAACCTTATTTTCTCTGTCAAATTACTGTTCAATGAACCATGACCAAAGTGTTCTGGTTGCTGGTAAAATGGCTTCTGGTGCAACGACCCCTGGCACGTGCCAGGACTCTGGTATTTATCAGGTAACACGGACAGAGATTTCAGTTTCATATTAGGTTATTCTTAGTGCAGGCCAAATCTTTATGATTTTATGACCTATCAAAAAAAAAAATCCTGGTACATCCCAGGGCTACCCTATGCATGCACCTATGCATGTAATTTGCTAATGAACCTATTAATTAAAAGGCCAGTGAAATACAACAAAACTTTCAGTTGCTATTAAAAATACAGTAACTTTTTACTTTATATGCATAATCTACCAAAGAGTATTTAAGTAAGCTTAGGTTCTTACAAAAACATTATTGACTACATTGCTGTCTTCCCATTATGAACAGATGTTCCAGCTTCCTGAGTAATGAATTTAGGAATTTCCCAACAAAGCACCTGGCCACCTTGGAGCTCAGTAAGCAGAACAGACAGGGCAGTATTGTATTAAAGAAAATCCCATCATATTTTTTAAGAAATTCAAATATTAATATAATGTAGATGAAAAAAATTATGCAAGCATGGTATTTTACATTTTCATTCCATATCTTCTATTCATACAATTTCAAGAAATCATTTATTCATGCAAAGAAGTTACTTTTATACTTGTCCTCCCCTAAAATAACATCTCTTCCTTTTATTACAACTTTTTTTCAAGAATTTCTAATTTAATTCTTTTATGGTATCAGCAACCCAGTAAAACTAACTAGCTTTTATCAAGTACTAATGATTTCTTATTACAAAAAAGTTTCTATGGGAAATGCAAGTTCATATTTTAAAACAGATACATGACTCCAGCTAGGGGAGAAAAGGATGAGAAAAGGTCATTTTTGTTCCAATAGGTTGGCAGAGCAAATTAACTCCTCTCCACAGACCAAGGAGCAGGTTCACACTTCAGTTCTGGCTTTGGGGCACACAGGAACTGACACTGCTGCTGCTCAAGAGCCAAATGGAACATGGACACAAGAACAATACTGGAATTCAGGACCTAAACTGCTTTGCATAAACACCTCTGTGACACACACAGTGCATTAGGAGTGGGAATCATGCCTTTTTGTCCTTTATCACTATGACCAGTTGTCCTACACTATTGGCTTCAGATGTCACTGTTTTTACTGGACAGTTTAAAGCCAAATTTTTATTAGATGAACTTGAGGCTGCTGCTGAAACTAAAAACACCTTTTATTTGTCAGGCTACTGATTTTTTTTTTTAATGCTATTTAATTCTGTTCACTTGAAAAGGGCCACCACAACCAGAAGTTTACAAACCTTCTGCCTCAAGTGAATTATCATTGCATTGTAACTACCGTGAATGCAATCTCCTAAAACAGCTAATGGCAGCTAGTGCCAAATACTGCTCGCTTTGGACAATGCTCTGATGTTTAATATTTCACTTTTTACACCTGATCTTTTCCATACATTAGATGGGCAGCAGTAACAGCTGAACATTTAAAAATATTTGCTTAGTAGCTTCACAGTGAGCTCTTTTAAATCTCCACTCCAGGAGAAAGGCACAAAGTAAAACTTACTGTTTCTTAAATTAAAAAGCATATAGGTGTCCCATTTTCCACCTTTCCTCTAAACTGAGGGTGTTCTGTAAAAGTGAACATAAAAACAGGCTCTATACAATAGACCAAAGCAGTGAGAAGTGGGTTTTTACTTTGACAAGGCTCTGGCCAAGGGAAGCAGATGAGGATACAGGACTTGCAAACCCCCCAAAAGCAGCAGAGAGGACGAAGGTCGTTTGTGGGCACACGCTGGGCAGAGGCAGGCAGTGCACCAGCTTTACCTGCTCCTCTGACACACTCTCAGCACAAGATGCTCGTTGCAGTGACGAGCTGAAGAAGGTGAAATCAGCACAGAAGCGATGCAGCCTGAGCAGCTCTGCCAGCACCATCAGCAGAGGCAGCAAGGCTACAAAGGAAACAACAGCCACAGCCTCACTTGAAGGACAGGGACAATGACATGTACTAAACCACAGCCAGGCTCCAGGTGAAGCTATTTCTAGAAGCAATGTTTTGGAGACTAATACTTAAATGTCAAGCCTTAACCTTTCCCTCTTTTTTTCTCTTTTTTTTTTCCCCCCCTTAGGACTTCAACATACAATCACCATATTGTGTCCAAGCACACAAGCCCACATCAACAGAAATTATGAGAGCTACTACAAACATTCAGGTGACTGAAGACATTGTCACTGTTGCCAACACTGGTGGATCTCAAAGGCAAGTAGGAGAACACAGAAACAAACATACTCCCAACATCACTTAAACCTTTTTTGTATCACTTACTAGTAAGGCCACACTGCAACCAAAGCCAGCAGAAGATCAGTTGCCACAAAGCCAGCAGAAGAGGACTGAGCAACATCAACTGTTTTGGTATGACTTCCCAAGAATATGCATACAGAAAACATTCTCTTCAAAACTCCTTCCTAAACAACTAAACAATCACAGGTCTCAAGCTGTTTGCAGCATAATTACAGCCCGCTGGTTAATTCAAATTTGTTTTCCACAGAAACAAAGCAATATTTGGCTCAGTCACTGCTATAAAGCTTTTATTCCTAACAGCATTTCATCTCTCTGGGAGCCTTAGCATCACATGCACATTTATCTGTTTGACAAAGGGTTTGCATTCATTGAGCCATTCGTAGCTTAAATATGCAGACTTGCATTGTTTAATGATGCTAAATTAGAAACAGTTCATTAATGACTTTTTGCCAAAGTTGGTGTTTGTCTGTTGATTCCTGCTATTAGAAACAGAAAAATCAAGAAAATACACATTTTGTAGCTTTTCTACATATGGAGAACTATTTTATTTCCTTAATGTTGAAGAAGGTAAAATGGAAATGAGATTTCACAGCTTAAGCTGGACTAACACTGCATGTATTTTCTGCTCTTTATTTTTGGTCTTAAGTACTCAAGAGTTAAACAAGAACTTTGACTAGGCAGCTTAATACTTCCTGTGTATTACAAAACACCAAAACCATTCTGTATGCACCAGCAGATTACAGTTGTACCTCATGTGTCCTTAGTTTCCACACACAGAAATTACTAAATTAACAGAATGGCTCCTCAGAGACAAATATAAGTCTAAGGAGGCACCTGCACATTCAATATTTGGTCATAGAACACACATCCCACTGTATTCCTGTAACCAAAATTAGGAACTACTTCTTTCAAGAGTGCTAGAGGTTTTTTCCCTATATACTGGTCAGAATAATTCTGATAACTTAAATGTCAGTACGATTCTGACTCTAGGGTTTGGGTTTTTATTTACCATTCCTCTTGCTCAGTCACTTCTCACAGATGTTTTAGCATTCCTTTATGTAGTCTGCTGGAGAGGATGTAGAGGGGCATTAATTACTATCATTTGTAAAATACTTTTCCCTATGTGATAAAGATTTTAGATCTATGCATGCCAGATAAGAGGGGCATGAAAAAACACAATTGCAATTTAGACATTGATACAATCTTTGTCGCTGCTGGACAAAATATTACGGCAGTAACATAGATGCACACTTCACTTCAGCGCGATAGCTACACATCATTACACTGCAATTCCCGTTATTGCCATTTACAACAAACATCTACTATTCTAAAACCCAAATATTCACCAAGCACTTTGTGAAAATCCACAGGCAGCTCCATCCAAATGTCAACAGAAAATACCACTTAACACCAGAAAAGTCATTGAGTAGAATGTGATTGGAGAACAGGATTTTTTCACCTTAACAAAGAAATAACAGCAAAAATAACAAACTGGCAGAACTGATATGCTGGCAGAACAGGCTAAGCAACATATTCTAGATAATTCAATAAAGATGCTTTAAAGATGTGTCACAACACAATGTCAATATTGCAACAGCCTGCTGTATAAGGAGAAGTGTGTAATTTTGGGGACCTCTAGGCCACATCATCCCCTATAAAGTCTCCCCAGAAAAAAAACAGTAGCCCCGGGAGACTTCATGATAAACAAGTTGGAGGTTTCTTCTCATTTTTGTCAGTTTATTACAGCAATGAAATTTGCTGTAGGAATGAAATTTCAAACTTAGAATAATCTATTGAAATACCTATTACATAAAGAGCAGAAGAAATATCAACAGGCACAAAGGAGAACTCTATCCACAAATTTCTGGGATTAAAAGCAATCTCCTACTAGTAAGATGCAAGCCTCTTCTACTCCCCACTCATCCAATTCATGTTTTTGCATGTATTGTCAGATCAGTTTAAAGCATATTTGAGGTGAGCTGCATATTGACTTTCAACATGCTGAAGTTTGAAATATCTAGGAAGGAATGTCATAAAATGGAAATGTTGCCAATGACAGGTGCATGTGAATATCGTGTAGTCTGTCAAATGCTCAGGAGCCCAACAAAAGGGTCCATTTCCTAAAAAATGACCTTTGAAGGCAGCAGACACACATAGGGTGGTCTCACCAAAGAGAACTAATGCAGGTGGTCTGATGAATTACACACATACACCTTTTCCCATTTAAGTGTATATCACTGTATAGCATAGATTAAAGAGCTCATTGTAGAGCAAAGCAGATAGTTGGAAGAAGACACAAAAGCATTAACCTGTATAACCAATATAAGCAGCTAAAGCTAATGCTGCTTACTCCAAAGTATTAAGAATTTATTATACTTTTCTGCATAGTAACTGATTTCCATTAGAGCAAAGCATTTCCTATCAGACAAATTTCATAACCACATGACTCAGGATAAACTGTAGTAAACCCTTTGATAGCAATACATTTGGAATACCACATCTGTTTATTTCCCCTAATATTAATCAGTTATTTATAAAAACACATGCAAAGGATACTTTCCATTTAATACTATTCCATGTCAAAGGATAGAAGGCACTAAGATTACAAGTGGATTATTCCAAAATAAGAATTCTTTTATTTTACTTATCTTTAAAATTGGCATACAGGTGACTAAAACCACTTAATTGAACGCTTAACTTTCTAAAAATCAGCTAAGAATATTCTTGCATGACATAATCTTAACAGAACAGACTTTTGTAAATTGTTTTTGCAAATCGTATTTTTGCATTATTGAATTCTTTGCAGATGTTCATCATAGCACTTTAATCTCCTGAGTTTCCAACAACATCTCTTCCATTTGTATTAATGGAACATGTGCATTTTTTTTAAAAAATTACATTACTGGTGTGAATAAGAAAGAATTTTCTTAGTTCTTAATGCATGAGATGCCATGCACCATGAACAATAAGTGGGACTCATGTTCCTTTATGCCTCAAAGCTGTTAATTCAGAACTGTTCCTGACCCTCACTGTAACAGTGCTTTAATTCTTAATCTCTGCTTATGTCAGTCACTGTTGCTTTTTTGTTTTTAAACATTGGGCAGTCATGTTAAATAAGAGCCATGATGGCATGGGACATCACTTTTTCAAGTGTTATTCACTTTCTCCTTTCTTCTTATTCACTTGCTGAAACTGTCCACCTAATATATGAAGTCACATAGATCTCTCTCCACATAGTCAACACAACCACAAATATGAATATGATTTGACTAGTGGTGCATAAACTTGCTGTAACAGCTTTCACAATATTTGACAAACTGCATCTATATTCTAAACCCCAGCAAAATAAGTGCACAAAAGAAAATGCAGCCTGACAAAGGCGTGTGCATGTACCCACAGCTGCATTCCTAACTCATGCACTAAGCCAGCTGCCCTACACCTACATATATTGGCACATGCCAGTCTTCCCAGTGTAATAAAGTCTAATTTTCCCTAAGCAATGTCACTGGATCTCTCCAGCTTGGGGGAAAGTTCAAGCTACTCTGGCTCAGTTTCACCAGAAGTCAGGGAATGTGTGCCTTCCTCATCCCTCTGTATAATGTGCAGAGTTCCCTCTCTGCAGTCAGGATGTCCTGAAAATATCCCTGATAAATAACTGGTGGTATAGAAATCCACCAACCAAGAGGCAGCAAGCCCCTGCTGCTCCTTCCCCTTGTCAGGAAAGGTGTACCAGATCCTGCAAACCAAGCAGACTTCCCAGTGACAGAACCATGTCCTCACCTGCAAACTCATCACAGCTCAGCCTCTGCAGGTCCTTCATTTCAGGTCCTACCCAGCCACCAGCTCCCCACGGCACAGATCTCTGCGAGATGAGCTCCTCACACTCATGTTCCCCCATCAGCAACCACCACAAACTTCCCCAGCAGAGACTGAGCTAAGCCTGAACAGCTGCAGCACAGCCAACATTTTCCAGTGCCACTTCGTTCATCCATGAAGCCACACCTGCTCCCAAGAACCAGTCTCGGCATTTTTAGAAAGGGAAACTGAGGCAGAATTCAGCTATCAGGTACACAGACTAAAAAACTCTAATAAAATCTATGCATCCTGATCATCAGTTTAATCTCTAGATAATGTTGCTTGTAAATCATAAGCAGGATGAAGCTTTTAAAGCTAAGGTCAATTTTATTAGAGGAACCTGAAAAACTGGGATTTTATTTTAAATACAAGGGGAAAAAAATACTGAAACAATTTTTTTACCGTCCTACTTTGCACTCCAAAGTACACTAAAGCCCCTATTTTGTAAGATTTAATGTCAAGTATCAAAGGGATTAAAAGCTCAATCATACCTTTGTATACCGTAGATCCAAAATATTTAGTAACAAAGTATTCATCTGTGAATCCTAGAGTTTTGTGGCCATTTATTTTACATCAATACATGTTCCATTTCACACACCACTTATTTATCAACCCTTTACTCAAAACATAAGCTCTTTGCTGGTGTGCAAAGTATTACTTACAAAAGAAAAGTTGTAAATGTGAAAAACATCAGATTATATAAAATAGTATCAAATTTACTGTTATCTCTACAATGAAGGTAATTAATCCGATCACCTATTTTACTGGCCAACTTGAATTACAAGGGATTTTTTAATTAGTTGATTTATATTGCCTAATCAAATAGGTGCCATTTTGTAATGTTTCTCATTCTTCATAATAAAATATTTGAATAATTTTAGTGTTAGATATACGAGTCCTCCTAATGCCAGGTCTGTGTGCCAATAAAGAAATGTCTTCATAAACACTGAGATACATTGACTCATTATCAAGAGATGATTAAGGCTGCTGATCACATATTTCTCATGCTCCAAATAAACTCAGCATCATATAGTTTAAACATGATCACTAAACCTGCTCATACTTTCAAAACACAGATTAATCAGCCACAGATCCCCATCACAAAGGCTGGAGCGTTCTCAGGGCTAAGATTAGCACTTTAAAGGCGACGCACAAAAGAAATGCTCCCTTTCAGCAGAGACATCAGACTGGGCTAGTTCTGATTTTTCTGGCATTTAAGACTACTACAGTTTAAAAACAACAGCATAACATAAAACACTAATGACACTGTTTTCCTGAAATAGGTTCAAATGTCTCACAACTCTTATCATCATGATACTTTCCTTGTATCTAAGTCATATTTTTTAACAACTCAGAATAGGTAGCAATTTACAGGAAACAGCTTCTCTTTTGGTAGCCTTAAGTATATTTGATGCTTCCCATAAAAAGACTGAAGCACATCCACATCTTGTCATAAGATTAATTAATCTTAAAAGTGAGCGTGCCCAGCACAGGTTTTGCACAGGTTTGCTCCCCCAGCCTTTCTGCCCGAGAACAATAGTGACCATGCACATGGCGCTGGGGCTTTTCAGCCCCACCACAACAATGCCAGGCTCAGCAACAATAAAAAAAAAAAGACATTTAGAGGACCTGTGCACCTCTCTTACAGCATGTACCTACTGCAGCTGAAGCAAAAGTCTATCTGTAAGCAGACAATATGTGCTTAAAAGTATTAATATTGTAGGTATTAGGCTGGACTTTTATTCAAAAGTAGTAGCCTTTACAGCAATTTCCAGATGGAAAAGTCACCTACACTGCTACCTGTGCATTTTAAAGCAACTCTTCCTCCTTTTGGAAGAGCTGCTTTCCTTTAATAAAGGCAGAAGGAATTCAGTACCCTGAGCTTAATAGTTTTATTTCAGAAAAGGAAAAAAAAAAGCCACCTGTATATGCTAACACAGAACTCACAGCAACAAAAGGTGAACAAAAGCTGCATCAGGATTTGGCAAGACAAAGGAACACTGTGAAGCTACTTTACACTGACAACCTGTATAACTATGTAAGTATTCAGATATGAATGATTCAAATTTATGTTACAAGCTTTTATTGTAACTTTTTTATAAAGACATTCAATTTGTATTAAAGCTAAGAGTTTAAAGAATAAAACAAGACCAAAGCAGGATGATTTCACCTCTACAAGAACTCACACGAACAAAAGTGCAATACAATACAGCAGGTGATTTCAAGCTCAATTTCCAAATGAAATAGTCAGGAGAAGGAAATGTTCACATATACACTATATAGAAAGCCTGCCAGCCTCAAAGCTTAACTTGTCATTTCAAGATCAGCTCTACAAATTAACACCACCACAAACTTTTCAAATGAACATACACAGTATCATTATGAACAGGGCTTAATCTGCACAATTTCTCTACGTTTCAACAAAAAGGGAAAGACTTGACACAACATCCATCATGAAACATCCAGGATAAAAATCGAGAGGGGGGTCTACATAGCAAACAAGATAAAATTCTGAGTGCCAATGTCATTTAATATGTATCAGGGTATTTTGCCACAAGGTAGTCTCACAAAAAGAATTCCCACCTTATTATCCTCATTTCTCTCACTTACATGTATGCTGGAGAAAGTGGCGATGACCTGGATGTTTTAAGCACAGGAACTGGGAATTTCCAGATAGCAGGAGAGCTCGTTTTCCATTTCAATGGCATGTTGTCACCACGGTACTACAATAACAGTAAACAGCGTTTCCATAACAGACTACCAACTAGGACTTCCATTCCACACACTACTGACACAGCAGTGGCTGCTGCTAAGAACAAGGAAATGATTCTGCCAATGCCCTTAAACCGATGCTTCCAATCTGTAAAACAGGGCTGTAAGGCATCTCCTTTTAAATCCTGCTGTCCCCTAAAGCAATATGATGATTCTATCCTTCTAACTCAACAATAGTGCCACCTCGTTAGGGAAGCACTGACTGCAGTATATGTAAAGGAAAAAAAAAGAAAAGACTGCACTCTGCACACCAGCATAATGCAGCTTTATTTAATAAAAGCAGCTAATTTTTAAAGTACTGTTTCTGATGCTATTGTTCTACCTTAACAGGGACACTGCAGCACTGTACTATATTCTCTTCCTATTAACCTCATTTCTGACCAATGGAAGCAGAAAAAAAAATGGGTTTCATATGAAAATGAAACAACATACCTACTCAGAATACACTTGTCATCCTCTGAACATTCTTCTTTTGAGCTGCAACAATACAAATGGGATATAAATCTCAGCATAGCCTTAGGCCACGGCTAATAGAGATCAGTGACTAAATTCAGCAGCCTGTTTTCCTCCTGTGCAAGCTCTGACCAAACAATACAAGAATGCCATTATGGAAAAAGCCCATTGCAAAAATCAGTCCTTCTAATCCATAGCTAGGAAGACAAAATAAAGCAGAAATCGCTGCAGGTTTCTGCATGCTCTTCTAATAGCTTCTGGTTCAGGATGCTCTCATTTTCCTATTCTCATTTCCAAGGAGGAAGAGCAAAATCTCATGCATTTTACAACATGATATGGGAACACAAATATCACTCTGTCTTCTGCAGTAGAGAAGCAGAGACTAGCAGGCTGCTAATAGCAGTCTTTGTAGGAACGCTATCAACAATCTAATTCTCAACGCCCCCCCAGCACTCCCAAATTGCCTCCAGAGCTGACGAAGCAGATGGTCATGCAGGTCCCCATCAGGGACCACTCTGCAGCTCAGGGCTCTGCTTGGTGACCTCCCGGGGCTGACGACAGCGGGGAGCAGGGAAGGCAAGCTATTAAAAAGGGAATGGGGAATTTAATAGCATCTTATGCAGAAGCAGAGCAGGTTTCTAGGGAAAAGAAGGCAGAGATTTCGCTATACTGATTACCTTACAGGAAAAAAATACATCACCTCTAATGTATTGCCACAGCAGACCAAATCAACCAAAACTAAGATATTTCATCTACAGATTTCAGAATAATCTCTGTACAGCATGACAATTTTTCTATTCATCAGGACAGCTTAATCCTCTCATTAAAAAGCCAACACCCTGTCACGCTGCTTAGCAATAAGATTGAACCAGGAGCTATTTCTATAAATGTCTATAAATTTATTCATTCTAGTAACATTTAACAACTCTCTGATAGAGTTCTGTTAACAGTGAAACATTTTAACTTGCACTGTTATAAAATGTTTTTCACAATGTTAAGTTCAATTTTGGGATGAAATCACTAGGGAATAATTGCTGCTCCTGATCACCATTATTAAAAATATATTGAAAATAGTTTTGGGCAAGTTGTTACCAAAATCAAAGGCAAGGAATTAAAAAAACACATGACAACCTCACTCAAAACCAGATGCACTCCTTGAACAAACAATTGAGGGTCTCTCTCCCACTTCTCTGAAGTTCTAAATTACAAATGAGCAGCATTAACCCAGGTAACAAATTTCACAGGAACTGCTGCTACTGGGATGCTGAACAGACACCCCTGGGTATGACAATAGTGTTTATTTGCTGTGACTATTAAGAAACACTAGCCCTGCAAAGACATCCATGCTGTTTTAGCACTGTCTTACTTTCAGCAAAAGAATTTAAGTATTTACATGCCAACAGGCATGCTTGGCTACACTCTTGGTCAATACTGTGTCCAGTCTCTCTCACACACACACACACACCAAACTAGTATCTCATGCCAGCTCTGCACTGAAGGTCTAAAAATCAAGTTGAAAGATGTTAGATAGCAGGTATTATAATCACAAAGTAAAAAAAAAAATCATTCATTTGCATTCACATACTCAGCTTTGCTTTCACATTCACCATTATACAGAAGGTGTCTTAAAATACAATAAGCAAACACTTACAAGTTCCTCCCTTCCTCACACCTCAGTGCAACCAACTGGGAACTGCTTGTAAAGCCTCTGTCTCACTGTTCTGCCACCCCCAAGGAGATGTTTACATGCTTTATTTATTAAGAGCAGCGTGACTAATTTAAAAAAAAAAGAGGCTAAAGACAATCAATGGACCCCTTTTCCAGAAGTAACTCCTGAAATACCCTTTGATCAGTAGAATAAAATCCAACTCAAGCCACAAAGTCAGTCCCAAGCACTGACTGACACTGAAGTCAATCCACACAGGCACAGAAATCAGAGTTACTTCTCACTTTGGACCCCAACAAGATCATTCAGCCTAGAGGGCAACATGAGTCCTCAAATACCTGCTCTCCTTTGTGTGCTCCTAGTTCCACTTGTTTTTCTGCTTACTCTACAAACAACATTAAATAAAACCTTAACAGAAAAAGCAGTAAACATTTTTTTAAAAGTACAGGAATACCAAGCACTGCCAACCAAATCTCCTCCCAAAGTCCAGCACAAAGTACTCCACCAAACAGCCCATGTAGAAAATCCAGAACAGAAGAAAGTAGCAGTGCCAGGTACTCTAAAAATAGGGAAATGCTTGTAACTTGCTAAAGAACAACCATGCGAGAAATGAATCACCTATCCACACATAATGAGAAAAAACATAAATCAAATCCCATTTTCTTCCTGACAGTCACAGATTGGTTGCATATTCACAAGGAAAGTCCTATTATTATGTATTTTATCCTTTGCATTAACTGTTCCTAAGACAACAGAACATCTCAGTATATAATTCTGATATTTTAATTGAGACTTCAAAATAACATTTTAGCTGCACATTTAAAAATACGGGAAGAGTAATCTGATCTCCTGGACTGCACTGCACCTACTGAATATACATTTTTCTGTTCTCATATTACATAGCTTTGCCACTCATCCTCAAATGAAGGATTTTGAGGGTCTAAACCAGCATTACATCTCTGTGCAGAATACTCCTTGCTAAGAAAATACAACTTGGCACAGAAACTGGAGATGTGCTTTAAGTTTAAAACTCTTAAGGGCTGAAAATCCCATGATAACTGCACAGATTAAATATTTGGGACTATTTGAGGGGCTTTTCTGTAGTTTTCTCACAAGCAAGTTCACATTCAAAATTAAAAGCATCTACTATTTATAACTTGCTTGAAATTATATTCTATTTATTATCCAAGTCTGCCACACATCCTTAATTCTGTGTACAAAAGATGAGAAAGTGTTTGGTTTTAAGCAACTATTTCCATGTTTGTGTTTCCAAAGCTGCACTGAGCACAGATGAAGTAATTGACAGAGTATCACGAACTTCTGCACAAAACTTGGCCATAAAGGAAAAGAACAGGTGGCATAAGAGAAAATAGTAAATAATGCCACCAAAGGCAAGATCCCAAGGAGACATTTTACAGACCTGAAACGTTAAGCAAGGCCAGAAGCTACTGACTGGGGTTGAAGAGCAGTGCAGCACAGAGAGAAGACTGAAAAGTGCTTGTGATAAGAGAGGAAAGTATTTCCTAACCCTCTCCCTCCATCCCTGTAGCTACATCCTGGTTCACTATTAACAAGAAAAATTTGGCCCCAAACGAGAAGAGCAGGCACACATAGCATCACACTCAGCAAGCACACGACCAAATCACACACAGAGTTCCCTTGCCAGGGCACTGAGCACAGCATCTTTTCTTTTGAAAGCTCTCCCTGATCTTCAGAGCAGGAACACAGCTAAAACCACGTCCCTTGCGACTCTCTCCCTTTTCTGGGGATCTCCTCTTCCTTCCTTTGTGCAACTTGAATGCAAAGCTGCCACCACGTTGTGTCACACATAGCAACTGTCAACACATTGTCCTGTCACAGCCCACTGTGTTCACAGTTCTGGGGCATCTGTACATCCAACAAAACTTTTAAACCATCTATGCATTTCCCATAAGACTTTCTTTCACAGTTGTTCAAAAAGAAGAAAAATGCACAGGCAGAAAGCTCTTTCAGAGCCCAGGCAATATAAAACTGTTGTAGTCTGAAAGTATTTATTCTTAGTCTTTGAATGCCGCCTGAATTTTTGTAGGAAAATGAAGCAGAATAGAAGTCAGATTCTAGAGATTTTGCTGCATTTTCATCAGTTTGCACAGATAATGAGTTTAACCTTTTTTCCTCAGTTCTTAAACTGTTAAAAACAAAACTGAAAAAAAATTACTTGCTCAGTCAAGTGATTTGCTGTGGTTAAAAAATTGCTGTTCCACTTTAACAGGCTACTTACCTCTCTCCTTTTATTCATCTCTTAGGTGTCAGAGGAACTGAAAGCACTAAGTGAAAAGTAGGGTTATGCTACATCACAACTTTCTCAGGTCTTCCAAACCCTTTCTAGCATGACCCGAAAAGTCTTCTCACTTCAGAACCTCGAGCTTCTTAAGCTTTCCAGAAAGAAAAACAGTCAAAGCTACAGTGACAGTATGATGTATATCTCCCATTTTCATCGAGAAACAAAGACAACAGAAAGGTCTTAATATTTGTGTCACAAACTATTTCCTACTGATAGTGTTTAAATAAGAGAAGATGCCAGACTCAACAACAAGAAAAACACCTTGAAATGGTAGTGGTTAGACCAGTAAACATATTCAAACTTCTGAGGTTCTTTTCCCCCACACCTCTGTTCTAAAAATTCATTGATAAAAAAGCATGTTTCCATTTTAAAATGTGCATTTGTTTTATTATAAAATACCTGGTTTATGATATTAGCAGTAGCAAAGCTCACTCCAAACTGAAGGCAGAAAATCAGTTTCACATAGGGAGGAATTGCTCTCATCTTTTCTTTATCTTCAAATCACCAGCCTGCTGAGCTGATGCATCCTACACCACATAAGAGCATTTTGATACAGGAAAATATAAAGCAGAGCCCCCCAAATCCAGCAAAATATCCCCAAAGACATGGAGCTCAAATGCAGTAATCATTTCAATATCCAAATCATTTCAGCCATTTAAATATGGCTGCAAAGGCACAAGTCTAGAAACTGAAGAAAAACTGACTGTGTGATAATTTAATTGGCTTTCTTACTCTGCTCTTTCCACTTCACATGGGTGCTTCTCATGCCTCTACCTCTGGCTTTTCAGTCTATTAAACTGCAGCTGTTCCAATTACTGGAAGAGAATAATTAAAAGATGGTGTTGACAGTACTGCCCTATATATGAGTCAGTTAATTAATACAATTTCTTTGACCATACATCGTCAAAATATTCATACCAAAATTCATATGAAGGGAAAACAAATCTTTGCCTAAGGAGGAATCCAAAGAAAACCACTGAAGTCACATCTGCAGTCCTCTCACAGCAACACTGAAACATTCCCCAAATACTGAAGTACAGAAAAACATTGGCAATATGCACCTGGCAATGCTTTTACTGAAATGGCAACTTTTCTGGAAACATTAAAAATCTAAGAAACAGTGTTTGAATTAATTTTTTAAAATTTCATTAAGAAATTAGCTTTAAAATTGCTAAAGACAGTTTTGACAATTACATTTGTACTTTGACTTGCTACCTGCTATGCAGTCTCAAATTTCTTTTACAACTGGAGATAAAAAGGCCCTTGACATCAGATATAAGTTGCAGCAGCTTTTAGAAGCAGTTGTACTGTAGACATTAAGGTGCATGTGATGGATAATAAATGGATCCATCCATAATCTCATCTCATAAATGGATCAGAGACGCTTACAAAGTAGTTACTATCAAATAAATTTAATTCTTTTAAACTGGGGTGACTGCTCATGGAACAAGGAACAGTCATAAAGCATAAAGAAGTGAGATAAACTGGGTTTGCAGCCAACCCCTCTTGCTGTCAAAATGCTTTAAGCAGTGCAGGTTCAAGTCTCTACAGCAGTATGTGGGGTCCTTTCTCAAATATGAAAAAAAATCCCCAAATCTTTAAATAGTAAGTTAAGCAGTCAGGGCATGTCCTGTGTGTTTAACAAGAAGTGCTACATATTTCTATCCACTCACTCAGCATTTTTTCCTTGTGTAAATGAGGAAATTGCTGCGGTAACATTTTAGGATGTGAAAAATATTCTACATAAATATACATATGTATGCTATATATATGGGATTGTGTATATAGCATATGTGTGCATATATATACACATACATACACATTCTATATATAGATATACATTATTTATATATATATTTGACAAATACACATTACCCTGCATCTGACACAGACACTTCCCCTTCCCTTCCACACATCTCAGATAGAATACAAATTCTCACATGATTTTCAGACTACCAAAGATCTTCAACAAACCATATATGATGAGAAGGAATCATGTTGAGAAATTAGTTTCTCCATTTCACACATTCTTCAAATGTCTATAACCCTGGTCTTTGCAACATTCATAAATGAAAAAAAAAATCTTATAGTCTAAGTTTGAAACTTCTGAAATTACTCAGCAAAGCAAACATTAAAAAACAAAAATCACACCATTTCCTATACATAATCATTCAAAAAAATTCACACCATTTCCCATTTCCAATCAACTATTTTTAAAACTATTTAAGTAAAATTTTGCTCAAATCTTAAGTCAAGTTCCCAAAAACTTGCAGGAAAAGGGAGACAAGAAATGCACAAATTCAATCCCTGCAGTATTCACACTTTAAATATTTAGAAGTATTCATTTATTAAAATATTAAAGCATGTCTCAGACAAAGTTTCAGACATATTTGAAATATTCTGAAGTGTGTGTTTCTTACCATGAAAGTGGGCTTTATTTTATGCCACAAATGGATGTCTTGCATTTTATTGTTTGTATTCTTGAAGAGAGATTTTTCTAAAATTGAGGTAAGACATGTCAAGATGCACTGTTTACTTAATTTCAAGACACAGGTTATAATATTTTTAAAAATCAGCTTTTCTTGGGTAAATTGCTGTTATGTAAAATTTATTAGGTAAAATAAGGTCTTGAAACACTTAGCAGGAGGTAAAGCCAAAGTGAGATAATGAAGGTTTCCAATTTTTGATCCAAGTCCATGTACTCTACTGACAGCACACTATCAAGAAGAAATGCTTTTGAATTAGCACCAATTTATTCAGAGAACTTGGCTCATCTTCCCCGGGTGATTATATCTAATAAATCAACACAGAAATCTGAATGCACAGTCACAGAAGCCAGACTGACCCTGCTGAAGGTAATTGTCTGAAGTAACAGTATTTTTATTAAGTCAAACTGTGAACTACAAAGAATTTATTTCTAAACAACTTCTCCACAGCTGTTATAGTCTGCTGGCTGCTCAATTTATTTTAGTAAAGTATGCCTAAACACATTTACACATCAGACTCAACTGCTGCAAATATATTAAACAATTTAGTAATGGAACAGAAGCCAGGACTGAGCACCAGCCATGAACAACTTCAGTATTTCCTGCACCACAGACAGCAAACTGCAAACGACAGGAGTCATGTACTGGGTAACATTTTTTGGAAATATTCTTAAGTTTGTAGGCTTTTTCTTTCATTCTTGCATTATTTATATGGAATCTGTTAGTCCTCTTGCATTCTCTAAATCCTACCATCTTTATCCACTGGAGTGTGTTTCTGTGGTCCTGCACACCTACAGAAAGTGTCCCTGATGAAAAGAGAAGAGCAGGTGTGGGGAGGCAAGAACAAAGCCGTGATCACTGCTCTTGTGTGCTTCTGTAACGGCTCAGTTTCATTAAAAGCCAAAAATATAAACATTTCCTGAACACAGGAATTCCTACTGCATTGTCACCTCTGGTGTCTCCAATCCACAAAATCTCCACTGTGGACACTCCTGACACCTCTATCCAAAGGCCAGAATCCCTCAGGAAGGCTGACAGAGAATGAGATTGAAAAGGTTTCAAGAAAGATGCTGATGCTTCAAGTCCAGGCTGTCAGAAATCACAGTGTGCAACCTGGGAGCCATAAAAACTGCAGGCATGCATCTTCCAGGATGCCATGGCCACTGCTCTGCAGCTGGCTGGATTCCTTCAAGGAGTCACAAAAGGGACACCCAGGTGCAATCAATTTAATTTCCTGCCTTCAGATACTCTGAAGCATATTAGATACCAATTTTTACAAAATAGCAATTTGATCTTAAAGTTCAGCTTGCCTCCACACAGGGACATGTGAAAGTCTTAGGCAGCAAAAAGTTCAATTTCAAATTTGTCACTAATGTTAATTGTTTATCACTAGTGTTAATTTCTCACAATCAGTGAGAGGATAAAAAGGTATCATTTCTCTGCACTAGAAAAGGAGTTTCAGGACCATAGATAATTTCAAATAAATGCCATGAGAACAGGTGGAATTAGTACCAAAACCAGAACAGCTAACAGGCAGTGAGGGAAAAAGAGAGTCTTGTACTAAATTTTCATTGTACAATCAATGAGTGTACTCATGACATAGAATTAGTCTCATCCTCATCAGCATTTAAAAAACACTTGCAACTTTCAAAATTCATACCTTGCTTGCATTTAGATTTTTCCAGGAGATAAAAAAGTATGATCACAAAAATAATTCTTCATATGAACTCACTCCATTTCTCTGAAATACACTACTATGTTCTACTTCTAAATCACTAAATGTTGAAACTCTCGTGTAGTAATTAAATTATAAACAGAATATTACCAACTGCTTTCATCTTTAGCGGATATGAGAAATAAATTTAAGGAAAATTCCATGTTTTCCAGGAAAAGTTTTGAAATATGCCAGTTAGTTATTTCAAATATGTTATGGTAGGCAAATATATAAGCTATTAATTCATTTCCAAAAGCAGGTTTAAAGTTTTAAAATATTCACTTAGCAGTCTGGAAGAACTCTGCAATTGCAATACCCCTATTTAGTGACAATCTGGATAATTTAGGATCAAATGAGGACATGCTGCTTTGCATAAAATAATTGTACATATCAAGAAAAGTACAAGCTGATTTTAGAAAGGCCCATGGAAGAATGGCAATCTTACTTGCATTTTTAAAACCTATGAACTATTTAAATCAAATACTTTAAAGTCTTATGATTATAAAAGTATATTATTTATGAAGTTTCATAAAACTTCAGACATCTGACTCCTATACAAAAATGCAGTTCAGTGCTTTCACCAATGTCCATGTAGCAGCTTCCATAGGTCATTTTACCAGCACTCCACACACTCCTGACAGTTTCCTACATCTTTATTGAGACATGTGGCCACATCCCTTCACCTGGCAAAGCTCCCTTCAGAAACACAGAACTGAAAATAAATCCATGAAGCTGAGAGGAGAAGACAGCAGAGAGGTGGGTGGGAGGCTCAGCCCAGTGAGAGCCACCACCAGCACAGCTGCACCACTTCATTCCACCCACACCATCTAGTCAGGAAAGAAAGGGTCTAAATTCTGCAAATAACTCTAGGCTCATATGGAAAACATCCTTCTCATCTGTGCTGTTCTAGTAAATCACAGCAGCTTCAGGAGAGATCACACTAGAGGAAAAAAAAATAAGAATCAATAGATGCGCGCATGGTGTAGAGGTCCTTGGGGTGAAATAGCATTGCACAGCTGTGATGCACGAAGACACTGTGCAAGAGTCAGCTAAACCAAGAAATATCTATATTTCAGCACCTTCTGCAGCTGCAGTAATGTACTTTTCTACAGCTGGAGATATCTTTTTGGAGCACACATAGAGAACACCAAGCAACTTTGAGCTGGGACAAGCCCTTCACTGAAATAGTTCTAAGTAAAGCAGTTGTAGTTCGGGACTTTGTCTGCCAGAGGGAGCTGAAGGAAAGAGAAAAAAATCTCATGCATCTCATTCCTTCAAAAGTTTCAGGGCTGTCCTACACGTTACAATTAAGTATTCTAACAAAAAGGGGGTTGAATGTAAAATCCACCCCAGCTGTGTCTGGCACAGGACACCCCTGCACTGACACCCCACTACCAAAACCTTGCCCATCATGCCCAGTGCCCTCGCTCTAGGAGGGAGTTCTCTACAACTCTGAATGGAAACAATACCTCCATTTAAAATTTAACTACTTTTTGATCAACACCATAGTGGAGATGACTGCTCCAGAGACAGACCAATAAGGAAAGCATCAAATAAGATGGTATCTAATACCTTCTAACATCAGCTTGTCAGTAAGTGCAGGGCAACACTGCACAAAGACTAAGCTTCCAATTAAAACACGACACATATCTGAAAATAGATTGTCATTAAAAGGCTCATTGGTCTTTTGTGCATACTCTTTTCACATACTGCTTCTAACACCTAATGTTGGTACACCTAAAAATCTGCCTGTGGTTAGAAGTGTTACAACACAAAACTATCATTTGTATGTTACCATACCAATAACTTTTTTATAGCACTTGCTGAAGAGCTTAAAAGAAAGAGGAATTGGTCTCATTTTGCAAATTGATAAAACAAGCTATTTAAACAATGTATTCATGGGAAACTGGGATTCTGTAAAACAGCTCAGGAAAGAATTTCACTGCACACATACTGGATGACCCCTTTCTTCCCCCCTGCATTTTCAGGTAAACTACTTCCACTTCAAAAAACTTTACCTATAAAAATCTGCACACAAGGGTTTTGCAGTTAAAAGAAAAAAAAAAAAAAAAGGCAGACAGGTATACCTTTAGGTAACTCTTTTAAATGCCAAGGTCTAAGCTGATCCAGCTACCCTCAGATCAAAATTTCACCAACAGCTTTAAAATCGGTGCAGTAGCATTGTGCACATTTCTTGCAATCAGAACCCTTTTAGGAAAACCAGTTATGCCACCTTCTGGTATTTAAAAGAACTACAGAGCAAGACAAATATTTTAACATATCCTCATTTTAAAGAAAAAAAAACCAGTACAAACAGAAAACTTACTTTATCTATGACACTAATGAAAAATACTACTCTTTTTAAGCTTTGGTTGATCTGTGCAACATCATAGCTAGGATTAGCTAGATTGGACTAATTTGCACCCAGCCTTGAAGTTCCTAAGGCCATACTACCCTGGAGGTGGATTTGATGGTCCTTAGGGGTCACTTCCAACTGAGAATATTCTATGACACCTACTGACAAACACAGCACCCTTCCCACTCATTATCTGGTCTGAGAGATGAGCTATTTTGCTCTTTTCCCCATCTTACCAGCTGGAGCAAAGAACAGGGAAAGCAGAGAGTGAAAAGGATGAGAAAACTTGTGGAATTATGTCGTACAAGAATTATGTCTGTACAAGAATCAACTTTCAGATTCAACTTAACAGCATGGAAAGCAGAGAGGAAAGAAGAAATACATTCCGAGTATATAATGTCACAAAAAGCATGGTAATGTGGGGTCCTTATTTATCATCTCTCCAACACAATAAAGAGAAAGCTTTACATGAAACTAGCAGATGTTTGGGGGAAAAAAAAACGAAACAGAGGAAATGTCTTCAAATAACATGCTGCAGCTATCCCACCAGCAATAGTTTTTCAATAACTGTTTTCTTACAAAACAGATTCACTGAAGCAAAGTGAGAAAAACAGTTTAAAACAGAAGTGGCTGTAGCCAGTGCCCCATAGGTGACTCCAGCACTCACAAGGCCAGCAAACTTCTCCACCTTACCTCCCACTACCAAAGTATCCTTAATATTATAGTGGGACACATGAACAGTTAGGTAGAAACAACTATAAACCCCCTTCCTCCTGTATTACACCTGGATCTATGCAATTAACTCTGTACTGATAAAAACACAAGGGAAGATGAATTTAAGGTATGACTTCAAGAAACTTTTTATCATTTCCAATCTATGCCTTCAATATAAAACTGTTTCTAGATGTCAAATTCCTACCACCAGTTTGTGAAGCAGAAAAAGCTTCAGTGAAGGAAGAATGAAGGCATAGAATTAGGTATGCAATAATATTAACAAATCAAGTGAATAACTGACTCCAAAGTGTGTCAACTACTACCTCACAACCCCTCCCAAGACAAACATTTAGTGATTCTCCAATCTTAGATAATCTCTGACACAGAAAGTAGGCATTTCTGACTATAATTTTCCACTGTAACTTTGAACTACAAAATTTAACTATATGAATTTAAAATAGAATTTAGAAGTTTGGTGTAGGAATCCAACCCAAGACCATGCTCAGTCACTAATGTACAAACAGCAGAAATAAGGTAAGACAGCTGAATCACAAGGACATTTATTTGCATGCTGACTTGCTCATCACACCTCCCACAAACCTCTGCGTATTATTTCAGCCATGTTTACTCAGCTCTCCGCAGTATGTGTCCCATAGTATAATCATTTTCTGGATCTCTAAACAAAGCAAAACTTACATTAATCAAAGCCTAGCTTTGATGTGTTCTTCCAAGTGCAGTATATTTTACTCATTCTGAAGTTTGGCAACTTCATTTTCTGGAGATGCTGAAATTACAATTTTGCCCACACAAGACAGAATGATAATATTCAGAAGGGTATACAACTCCATGAGAAATACAAAACATGATTCTCATCATAAGCAACACCATAAATCATGCTGCAAATAATATCTTGCTTGCCTTAAAGATTTTACAGGAACCTCTGAAATAAGTAATGTAACAGCAAAGTTGGCCAATAATTCTTCCGGAGAATCATGAGAGTAACTTAGACCAGGCAGAATGTGACTGCAACCTGAACAAAGTCTTGCTGCATATTGCACAAAGTGCTGTCAGGAAATTGCAATGCAATAATCCCACATAACTAACTGCTACAATATTTTTTTTTAAAAAGCCACGCACTAACATCAGTCATGCCTGAGCTGCTCCTGCCTCCCCATGTATCTACAGACATTTAGAACTGGAACTGAGTCAATTCCTGCAATATATGAAAGCATTTCTTCACTCGCTTGGAACACTGATTCTAAATTTCAAACCTTATACTGAAAACAGTATTGGTGTCTAGAGACTCAAAGGCAATCTCAAAGGAACTCAGTACTTTCATGACAGTAAAATCCCTCAGAGCAGAAGCTTTGGAGGCCTTTGAACAGCATATACTGAAAACATGAAAAGAAGGCAAGATTAATTCTGGGGACATGTGGGAAATCTCTGCTGAGACAAACATACATTACTCCAAAAGCACAGGATACAGTGGTCAGATTAAGAAGGGAGGAAGGCAGGAAGGCAGGGCAGTAAACCAGATATTTATTCAGCAGGGTTAGTACTGAACTCGAAGCAAAATGCAGTTCATAGCTTAAGATAAGATGAACATTTGCCACAAGAGTTTCTACAAACACTGAAATAAAAACTGTTCCATGAATAATAAACCTCTGCAGGGAAACCAAGAGTTACAGCAACTATGAACCCAGGAGTTTTACATAAACACTATTACAGAAGACTGTTCTTTCTTTAGTGCTTCTCATCAAATTTCTGTGAACTTATATTCTGGCTCATATCCCGAATCAAGCAAAAACATGCACAAACATAGATGCTTCTGTTTGAGTCTTTCACTAAAGCAGAAATATAAGCAAACTACCAACACCTTGTGGTCCAAAAAGCAGCTGCTGGGAAGAAATTTCTAAAACGTGACAAAGTTTTGCTGGATCTAGAAATAAACGTCCATTCAGCAACATTTTTTTGCTGTGGGAGAGGGGGTGTGCAGATGGCACTAATCAAAGACTGACTTATTTAAAGGAAAAGCTTATTTGAAGACTACCAACTATTTTAAATAATTATATTCAAGAAATAGTTAAGTAGTTTTGCAGAATTTTCAGTCATTGTATCAGGCACCTGGGTGTAAATAACTAAATACAGGATTTGTAGATAAGCAGCCTATTTATAATTGTCTTTTATCAACACCCTAGAACAACACACAAGGCACAGCATGACTAAGCTTTTACTCCAGGGCTCTAATCTGATGAAAGCCTACAGAATCCAAAGGGCAGAAATAAAATTAAATAAAATTATTAAGCCTTAGCTTTCTGGTGTTGAATGCACAAATTCTTTTTCACAGCAAATTCCAGCAATGTGATTCAGTCCATTTACCCTGCTCCCGAGTTCTGTATCAGTCCTCTAACCCAGTTAACTGGCTGGAGAACAAGGCCATTCCTGTTCTCCAGCAGTGCTGCTCATTACTCCTGAAGCATGGACAGCAGAGGGATGGCTGCTCCCACTGCACAACAAGCCAGCAGCATCACATAATTACTCCTCACAGCCCAAGCCTCTGCCACACCCCACTGCAGAGCAGCAATGAAAAGGATTTCCGGCTGCAATGACAGACCAGTGATGTCCTGGCCACAGCCCTGAGCAAAGCCCAACACAACCATGTACTTTGCTGTATGGGCCAAGCTCTAATTACCAGAAAACAGAACTGAACAGTCACATTGGCACTCTAATTACCAGGAGACAGAACAAGAGAGGAGAAAACCTGGCTGTGAGAGCAAAGAGGAGCCCAGACAAAGGCAAAGATGCTGCTGGGAGAGCAGCTTTGCAAAGCCTGCAAACTCCTCTGCTGCAGCTCACACTGCTCTGACTCACTCAACTCACATCAATTTAAGCAACAGCAAACACAGCTTTGCTCCTTGTCCAGCTGGGCTTCTGAGGGACTTGCTGACTTGTTGATACATGACCTCTGTGCTCCTTGGGACAACAGAAGCAAAATGAGACTTAACACATTCTCCTTAAGCTTCCTCCCGGATCCTTGGTTGAGCCACCTCCCCAGCTGTCACCTTAGATTCAACCACCCTGTAACAGGTGAACTGGAGCAGAAGAATGAAAGTAGAATTCAGGAATTTGGAGCAGGGTGGTTGCATGCTGAAAATGTTTGGAATCCAACATGATGGAGCTGGATGTGAAAACATAGCTTGGGAAAATGGAAGGAGATTAGCAAGATGCTCAAGTTTCAGCAGTGCCATAGGAAGGTCAGGCATAAATATACACACAATATTGTGACAAGGCAGAACAGCAGTAGTTAGAGCTGAAGGTTTTCCATGACAGACATGGACATTTAAACACTGTTTGCACTGTTATGGTCCATTGTTAAATTTCCTGTTAGCCACAGGAATCAGACTGATGTCTGGAATTCAGTGTTTTTATTTATGGGAGTGGAAGTCACCAGGCTGTAGAACACACTGCTTGAAAAACTGAGCTGTTTCCCTGAACAGCCTTCTCTGGTCCTGCAGGATACTTGTATAATACCCCTGAAGATCACATGGAAACTTAATAGTTGCTTCAACTTTCATTCTCCAGGACAGGACACTTATGCAAATATAACCCAACAGGTCTCATTATTACAAGATGTCCTTAACAACATTGTAAGCTTGAAGTGCAGCTCATTAAAACAGATCAGTTTCAGATGCAAAACTGATCTCCCCATACAATGAACACAAGCAAGACTCTTTTTCCAGCATAGTCTCCACCACTGTGTGATTATTTTCCAAGATATGACTGGTTTTGCATCCAAGTGAACTGCAACCTCAATCAGACATCCCAGATGTCCAATGACAATGGAATAATGGGAAATGCATTACCAAGTTGTAAACAGGAACATACACAGGCAGAACACCTCTAGCATAGAAAAAGAGTGGAATATACATGTAGGAGGCTTTTAATTGGTTGGGTTTTATAGTGCAAGAAGGGTTTTGTGTTCAGGTGTGGGAAGTTTTTCTGTTCAAATAAGGCAAAAATATAGACATCCTTCAGTTGTTTTGGGGTGGGGTGTGGTTTCTTTGTTTTAAATGTAGAAAGCACCAAACTATTTGGTAACCATGAAGAAAGGGACACTTCTCTTTTCAAAATTAGGTAACTTCTTCTGTTAACAGCAAAATTAAATAAAACAGATCAAACATACTCAAAGAAAAGTTCTCTTTATTTTTTCCCCTTCCCTTTATGAATAGCAGATAATTTAATTCTTCCATTTTGACTAAATGGGGGGTCATTGATTAGAGCTAAACTTCAGCACCAAAAAAATTTTCTGGGAGCAAGCAATTTAGACAGCATTGCTGCTTTTTAAGATTACAACTTTTATTTCAAAAACATTCATTTAGACAATTAGCTGCTAGCTAAAGCAGATTAAACTGCGTATTAAAGTGATTTATTTTTGAAACAACAGGGTCATTTTTGAATGTTTTGTACATTATCAATTTAAGAACTATGCCAGTCTGTACCCAGAAGTGACACACACAGTTTAAATATAAGGTCACAATCAATAAATTACATGCAGACAAACAAATACCCTCTCTCAAAGGGACAATGCTATATACACTGTCCAAATAGATTATTTTAGATATAGAACTTTAAAGCACCTTATCATAAGTATAAAGTTGCTTTGGTTAAAGCCATTCTTTTTAACTTGATGTATTCAAATAAACAGCAGAGCAGGGAAACAATTACTCATAACCCTACAACCACCACTCATCAGAACAACTATAACCAGCAGACACCCACCCAAGTGACAGAAGACAGAGAGAGGAAAGAAAAGGGAAAGTGACAATCAGCAGGAGATTACACTACACTGCTAACAGGTGTCAGCAGATGGAGAACTTTCCAAAGCCAGCTTTCCAGAAAAAAACTGCTTACAGTATGTTGAACATCCTACAAGGCAGCCAGACCTTCCAAGCAGCCAGGGCAGTTTGCAAGTTCACCTATCCCAGTAAAAGCAGCAGCTGACCTCCTTTGAATGAAATATGAACTATTTTAGATCCACACCTCTCTGCCTCCCACATGAAGTTCAAGTTGCAAACAGTTCATGTGCAAAAGGCACTGGCTCACAAACCATACACTCAAGCTGCACTTGGACAGATGGCAGGACCCACAGCTATGTCTAGAGGAAACTGAACTGCATTTAACCCAGAAACATACCCAAACCAAAACCCAGCTTTTAAATATGAAAGAATGTTTCTGCTTTGAACCACTTCTTCATGAAAAAAAAAAAAAATTAACAGGAGTACACCTGTGTCATGTTTCAATATATTCACTAACCCTGGATGTTAATTTCTAGTTATGGAAGAGGAACTTCAGCTTTTTTGTCAAATATTCCATCACAAAGAAAACATTACTTCTACCTAGCCAGTCTTAAAAAAAAATTACAGATACTTTCTTTTAATGCAAGTCAACACTAAAGCTGTCAGTATTCACTCTACTAAGCTTTAGGTCCTTTTAGTGGTTGGTTGAAAACAAAGATTATTTGGAGCTCTAAAGGCATTTACTGGAGAAAAACTTTTTACTGAAGAGGTTAATCTTCCACTGAGATTAAGAAACCTTTACCCCTTAACAAGCATAAACACTGTTACACACACCATACTGAGACCAGATGTAACAAGTGTCCAATAAATAAGGTAAAAAGTTTGTCATCTCCTTAAAAAAATCCACTTAATTTTTTCTAGTTCTTTATCTTCTAATTTTAATTCTTACATTAATAAATTTAAAAAGGCTTCACATGGCAATGCCAACATTCACATTTTGAATGGCAATGGACTTCTAAAGTATTCAAGTCCACATGCTTGGGAACAAAGGACAAAACCATGAACCTAGTGAGAACTGAAAGTACTTGTAACAACACTGCTATGAACACAGATGTGTTCATCTGCTAAATAAAATGAAGTACAAAAGAATAACTTGAAGGAAATAGGACTGAGTTGGGATTACTAGGGACTGGAAGTTTTCAGATGGAGAGAACACACACATAAGAACTCTGCTCTAAGGAAAGCTTTTATAACTTTCTTCTTCAGAATTTCACAGAATTATTCATTAAAGAGCCATTTTTCACACTAAGCAGAAATGTGACTGAACAAAAAACTGCTAAGAGGTTGTGTGCACTCAGAGTGCAAGGCTGAAAAGTGAAACTTGAGACTGAATATGTTCAAGTCACCATAAATGCATCCAGCAGACAAAAGGAACTTGTGTGCCTGTTTTGGGGGAGGGGAGAAAAAAAAAAAAGGCAGAAAATCCATTGCTTCTAATCCAAGATTAAACCTATAAGGAAAATCCCCCCGGAAGCAGTGAGCAGCATACCAATGAGTTTGGTCATTCTCAAGACTGGTTCAGCTGCTGCCAAAACATAACTTTAGTAATTTAAACTATTGTCCTATGAATTATCTGTTTAGACTGAGACAAAAGTACACAAAATCAGTCAATGAAACTACAGAAACTATTAAGATTTCTTCAGTCCAAACTTGCTAAAATAAGGTTGCTTAATGTCAATACATGCCTTGGAACAGAAATAATTGAGCATTTATTCTTAAAATGAATGCTCAAAACAGTTATATTAATCTAGTTAAATGAAAGGTTTAAAAATGCCATTAGCAATCCAAAGAAAAAAAGTGGAAGGCTTAAATGGCACTAACAGAAAATCCTAGTCATGAATGATACCTCTTGCTGCAGTAATATTTTCAATTACCTATAAAGGAAAATAAATTCTACCAACATACTGAAACACTCATAGCCAGGCTGTTACATTTCATACAGAGGTGAAGAAAGGTACATGATGGATCCCTGCCACTTTCTCAGACTAACACTAAATCAAACCTATCACTCCTGATAGGATGTCAGGATGTAAAGTTCCTTTACAAAGTGGTGTCAGAAACTGGTGTGCCAACAGTACATTTCATTCTAAACTTATGACTCCTAATGTTACCTTTTCCATGTAAGTATGATGTCCCTATTCAATTGCAAAATGCATGAAAATTAATAAAGTTATTTATATTTGAGAATACAGCTCAAAGATTTTCTACAGAAACATTCTGCACTACAAAAATAATTACTTTTCTTGTTTCTTTGAAAGAATGAACCCAGTTACTCCAACATAAATTAACCAGATCAGCCAAACTACCATTATGGGTGTAACGAAGTACAGCACAAGATAATACAAACAATGCTAGAGCTTCTATCTCCATATTACAAAGGAACAATTATGTTTTAAGAGAGGATTTAATTTTTAGAAAAGACACTGAAATAAGGTTTCTGGAATTTCTGTTGGGTTAAGGTGATCAACTCTGCATTAAATGACTGCTGAAGATCTGTGGAGTCCATCTCCAGTTTACTATAAGAAATTAAGTCTTGTGGTTTCAGGAAAACCTACGTCACAGAAAGCCACAAAACAGATGAGACATTCTAAAACAGAATCACATAGAATCACAATTTTCCAATATCTAAAATGTACTTGTAGAGAAGATGGGAATTGTTCCCTTCATAAGTGTATAAGGATACACTTATCTCATTTTTCCATCAAAAATCTTTCTTGAAAACATGTTAAGAATCAAATTACTCTTCAATTAAAATCATTATTAAGTCTCTTTTGTCACCACAAAGAATTCCAGACACTGAAAATATTCTGTATTACAAAAAATGAAAAAAAAAAAACCTTACAAACTTTACTCATTTTTCTCTTTGCCAACAAAGCATCAAGAATCAAAATTCAAAAGCTGAACTAGGTTTTCAGACATTTTACTATAATAAAGCCTTGGGTGAAAGTGACAGTATTTATATCAAAATAATCTCATTTCTTCTCTTCTGCCCACATGCTACCTCGAGTTTTGGACAGATCTTTATTTATGCCTTTTATCTTGCCTGCAGCAGTACATCACCAGGGACGTGCAGTTTTGCCTGACTGGTAATTTGTTTGCTGGGAGCACTAAAGAAAGAGCGTTTTGTTTGCAGGATCCTGTCCCTTGGCATGAAAGTGAAGACATAGGAAACATGAAGGGTGCTGTTTTCTCTAAAAAACTTATACATTCAGAACAGCAAGGGCCTTAAATAAATGCAGTTACATTGCTATATAATTTTTATCAATTGATGTCATCAGTTCAGATAAATTGGGTAAAAGCCATCTGCTAGAAGTGTATGCTGCAGGTATAAAAAGTTACTGGCAAATAGACAGCCGTTTTCCAGAACTTTTTCTACAACATCTTCAAGATGCAGCCTTTTCTACCTCATTATCTAGTCAGGTAAAATCCATCTTTCACAAAATTAAGTTGTTCTGGCTTCTGACAAGCCCCACATTTCCTAATCTTTGAAACAACTCAAGCATCTTCCTGCCTTGTCTCTCTAGCCACATTAATTTACTACGGCACATCCATCCAATACTCCTGCTTCTCTCACCACATCCAGCATGAAAAGCTGCTTTCTGATGCCCTACAGGGCTCAGCTTTGCTGGTTTTGCAACACTTTTTCCCCTCAATTAGATCAACCTTTGGCAAAGCATCCAACAAACACTTCTGTGTTCCCTTCCATAGGACTCCCAACACACAAAGGCACCAGAAAAGAAGAAGCAACAATAATTTCTCCTTCAAAACACCATGCTGGCAATGGCACATGGCACTCAGCAGTCAGAGTGATGATTTATGGTAACTATCACTTCTTAGGCACTGGAGCAGATTTTGCACAGATCCCCAGACAACCCACAAGCTCTTACAGCAAGAATTGGGAGCTCCAGGCTGGCACAGCACAGGCACAACTTTAGAAGTGCAATTAAGCAGCGATTGTTAAGGCAACACTTTGCATCTTGCAATCCCATTACAAAAACTTGGTAATCTCTGATCAAAAACCACCAAAACTGACCATGACAAGAGATGCAAGCTGACTGCAGAGCACCCTGCTAGCACAGCAACAGCAGAGACTCAGCCTTTCCATCAGAGGCCATTCTGATCCAGCTGCAAAAACCCAAATGCAACATCTGTTGAGTCAGGGCTTCTTAGGAGCAAGGATTAAAGAGGGCATCAGACAACATTTTGTTAAAAATGCCCCATGGATTTTTCTCTTTAACTGAAAATACTACAACACTGTTCCTATTACAAAAAGAAAAAAAAAGATCAACAGCAAAACTATTCAGTTTGGCTCCTTGAAGTGAAAGCAATTTTAATAAGCTGTGAAAAACTGTGCAAAGACTAAATTTTAAGGAAGCTTTGTTAATTAAAACAAACAAACAACAACAAAACAAACAAACAAACAAAAACCCACCACACTTCATATTGCATTGAAGAGTTCAACAAAATTCAGCTGTAGGCAAAGTCAGCAGCATGTGTTGGATCAGTTCAGACTTCCTGAAATGTCATTTACAAGCAGTGAATTTCAGGGAAGCCACATACACTAAAAAGGAAGTGGGACTAATGGAACAAGATTCAGTACAATGAACTCCAGAATACAAAACCATATTTAAAAATCAGTGCAAGTCTTGTTTTATGTAAACTATTCTACTGCAAAATTAGCTTGTACAGCACACAGAAAACTGCTAAAGCAGCATAAACACCTGGCTTGTGAAAAATACACCCTGGCAAGCAGGAGGCAACCCAGCAAAGGACACATTACCAATGGGCAGAGAGTAAAGCTCCAAAAGATCTATTGCTTTGCCCTCACCTTCCCAAAACAACTCAGGACACCTGTACCAAATCAGAATACAAACTGCTTCACTGCATAGCCACTGCAACCTTTAACAAGACATTGTGCAGCAGCAAAATAAACCTCTTGTGTTGTTACTTGGAGAAAGGAAAACCTTCTACAGGCTTAATGAAATCTAATCTATAATCTCAAAACCACTAAGCAATTTCAACCCCTCCATAACATTTGCAGGAACACAACTGTGCTTCTGTGCTCCCAAGCTACACAGGATTATTTCACTGCCTAAGTACACTGGCATCTTGGCTTTCAAGTCAATCCCTCTCTCAGCAGTTAGGGGCCAATTCCTAAACTGAGCTCCAAGAGGGACAAGTCTGACAATGCCAGAGTCATTGTAAAATTTCAGAGCAAGAAGGGTTACATTTTACAGAAAGATTTATGTAACTTAAGTTTAAAAGCAGATCTGGCTGTTAACATATTAAGGGAATATAAGACAGTGAATAGCTGGAACACACTTTTACACAAATTTTAATCCACTATCTCATGTGTGCCACAAATCACCTGAGGCCCCTCTTCTCTTTGTACATTACTTCTAAAGTTTATCTGTTCCAAATGAGCTTTTCTGTCCATTTTCATGGCCTAGAAGATGACACTGCATCCATCCTCTGCCTCATGTCTAAGTGAACAGCTCAGCCTGCTGCAGCCTCAGAGCAGGGAGAGAAGCTCTTCCCACCAACACCTCACCTCAGATGGGGCAGGCACCTGAAACTCCCTCATTTCTACAGGCAGCACATGACCTCAGGTCAGGGCTCTGTGCAAGGACAGCCTTAAACCACTGCACTGGACATAAAGTAGCAGAAAGCAGAATTTTTACAATGCTGAGGTATGTGAATTAAAATACTGTCTTAAATGAAATATTCTTCTGAATTTTAAGTCAGATTATCAACTTTTTCATGCCTGGATTTGCATCATGAACCAAATTTAAACTCACGTATCTATGGTGAAATTAATGAAATTATTAGCTGGCCCAAAAGCATCTAATCAATTTATATGTGCTCTTAAAATGTGAACTTATTTCCCATCTCTTCAATATTCCGTAAAGGACTTCCATCTGCACTTTCCAACCCTCATAAAGCCTTTCCCTGATATAAGTCACCTGTGGCTACAAATATTAAAGCTCATTCATCATCACCTACACTTAATAAACCCACGCTGATGAAATAAACTCTGCTGACAAAAGGTTGATTAGATAAGCATTGCATGTAAAAGAAAACAAAACAAAAACTGTACATAAGAAACCCAGCAAAGTGAAAGAAAAACCTGGATTCTCCACAAAACAACGGGACCATGACATTTGGATCCCACCTTTTCCTCACTACCAAGTGAAAAAAATCCTGCTATGAAACCAGCTGCTGACTGTCAATTATTTTAGGAGCATAAAGCTTTATGTGGTTACAGAGAGGAAAGGCCAACAGGACATATTAATCAGTCCATTCATGAGGAAATTGAGCAGCTTAGACACAGCATGTCCCTTCAGTGCCCAGCTTGTCACATACACCCCTGATCTACTGACTACCAAGGGCACAGCTCAAGTACCTTTTACTATTGTACAAATTAGAATCACTCAGACATGGGCAGATGTCAAGCACAACAAGGCACCCTCATCCAGCATGTCCAGAAATAATCAGCATTGGGAATGCTGTGCATCTCTGCATTTTGGTTGAACTTCACGTTAAATATTCTCCACTTAACAATTCCACTCAAGAATTAATATTTCTGAAGTTTATTAATTTAGGAGTCAATACTACATTGAAAATGAAAAAGCTTTTATTGGACATTTATTCTTCATTAGTTAAGTTACTTTTTAACTTAATGGACTAAGTTGCAGTGTATATTTCAAGCCCTTTAAAACCTTTGAGCATTCAAAAGGTGAAATGTTTTTCAATTTTTCACCAGAAATTCTACATATCAAGTACACAGTAATAACCACAAAAAGATCAATGGTAACAGGCAAAAAGCAATTTCCTTTATATAATCCACAATACTTCTCAAGATATTACAGCATAAAGGTTAAAGCCAAGGTTATGATCATGCAGAACTGGAAAAGGAACCAGTTCCTTCAGCTCCATCCTGCACCAAAAATTAAATTCTCAATTTATCCCATTATATTTTACACACATTCACCCTTGCAAAATGCCGTAAGACCTGATGGAACTGTCCACAATCACCTGTTATTGCAGTTACTAATGCTGACACAGAGGAGTATTAATGTAGGCAGATCCCCAAACCACTCTTCATGGTGGGTGTCACTGGCTGTGAGCCTCATCCACTCAAGTATCAGAGCACAGCCTGCCCCAGCTCAGTGCTGAAGACCATGAAAAGCCGACTGCTATGCAACTGAAAGGTCCTTAACAGCAACCATCTGTACAAATTAAATGCTAGCCCCAAAAAATAACTGTTGCCTATTTTGCAGAAAGTCTTTTCTGAAAATGACCTCACTAAATTATAGTCAACATCTGTAAATAAGCTCCAGGAAAAATTTACATATTATCAAATAACTGTAGCATCACCAGAAGAACACTTCGTGGTGTAAAGACTGATACTTGGAACATTTATACCTAAACTTCTTGTTTAATAAAAAACAAATTTATCAAGTTCCAATTTTATTAAGCAAATAATATTAAAAAGGTCTTTTTTAAAAAATAATGAAGTCATGAAGAATATTGCATATTATCATTGCTACTCAGCCAACTGCAGCTAAGACTTCACAGACTTTGTCCACAAGAGATCTCAACAGAGTAAATCAAATCAACACTATCTCCTGGGTAAGTCAGCTGGATCAGGACAAGGATTTCTCCTGCTGCTTCATAAAGAATCCAGCATCTGGCCAGGAGATTGTTACACAAAAATCCTCACACAGCCTTCCTGAACCAGCAAGCAGAAGAAGCAGAAGAAGCCAAGGGAAAGATGGCTACAAGCCAACATTATCTTTAAGCTGATTTTCTCTTGAGTGAAAGCAAGACAGGCTGTCAAATGAGGCACTATTTGCAGATGCCAAACCACAATGAGGACATTAAGCAATAGTGACTTTTTTTTAATTAGTTACTAAAGAAATCACAAAACCGTATCTAAGAAAGTATCCAAAAGTCTCTAGGAAGAGGGAAGTCTAAAAACCATTTAACCTTTCTCTTAGATCCAGGTAACAAGAAAGGCAAGTCACATGTAGGAACCCAAACTGGTTCCTACCAAGGAGTTGAAGCAATTACTGCTCTGTTGTAATAAAAGGATTTTTCTTCAAAGAAAAGAACAAAGAAAAAAATTTCACTATGTAGCTTTAATGCTACAAACATAAGAAAACTTAGAAATCAAGGTGCCTAAGGTAAGAGCAGCTCTAACTTGAGCTCTTCCTTGCCAAGAAAAGCACTGAAGCTGTCCACAAAGGCACTGTTCTCCTAGATAATTATCATTAGAACAAAACATCAGCTCCAGAGTATCAAACTTTATGGTTTAAAAGAAAGCACTCAAGACCACATTACTCATATTATACTTTCACACACAAAAAAAAGAAGCACAAGGACTATAATGGAAAATGCTAAAATAACACGCTGCTTTAATTCACAACTGTTACTGGAAATCTGGCAAAAAAAAAGAGGAAACACTGGGACTAATTACTCCAAAGGAATGAGCTGGCTGAGGAGCCTATAGCACTAAAAGCACAGCATTTTTATGGAATCCATCTGAAAAATAAGACATTGCATCACCTAATTGTGCTCTCTAAAAACGGCCTTGTCTCCACAAAAGCAAATCCTTGAAGTACTTATTTAGGTACAGTTATATTCCATCATGGAGATCCTTTTTTTCCTGTAATATTTCAGGAGTGCAGTTTAGCTGCTTGATCCCCGAATATTGTTGTTGATTCCAGCAGAAAAGAACTGAAAACTTTCAGGAAAGCTTCCATTGACTGGTACTATTCCCATCATGTTTACAGCAGATATAGCAGACTTGAAATCCAAAACTGGACAAGGACAGGAAAATGTTCAGAACCTGACATGCAGAATAAGCTTGTGAAAGTAACAAGTTAACCCTGCTAAAGGTTTCCCATACCCACCATGGCAGGGGTTTTACTGCAGTCTAGAACACTTTCAGCAGTCAACAGTAAAAGCCTTTGGTAGACTGATGACTACAGACAAGTAAATTGTGGTTTATCACTTATGAAACCACACATTGCTCTGTCCTCCAGCTCTTTCCTTCAACAATGAGCTTTATCTATGGTTCCCATGAAGGGCTCTACACTCACAGCTTTCCAGACCCAAATGAAACTGTTAGACAAACAGCACAATGGTTATTCTAAGTTAGAGAATTTTTTAAAAAATAAATAATTCCCACATTAGCAATTTGGGCTTTTTAGAAAACACACATCAGTTACTCACAAAGAGTCTCTCCACATCATCTCTGCTAAGCGGAAATATCTCCTCTGTTCTTCATGCACCTGTAGTCAAACAGAAAAGAACTGAAGCAGAGTCACAGACAGACATCCCCAAACAGCACCTGGTTCTCTGATCCCATGGATTTTCACAAAACAAACCAAGACTTGTTCCAAACATTCACACACAATCTGTTTCCCCATTTCACTTACTTCGTCTCTGTAATTTTACAGAGATGAAGGAGCACAAAAGCAAGAAAAGTGCTTCCTGTTTGCATGCATTAGGCTGCTCTTTGCTGTGGAAACAAGGATGAATTATGAAAACTAATCAAGTGAGCAGAGAGCACATGCCCTAGATTTTTCAAATAATCTCTTGGTTTAACCCAGTTGTTCCTGAGCCTGCCTATCCCATGAACAATTTACTAAAAGGGAAGCTGTGACTCATTAAAGCCACCTTGTAAGGGAGAGAGAAACAGCTCAAATTATTTATAAGCAAGACGTAATCACATTAATTTGTACAGAAGAGGCCAAAATCTTAATGACTTCCATTTCCAAGATTTAATACAGTTCATAAACAAACCCCAAGTTATTTTTTTTTATGTCTCAGGAATATGGTAACTTACAGCCTTTAACCAAAATGAAAGAATACAGACTATATTCTAGCTTGTGAAATCATACCTCTACTTGAAGAGACAGTGAAAAAGTTATAACATTTCTATTTGCTGACATATATTCATTAGCAAACATTGCTAATGAATATGAAAAACAGAAACTATGCATTACCCCTGAAAAGAGCCACACTTCAGATTTTTCGTCTTTTATATATTTTACATATATAAACATAACTGAATGATAAAATCTTAGTAACTGTATGCATTGAGTATTTCTTTAAAGCAATTTGCTATTAATTCACAGCCCAAAGAAAAAATTCCTTTTTCTTTGTCAATACTTTAAAGATATGAAAGCAAATTTCTAGATAAGGTCAGAGTGGCAGTGGTTATATGTAACAATGGCAGTGGTTATATATAACAGAAAATAAAAGCTTCTGCAAATCATCCCTTCAACTGCTCTCTACCACAACAAATAAAATTTTGACTTCAGAGAGTAGACACAAGCTCTCCTAATATAAGAGCCTGTCTAAAATCTGATTGTGCTAAAGCAGATTGAGACATTTAGTGGAAGGAAATAGCATACAGTATTTGTAATCATGAATTTTAAAGTCAGTGTGTGCTTTGCAGTACTTTAAACATGCCATAGCTGAGACAGCATCAAACAGAATTGTTTAATAGCACCTAACTTGCCCACTCCCTCCCACTGACACTACAGCAGCTGGCAGAATAAAGTGGTTCTTAACTCTTGATGTTGCTGCACCTCAGGACATCCTCTTGTTTCAAATAAACTTGAGGTTATCCTCTTTTAAAGCAGTCTGCTGAGTAAATGGGATGGGTTTTATCCATCCTCCATCACAAAACTAGCATTCAGAAAGTGCCACATCACCTGAGCTGTTCTCCTACCATCATTACTCCGTTATTTGTGAAGTCCTATGTGATGTGTAGTGTGGTTACTCCAATTAGGATGGGTGCTTAAGTCTCAGTCCTTGTTTTACCAACCTGTGGACATTACACAGGCTTCTCTAATGAGACCAATGCATTACACAATAGTATGAAGGGATCAAAAAAATTCCATGCTGAAATAAATTTTTCATATTCAGAAAAATTTTAGTTTATTTTAATCTTTAAAAATAGAGCTTCTATCATTCTCAGTGTTGATTCTACATTCCCAGCATATGCTTATACCTCTGCCACAGAAAGGACAAATCTGATCACCAGCACACACTTGCATCCCCTTGCCAAGAGCTGAATTTCTCACTACTGTGTTAGTTCCTGAGGTCTGTGGTTTGCAGGGTCTGCTCTTTAGCTGCTGTTATATTTTGCCATCATTCTTTCAGAAAAGCCAAAATAAGTACATATTTTAATGAATAAGGATTCATTTCCTATATAAACCATTAAATTTGTTCTAACCATCTACAGCCTGAATACAGGTAGACAATTTAAAAGAGGAGTGGTTGAGACCCAGGTAAAATTGTTGTGCATTTCTGAGAAGCTAAACTAATTCTAATTCCAACTCCATAAAGAAAACACACTACATGCATCGTCATATGCCACTGAATGCAATTTACGTGGTGAAACTTATTTTTATGTCTGTAATTCATCTGTCAGGAAGTTCTAGATTATTCAGGGGTGATAGTGCACACTGCTTTTATGTCGGTTACTTGTATCAGTTACCGCCAGCTCTTCAGAAACAATGGCAAATGAGTGACACAAGTCATACCAAGGAGTGACAAAGTGTGCAGAGCACAGTCTAGGAAGCCACTAAATGAACAAGGCCATACATCCTCAGGGGCAATCGTGAGCATCCAGGGAACATGAGAAACACTCGTCAGGTCAGAGGCCAGCCCTCAGCAAACATCACTCCTACAGCAGGCAAGTTGGTTTTAAATGAGTCTCAGAAATCACAAAGCAGATGCTGGGATTGAACCTGACCTAAAACAGTCCTTCCTCCAGCACAGCAGACAACCTGAATCAAAACTAACAAAAACTGCTGAAAACCAGAGTGCTCGTGAAATGCACGGGAGCAAGAGGCTGAATTCTCGCTTGGGAGCACTACTGAGGGCCACAGCCCCTTGCTGCTTCGTTTCACCCAGTATCCCTTGCCTACCTTGTGCAGGACCCAGCTGCACAAGCCAGGAGCAAAGAGCTGGGAGGGGACAAGCAGAGCCAGCACAGCCAGTGCTGCCTCCCACCAGAGGGACAGGGGATGCTGCTCCCCAGGGCAGCCACAAACCCCCAGCACCCAGCGGGCAAAGAGAGAAGGAAGCAGCACTGTCCCTTCCAGCAGCAACTGGTTACACCTGACATTGAATTGCACTCTTAAAATAATGGCTTTAATCGCTAAATAAGTAATAATAAGAGAATCTCTCTCTAAATACAGAGAATATAATGTAAAAAAGTATTATCATCTTGGAAGTCGAATGCAGACTAGACTGATGTAGGCAGTTTTCAGCATGAACTTCGTACACATTTCTGGAGAATAGCACAGCCTCCCAGCTTTTATAACAGGCATCAGAGTTGCATTACTCAAGAGCAGCATTACCCTATATCAACTATCACCTGATAATCATTACCAAGTAGAATAATTTACTTCCACCCACAAACCAGAAGTGCATAAGTACTTAAACATTTTCTACAAAAATCGAGTCCAGACACAAAAGTAACCCCATATTATAGCCTACAGAAAATATAACTGAAGCTACCAATTAGTTTCAGACAGATAAAGCACTGCATTTTGAAAAACTCAAGAGTCATAAAGGAAGCCAACAATCAAAATATAACTCTAGGTAGCAGAACAGATCTTATCCTAATGAAAATTTTGCAGTTGTGAAGAAGTCTTACCCACCAAAAGCAGTGCTACCATGCTTGTCAACTGCAGTTACAGAATGGCCTTCATTAACATACTTTAAAAATGTTTGATAAAAATTTTATTCAACCTATTTTAGGAACGCAAAATAAAACAAGCTTCAGCATGCTCACATGAGCTTAAAGTCTTCAGTAACACTTCAAATATTAAAAAACCCCAAGCTTCTTGGTATACTATTTCACTCACACAGAAAGAGAAAACAGTTCCCTGAAGCAGATCGAGTCATTAATACACCATGTATAAATCACACCTAAGTAAAACACCTGCAGTTTAAAATGGCACCATAGGCAAGAAAAAAATGCTATGCTGTATTGAATAGTTGTGCTAAGCTTAACAGACCTAGGTTGGATGCCCTTATATTATACTCTCAACACTGGGAGCTTCAGTAATTACAGCATAGCATAATCCAGTGCCAAGGAATGAATGGACTTCTCTCCCAATCCCTTGAGCCCTAACGAGATCATCTTCCCACACAGCAATCCCAGCCTGGGACCAAAGAGAGGGGGACAAGGAATAGGCTGCAGATGACACACCACAGTGACAGTGAGTCTAAAATGCCAGCACAGGGAGGGGACAAGGAAGCAGCAGGAACCAGTGCCCCAAAACACAAGAAAGAAAGTGTGAGACAAACCAGCTCCCTGAGAGCCACAATGACCTGATAGGTTAGTGACTCACCCAGGTTCACATCAGCTCTGTTCCTGGACAGCAGCACTGCTCTGTCTCTTCTGCCCTTGGCTCAAACATCTGCCCTCTTGTCATGCCCAGCTGCAGATCCAGGCATTGTTCAGAGCTGTGCACAGCACCCAGATGGTCTGCCAGTGGCTGCTGTCCAAAATACTGCTCATCCTACTGCTGCTCCTACAGCCACAATGCAGAGCAGGCCCCTACCAGTGACAATGCCCACAACTCCTGCTGTTTGCTGTGTCCAGACAACAAAGCAGCTTCCATGCTCCCCCTCTCCTAAAGGTAATGTGAGTTTCTGCCTCTATGCTTATGACTGGAGGAAGGTTTTTAATCATTATCTCCCAAGAGTGCTGACAGTACAAAGTTAGGAGTCTTACCCTCCATGGATTGCTTCCATTCTCCAGGAACTCCATCCTGGATAGTCTGTGTCACAGATTTAGAGGCACCAACTACTACTCTGGAAGCATTAATGAAAAGGCCAGTTCACATCAGACTGGAACCAAGTGATAAAAACAGGAAGTAAAAGCCTGTGAAGCCTCCTAGTAAAATAATGCACACTACTTCAGCAGACTGACATCTTCCAACCTTCACAAACTCCTGGATAGCCAATATACATTACCTGGCAATAAAAGCAAAAAGAGTTCAGAACATTAAAGCCCATTTTCTGCTGTAAACCTTTTGGCACCCTCTCCTACATCACATACCAGAGTATCAGAACCACCAGCATCACTGAGAAATTGTATCCTTGGTATTTCTTTATTGCTACCATTCAAGTATCCTTAAAACAAGCCACCTCGGAACCACTTTCCACTGAATTCCAAGCCTTCCCACCTGCTATTACTTCCATCAACAATGTCATTTACCTGAAGGTTTCTCCTAATCTACATATGCAAATAAAGGCCTCAGAAAAATGCTCCTAGATTAGGTTAGTCAGTATGATTTCCAATAGCAATCACTGTCAGCAACTTCCTAATTTTGCAGCGCTGTTATGGGCAAAGGTGGAAGCTATGGGAACACCAGGCTGCATATCAACTTAGAGGCATTAGTTTTCATTTATTTTCTTTCTAAAGCTATTCTGAGCAGACCTTGAAATGGCACAAACACTGAACTGACAATTGAGGACACACTAGGTCAGAAATGTACCCAGAGCACAACACAGCTCACAGCACTCACTGCCTTGTCATAAGCCTCACAAATGACATGAGAGCTCAGTAGGATGCACTTCACATGTTGGTCATTCAGCTTTAGTTAGTGGCACGTGGATGTTTTCCAACACAACAGCTTTAAAAGCAAAATGAGATTTGGATTTCTGATGACACTTGAGCTAGAAATGGACATTAAGAACTTCCCAAACACAAGGATCTTGAACACCAGTACAACAACAGTCCAGCTTTTTTTGCTCACATAAGCACGTTGAAAGAAAGGCCAGAAGAGAAGCCACATAACCTTTAGGTAACTGATTGCCAGGGAACAAAAAAACCCAGGATCATTCTAGATCTCCCAACCTCTCAAACAGTGAATTACTAAATAAGACAGTTCAAAATGAAGGAATCTTTTACCTCTGAGCATCACAGCTTAAATTGTTAGCTCAGCCAATCCACAGTCAGAAAAAATAAACTGAAGCTTTAGCTGCATTTGGGGAAAAAAATTCAAAACTATTTAATATTCTTCAAATATATACATCTATTTTTTTCAGGTAAACTGAACAAACTTCTCAGAAAGCCAAAAATAATCAGTTTTAGCAGAATCTGCTTGGAGATACATACCCTACTTTGTACAAAGCACTAAGCTTCCTATGTCTTTATCAGCTCTACCAATAAAGAACATAAAGGGTCTGTGATTTGATCTACAAGAATTTAACAATTACAGTTTGTTCATCAAAAAAAGTCCTGATATTTTCAAGATATTTGCAGTGCCTACCATCTCAGGTATATAAACCAGCTTTTGAAAGCCCTTGAGAAAAAAATGTTTCCACAGAAGAATTAAACATGACACGGTCAGAGAGTCCTACAGAAGAAAATAAAATATTTTTTTCATTTGAACATTTGCATGTTAAGTGTTTACACTGCTGTGAAGAGTTTAGATTACAGGAGTTTTCAAGAGATGTATGTTTCCAATGGACTATATCCAAATTATTATATGTAACAATACAAAAGCCTTCTGATTTCTCTCCCAGTGAAGGCTGACAAATTGTGTAAGTTTTCCACAGACACTGTTGACACTTTACAAACATATTCCTCACCCACACAGTCTCTCAAGTAATCTATTCTGTACCAGGAAAATTAATCAGAGTAATTTTCAATGTGTTAATTTAAGGATGTCTACTGCAACATCTGGAAAAGGCTATGTAAAGAATACAGAGCATGTACCTACATTAATATTTACACATCCTTCAAACTAGGATGTCTAAGGATACCAACAACACAAAAGTATCTGAATATTTTGATCAACACTCAGGAATATCTTCCAAGCTATCCTGCTTTCTTGGCTACATGAACTGTTCAATCAACCTCCATTACACACTAAGTTTCATTTAAGAAAAGCACCACACAAAAGTCAGACGGGAAAGCTCAGACTGAAGACCCAATCAGCCAGGATACCTAACAGCAGTCAATTCAGGAGCAGTGACAGTGAAAGGACACTGCCTCCTGGCAGCTTCCCTCTGTCAGGGCTTTAGGGACTTCCTCCCACAAACTGCATCTGGAATTCAGCCTTGAGCACTTCAAAATTCACTTTTTTTCTTCTACTAATTTGCCTAATCACATTTCAATCTAATTTGCACTCAAGATATCCCATTACAATGGAGTCTTGATATAATTATACACTGGGTAACAATGGAGTCTCACAATATAATTACACATTACAGGAAAGCATCCTTCAGCTACTACCTCAATAATTTCCTGATGCATCACCCATAGCAGCTTCCCACCTCCAGTGCCATGCTGGCTGCAGAGACTTCCCCACGACAGTTTCCCAAAGAATGCTCCCCTGCTGGTCCACCCCTCTAACCTACTGTGCTGCCTCTTTACTGCCTGGAAAGCTGGGGGCACCTCCACACACAGCTACACACTGTGTGCCTGGTTGTGTTAATTGAGCAGGAATGATTACACTGGGATTTAGTCACTAAAAGAAAATTATTTGCATACACAAAGTATCTCAACTTTCTTACTGTTCATGGCAGGATCCCAGGGCTATGTTTCGCCATTCCCAAGCAGTCCAGGTTAATTTTGACATCTAGAACAAGGTTTGGGAAGAGAAAAAAATTGTCACACACATTTGCACACTATTATCCACTGTAGATGTTATTTTAAAGAACTGCAGGGTAGAGCATCTCCAACAGAGTTAACTATTGGCTTCTGCAGCCCTTTGAGCTCTCTCTCTAGTGTGAGTGGAAAATTGGATAACCCTGCTTCTTGCCTGAAGGGAAAGTTCACATAACTCACTAAAAATCTGTGGCATTCTGCTCTTTTCCATGTGTATGGAATATTTAATATAGAATTCCACAAGAACACAGCTCCACATAAAAATCTATTTCAACAGTAGCGCAGAAGAAAAAGTCAGATCTAATTTTTGCTTTGAAGCTACTCAGGCAGACACTGTTTCAGAATCACAGCCACCACTTCCTGTCAATCACAAAATGCATAGAAGCCACAGGAGGTACAGAAGCCCTAACAAAAGTGATACCTTGCACCATGATCCCAAGCCAAGCCCCCTTCTCACAAATTCCCCCCAGCAGTTACCACAGCAGGAAGCTCTGGCTGGGCTTGCACAGAGAGCACCAGTCCCAGCAGAGCTGAAATAGCACAAAGTTACAGTGAAAAGTCATCTTACAGCCATGAACAATGGGATAGAGGGGTTTAGGAGGAGACACTGCATTTCTTTTTAATGCTGAAAATATAGCACAACCAATTTGAAAGGAAAACAGTAAGCAGTTACCCCAAAACACAAGGAGCAATCAGCAATGCTGTTATTTGCACAGGCATTAATTCTTTTTAATTCATTCTAATGTAAAGCAGAGTGAAGAAATGCTGGCAATAACACCGCTGGCTTTCATTTCCTCTGCATTTCCTCTCAGAAAAACTGACAACATTGCACTTGGCAACCCATATTCTCACACCGTTAGCACCAGAAAGTGAGGGTCACTTCTATAATTCAATGAATGAACAGTATTTTTTTCAATTACAAGCCCTTGCTTGTATCCAGTTAAAATGATAAAGCAATACTAACAACAAAATCACATAGAAAATTGCAGGTTAACCAATAATAATGGATCAGAAGCACTACAGGACATTTAAACTTCTTCACCAAAACAAAGGGTTTACCTGAAGACAAGGAGCTATAGCAGTCTTATTGCATTAAGCTTTTGATACTCCTCCTTAAAATGTGTCAAATTATTTTGCTTTTATATATGCACAACTATGGATGGCAGCAATCAGAATGACTCAAGTTCCAGAACTAAAATGCCATTGTGTCAGAAATGGCACGCAAAATTCATCAGGAAGCCTCTCACACAGTTTGTTTTGGTGAAGAGGGCCAGAAAGACATGAAGTTAAAATGTAGTTTCTGGTGGTTTCTTACTCCCTTTAAAACCAGGAGTAAGATCCAGCTCCCTCCCATCCCCTATGAGCACATTTTGCCCAACCTGCAGGGTGGCAGAGCCATGTCAGGCTGCTCCAGTGACACACACGAGTGTTACACTGCAGGGCCTTGTGAAAGGCTCTTAGTAATGAAAATCTCAGACAATGTCAGACTTGTTAGACACATCTGGGATGGCACTGAAACAATAAAGTCAATACAAAGACAGCATTTTCCTCCTCTGATCCATTGATTTTTTTTCCTCCTCCCATTTCTTTTTCTGCCATTATTTATTCCTGACTCCTTGTTTAGGACCATGAAATGTTGTTATGCAACTTCTTACCTTACACATTCATGTATTCCAGCCCAAGTCCCTCCTACCATTAATTTTACTAATGAATAAACAATCTGATCTAGTAGTGGGAGCTGGTAACTCCAAAACATGGACTCTTCTGTACACACGTGGGGAAGACAAGGCACTGCTGCACAGCAGCCCCACACCACATGCCCTGGCACCTGGCAGCACCACCAGAAGGGTACCAGCCTTCCCTACTTCCACATGAAATATGTCTAAATTCACTCCACACCAGCAGATCATTACAGCCTAACCAGAAAATACACTCATTCCCCATGAGGATGATGAAGTGGGATTTTCTTATTTCAGCTGTAATCACAGGGCTATTTGCAGGGACAAACCACATTTCTGCCTCCAAGCAGTCCTTTGGCTTGTGAACCTCTGCCCTAGGTTTGCATCTCCTCCTCTAGGAACAGCTGTGCCATGGAAGAGCTCAGCACCCTTGGCTGCTTGTCCCTGCTCTCTGCCATAAGGCTCCAGATGAGCAGCTCTTAAGTACTTTCTAACCTATTTACTCAGGATCAACCAACACAAAGAGTGATTATTTAGACTGTTTAAAGTACTCCAGCTTATTTTGGTTGACATTCTGCAGAAGAGCTCACATAAATGTTTAAGCTGCCAGAGTAAAGGTTTACAACCCTCTTTATTGAAATATTTTCTGCTCCTACAAACTAGGAATGATATCCAACAGCAAGAGAAAGCCAGCAGCAGACAAGAAATCCCTGCTGTCATCCCAAAAGAAGCCAGGGCATTTGGCACACTCATCATCACCGAAGAAATCACTTTTAAGAGGAGGGCAAGTCCAATGTACATCTGCTCAGCCCTTTCTCTCAGAAAATACATAACTTGGAGCTCCATGAGCCAGAAGAACCATGTAAGCACCTAGAATAATGCTTAACACAAATCCCTGCCTTGGAGGAAGGCAAGACCAGCTGGTAAAGTCCACCATATCCCCTTAAGGCTACAAGAAAGAGAAATGTGTTACCATCACAGGCTAGACTACTTGCTTACTAAGCTGTTACCAACAATTGTAACTGTTCCTTTATACAGTCATATCAAACACCAGAAAAATAACCAGTGGGAAAAAGACTACATCAGCATAACAAGATTTGGGAAAGGAACAGAAACTGCCTTTTTGTTCTGCAACAGGAGGTGCTATCATAACAAGGTCTTGATGCATCACGGTGGCCCTTAATTATCATCAGGTAGACTACCCATCTAGAACACTACAAAAAAAAAAAAAAGGAATGGCAGTAGGAACACAAAATCTCAGTCCCTACCTTCTTGCTAAAGGGAACTGCTAGGGGGGTTGTAAAATGGCTCATTTAGAGCCTCACAGCAAACTCCTCCACATATCAAAATTTACATTGAGACAAGGTACTAAACCATTCCTGAAAAAGATTTGCAAAGGTACAGGCCAGGCTCTCTTGTAGCAAGTGGTACCACCAACATCATTGAGATAAGTGATGAGTTAACAACACTTCTACCAACCCCAAGACAGGTGATAATATGATCATCTCATTACTCTGATCCTTTAAATAACAGAACTCTGTCTGGACATTAATGGCAAAATTCTTAGACTCAAGGATAAAATATGGTACCAAGTCTCACTTGGATCACAAAAGTCCACACAACAGTCCTTTTATCATTACAGATTTCAGTGTTTGGTCCTACCCAGTTTGGAATTAATAAGGAGCAGAGACAGTGAATGCTGGCACATTTACTTCCCCATGACAAACGTGAGGAACTACAAGAGACTGGCCAGATTTGCAGAGCGACCAAGAGAGCAGCGTAAGGCAGCTCAAGCAATCTGGTAAATTCAATATTGCTGATTTACCTAGATTTATCCTTCAATTCCTTTGTAGTTTAAGTGTTTAATCCCTAATTTCCAGCTTCAATGTGTAAACTTACAAAGTCTTTTGTTTGTATGTCTCATAGGAAATACACCCTGGTGGCAATACTTTAATTCCACTGTATAAAAACAAGCTTTACTTAGAACAGCAAACACAAGAGTCCAGATTAAATTTCTAACCATAAAATCATTGCTATAGTATAAATTCAACATTGAAGAGAGCAAAACTGGTAACACTGTTCCTGTTCAAAGCTTCCAGCATAAACAAGCAATAAAATACAGTTGTTAGTAAGTGTCAGCAATACAACCTCACATGTATTTTGTAACTTGTAGTTGCTACTACTTAAAAAGTTACTCACTAACACTGAGATGAAAGATGATGGGGGGGGGGGTGTTAGGCATAAAATATTAACACAAGTCTTCTACAATTCTGGCACCATGGTGGATATTCAGCTTCTAAAAAATATATATATATATAAAGAACACATGCCCACGTCTGTAGGATTCTACTGCTGCTCACAGCTTTCTTCAAATAACGGATGTGCTACTCACTTCCTCAATTCTACTCAAAAACTGTGGGCAGCCATACACTTGCCCAGAACCACGTGTTTTGTAACACTGAAACTGGCTGAGTGTCAGGCACTGACAAGTCAGAAGTTGACAAGGCAGAGGAGCAACCCATTTCTCCCTCTTGGCTCCCTTCAAGAGCCAGGTATCTTCAGCGGGATGCAAGGCAGTGTTTGAATGCTTCAGAACTAAGAAAAAGTCTTCCCCCTTCCTTAATGTAGTGTAGAATTTCTGCTTTAATATAAATATTTACCTGAAAACATGAATTTAAGTGTTACATTGATCATTTGGAGAACAGCAATCCAGGAAGAGTTCTTTAAAGGCATCTGGAAACATGACAAGTTTGAAGTGGGAGCAATGCCCTGGTCCTGCTGAGCTGAGTTTGATGCTCCATCCCCAGCATCTGCTGGACAAGCTGTGCTGCTTTCCCTCCACGCACCTCCTGACAGATTCCTGCCTCTACCTGCGAGAGCAGTAGCAAGGTGTAGCCACAGGGTGAGTTAGCAAACTGATAAGAACGTTACTGAGTGGGTAAGTTTCCCATGAGCTAAGTAGCATGAAAGAAATCATCCCGCAATCACTCAAGCATTAGCTTTGCCAATGCAGCTGCCCCAGGAGATCAGGGCATAAGGCAGGACCACCCAGAGGCACATTTGATGAATTACCTGCAGCACCAAACTGTCTCCAAAGTCTCCAGCATCAGATTTTCCTGTCTGAGTGTGTGAATCTTCTGCTTAATTTTCAATTCCTAACAAGTTTATGAAGAACTCTGAAATCTGAAAGAAATATATTGCATTGTTTTCTTGGAAAATTATTTTTAAATGTAAAATCATACTGCAATCATATATGACAGATCCAGAGCTTCAACTTCAGAAAGCCAGTACAGTAAAAATGTGCTGGATATTTCAGATCATCATCTTAACATACTGCTGGATACCTTCCATTAGCATTATCAGATAAGGTCAGTTATTCAAAGGAATCAAAGTTCTCACAATACTAAATTAAATGTATGTGGAACAGACTCAACATAAACTAGAGAACACCACTCACATGGAGATCCCAAAGAATAACCAGGAAAAAAGAACTGGGTTGAAATTCACATTTATCTTTGCTTTTTTTCAGCCTATAAGATTCTCGCTAATATTTAATCATAATTATTCACTCATTCTGCTGAATTTTTTCACTACATGGCATCTCACCCTCCTCATAACAATTTGCACTTGACCAGATGGTTATGGTGTGAATAAAGCTCATTTACCATGCACCATGGTTTTCACTTGTCATGATGCTAAATCCTGATCTGCAATTTTAATAGACTGATAAAATGAGTTTCTTTTCATCACCAAGAAAAAAGGAACAAAGTTCTTCCCCCACTGCCCTGCAAAGATGGAAATTAACATTCATACCAGGACTCACATGATGAGTAGCTGAGTACTGCAATATTTGTTAGAACACATACTTTTAAGTCCTCTGAGCAAGGTCAGGCACTCAAATCACCGCATCCTTCGTTTTAACCATGAGATCCATGCACCACATTCCCCTAAGCTTTGTGCCAACTGTTTTTCTTCTTGCGAGGTGGAACAGCTTAGACAGGACCTCTGTCCTAAAGCAGCTTACACCTCCCACTTCAGGCAAATAAAGAGACTTCTGAGAGGCAGGACAAACAAGTCCATATGCCAGGAGGCAGGAGCCAAAGCAAGTGTCTGACATCACAGGTAAATAGTCCTGCTGCTTTTCCTACTGACAGCCAGGTCTGCTCTGGTCCCATCCTCACCGGCACAGAGAACAGCAGCAGTTTTGCTCTGTCAGGTGCCTTCCATGTGCATCACTGTCTGGGCACCCTCCAGAGAAGGGGCTCTTGAAAAGGGAGAGCAAAATGTGCAATGTGACAACTCAAGCAGGCATGGGGCACCTGATAAGATCGATGCTCTTTAATAAGGAAATGGAGCAGGTCTGAAATTTTCCCCAAAATTTAAGAAGTTACAAGTCAAGGCAAAAGCTCTAAGAACTTATTTAAAAGCAAAATTTCTGTTCACAAGCTGTTTTCATTTGTACTTTCTCCGGTACATAAGTTTGTTCATATTTTAAATATTTCACATTGAAGAAACCAAGCAGAATAGCTGGCATTGCTGAGCAAATCTCACATTTCATAACTACAGAACACACCACCAAGCAGCTGCATCAGTCACAAAGAAGGCAAAACAAAAGCCCCAAGGAATCATATGACCATTGTCATTAGTACTAACAAAGCACTGTTTCCATAAAAAGAAATTGAATTACATATTTCCTATAGCAAGTTTAAAGCAAAAACATCAATAATATAAATCAGTAGCTGGGGCATTCTTCAAAAAGTAGTACAGCCAACTCACTTGAAAACAGCTTCTCAAAATAGGCATCGAAGACATCAAATTCATTACAGGACACTGAACATAGAAAATCGCCCACATTTTCTTAGTCTAAAGAAATATACAAGTCAAATAAAGGAATCAGGTTTAAATTTTGTTGCAGGTTGCAAGCTCCACCTGGGTTCAAACAGATCCCTTCCTACCTCAAAATTCAAAAGATATCTTCAGGAAATCCACTTCTGAAACACTTCTGTCACCAATACTTAGTCACACATTCCAACTCCCTGTATCTCCCACCCCATTGCACTTACAGGTTCCCTTGCCAGAACCTCCTGGTACAGGATATAGGCTGTCTGCACTGCAACTGCACTCCAAAACACCTCCTCTTGTGTAAAGCCCTCAGAAGCAAAACTTTATGAAAATAATTAATAATATTTCATAATAATGAATAATTTCATAATCATAATAATTCAGATAAAATCGGAATATTTTTCAATTCCCCTGAATACCCACTGAAAGCATGCCATTGCACCAGAGACTATAATCTAACATTGTTTAATTACTTTGTAGCTTTTCAAAGAGCTTTTGGGTTAATATACTGAGAAAAGTTTCTTCCACAGAAGTGTTTCTAATTTATCCACAAACTCTAATCTCACAATTTTAATAAACCTGTTGCATCACAAATAGTTAAAAAGAAAACCATAAAAATGTTCCCAGGCAGTACTCTGACAATACAATACAGCTGTGAGAATTAAAAAGACCTGAAAGTAGAGAACTTTGAAAGGAAAGCAGAACATAATGTTGCCCCATCTATTTAAGCTTTTACCTCCCACTCACATTGACACCCATAAACACTATGCCAGATTTGTGATAAAAGCATCCATCCCTGTGAAAGCAGCCTCAGGCTGTCAAAATCAACTCTGATAAGCTATTAAGAGCATTAGAAAAGTTTTCCACTATTGATACAATGAAACAGCCAAACACTGAATATGTTCTGAGACTGCTATCCTTAAAACACTTCATAATTGTTCAATTTTTGCCATAGTGCAGTTTCACAGAAAGTTTTCCCAGCATAGATATATCATCTAAAACAGTAAAGGGGGAAAAAAAAAGCCATATACTAGGCATCACAACTATTTCAGCAACCTAACAACCATGAAAAACACAAGCATTTCTGACAGCTTTGCTTGTGGTGTTTGTGGAGGTGATAGAGTAGTGCTAGCAGAAACACTCCCAGCAGAACACACTGCAGATTCCTTTGGCTCCTCTACCAACACTTTCTTTGTAGTGTTGATTAATGATCCCCTTCTAACAGCTAGACCACACCAAGAACATAGAGAGCCCTGGAGGTAACTTCAATGATACCTTTAGATCCAGACAACCTGGATCACCACGGTCAAAGAAACCATGGAAGTATCATATTACACTGAGATATATTCAACATCAGATAACTTGTTGATTGTTTTTTGGTTTTTTTAAGAACTCCAGCATTTTTCTCAGCCTGCTGGAAAACAAAACAAAGGAAAAATCACACCTGTGACTAGAATTCATAGAACAATTTGGGTCGGTGGGGACCTCAAAGATCACCTGGTTCCAACCCCCCTGCCATGGGCAGGGACATCTCCCACTGCACCAGGTTGCTCAATGCCCCATCCAACCTGGCCTGGAATTTAGGGGGAAAAGGCAAGGCCTTACTTTGTATGCCCAACCCCACTGTGCCTCTGGTCATGTGCCAGCAGAAGAACCCTTCCTGCAGCAGCTACCCCTCACTTCCCCCCTGAGCCTCCCGTAGCAGCTGCACGTTCTTCCTTCCCTGCTTGGCCCCACGGCTGCCCGGGACCATCCCAGTGCTCAGCATCCCTCCACAGACACACTCTGCTGGCATCTGAGGGACTCCACTGCAAACTACACCAGGGGATCTGGGAATAACCTTTTCCTTCTGGTGGGGTACACTTGCTGAGCTGCTTCATACATCACCAGAAGTTATCATGAATTGCATTAGTCTGCAAGCCACAATTACTGCTACAGATCAGGTACAGTTGAACTACGGCCTCAGATGACATTCAGTTTAGTGAATCTTTTACAGAAGAGCAGAAGAAATTATTTAAAGTAATAATAATAAAAAAAGCTAGCTGGGGCAAAGTCACTTTAATTCATTTTTGACACCTAGAGTCACTGGCTCACTAGAAGCAGTCTTGCTTCTTTGAAGCAGAGCAGCATGCTAATTTGTGCTGGCACCTCATTACAATTTTTTGAACTTTAGAAGTGAAGGAAAATGTTCAGAAGCACAATTTTGAAAATCATAGAATCTAAGAGATCATAAGAAGTGCATTCAGGATAGCATTTAATCCAAGTTACTATACATTTTTTTTTTACTATCAACACTCTGCAGCATATTCTAGTATTAAACAGGACTGCAGAACAAGCTCTACCATGAAATCAGAGAAGTGGGAAGAGTGCCCTGAAGGTTATTCATTAGCATTATCTCTATGTGTAGCTCACTGGGGAAAGAATAAGGAAAACTCCTCTGTGGCATTCTATTCAAATGTATGAGACATATTTAAATGAGTGAGGAAAGCATTTCTGATGCAGATTTCACAGCAGGTCCAAGACAGCATCAGTTTCATTAACACTCAGAACATCCAAGCTGAAGAGCCCTTTGCCATAGAAAACTGAAAAGATGCGCACCTTGCGTCTCCTGAATTATACAAAGGAGCCGAGCCAAGACTCCTAGAGTTCTTAAGTTAACATCGCACTTTTCATACGGAGGCACAAAGTCCTGAACGGTACCTACTAAAAACAGAGCTTGGCCTAAATTTTATGAAAACAGGGAGAAGAGGAAACTGACAAATTAATTACAACTACAGCTACATCCCCGTTTCCAATGGCTGCACCTCAGAACTAACCCCCAAAACTCCTTCCTGCACTCCGACCTCCTCCAGCCTATTTAAGGACCAGGGAACAATAAGCACTGACGAGAACGGGCCGGGTGAAGGAAGAGAACGCTGACAATGGCTGCACAACAAAGCCTGCGAAAGGAGAGTTAAAGACACTTTCTGCGAGCGGCACAAGCCCCGCAGCCCGGCCCGCACACGCCGCCAGCCGCGACCCCGGCCGGGACAGTCCGGCCGTGTCCCCGGCGGTGACCCCCGTCCTGCCGGACCCCGTCCGTGCCCGCCGGGCACGGCGCTCTCCGGCGCTGCCCGGCACCGAGCACCCCTCGCTGGGTGCCCGCTGGGATGGGGCAGCCCCGTCCGCGCTCCCTCCCGGCGGGTCCGCGCCGCCCCCGGGCGCGCCGGTCCCGTCCCGCACGCAGCGAGCCCCGCCGGCAGCAGCGCAGCCCCGCGGCCTCCGAGCGGCCCCGGCCAACCGAGACCCTCGGGGCAGCCCCCCCGCGCCGCTCACGGAGCGCGGCCCCGCTGCCCCCGCGGCCGCAGAGGCCCCGCCGGGCCCCCGAGCGGGGCAGAGCCGAGCCGGGTCCCCGCGCCTCGCCCTCACCTGCGGCTGCGGCCGCCCGGCCCCGGCCGCGGTCCCGCTCCGGAGCGGCCCCGA
>QUSF01000018.1:6977729-6997177 GCA_003676055.1 Chloebia gouldiae | reverse complement strand
AGAGGGTAGAGAGCACGGCGCACAGTGGTAGCAGGTCTGCCAGCAGGGCTTGTCTCCAGCTCAGTGCATCACAAGAGCTGTTAGAACAGCAGGGAGGACAGAAAGAGGCAGCAACAGTCATAAAATCACAGAATGGTTTGGGTTGGAAGGGACCTCAAAGACCATTTTGTTCCAACCCTCCTGCTATGGTCAGGGACACCTTCCACTAGGCCCGGTTTCTCCAAGACCCATCCAGGCTGGCCTTGGACATTTCCAGGAATGGGGCATTCACAGCTTCCCCGTGCCAATGCCTCAAACAAACTTCAAAGTAGATAATTTCTTCCCAATATCTAATCTAAACCTACTTTCAGTTTGAAGCCATGCCCCCCTGTCCTGTCACTCCACTTCCCAATGAAGTGCCCCTCTCTATTTCCCTTGTAGTCCCCTCTCAGACGCTCACCAAGTCCTTGGTGGCCTAGGGAATGCGAGTGATAGAGGCACAAAAATATCTCCTCGAGTTCTCCAGCGGATTCATTTGTGATCAGCAACATTACCAGGTGAAAGGCAAGCCACAAGCTGCTGCCCCAGCCAGAGTATTGGCTCCTGGAAAGCTTAGAATTGCTTCACCTGAAAGCTCAATTGCTTCACCTGCTCCCATAACGCTGGAGGATGCTAACCCTGAATTTTCTTCACGGTCCTCTCCTCCTTTCATGTGGCCATATCTTTGATTTGGGAACTGCTGTTCTTCTGCCATTCTGTATTATTTCCTGTAAACACACCTTTAATTAATGAACCCCGAACATTCAGCAAATTTTTGACTGCAGGTAATCTTAGGGAAAATAATGCCTTAGTTAAACCCAGTCAACCCTAATGAAGTTATAAGAATTTTAGCAAAGCAATTGAGGGCTGAACTTGATGCAAAACTAATTATGAAGGCATAGGTAACCTTCCAGCCAAGACTGCAACCAGCTCCTCATACTTTTAACCCTGGAGGAAAAGTTGAAATGCCAATGAGACCATAACATACCATTTGAGAGTTGTGTATATAAAACAGCACTTGCTTTTAAAGCTGTTTTTTTATCTGGACATTTTTTGCATTGGCTTATCACAGCCAATGCAACATCAATCTCAGAGCAAAAGCTATCCTGGTTGAGTAACTCTCTAACAGATTTTGCTGTGGGCAGTTTTGGGTTCACTTCTGTTCTCACATCAGTGAGAGCAACTGAAGCAAATTCAGGCACAAGGAGCCAATTCACCTCTACTCTGAAGCTGACAAGAAAATCAGTATCTCAGTTGCAGAAGAAAGCAATTTTTGTGTATATTTTCCCAACTCTTCTCCTTGAAAATTACCTCTTGCATGAGCCAGTGCCAGTCTTAACTTACCTTTGCAAAACTTTAAGAAGAATCCACCTCTGCTGAGAAGAGGCATGGACAGAGTGACACATAGGGTATCACATAAATATTCCCAAATAGAATAACTCCAGTATAGGAATGTGCTCAGTCACAATATTTTACAAAAATAAAATGTTGCAACCATGAGTTCTTCACCTTTTTGCTTCTTTCTTTCCATTAGAAAAGAAAGTGAAATTTGCCATTTAGATGGACAGTAGCTATAAAACACATACCACTCCAGATACTGCTTTTCTTTCCTACTGCTCTTTTTTATGCCAAGGCAAGGTAATCTCTCCAACGCACATGTAACTTCCAACAGCACAGAAACTTTCTGATCCTCTTTGCTCATTTACCTGGCAAAAGGTGTTTTTTTACAGGGCAGGTTCCATCTCGTTTCACAGTTGAATATTCTGTTTTGTTTTGTTTTGGGTTTTGTTTGCTTGTTCATTTATTTATTAAGCATTTGGCAAATGAATCAAGTGCTCATACTGCTCCAGTGTTCTTCCAAAAGTTCCAGCCTGAAAACCAGGCAAGTTTTCCCTGTCTTTACCAGGGACCTTTCAACACCAAATTCCAGAATGCATCTGGAAGCCCCCAGGAGCCCAGCTGTGCAGGGGAACGCTGCAAAGCTCTGTTCAGCAGACCTAGGCTTTGTCACTAAGGAGTTCTTCTTGAAATATATGTACTATAGTTGCTTAGGTATTATATTGTCATTTAAAAATTTGTTCTAAGTGTACTTTTCTACAAAGCTTTGATGCCTGTTAGGTATTTCTCTGTAAGAAATCCACATGAAATTTGCTGTAGACTCTCTGTCAGGCATCTCAAAGTATAAACACAAGACAAATACACAAAATTACTAATACAAAGCAATTTACAAAGTATGATTTATATGTAATTATAATACATATTCCATACTTATACTACATCAAGACAGTATTCACAAACATTTCCTGTGTAAGTCTACTTACAGAATAAGTAGTTACTTTCAAAACAGCATTCTAAGTACTTATGCTGACAAATCTGATACAATTTGATAATTATACTGAACAGAATTTGGTGTGATAATACGTGCTTTCAGCATCTAAGAACAGTATAAAAAATGAGCAGCTACCAGTTCAGGTAGAGCAGGTTATATCTACCTCACAATCACTTTGCATTGATATTGCAGATTAGAAAGAGCAATATCCATTAAGCAACAGTATTTCCTGTTCAGAAATTATACAACTCGATTTTATCTATAAAGAAACACGTACCACCACCACCTGAGCTCCAAACAATTCTCAGCTTTTGCCATAAATTGTAACAGATTCTGTTACAAAGCAGAACACAGCACTTGGGTAGAGGAAAAATATGTTCTATTAAGTTTCAATTGCTTGTGGCAACATTGATTCATGATTTGCAGTTCTGCAGGTAGTTACTGTCAAACTCCCACACATGTTTAAGGCAGCATTTCTGCAGCTCTTTCAGCCAGCATTGCCTGCCAAAGTGAACTGGAGCATCCATGACCCCTTCTCCAAGGGCAGGGCTACAGGTGGAGGTGCATCTATGTGCTCCCAGATGTGAAAGGAGGGCTGCTGCAAGAATGCTTTTTAGTTCCTCTTACTTTCTTTATTCCACAATTTAGAAAAGTTACTTTCAGGATTTATACCTTTTCTATAATGAAAATGTTTTGTGTAGGACAGATCTGCATATTCATGCCACAATAACAGCCTCACAAAATTAAAATCATTCTAAAATGAGAAGCGAGGTGCATATTTGTCAAGCAGTAAACACTGAAAATGTTTTGTGGTAAAAAAATCATTCATTTTAAGTATTTTTAAAGCTGGCTTTCCCCCTCAAGACAGCTTGATTCCAGCCAGGCACGTTGCATTTCCAAAGTTCACTGACAACTCTGGCTCCTGCTAATGCACAAGAAATCCTACAGAGCTGGAGTAGAAAGGAACATCTGCTGAGTACAGGCAGTGCTGAGCTGTTCCTGCAGGCTGCCATCCCATCCCATCTCATCCCATCCCATCCCATCCCATCCCATCCCATCCCATCCCATCCCAAGGCCAGGAACAGCTCAGCACCAACCATTGGGATGGGCTCTGTGAGCACAGCTCCAGCAGAGAAGGAGCTGAGTAGCAATCCCCCACCTTTGCTGAGGCTGGTGAAGCCCCAAAAAAATCTTCATTCAGAGTGGAGTGTACCTACAGCCTGTTCTTGGTGTTTCCCACTCTGTGAGTTGGAAATTTCCCCCAGAAGGTTATCAAAATAAAAATCCCAGGAGGGCAGAGCAGTGCTCTACAGCTTTGTCCTACTCCACCTCCACTTCCAACAGCATCCAGGAGACACCAGTTACTTTCAAGGAACATAAGCAAGGAAAGCCTCCCAATTTCTCAGATATTTCCTGTAAGAAAGACAGCCTGGCAGCCTCTCTCCCTGTCCTGAGAAGCAAACATGAGATACTTCTGGTGCCTAGCATGAAAAATGGAAATTCTACCTTCCAGCCTCATGCTTTAGGGCAGAGAAATCGGTATCAGCTTCCTTACCATCCAAGGACTGGTCAGATCAGAGCCAGCTGAAGTGCACAGAGACATATCCATGCCTCCCCAGACAGCTGCAGGCAGCCCTCAAAAGTAAATGACATTAAAATATATATTAAAGCTTTATCAAAAAGATATTTGAAATGTCTCTCCTTGCACAGTCAGTGCTTTTACATTACAAAAGTACCAGATATCAGAGTAGTTCCCAGTGCTTGGAAGAGGAAATAGCTGCCTGGTATGTGCTGGCACACAAAAGCATTCTAAATTAAATTATAATACCGATAAATCCTGCATACTCAATCCTTGATTTTCAAATTTTTTTTTTCCCCATCCATAGCCATTTTCACAAATCTAAAGATTAGGGCTAAACAACAACCTAAAAATTAATTTTTCGTGATACCACTTTGAATGCCTCATCTCTCTTTGCCCTCTGAATATTTTTTCTCTCTTTGCCCTCCATACAGTCACTCACCACTGAAATGGCAATTACTGTGGCAGCAGAGAATCACAGACAGCTTGGACAGCCTGCCCTTCTCTGCCAGGCAAGCTCACCACAGAACAGAGAATAAATCAACATAAACAGCATTGCTACTCTCAGAGAAACATTTCCAATGTAAATGGAGCATCTCACTGGAGAGACATAGTTAAAATATTAAAATATGTAGGAAGGGGGAGTTATTTTGGCCACTGAGCATTAAAATTCATCATGCGGAAGGAAAAGAAAAAGACAGAAAATATTTAGGTTAAAATTGATCCAAATCTTAGGAGTTCAGGAAGACAAATGAAATGTGAAGGGAGTGGAAGGAAGGATGGGGAAATGAGAGAAGATGACTGCAGGGAGTACAGTCTGTAACTAGCATTCAGGCAGAAAGGAGGCCATCCTGAGCAGGCGGAGATTTAAATGCCTCAAGGATTTGGAGTGGTTCTAAAATTTAACCCAACAACTACAAAGAGAGAATCTGACCTAAATACACCACTGATATCCTTACATTGTCCAGTGCAGCAATAACCCCTGTAGTGAGAGAACATGAAGGACTGACATAAAAGCAACACTGACATTTTAATGCCATTTTTAAAACATGCTAAGATTGCTGATTGATTTATTCTTTTCAAGACATACCAGCAGAGTTTACATTCCGTATCACACCAGCTTTGCATAAAAGGGTGAAGTGGGCATCAGGCAGTCAGAGATCCTTTGCCCAGGGTATAGCTTCTTGTGGCAGACACACAAAATGTTTTACCCACTTTGTTGTGCAGAGTATGATTGCAACATTTCCGTTTGTAGTGAGGACTGCCTCATCTTCAGTTGACTAAATTGTTGTGGAAGCCTTCCTTGGGAACATAAACACTGACAAACAACCTTTACCAGCTGCAGTCTGCCAGTCCCAGCCCCAAGTCCCCCCTTACCTCAAAGAATTTCACCTAAAAAATAAATATCAGTGGAACTTGTAATTTCCAAAAGCAATTTTGGAATTTATCATGTTTTTCCTCCAGCAAAAATCAGTGAAGTAGAATTTCAGATTTAGAGGAATAGCTATTTTTAAAATAGATTTCTTCGTGCTATAATATGTTATAATAAAATATCACTATCAAAACATCAAAGAGTGCTTTTCCTTAGCTGAGGTAGAGACCCATTTGGGAGCCAGGGCAGGCTCCACATTGCATCTGCACTTGGTGCAGGACTCAGTCAAGCCATTTCTTTGGTAATTCAGGTATTCTTCCACAACAGCTTTCATTGTAATACAGGAATTTTTCTGTAAAGTCTTTCCTTGCTTGCTCTCTTTGAGATTCAAATTTATAAAGAAGAGTGAAGCAACTCGATATTTTGGTTGTATTATTTCTCTACATTGTTTTTATCTTGATTTCCTCTACACATTTTGAGGCAGCCCAGAGAGGGGTAGGAATCTGAAGTTTGTTATAGATTATCAGCAAGTCCAAAGTCTCAATTGTCTGGGTTTTTGTAATGTCAGAGTTGTACCTTCATTGTATCTTTTCTAAAGTTTGGCTTGTTTTATAGCTTTTACAGTTGTGGGGGTAAAATAGCCAGATGTAATTCTTTCTCACTTTTAGGCAAAAAGTGAAGTAGTCCAAGTCAGGAAGTGTTTCCAACAAATGTCTGAGGAAAAAAGCAAAATACAATACTTTCTTTCAATCCTATACATTTCCAAAATGCACTACAATAAGGTGTTTGTTATCATTCCCATCAATCTCTCTCTCTTTTTTTTTTGCTTTTTTTTTTATATCTGTACAGCAGCATTGAGCTTTGAAGTGCCAGCATGGGGATACTTTATGATTCATGAAATAATTATGTTTTCATTTAACATATACAAGTTCCAACAGCCAGCAGAAGTGCTGGGTTAATCAATGTCTTCTGCAAGTTGTCACTGTTCTTCTAGCTTGAGCAGCAACTGGAGGAACTCTTTTTGCACAGAATTACTAATCACCACAGACAGCTACTTCCACCACTGCAGACTGTGTATTCTCCAGGCTAAACAATTTGTCATTGCACACTTATGCTTTTGTTCCCTGCTGGCAAATGTTTCTAACTCCTTTCATATGACTGCAGGGCAGCTTTCAGAACATGACAGGAATTTTAAAGCATTAATAATAATTCTCAATTTGAGTGAAATCAGCTTACTTTTAACTCATAAAACTGGTGTAACAGGTCTTTCTTATCGCCAAGAGGAAATGGGAGTTCAGCACTGCCAAGAATGCAGATAAATAGCATCACTTTCATCTTCCTTTCCCTTCCCACAGGTGGGGATGAACAGGGAGCAAGTGCCAGCAGAGGAAACTGCTTCAGCCAACACAGTTCAGCCAGGATGCAGGAGAAGTGGCCTGTGCCAGATGGAGGCATTACATAGACAATTTCCCCTGGAGGAAGAGGGACAGCAGAGGCTCTTGATGAAGCAGTGGAGCCTTGCAGTACAGCACTGCACTCCTCGTTTGCTCACTGCACATGGCATAATCCATATGCTGGTTTGGTACCTGGAAATTTCTTCCCGTAGTGAGGAAAGTAGTGCACCTTAGTTTCTTTATAATTAGCAGTAAGGATAGAAAATGTGGAATTCTAGAAACCCTTGCATGTCTTAATAATTTATCACTACAATATTGCCACGACAAATATTAAAAGAAGATATGAACTTCTGTTGTATATTACTTTTTCTATCACAAAAAGAAAGGTAATAAAGGCTGTATTTTGCCTGCCTCTTGCAAACACTCACGCTGATGTCTGGAGCATTGCTCATTTTAAAGTTGTAGGATCTGATCAAAGTTGGGTGTGACACAACCTGACCATGTCCTGGCAGAAGAGCTGCCTCTGACCACCCCTAACATCACAAAAGTAGTGAAAGCAACTGTGTGCTCTCATTCTCCACAAAGTGAGCTGCTAAATGGGCTTTTTGCAGCAGTCAGCTGTTCTTATATCAAAGCAATCTGTCTTTAGGATTCATTCCCAATTAGAGATCACAGTGAATATAAAATAAATTATAGATTGCTGTCAGGAAATACATTAACAAATCCATCTCCAAGCAAGAGCAGCTCAATGGTTCCAAGTGGAGCAAATTTAGTGACTGGCAGTGGTGTGGAATGACTCCATTCATCAGCTGAGCTCATCCACCAGTAAAGCATCTTAGAAAACCTTCCGAGCCATGCCAAAATATGGACAGGAGATCAACACAGGACTACCCAGTGGCCATTTCCCAAAACAATGCTTCAAAAAAGTTTCACATTGCCACAGGATAAAATGTAGCGCCTCATTATGATATTCCCAAAGGCAAGGGAATCTGCCCTGAGGCAGATTCAGGCACCTCTAGTAAGGCTAACCAGCACTGTAGAAACAACAGTGAAGGGTTTATTTCTACAGAGGTAAACAAATTGTTGTGAAATGTGCTTGAACCACTGAGATGCTGCAGTGTGCACAGCATCAGCAGAACCCAGTGACACCAGCTATCTCATTACAGGGTATTTTACTGCAGTAGCTGTATGGATATAAATCCTAAGTTTTGAGCCATAACTGCAGTGTAAGTCTGTGTCTTTATTTTTCTATGCACAAGGATAATGACTGCAGAGAGAAAACAAAGATGTTCAGTCCAATACTTTATCTACAGGGAAACATTTCAACTACTGCATCCTGAATAGCTAACACCCAGATCTGTTACAGCAGGGAGGGCAGAGGCAACTGATCCTGAATTCCTATGTCCAAATGGTATAAGGAAAGTAAAATTCAGAGACAAAAATGCACCATATTGGAAAAGAAATAGGCTGAGCTCCTTGAAAGGTTCACAGCCTGGCTCCTGAACAAATAGCTATGCAAGGTCTGCCCATAAATGTCCATGATGACCACAGAGATTTACTCTCTTCAGAAGCTTTCTAAGGTGGGCTTCATTTAGAGAGGGATATTTGATCATAAACTACAACAATCAGGGAGTAGCATGATGGTTTCAGTACTTCTAGTCCATATTCTTTACAGCATAATGCCAGGTAGAAGTTTCATGAATCTGCATATACATGTTCTGTATCACTCAATAGGTTACCCTAAATTTTGTGTATGAGAGAGGGCACAGCAAAGAGTATCAGTATTGACAGAAACCTGGATCACCATCAGCTCTCCTAGCTGTGCCCCAACACTGATAAAAGCCTGCTGGTTTTTGCAGTGGTGGTGGGGACATACTATTTTAATATCACAACTTGATTCTCTGTGTTATGGCAGAAGTTCTCAGCATTGTGTCTCCCTTCAAGGAGACCAAATGAATTAGCATAAAGTGGGGGTTGTAAATAACAGGTCATCAGTACTGGCAGGGAAATTATAGGTGTTTGGCAGCAGGATAAATAGTGGAGGTGAACCTGGCCAATTGCTTTTGAAACTCCTTATTTACTGCTGGCCCCAGCTGCAGGCTCTGATGGCTGTAAACACTGCCCTTGAAGAATGGGAGAGAGGTCCCACAGAGCATCCATAGGGTATAGTGGCAAGCCCTTACATGAAACAGGGAAACACAGTATCGAAAACAATACCATAAAATGGGGTGTCTGTGTCAGTGAAGCCGCACTTCATTTGGCTCAACATCATTGAAAATTATTTCCATGAAACTGTATAGAAAGTGTTTTCAAAATATTCTTGAAAGGCTGATGGAAATAGTTGTGAATGTCTGACAAGCAAGCACAGCAAGTACTCCTCTCTGTGCCAATAAAACCAGAGGCACAGAAGCGAGTCCTGAGTGTCTTTTCTCCAGGGTTTTGTTGTCTGGGCTCTGTGACAGTGGTTTCTATGTGATGACTGGAGCCTGCACAGCTAGGAATTTGTGGAGCTTTACAAGGCTAATACTCCATTTTCTTTCAAGTGCCCCAGATATCTGCTCTCTAGCAATCCCTTCAGTGCCAGAGAGAGACATCCTTAAGGAAGCTCTCATCCAAGTGGTCAGGCAGGGAGGGGAAAAGAAAACTGGTTCTTCATTTCCTTGCAGGAGGAGAGGTTGCAATGCACACAGTCCACGGGCTGGCTATGCCTTGCAGGCTGTCCTGTCTAGCCCATGATTAAGGATGCAGTTAATGGTCTTTTGCCATTCTGCAGCTGAGCAGGATCACAGGATCACCCTCAGGAAGCTCCCGGGTGCCTTTCTGACACTGAACACTCTGTTGTGTCTGGGTGTATGTATCACACCCATTTGCCACTGCCTCCCTTCCCTGCCTTGGCATACTTGCCACTGTCTGGCAGACGGGTTCTTGCTGTTTCTTTCCACTCACATATCCTGGACACACCAGCAACAGTCAGTTTTCTTTGTGTGGGCAGATGTGAAGTGGGTGAAACAGCCATTTCAGCACACGGTTTCCATCCCACTGGGATGATCAGAGCCATCCTGGGCATGCAGTGATGCCAAATAACTTCGGGGGTTGGGCTTGGTTTTCCTGTTTTGTTTTGTTTTGTTTTTAAATTCAGGGAGGAATTTAGTGCATATTTTAAAAATATTTTTAGTATACATGTAATATTTTTAATATTCAACTTCATTTCCTGGCTAGTCCATGAGTCCCGGTGGGGGGTTGTGCCTTCTCTATGACTCCTCCTGGCAGAGAGCCAGTTTATTAAAAAATGAAATGAGGATTCTCATTAAATGAGAAAAATAATATGCACCCTCAGAGCTTCTCTGTCTCAAGGCAGACCTGCTTAACCCTTTCTTTAGTCTCCTTGCATGAACTCTTTGCGTGTGGCACCCTAGAGGGAGTTCCCAAATACCATGGGCTTTTCAGGAGAAAAAAAGACATTGAGGCAGTGAATATTTATTTTCATCAGCAGACTTAGAATTAAAAATGCACATTTCTGATGGCAGCAATTTTTACTGTTCCTACCACATTATCACCCAGGATGTCTGAAAAAAAATTACTGCTTCTCCCTCACCACATGTTTCCTAGTTGCCTGTGGTGCTGCTGATGCCTGGGAATGCAGCAGGTATGCTGGATGCTGCCTGATTTTTGGGCATGCAGCACCCCAGAGAAAAGAGCAGCAAGGATGCCTTGTGGTGCCTCCCTGACATCTTGCTGATACCTGAGAGGTTCTGGTGACTGGGAGTCACTGGAGGACCTGGTCCCTCCAAAGAGCAATTTAGTATAAACTTCTGCTACAGCAACTGCATCCACTGGTCCAGGAGTGATTTAGCTCTCACCATGAGCGCTGCTGTTCTCAGTTACTCTGTGTAACACAAACATGGAAAATGTGCAGAGGAGGGTTGTAAAAGTTGCTGTTTTAGCTGGAACAACATAAGAATGGGAGAAAACACAATCAGAAATATGAAGCAGCTATAAATAAATGGGCGCACCCTTGCAAGAATGGAGATTCAATAAATATTTGAATATACTGACTCCTGAAATAAAAATGTTAAAAATAGTCTCTAGCTTTTGTTTTTCAGAAAGGACAGTATCCCATGGCCAGAAGATTCCTGCAGAGAGGAGAGGTCACTGTCACACCTACCAGCTGATGGAAACCTGCTGCTCACCAGGGGCAACAGGGGATATTTGGGCTTTGCAGAAGCTGCTTCCCACAAGGTGTAATTGCAGTCTCCACATCTGTCCCAGCTCCATCCCTGTCCCCTCAAGCTGCAGCAGGAGAGGGCCCTTCTCCTGCACCCCAAGGACAGCAGGTCAGGAGGAGGAGGAGGAAGGAGGAGGAGGAGGAGGAGGAGCACTGGCAGTGTGCCAGGAGGAACAGTGACATTTCCATATGGAAAAAATAAAGGTTTTTCCCAAAGCTTTGAAAGCATCTGCAGAGCAGGGATGTGGCCCTCTGACCGGGCTTTGCTTGTATTACTTGTCCATGTGAAATTGTGAGTGTGAGTGCAACACAGCTGCCCTGTCACATCCCCTGCCACACAGGGCTGCTGCTCTGTGGGGACTGACCCCTCTTTTTCCAGACAGTTCCACTGCCCATCACCATGAATTAGCCCAGCACACTTCTTCTCAGTTTGCATTTGAAGATTATATCTGCTATTTTAGACTTTATGTGTGGATTATCTGTGCAAAGTGTGTTGGTTCTTCCAGCTCTATCAATGTCACAGCAGAAGCTGTGTCTTCATGAAACTTGTCCCACTTTCATTCTCAAAACACCACAGGTCCAGCAGAGCCACTGCTAAACATTTTTTAGCCATTTTTCTGGTTTTCCTGATTTTTCATGTTTTCCAGGTTCCTGGTTTAAAGAAGATCACAACAGTATAAAAATAAACTTTATATTAAAAAATTTGCTTAAAATTTGCTCAGTGTGTCTTGCTTCACTGTTGGAACAGGAACCATTTTTCCAGTTGCTGGCTAATCTTCAAGAAACTTCATAGATTATGCTGAGGCCTTCACCAGGGACATTGCTATTCTTGCTACTTCTTCTACAGCCTTGGCCTGTAATACAACATTTTAAAAATTATTTCTACAAAAGCTTTCTGTTTCTATGTCACAGCTTCAGCTTTTGGGGCTATGCTATAGGAATTCCTTGCAATTTTTAAAAGAGAATGGAGTTAAAAGTGCATAGTCCAACATGTAGGACAGATGTAGCCAATAGAAGCAGGGAGAAGGCTATGGAGGAAAATGCAGGATATTAGAAACAGGATGTAGTGTGTCAGCCTTGAAATTCTGACTTGGAATATGCTTTGATCTCTGCTCTCTCTGTCCTGTTCATCTCAGGCATGGCTATGCCAATGGCCACAGGCACCAACATGCTCCTGCCCTGCAGCCATCCACCAGCACTGAGCTCCATCCATACTGGGGGGTTGTAATAATTTGAAGTGTTTTGAGTTGCTCTCATATTTTCACATTTCTGTTCCAAGCATTTGCTGCAGTTTGAGGAGAATGAAGCATTGCGGGGGTTGGTCTCTGCTGCTTGGGGCATCTGCACAGGGCTCACAGAGACTTCAGGGAAGAGTGGTCCCTTCTCATCGCCATCAGCTTTAGAATGAGATTAATTTGAAAGTACAGGTAATTGTGTTTACAAGCATGAATGAAACTCATCAGTTTTGCTTATTATTTCAAGTGGTTTGGATTTTGCTTGCTTAATGCTCCATAACTATGGTCTCTGCCGCTGAAGAGACAAAGGTGTTGCTCTGTTCTCAGCCACAGCTATTTAGATCATGTAATAATGCTACTCAGGATGCAAGGAAGGGTGTAAAATTAGGACAATAGTGTAAAATTAGGACAGAGTCACAACCTTCCGGGCCTTTCTGCTCAAAAGCTGTCACTAACATTATCACCTCACTTTTGTTTTCTCTGCTGGATTGCTCCCCTGCAATCCCTCAGCCAGATGGTCTTTAATTCTGTTTATCTGAGCTTAATTCAAAGCAAAAGGAGTCCACGTCTCTGGGGACTTCTGTCCCACTTTCAGCACTAGATGTGCTGACACCTCAGAGAGCCCTGTGATAACAAACCCTTTAAGAGCCCCTAAATGTTGGGGGAAGCAGAGCCAGCAGCAGTCAGGTCACACCCAGCTCTGCCTTTATTGCAGCTCTCCCTGTGTGTGGCCCCTATGGCTTGGACATATCCCAGCCTCCTGGTCGCTGTGAACCCCTTTGCTGTGGAGGAAACTCCAAGGGAGAAAAGGGAGAAGAGGCTGGTGGAAAACCAGACACATCTGAGCACTTGGCAGGTACTCGCTGTGCCTTTTGAAATGTTCCCTCTAACTTTGAAATCACAGCTTGTCTTTTCAGGAGTTTGTTGAGATACTGTTTTGCTGCCCCTTGGATGTTTTTCCCTTAACGATTCCCTAAGGAGAATTGGCTGACAAAAATAAGTACTTAGTAATTCTTTGGAAATCAGATATGGATGCGATTCCCTTTAATCTCCACTGCCAAAATACATGTATTTGTAGCATATATAGAGATCCTTGTACCCACTTGTATTCAGATGATTTTCTAATTGTTTCCCTTGCTATTAGCCTGTCTGCAAAGGATTCACAAACAAAGTCTGTCCTAAAAGTGATTCGTAACCTGATGTGCCACACACCACACACTGTGCTATTTTTATCCCTCCCTGTTTTCATCAGTGACCAAAGTTTTATGATGTAACCCAGCACTTTGAAAGGGCTTCTGCTGTTCCACACCGCAGCTCAGTGCTCCATCCCAGTTAATCTCTCCTTGATTGTAGGGAGATGCTTCCCCAGACTTCTGGGAGACAGAGCTGTGCTTTGAGTGGGTTTTGTCTTGAGAAGTTCTTTTGATCTGGATAGGGATGAGCTGTCTGGTGTGGTCTTCCAGGTACCTCTGGGACTGAAGGAAGACAGTTCAGGCCAGGAGATATAGGGGGATGTTCCCAGCCCACCCTTGCCAGTTTTGTCCCCAACATCACTTGCTGGTCAAAGAGCTCTGCAGCTGCTGGGAGAGTGAACCTCATATCTTCCCCTTCCTCTTTTTCCTACATTTCTCCCTTCAGAATATACGCAAAGGTCGGTTGAAATTGTACATGGTTTAAAAAAATAATAATGTTACCTCATAAATTTATCAGAAAAATGTGAATTAAAACTCCCACAGCACTGTGTAGGATTTTTAGAAAAATACATTTTAAAAAAACCCAAACAGCTGTCCATATTTCAAACCCCAGTGCCTGTGACCAAGATCAGGGAGCAGAGCTGTGCCTGTGTGTTTCCTGGAGCATTCCCTGTGGCCACAAGCAGCACAGGGGCTGGCGAGTCACTCCTGGACACACCTGCACCTCCCTGGCTTCTCTCGGCGCTTGGAGCTGCTGCCTCAGCACCCACAGCAGGAGGGAGCACATTGGATCCAGATAATGAATACGCCTTGTTCAACAAACATTTGGCTAGAAATGCAGACAGAGTAATCAAGATACTCATCTGCTTCAGAAAATGCTTCTGAGAGTTAAGTTACGCCCTTGCTACGTCATATATCAAATTATAATTCAGCTGCCTCCCCCTGGGAATTAGCATAGAAGCTAATCACTATGTAAACTGCAGAATGTGTGGGAAATTGTCTTTTAGCAGCGCCGGTGTTGCTCCTGGGAATGGGAGGGTTCAGGCAGCAGTGTGCTCCCTGCAGCAATTCTGTCTGCTGCTCCTGGATGCTGCTGGGTGTGTGGGGTTTTTCTGTGCCCAGAGCCGCGTGGGGTGGACACCACAGTCCCCTGACATGGCCATGGTCTAAGGCCAGCTCTGCTTCTCGCTGTGGGTGGGGAAAAAATGATGCCAGGGCTGGTGGTACCTTGAAAGTGTGACACAGAGATGTTCAAGGAGCCAAACTGGGAGGAAAGCTCCAGCCAGCAAGGCTGACCTGCTCCTGGTGCACTTTGGGACACACAGACACACCCACACACCCCACCTCCCACCCAGAAGGGCAGATTAATTCACTCTGAGCATCACCAGAGTTTCTGTAATCCCCACGACCAGGGCCAGGGCAAGCTGTTGCTCTGCAGATAAAGACATGTCACTCTCCCTGCCCAAGAGCAGGAGCTTCCGAGCTACCAGACAGGCTTAGCTTTTTTGTTTTCTTTTTTTTAAAATCATGTTGAGTTTTTTATTTGCTCTTAAAAGGTGCAACTGCAAGAGTACAAAACAAATCTACACATATGTGAGAAGATGGTGCAACTTCATTGAGCAAGCCCTGAGAAGTCACAGTTTCTGTCCCAGAGCAGTGCTGAAAATCTTTGCCATTTCCCGTTTACTCTTTCTTTAATTTGACATTTAACAAAGGCACAACACATACCCAGTGACCTGTGCCCATCACTGCTGAGCTTTGCTGAGCAAAGAGCTGCCTAAGCTTCATGCCCTGAGACAGGTCTCAGCTCCCATGATGCTGTTTAGGCTGAACCTACAAATGAGGGCTTGAGCTTTACTGATGGGCAGTGAGGCCCAGAGTATGGTGGCATTGGGGGTGGATGGGTGTCAGCTCACCAGGATGTTTGGAAGGACATTTGGAAGGGGGTATGGGTACCTTTGTTACATTACAGAAAATGTAATGTCGTGTTCCATGATTTCTGAAGTCACACTGCAGAGATGCCTTTGTCTTTTTACAGCCATGTATTTGTGGTTTCTTGTTGCTAGCATTGGCCCACAGCAAATAAGCAGCAAAAGCCCCATTAGCATTTTCCCACAAGAGCCTCCTTGGAGCCAGGCCTGTGGTGTTATCTGCATTGGAGCAGCAGCCAGTCCCTGAGCCCGAGCCCTGGTGCTCCCCTTGATCAGCTGTACCAGGGGTGCCTGTGCCCAGCACGGCTGCACCACAGGGCCCTGGGCTGAGCAGCCAGGCACAGCTCATGCCAGAGCACTTCACATTAGTGGGCTCAAAGCAAATATTGCCATCGTTTCACATTCCCCACTGACTTTGTGTCAGAGTACATCAGCATAAGAATTGGATGAGCCCTCAGGTTGAAGCAAGACAGTTGTTATTTAGATCGAATGAACTGCAATAGGCAGAAATACATAAATCATTCCTGGCCAAGGAGTAAATCAAATGTAAGTGGCTGAGATGACAGTGGAGCCTGAGTTTCAGTCTGGTGAGGGCCAGATATATCCAACAGGAGCATGAACTCTGTGTTTCCTGACAAGCTGCTTTTCCCAGCACCCAAGTTAAATGCTTTAAAATGCTTTAAAACACTGACCTACACTTTCTACTGAGAGCACGGCTCTGGGACAGCCATGAAAGTCTCTGACCCATATGGAGGTGAACAATCATTTCTACCTGTAATGTGGACAGTTCCCCATACTGTGCAGGGTTTTGCATGGGCTTTCAGCCTCACTGAGCTTCCTTTATTCAGTTTTTACTAATGGGAAGTACTTTGAACACTGGTGTAATTCCTGGATTCAGCAGAACTGCTGACACAGACAGGGCTGGATCTGGCCTGACCCTCATTAGCAGAGAAAAGGACAGATTGTCACAGTTGTCATCAGAAGTCCCCACCTGGCCTTGCCACTGCACCCCATCTTAGATAAATAATAAATGCAAAACCCAGCCTCACATCTTCCCCTTGAAGATGAGACGAAGCTGTGTTCAGACAAATTAAATCTGCTTGCTCTCTTTTGCTGATGAACTTGGGGCTGATGAAAGTGACCTATTTTTAGTGCTAGCTAGAGGCACAAGTGAATGGCTGGCAAATCATGGAGTGCACTTCCCTGCCCTGCCAGTGCATCCAGCCAGGACTGCAACACCCAGGCACAAAGCATGCCAAGAGCCTTGATGCCATGCTCCACCTTGCCCCCTTTGATTTCGAGTATGCTCTGCAATTCCTGTTTCACAAGGAGAGTCTCCAGCTCAGACCCCCCTTGGGTGGGTGAGTGCCAGCCTTTCTCAGCCAGTGCCAGGGGACACATTGCTGTGTTCAGCACTGGGGCACTGCCATGTGAGCCCCACGGTTCTGCTCCCGAGGGAACGCTGCTTCTCTGCCTTGGACAGCTCAATGGGAAATGCCCCAGGTGCAGCTGCCTGTGCTGTGAGACACTGTGACAGCAGTGCCTGGGACTGGAGAAGGAGGAAGAATCTTCTGCCTTTGGTTCAGGGCTGCCAGTAGTAGCATGAGCATCTAAATTGGCTTCTGCTGCATGTCCTGAACCTTGCACCATGGGGAGGGGGAGATGTGGATACTGGATGAGCTTCTACTTCCTCTAAGTGCTCTGAGGGCTGCTGCTGATTTCAGATTTACTTACTGTAAAGTGTTCTTCACTGTGGTCATTTGTATTGTTCTTTTAAGGCTATGGTCTGACATTTGATCTTTACTGGATTCCACATTGTTTGTGAGCATAAAGGTCCTGTCTGCTTAAGTAAAGTTTTATCCAAGGTGCTATTTACAAGTTTCTCCAAAATGTCAATATTTGCTCTCCTGCAAGCTAGCAGGGTGTATCACACTTCCTGTTGGATAGCACTGCAAACTGCAGGTGCTCAGTGTCCAGACAGTGTTTCTGAGCCCTCAGAGAGTGTTTCTGGGGGCTGATGTCCTGTGCAGCTGCACCCTGCACATCCAGCTCTGGCTCCTCCTATAAGGATCTGGCTTCTTTTTTTCAAAGTTTATACTAGCAGTTACTCATTAGGCTTTTTATACACAGATATCTCTTAAACTGTTTTCTTCTGTTCCTTGGCATATTTATTTGTGCTGCATGCATGGAGTTTTTTTGGTCTAGGATGTATACTCGAAGCAGAATGGGCAAGTCTTTATGGCCTTGGTAGAGTCAGCTGCTCATTTGACTGTTGTAAAAAAACAAATGAAGAGTTTTAATCTGCAAGACAGGAAGATCCTGTCTTGTGTTTGCAAGCACTGATTGAGCAGGACCCTACTGGAGGTGGTGGCCCCAATGGCCAGAGGGAGCTGTGAGTGTGAGACAGGGTCCCTGCCTAGAGCAGCTGCAGATCCAGGCCAGCACAGGCAGGCTTTAGGACAGCAGAAACATTGCTCCATGGGCTGCAGCAGTGCCCATGGTGCCAGCATCACCCTGCAAGCACTGTGCCAGGGAGGGACAGGTCTCCATGGCTTTGCAAACTGCCTTCCAAACCAGGTATTCAGACAAAGCTCCAGCAGCCTGTGTGCCAAATGCTTGGGGGCCTTATGCTGCTTTGGCTGTGGAGGCAGCAGGGCTGCAGGGCTCTAGCAGCAGAGATCCCCCTGCCTGCAGGGTGACCCTTGCATTCACTCATGCTCCGTCCCCTGCAGCCCTGCCATGTTCTGTGGAGACCCCCAACCTCCAGGAGGGGGAGATGAGCTGTGGGGGCCATCCCCAGTACCAGACACCCTCCTGCCCCTGCTACCCAGGGTCTGCTCTGCCCTAGCACCAAGGAAGTTTCCACCAGTTCTGTTTCCATTGAACCAAACTGCACCTGTCTCCCCACAGCATCATGTTCATCCAAGTCATTCTCCCAGAAGCATTCTGTTATATCAGAATGTCCTTCCACTGCTGCCTGAGGAAGGGGGCAGTGGAATGTTTCTTGCTCTGCTTTAAGACCCAGTGAAGGAAGATAAGCACCAGACAGCAACCTAAGCAACACAGCAAGCTCTTTCCAATAGACACTGGCGTGTGCTAGACCTCTGCTTTGTGTGATGAATCAGTGTCCTGCCAGAGATATAAAACAAAATTTCCTTAATTCCATGGTATTCAGGATACAGAGCTAAACTCGCAGGACTTAATCTATTTAAATTGTCCTGTGATATATATTCAAGAAAACAGAGGTACACTCATAAGAGTTAATCCATTTAAAATTGATTTTGCCTCTCAGCCTTTGTGAAATATCTGTGCAGGAAAGCCTGCGGGCTTTCTGTATTTTTCAATTAGGAAAGAGACCAGCCAAGTCAACCAGGCACAGGGCACATCTCAGCTTGCTTTACTGCAGACTGTCTATATCCAGTCTTTCAACTACAACCCAAGAACCAAACTGTCAGAAAGGAGCTGGGGAAAGCCACCAGAGTCTTATTTCTTGCAGAAAAGGTCAAAAAAAAACCCTGAGAACTGCTGCAAAGACAAGCAAGTGGAAAGGCCCCAAGGGAGTGAGCATGCTTAAGCTCAGCTCCCATGCAGAGGCAAATATGGCTTTAAATTTATTCCTTTGCCAATCCCTGAGTGGAGACAGAATCATAGAATTCTTTGAGTTGGAAGGGACCTTAAGGACCATCAAGTTCCAATCTGCTTGACATGAGCACTTCCCATAAGACCAGGTTGCTCAAAGGCCCGTCCAAACTGGCCTTGAACACTTCCAGGAGTGGGGCACGATTCATTTTCCCAAAGGATGGCTTTAGGTGTTGGATACAGCGGCAAGACACGGTGCCTTTCTCCTTGGAGTATCAGACCCGTGGCCACTCAGGTGAAGTAGTGGCCCCAAAGCCTCCAGCAGGATTTGACACCGGGGCTCCACTGTGCGGCTCGGTCGAGGAGCCAGGCTCTGTGGAGTGCCCCGCAGCCGCTGCGCATCACTGAAGGGCCTTGCGGGCGCCCCGGGCAGCGCCCGGTGACACCGGCCCGGAGCCCATCCCCGCCCGGTGACACCGGCCCGGAGCCCATCCCCGCCCGGTGACACCGGCCCGGAGCCCATCCCTGCCGGGTGACACCGGCCCGGAGCCCATCCCCGCCGGGTGACACCGGCCCCGAGCCCATCCCCGCCC
>QUSF01000018.1:6841478-6970167 GCA_003676055.1 Chloebia gouldiae | reverse complement strand
AGAAGATGGTCAGGAAGACAAAAGTTTTAGTAGTGAAGCTTGGAATACTGAAATCCCACCTGTGAACCCTAAATCAGTTCCAGCTCTTGCATGGGTCCTGCTCACAGGGCTACGACTTCCAGGTCCTGCTCTGCCCAGCAGGTACCTCCATGCCACAGAACAGCTTCATTTTTCTCCAAGTTAAAATTTCTTACAGTCATGAAAGTCCCTTCATGCAACTGCATCCCCTTTGCAGTTATTCTGTGGGGGAATTGAGTCTAAACCGGAGACCAAGGGCTGATAAAATCTCAGTTAAAAACGGTTTGACCCACTGGCTATAGGCCAGGAGAGTCTGGGTCCTCCCTGCACCATGTCAGACAGGCAGTGCCCAGGAGAGCAGCCACAGGTTATTAAACAGAGGTGTGATGACCAGGATCTGGAGAAGATGCTTCCTTAGCACCAACTGGCTTCATGTTAATTGTATATATAAAGTTATAACTTCCAGACTCCTCAGTGTCTTTAGAAATCAGACTGATTTTTGTTAGCATTTTTTAAATGCAGCCATTTCAGAATGAATTTCTCCAATACAGAAAATTATTCCTCCACTCTAATGTTATTATCTTTTCTATTTCTCTTTCCCTTTCAATGTAAGTGTTCTGTAAAATCACGTTAGTAAAAGATATGTATTTGTTTATTTTTCAACATTTACATTAATTCTGGATTTGTTTAATCTTCACAAGTAACAAATTACCTTTTAAAATACGACAAAATTCACTTCAAAGCAAGCTGCTCTCAATTGTTCATTACAAAACAGCCAATGCACTCTTTTTCACTGTGCATGCCAGTATTCATTGCTTTGATCATGATTTTTGGTGAGCTGAAATAAAGAACAAAAGTAGATGTTCAGAGAAGAGCACAATTCCCAGCTCTGCTATACATGGATACACCAAGCCTGACTCATAAAATAGCAGCATGCTTTTAGGCATCTAGAGGCAGAATGTAGAGAAAACAAAAAATGTAACAATTGTATATGTATTCACTGAGCATCTTCAGACAAAAATAAAACATGGAAATTTGGAGGACAGAGCATTCACATTGACAAAGCTGAGACACATCTCATCTGCACGTGCAGGAACTGTCAGCGTGCCAGGAAGAGCGATGAAACAGCACGTCTGTGTAGTTAAATCAGTTTGTTTGTGAGAGCAGATGATACAGTGCAAGTCAGAGCAGCAGGAAAGTCCTTTGAATAGAAAGCCATGCACAGTCTGAGTTTTGGGAGGCCACCCCAAAAGACAGGTGGGGCTTTCTCAACCATTTCTTAATCCTTTCAGCAGGCACTGAGTCTTCACCTCACCTTTGATTTAGCAGCTGCACTTTATCCTGCTCCACACTTTGGGTAACCAACACAAAATAACAAGGTTATTTCTACTTCCAACAGAAAGGTTTGATGCTCTGCTTCTGGAAGCAGGGAAAGCCCCCAGGCACTGCCAGTTTTGCTCAGCCTGTCCTGGCTCCTCCTTGCCAGGGACCAGTCACTGCTGTTCAGTTCCACATACCGTGTCCCTACACCTGTGGGATGGAGGCAGGGGTGAAGGCAGGATCCAGACTGGGCATACCCTGTGCTTGGAGCAAAAGGGTACCAACCTCCCAGTGGACATTAAACCTCTTCTTCCCACCTTCTGAGCCATGGGAAAGAGCCTCACTGCTGGATTTTCACAGGGTGGATCTGACCTTTGCAGAGAAAAAACAAGCCAATTCAGTTCCATAAAGCACACCCTGCTGGGCACTGCCAGGTTTGGGTGTGCATCGCCATAAGGAAGGAGAGCAGAGGCACTTCTCACTAGTTTGCTCAGTGGCTCATCCAACCTGGCCTTGACACTGCCAAGGATGGGACATCCATAACGTCTCTAGGCAACCTGTTCCTGTGCCTCACCACCCCCACAGTAAAGAATTTCTTCTGTATATCTAAACTAAATCTCTGCTCTTTCAGTTTGAACCCATTACTCCTTGTCCTATCACTACAGCTCCTGATAAACCTTCAGAAAAACTAAGTTAGAGGACCTTTCCCTCTCAATCACAACAGGAAAAGACTGCCCAGTCCATTCAGGGCAAATATTTTCCAGATCTGCTTTTCAGTTACGTGATATATTCTTTCCTACACCATGCCTTGTGCTGAGAACTTCCCATGCTCCCAGAAAGGAAAGGCGTGTGTTGTAGGACCATGTGCTCCCTATCAGTCTCATAACCTGCATGAAAACTAACCTGTTTCATAGCTGCTGGTGCAAATAGCCCAGGCACAGGGCTTGCAGTGTGACTTAGTCATCAGCAGCTGGCAAATGACATTGTCTGTTTCCACATCTGACACATACAGCCACAGACAACCTTGCCATATCTCTCTTCCCTGCCACACCTTCTTCAGGAAACATTTTGCTTGATACATTTTTGACAAGTGTGTTTTCTGTGATCTGATTTGCTCTTTATGGAGTTTTCATCATTGTTGTTACTGGGGTGCCCAGGGAAGACTGTGTGGGAGCTGGGTGTAGAGCATTTCCCAGGATTTCTCATTTCCCAGTGCAGATTTCCCACTCCCCTGTGCCTGGAGGTGGGTGTTGGACCACATTCTACTGTTATCTCTGTTTGCATTTCTTAGTGCATTTCTTCACCCCCTGCAGGATCATTTGAGTTCCTTCATAGCATTTTGCTAGCTGGAATCCTCCCTCCCTCCTCCAGTTTCCCTTGGTTCCTCTCTTTGCCAATACTTGCCAAAATTGCTTGCCACTCCTCATCTTCCTCATTTCATGGCACTTCTGCCCCATTTTGGGTGCACTCTGCATCCTGTGTGACTACCCTTCACACCAAGCTACCTGTGCAAGACAGTTGTCAACACACCAAACCTCCCAGCACGCTCCCCCTGGGACAGCACAGGGACCAAGGTGACACTGTGTGATGGCTGTGGTGGCAGGTGCCAAGGGAAGGTGCCCAAGTGGCAGCAGTGCATCAACAGTGGTTTGCAGCACTGGGTAGGAGCAGTTCTCACAAAGAGAACCAGAAATCATTATTTGCATCAATGGCTTGTCAAACAAGTTGGCAAAGATAGATGCTCCTACATGGCACCCAAGGTATGCAGCTTTTCCTGTTTCCCTGCCTCTCTCAGAGCAGCACAGCTGGTGCTCAGGATTTTGAATCAAAGAGGCTCACCCTGTTTTATCTGGCCACTGATGTCATTCACAGTTCCACACAGGTCTCTTCTACTCTCACCAAACTCTGTATCCCCGGGGAGCAAGATCATACAGAGAAGCATCTCCAATCCCCAGGATGCCTGGGGAAACCTCAGTGTAACTCTTGGTTCAGCCAGATGTTTTGGGTTTCGCTGTGACTGTCTTCATCCTATGATAGACCTGGGACCAGCACTGGTGCCCCTTGCTTCTCCCTGTGCCCAGAGGGCACACAGGAGATCACCCACTATCTATGTTGTAGGATGGAATCAGCTCCAAGTTATCCCTAAAACTACTTTTTGCCTTTATTTTTTTTATTTAAATGATAAAAAACAGTTTTACTTTGAAACCTTAAGTCCCTAGGTGAACAGATGAATCAGGAGATGGGGGATATTTTGCAGAGGCTGCAAATCTATGCTGTATCTGTCTGCAGTGAGTATACAAAGATTTAGTGGGGCCAAAACCTATCTGCCAAAATCAGCAGTGCTAGCAAATGAGCTAGAAAGAAGCAGAGGGGGACCCCTGTGCTTTCTGAGACTCTGAACTATGAAAGCAGCAGCAAAGTCACTCAAAAAGACACAAGCCTTTATGCTTGAAGTCAGCCTGGCCAAGGCAAAAGACCAGGAAGCTTCCACACGTCAGCAGTGATTTTGGTAAGATGGTCCTGCTGACACCACAGAGTGCTCTGGACAAGCCAATACATGAGCTTGATTCATGGAGGCCCTGGGGGAAGTCCACATCCAAGAAGATAAAAATTCGCTTTACCTGGTCAAGATCAGAGAGGGCAGAAAGGACCTTCGCTGCTGGGCACAGGGCTCAGCCATGGTGTACTGGGGAAACACTGGGACCAGTTTGTGCTCACTTGGGTGTGAACTAGATGAATGGTTGAGCAGGACATGGAAGTCAGAAAACAATTCAAGATTCAAGTAATTCAGTTGTGTATGATTTAATGTACAATCTGCTACATCAAGGAGTCTGCCATTCATAAGGAGTTTAACCTATGATCTCGTCTTCGTCCTCATGTGGTTTGAGACAAGTGGGCCAAGGACAGTATCAGATGTAAGTCTGAGGATTTAACAGCTCCTTGCAGAGCTGGCCACTGCAGTCCCTCCAAGCCAACTCATCCCACTTCTGTGGTAAGGTGAGATGAGCCCTCACTGGCATCCTCTGCTGCTCATCCTGCCTGAGCCTGGGAAAGAGCTGTGCCAGCTCTGGGGAGAAAGCAGCCAGGTCACTTGCAAACACTAATTATGACCTTTATCTTCTATCTCAGGAAACTTTGTCCCTGTTACACCAAATTATCCTCCTGCTGATCTTTACAAGCAGCAGAGACAACAGCAGCCAGCACTGCACAGCCCCAGCAAGACCCTGCAGAGGCAGCATCCAGCATAACCCTACCAGAACCTTGTTCTGGTTCTGTCTTGGCCAGTTGGTTTCCTGGTGCTTAGATAACACCTTTGTAGTCACTATTATGTTTGTATCCATGGACAAATCAGGAAGGGCTGTGTCACTGTGGTCCTGTGGTTATAATCCTCCTGAGCTAGGGGCTGTATCAACCTCTGAGAAGCCACCCTGATTCAAAAAACAAATGGATGTGGAGTGGAAAGGTCAAGACCACTGCAGTAAAGCTGAATTTTAATCACTGTGTAAGACCTGACTAAATACCAAAATATTTAGTCAGGTCTTACACAGTGGGCTTTTATTTGAACATTCCTTAATTCTGCAATGATGTAATTTTCTCTGCCTAATAAAACATGAAGTCATGCAGCTGCCATGAGTGACAAACTGATAAACAATTCAAGATGCTTTTCAATAGCATTTTTCTCCAGTTTCCAGAGCCATCTGCCTTCCCCAGCTAAGGTTACATCATTACTGACTTCAATAATTTAGAGGCCACCCTACTTACTCTAATGAAATTGTTGTGTTTGGCTGTCAGTTAGAGCAGAAACAATGTTCAATGAATAAAGTCAGCAATTTTCTTTACAAATTATTTATTGAAATTCTTCAACATTGAGACCTTAAGGTGCATGCTAGGCTCATTCATCCTTATTTTTAAAAAGGATCAGAAGAAGTGCTCATACATTTACAGTGTGTTTTCTTCCTGTCATCCCAGCACTTCTGCTATTTTGGCTGAGCAGCATCATGATTTTTTAAAGGAAGGGGAAGATGTGGCCTCATGTCACCCATATGTGTAGGACAGGTGTGCATGTACCTGCCTGCATGTGCACAACACCCTCTGAGTTGACCATTTGACAACAGTATCTGTCTCAAATACGTTAAGCCTTTACCCATTTTACAAAAATAAGAGAATAGATGAGAACTCCAGTTTGTGTCAGTGCTTTGGGAAACTCTGTGCTTGTTAGAAGTCAGAAAAAGAGCTGTAGCTGAGCTAAAGAAGCCAAAGAGCAAGAGGGACAGGAGGTCAGTGCAGAGAATGGGGAGGGAAGCCTAGATTTATGCTCAGCCTGCCACCGTCACATGTATTGATTAAGTGTTTTGGCTCAGGAACAGGCATATATTGCCAAGCAAATATTAAAAGCTATGCAGGTTTCAAGGGGAAGTATCTTTCCTCTGGGAGTTACTGTTGATAACTCATAATTAGATGAGAGGTCAAAGCTGACCAGAAGATCAGATGAAAATTTATGGAAGGAAAATATGAGGAAAAACAAATAAGGAACCATATTGTTTAATTCCTCCTGCTGGTTTCAAACATTCATTACAGAAATTAATGAGAAAAAATATTTTAAAAGTTCTTGTCATTTTGTCTAGTAGACTGTCTTAATTCTCTATCACCTGATTGTATCACAGAATTCTTTGGCTGGAAAAGACCCAGGTGGGGTTCAGGGAATCAGCAAGAGGACAAGCGGATAAGTCTAAGCTGTGCCAGGGAAGGTTTAGGTTGGACATCAGAAAGAATTTCTTCACAGAAAGGGTGATCAGACATTGGAATGGGCTGCCCGTGGAGGTGGTGAAGTCACCATCCCTGTGTGAAAAATGTATATTTATGATTGGCTTTTTACAAATGTTACAATGAATATTATATGTGTAATGTTAGAAAGTTATGCTATATTAATTCTCTTAAGTAGTGTGTTAAATGTAGTTTTAGGTTACAACATCATGTTAAAATAGAAATTCTGTATATAGGATTTGTTACAAGCTCAAGCGAGAAGACGAGATAATAAAGAAACTCTTCACACAGAGATGTCAGTGATGGAGGCCCATAAAAAGTTACAGCCTCCTTATCAGAAAAGACAAACATTCTTGCACCTTCTCTCCACCTTTTTGAAACCACCAAGGAGAAAAAGTTAACAAAAACCAGAAAAGTTCTTAATTGGCAAGGAATTTATACATCATGTATGAGATATATGAATATACAACAGGCTGTTGCTTTTAAGGTTATTCCTTTGTTCATAAGGCATGCTTTTCAGGATTTAGTGTCTGAGAGCATCCGGATGTAATTCTTTGCTTTTTATTGCCTTGTAATTGTCCCAACTCTAAATTTCATTACTCTAACTGTATTGCTATTTTCATAACCATTTGATTATTATTAAACTTTTAAAATTTTAAAAGCCAAGTGGTTGGCGTTTTTCACAGGTTGGACATCAGAACTTCTTCACAGAAAGGGTGATCAGGCATTGGAACGGGCTGCCCGTGGAGGTGGCGGGGTCACCGTCCCGGGAGGTGTTTAAGCACAGACTGAAGGTGGCACTCGGTGCCCACGGCGCTGCTGGCGGGGCTGTGTCCCACACCGCTCCGTCCGAGACTTCCCGGGGCCGGGGGGCGGCTCCGCCTCACGCCCTCAGCGCGGCCGCCAGGGGGCGCTGCAGCGCGCGGGGGAGCCCCGCCCTCCCCGCCCGCCTGTGCAGCGCCGCGCGGGCGGGGGCGGGGCTGGGCCGCTCTCGCGAGAGCCGCGCGGCGCCGCCCGGCCCGCGGTGCCCGGAGGTGGCGGCCCGGCCCGGCCCGGCCATGGCGTCCGACAGCGACACCGAGGAGTTCTACGATGCGCCCGAGGACGTGCACCCCGCGGGCTCCCCCGCGCCGTGAGTCCGCGCGGCCCGGCCCTGCCCTTCCTCCCTCACTCCCTGCCGCCGCTCAGCGCGGCCCCGCGGTCTGTGGGCAGCTCCCGGGGTGTGTGGGGGGAGCGGGGTCAGAGCGGCCCCTCGGAGCTCGGGTTGTGCTCGGGGCGCGGGGAGGCGAGCGGGGCTCGCCCGGGGCTGCTGCGGGCGGCAGCGGCCGCGAGAGGATGAGATCATTCCTGCCTGCCTGAGAGGGAGCGGGGGTAGTGCGGGGAGACGGGCGGAGATGGCTTCGAGGTCGACAGAAGTAATCCCTGAAATGCGATAAAAGTCAAGATTTTCTGAGGGAGGAGAAGCCAGCGAGCTTCGTCAGCAACAGGCAGCTGTTGCTGCGTGAAGAACAACTTCTGGTGTGCTCTAGTTTTGGTGGTGCCTGTAATACTTACACTGTTTTTAATGGGGATTGGACTGGATTATCCCCAGAGGTCCCTTCCAACCCTAACAAATCTGTGATTCGGTGTCGCTTTGATGCTTCTTGCCTTTAGCCAGTTGGTTCCAGTAGTGAAGATTTACCAGCGTTTTGTGAAGTAGATCCCAGCGCTGCTGCCTCAGAACTAACCCTGACACCGTGTTGTTGTCAGCCAAATGTGCTCCCTCTTGTTGTAAATCTCTTTCTGGTTGTGTGCTGGACAGGTTATGGCTTGTATCAGTTCTGTTTTTCATGTAGCCTGGACCAAACCTCTTCAGTATTTTACTTGGTAGGATGAGGTTTCACATGGCCTGTTTATAGAGCAATAGATATGGATTGTGGGATCCATGCATTTGAAGCTTTAGTAGTGGACCAAGGAGCTTGTTTTAAGCTGCGACTCAGTGGTCACTGGATGCCTGCAAGAAAGGAAAGACTAGATCTGTTCTCCTCACTTTCAGATCCCGTATTAAAGTTTCTCTGAACTCAACTACTTACCTGTAGTCTGATGAAAAGCACATCCTAGCATACAGTTCTGCAAGATGTGATAAACCAGATTCACAGTGCTTGTACTGAAGTGAGGTTTTTCTCTGACTGCTTCTAGGAATGGTGATCAAACTCTTCTCTGAGTTGCATTAACTCAAAGCAAACAGCTGAAAACCAGAAACAGCAAAAACTGTTCAATAAGTTAAAGCAGCTAGAACCTGTCAGGGTTGTGACAGGAGAGGGTGAAGGTGAGGGATTAATGTGACTAGGGCCACAGACAGGAAAGGGGAAGCAGACTGGTAGGAGTGAGCTGATAAATCTGCAAATCCACCTTTTGTCTCATACAGATGATGCCATGGATCCTGACTTTGCAGGTTTCCACCACCTGTATCTAAGCAGAACTTGATAACACGAAGTCACTCAATAGAAACTAAAGTGAAAGATGCTTTTAATTTCTCTAATGCTCTTCCATAACCTGCATCAATGCATCATTGACTCGAGTCAATAGAATTCTGTGAGCCTGAGTCAAGTAAGGAGGTGATGTCTGTGAGCTTAGTTTGCAATACAGCTACTGGTCTGTAGTTTAGTCTGTTGTTGAATCTAACATATGGACAGTATTTTATCAAAAGAAGCTTTGAGATTTCATAAGAGCTAATTTCACATGTGCATTGGACACTTCTAGGAAGCAGGCTGGTGTATTATTTTGCATGTTTAATGATGCTGAGTTGGGACGACAAAAAAAAAAGAAAAAAACAACAAAACCTTTTTGCAGGCAAGGCAACAGAAAACAAGTACATGTTGCCCTCTGCAGATTCAGATATTTCCTCCTGCATTCAGTGTTCTGATGATCAGTAAAATCAGCTGTGAATCCTTTCTGGCAGCACTAGTTTGCAGCAAAGCACTGTAGATACATTTGCCCTCATTAAAAATCTGAGGTTTGTAGCTTCCTCCCTCCCTGGCCTTTGTTCTACGTGGGGAAGTTTAATAGCTGCTGATAGAGAAACTCCGAATGTGGTGCCAAGTGTTCACGTCAGCTTGCTGACTTCTTTGCTGTTTACTTGTTTTATTAATTGTCTGGTCTGTAGGAGTGGAGTTTCCAAGTTGGATGTAGGCTCCCAATTCGCACTGTTAAGTCATTAAAGTACTGATGCTTGAGTCCCTCTCAAGGAAAGCGCCTCACCTCGAGTATATCTGTAACTGGTGCTTTTTCAGAACTAATTTAGCAGAAACTACAGTATCTGATGCAAGGTGTTGTTTCTTTCAGATTAGAATGGTATGAGGTAGTGTTCTTGGGGTAGCACTTCTGGGGTGATGACTTCTCTAAGGTGAAGTGTGTTTGGAGATATTCTGAGATTGCTGTATCCCCTCTGGCGAGGCCTGTGTGCTTCCCTTCTGCTCTAGATCTCACCTTTTATTTGTAATTCTACTTTTGATATGTGGAGAGTGTCCATCTCTTGGATCACTAAGTCCAGAGTAAAAAGGGAGAGGTAGTGTGACAGAAGATGCACCTATTTTACCTCTGTCACTCACTTTAAGAGTGCTATAACCATGGAAGAATTTAGGAGAAGATGCTGAAACGTAGAGGCCTGAACAGTCCCATGCAGGAGGATATCAGTTTTGAGAGAAGGAAAACATGAAGTATGGCACACTTGGTTAGATTCAGGCACGTGACAAACCCTCTATATTTTATTTATAAGAAAAGTGATCTACCTGCTCTGAAATCAAGAACTGTTAAACCTAATCATTTGGACTTCATATGCCTAACAGTGGAGGGGCAAGTTTGTTCCTAGTATGCTTATATCCTAAAAATTGTTACAAGAAACCGAACAAAAGAGATGGTGTAGGTAACGAGAAATGTCCTCTGGTACTTTGGTTTAAATTCTTGATTTGTGACTTCAGTAGTCCTGTCTTTTAGAAGTTGCCTTGATGCTTTCCTGAAGAATTTAGTGTTCCTCTGTGTAGCAAGACAGGTAAGGTTGAGTTGTGCCCCACTGACATGTAGGAGATGCTTACTACAACTTTGTTTGTGTGTTTGTGTTTTAGTCAGCATGCAAAGCTGATCATGCCAGCACTCTCCAAATAGATGGAGTGTGAAGTGTTGGTTGTGTTCACTGCTGCAGATGCATTTCTGCACTCAGAGTTTGCTGAAGCTCCCGCACAGGAGCTTCCCCAGGGGAGCCCAGACATGCATTGCAGCAGTGAATCCCTGTAGGTTTGAAGGTGTGACTGTCACAGAGAGCTGCAGCAGGAGTAATTACAGCTTCCAGAGCTGCCACAGGTCAGAGGGAACATCATGTGCAGGACAGTGAAGGCAGTTCCTGGCTGGCTGTTGGACCTGTATGTTCTGTGCAGGGCACAGCTGCTCTGTGCACTGCAAACACCTTCCCATCTGCTTGCCAGCACACCTCTTGTATAACAATGCACATCCTCCCAGGAAGGTAGGCACTGTCGCTTTGGGGTTTACCCAAGGCCAGTACTCACATTGTTTTTTGTTTGAAGGGCTGAATGTTTTGTTTTCAGTCACAAAACTTAACAACAACGTTGAAAATGTGAAGCCCACTTCAAACAGGTGCTAGGCTGGAGCTACCTGACTGTAAGAATGGGAGCTTCCTGTGGTCTGGTCACTATCAGGATGAATTTGATAGTGGGATAAACAATTTAAAAAAAGTTTCTTTGTGAGTTTGTTTGACTTTCAGACTATCTATTTGTGTGGATGAAATGGGATATTTCTTTGAATGTGTTTCATCTTTGTAGATAACCTTGAAGCCTTCCTTTGTTAAACTGGTGTAAAAGTGGTGTCATGTAAGATAATTTAGAAGTTATATGAAATGCAATCTAGAAGATGTATTGCTGTCAGTTTATAAATCCCACTTTTTAGTAAATGTCCATGCCAGATTAGTTTTTGCCTTTTGTTTTCTGTGGCATATGTCGGTTTTCATGTGCTGCCTGACCTTTCAAAGCCAAATCAATATTTGATCTTTGGGTTGATCTTATGTAAATATTTTCTCTTGTGCAACTGTATATTTTTTTAAATGCGAGGATTTCATACACTGCATCCAGAAAACTAATGGGCTTAAAGTAAAGGGGCATGGAGAAGGCTGTAAGTTCAGGTGCTTGGGAAGACAAGACCATTCTAGAGTCGTGTTGAACTACAAAAGATTTCAGTTACCAAGCTGGCTGACTTTGTGTAAATGAAGTAGCACATAAGCAATAACTGCTCACAAATCAGGGAGTGATGCTGCTGACAGATGCACAACTCAAGTCCTCTCAAGCAAGCCACTGAACTTACCTGGCTCTATTACAAACTGATCTGAAAGTGGGGATTTGCCAAACAGTTGTGTAAGCTTTCCAGTTTTTTAAAAGCATGTAAATTCCATGGTTAAGCTTCTCCTTAATTGTGTGTGTGGGTTATGCCAAGCTATCAGCACGATGTTATGTTCTACACCTGCTAGTTCTGTAACCTTTATCACTCAAGCACCTTTTTCCCAAGGTAGCTGAGTAGCCTGAGCATGGAAAGTAACATCTGGTTTTGTTTGAGTGCAGATTTTCTGCAAAACTAATTAGTTAAAGAAGTGTGAAACAGTAGCAGTGTCTTTTGAACCTCCTATTTTGTGTAACCAGCATAGGAATGAGTTGCCTGTATCAGAAGTGAGGGACTAATTAGTAGGAAGTGTCATAGTAGAAAACTGAAATATCTATTTGCAGTTGAGGGATTTGTCTTAAGTTGTTAAGCAGTGTCTTGTAAAATAAGACCCTGACTGAAGCCTAGGCATTAATGGTCTAATAAATATATTTAATTTTTAAAGTCATCTCATGGACTTAATGAAGTGTGACACATTTCTGCCACTCACTCCTAAGAAAATGCAAGACTTGATAGTGGAACTGAAAATGTTTCAGTAACCAGAAGTCCCACACAGACTGCGGCCTTTCCCAGCAATGTATTTTGCGATACAAAAAAATATTCTCGTTTTTCTGGTCAAAATACTAATTTTTCTCTTTTTTTTTTTTTTTTTTTTTTTGCACATTGGAGTTAAAACTTTCTAGTAAAAGTATACCTCAAAACAGTGTCACAGTATTGTGCACCTGAAATTAATATTTGGACAGAAGCATCTCAATGTAGTAGGTTAAATTAGTTGCAATGATAGAGTGTTTACGTACCAATCCACTGTACTTTCTTGTTTACTTAGCTCTGCTGTATAAATGGGATCTTTGCTTTTTTGTGATTAAATGCTTCCAGATGGCAAAGAGAAGAGCTGAAATTCTTAAAAACCAAATGGAAATAGTTATGGGTTTTTTCAGGAAGTATTGTTCCTTACAACAATTTTGGAGGCAGGAGGAGCAGATGAGGCTGAGATCTCGATATTTGTATTGCTTGGTGCCAAGTGATACCTGGGGTTCAGAGTGTCACTGATCTTGGTAGTCAGCTGGGACCTGTGTGCAGTCCAGGCAGTTCATTTGGTAGGAAGCTTTTAGGGAGTTAATCTGCAACTTTGTCTCTGCTTGTGACTGACAAACTGATAATATCATAGAACAATTCAGGGTGGAAGCAGCCTGGAAAAATCATCTGGTCCAACCTTTCCTTTATGTATCAATAAGATTCCATAGTCACAGTAAGCAGTGTGACTCGATATTTAAGTATCTTCCACAATTCTGAAAGTCTTGTAGAAAATATAAGTTCAGGATATAATAAGAGCTGACCATCCACTAATTGAATTGACTTGACAAGAAGTAATTATTTGATACCATTCCCCTAAGATAGCTTGCTCTTTCATGTAATTAGTGTAACCAGAGGTGGTGTGAGTGGTTGCTAATGCTAAGTCGGTGTTTCACTGAGCGTATTTTGGAAAGTAGTGCACACCAGTTCCTTCCTGTTACAATGAATTTTGTCTCTATTTATTCCAAATGTCCTGATTGGAAACAAGATCTTAGGTTTGCTACAGAGTCTGGAGGGCTGAGTGGGTGTGATAGGGCCAACTCTATGGATCAGGATTCAGGCACTTGATTTGCAGAGTACTGGAGTGTTTGTGCTTCTGCTTTCTGAGAGTTTTTGTTTCTTTAATGTCCACCCAATGCTTGGCATACACATGCTAATTTTAAATTCTCTGTAATGCAAAATGTTTTTAGTTTTATACTTGGAATAACATATTTTTATTAGCAAAGGTGATTTTTCTATCGCCCTTTATTAGAAAGGGTGATAGGTGATTTCTAGAAGATTCTGCTGACAAACTCTCAGAATTTGTAGAAGCTGTGCATTTGTGTGTGGTATAGAGTAGGGAACTTGTATAGAAGTGATGTGAAAAACATTCACTTTGTTGCTCATCTAAATTATCAAGTATACAGTTTCTGCAAAGGAAGGGGTTGTTATAGACTGTTTAAAATAAAGCTTACTGTCTTTGAACTCTACCTAAGTCTGTCTTCTCTTTCTAACAGGTCACCAACAAAACTTGGAACCCATGTAGTAAAGGTGAGTTTCTTCTTAAAATCGGTCAAGTGTGTTTATGAACACAGGGTTGAGTATTTCTACCTACTGTGCTACAGTACCCCGACATCTGCACACAGAGGAAATTACAGACTTTCCTTGTTGTAGGTAGCAATTGTACTTGTCTTGAAATTCCAGCTTTCCTTTTATTTAGGGTATGTTACAGTGTCCTGAAGCTCATTTTATTCTGAAATGTGTATGTGCAATTTAATTATGCTGTATGTGATTACTGAACTGTGCTCTTTTATCTGATTTGTGAGTAGTAAGCAAGCCTCTACAGCCACCTGGGTTTTGGTCCTGATTTATATGTAATAGTTGATTGTGCTTTCTTCTGTCTCCAAATTAAGAAAAATCTTAGTGTTTGTACTTCAGAAGCCTCCCCTCTGGGTTTTGTGGAGATAAACCACTATATTTAGCTTAATGAGACAGCGTTGCCACTTCCCACACAGGTAATTGGTATTCTGTGCATAGTGACAGCGTGGCTGAATCCAGCACACAGTGAATAGGTGAGAAGCTGGAACCTTGTGCAAATAACACTCATTTCCTGGTCTCAGAAGGGCCAAAGGTGGTGCTGTACAACTCTTCTGCCTAATGAAGGCTTGTAGATTTGTCTGCAAAGTGTTGGGAAATCCTAGTGAAGCCAGTGTTTCTGAGCTGTCAGCAGTACTCTGCTCTGAATCAATACCATAACTTGCTATACTTCTTAGGGAACAGGGCCTTACCCTCAATTTTGTGTTCTGTTTAATGTACCTTTAATAATTAAGTATTACATGTGTAAGCCTTTCAAGCAATGTTGTTTTATCATTCTCACTAAACTGTGTGCAATCAATGAACTTCAAAACTAACTTTAATGTCTTCATGAATTGTTAACTATGAAGTTCTCTATGTTGCTATTAGATTTTTTTTAAGTTTTTGAAGTATCTTCCTAAATCAATTGTTCAAAGCTAAATTCTGAAGGTGGAAAAAGTAGTAGCTACTCTGCTTGGTATCATATCAGTTCAGTGAATGTGTGACTAATGGTATAGTTTGTCTTGGAATGCTTAAGAAATATTTCCTGAGTCCAAAGTTTAATAGGTGTGTGAGTTTAATGTCAACAGAATTGGAAATTAATATATTGGGCTTCTGTAGGCACTGATTATGCTTAAGTATTTATGTCATCATATGTTTGAAGGTAGATTTTAGTAGTGAAGCAAAGTAGAGCTTGCATTTAGATTAGAAACGCTTTGTGGCAGGAGGGAGTGGAGAGGGAGGAAGAATTTTTCTGTAATTGTAGCTGTCTTTGCACAATATGCCATTTCTTTCAGTCAGAACTCTCCAAGATGGATGCCAGCAAGAGTTTGGGGCAGGGAGGAGTTTCAAACATATGTTGGGATGCCCTAGACGTTCTGTTTGGTTGTCTGAGAGTCTAGACAAAGTTTAAGGAGAAATTTCTTAAAATCTGTACTAGACAGTCACTCTAAATAAAAAAAATAGGGACAAATGACTGAAAATACCCTGTTCTAGTTGGCTCTGCTTTGAGGGCTACTGGATCTCTGCAGATCCCTTCCAATGTCAAGGATTCCATCAGGTTCCACTTTAGGTATTGCTCATATATGTGCTTATGGACAATGTGATGATGTGGCCTTTAATTGGACTAGATGGTCTTTAAAGGTTTTTTTTTTTCCCTAACACAAACTCTTCAGGATTCTAATATTTCACGTAGAAGAGAAGGGGTATGATAAAATTCTTACTGGTCTGTATCACCTGACATTAGAGCAGTATCCTATGGTATAAACTACTTGTAGTTCTGAACCTAAAATTTTGCAGGAATTGATTAAAATGTTTATTCACAAATTGAATATTTTCAGTTCATCTTATTTGGATTTTGGAAGGATCTGCATGAGGATGACTGATGGCTAAAATATACAATGTGCACTAGGAATAATTGTAGAATGTAAAATTCCATGTTAGACCCTCAGAAGCACATTTGTGATCACTTGATAGAGCTGCCTGCCTTAATTGGAAATTTCTATATAGTTTCTACTGTATGTGGCCATTATACAGTTCTTGCATCCTTTCCTAAAAGCTGATAAAGAGAAGATAAAATGTTGTAATATGGAATTCCCTTGCTGCAGATTATTGCATGTGTTTGTTTTTCTGAACTTCATGCTGCCTTCAGTTTGATTTTAGTTGAGGTTGCAGCCTCTGATATATAACTATTTTGTTGCATGGTGTGCATGACTCTGAAATACTACTCATGTGTACTGAGCATTACTGTTTAAACATGTGACAGCAGTAATGTGTGAAAATGTGTCAGATTTCTTCTCCTTTATGCCATTTAATTTGTTAGAGCTATATTTTTTGTTAGATCATTTTACTGAAGAAGTTAGTACCATCATCTTATGACTTTTTCTTTTGTAGGATTTGGACAATAAACTACACAAAGCTGGAAATGAAACATTTGTACGAGAAATGAAACAAGATGATTCAAAAGAGGTTAGTTAAATATTGCTTTGAGTTTCCAGCATCACACTAAAAATATTAAATAATGTAATGATCGTTTTTCATCCTGAAACAACCATAGGTTAGATGTTAATACTAGTAAGAATGTTCATCTAAAGGGTAAAAATCAAACGAAGTGTTCTAAAAACGTATTTAGGATTCACCAGTTTTGAATTATTTGTGTAATTTACAGGATCATATTTAGCAGTACATGAGAACTCTGAAGAGTGAAGAGCTTTTGTTTTCTAACATTCTCTCCAAGTATGTTAAGGAAGACTGGAAGTAGTTACTTTGTTTTATCTTTTCTGTACCAAGGTTCTGTCTCCTTTTGAAACAAAATACATTTTGTATAGAAAACAATTATTCAGTGGAAGAGTTCTTGTGGGTCTTGTGCAGGCTGACTGGTTTGTGTACCAAGGAAGTGACTGCTGGTGACTGGTAGAATTGATTTTGTTTTGTTTCTCTAGATTATTGACAGTATTATAGAAGAAAGCCAGAAGGCCCAACAGCTAGAGGATGATTCTTTAGCTCCTAGAGGAAATGAATTGACTGTTCCAACTTCAGATGCGAATGCTTGGATTTCTGGAGCAGGTATCATTAGTGATATCCCAGAAGTACTAGCTACTAAAATACCATTACCAGAAGATGCTAGAGAACCAGAGGATCAGAGTGTGTGTAAGGACGCTGAATTGGAGTCTGGGAAGCTTTTGTTTAGTTCTGACCAACAGGAATCTCCTAAACCAATGAAAGAAACAAATGCAACTGACCATAAAATGGATGAAACTGAAGCACAAGGAGAAACGTCAAAAAAAGAGGACATAACAGACAAGAAAGAGGCAAATACTTTAGAAAAAGTGGCTTCAGATTTATCTACCAAAGACCTTTCTACAGCAGAAGAAATGCCCCCAGCAAAGCCACCAAGGCAGCTGACTGTAGAGCCTGACATAGTTGCAAGCACAAAGAAACCTGTCCCAGCCCGGCCCCCGCCTCCCACAAATGTTCCTCCCCCAAGACCACCTCCCCCTGCACGGCCAGCTCCACCTCCCCGGAAAAAGAAGAGTGAACTGGATTTTGAAGTGCAAAAAACTGTTTTAGAAGGCAAGTATTTTATTTTAGATGGGTTTACTTGTCTACAGGGTTATTATTTTTTGTGTTTTGAGTGAAGGATCATTCAGTCCTGTGATTTTAGTTTAGTTGATAGGTAAAAAGTCATTCAATAATCTTAGCTTATCACAATGGAGTAATACCCTTCTGCTTTACAAGTGTTCCTTATTCACAGACTTTCTTGTAAGGTGAGATTTCCTACTAAAATAGCTGTAGCTATAGCAAGGAGAAGTTGACTCATCAGTACATAAGCTAGAAAACAGTTACTTCAAATAAAATGTGTAGTCTGTATTTGCAGAGAAATGCAAGTCAAGGTGTGGACTGAGGTCTTATGAAAATTAGTAGTCCTGGGTTACTAGGGAAATTACTATTAAAAATAAGTTAATAAAGCTTAAGAGATCTAGGTGTGAAATCATGCCTGAACTTCCATCTGTATATGAAATACATAATTGTAAGTTAGATATGGTGGCAGTTGATCATTAAAAAATACCAAACTGGTCAAAAGGGTGTTCAGGCCTGTAACTAATCTTAGAATTTGATGCCTATCACAAGTGTTATGCTCTTCTTTCTAATAAATCTCTTTTCAGTTTCTCGAGACAGCTTCACAGCTGGTGGTCTTTTAACTTCAAGTTCAGTGACAGAAGGTGTGCCCAAAGATTCTCAGCCTTCCTTGGATTTGGCCAGTGCAACTAGTGGAGATAAAATCGTCACTGCCCAGGTATTGGGAAATGGTTGTAAGTTTGATAACTGGAACATTTTCTATTGCTTCAGTGTTACAGTAAAGATAATGTAATCTATGTCTGCACAATTTCAGGAAAATGGGAGAGCAGGTGATGGCCAAACAACAAATGAAGTACTTGGACCACAAAGACCCAGGTCTAACTCTGGCAGAGAGCTCACAGATGAGGTATCTATGGTAATCTGTGGTCTGTACATGGTACACCTTTGTGCTTGCTTTCTCTGTCTGGTAAATGACTTGTCATAGTCAGGTCACTCCTTGTTCTCTGAACCACTCCATGCTGTCACCAGGAATGCAAATAGGAGTGATGGCACAGCTGGCTTTTTCCACCTAGGAACTTTGTGTCCCCTGATTCATGTGTGGCATTAGCCTTTGGAAGTGTGAGCTGTAACAGACTTGAAATGCCATCAAGTTCGTGTTGGTAGCTATGCAGATATCTCACAGGATTTTCCTGGGACGGAACATCAGCAAACCTGGCATTTTGTCATGTGTCTAAGAGGGGAAGGAGTCAGCAATAGGAAAATTATCTTCCTCATACTAAAAAATAGTTTCTTCAGTTAATAATTCCACTAATCCTGATGATATTTGGCTTTTGTAAGTTTTCATTTGTGTCTATCACTGTATAGCTTTTTTTAACTGTTGCTGAACCTTTGTAAGCATTCATGAGATACTCCAAATAAACCTTTTCCTTTGTGGTGCTAGTTAGTTCTAAATTCCTTTTCCAGAGTCTTTGTATGTTAAGTTTGCCTTTGGCTAAACCTAAGATAAAGCAGCAGGAGTAGGAAAGGGGAAGACTGCAATGTCTTTGAATTGCACTGTGTGCTTGATATTAGTATGAAAGGTGTCAGGCAGTGGTTGATGTCTCTACAGCTGCATTTTTGATTTATGAAATTGAAGCTTGTGATATGTAACTGTTCATCTTTGTCTAGTGGTTGATAATGTTTGCACTAATATGCTAATTTAAACTTAGTCTTTGTAAAATAAATATATAGCGAGCTACAGAACTTCACATTAAGATAAGTAATTTGTAAGATTTGATGATTACTGTTTTGCTCTTATGTTTTCAAGTCTAATCAAGTTCTCTTCATTTCACATCTTATTTTTTCCATAGGAAATCCTAGCAAGTGTAATGATAAAAAACCTTGATACAGGTGAAGAAATACCTCTGAGTTTGGCAGAAGAAAAGTTGCCAACAGGCATTAATCCCCTGACTTTGCATATCATGAGGAGAACTAAAGAATATGTCAGGTATGAATCATGACATCTTTCAGCTCATAAGATGCTGTTGCTCTCACAGGTTTTGCATAAAGGGAAGCTGCTCTTATGCAGGTAAAAAGAGTCCCAATGCATCTGTCTCACTAATCCGAGCTAATTCCCAGTTCTCAATGAGCAAGGTTCATTACTGATTTCTCTTAACTAAAAGTTGCTGATATTGCTGGAACTTGACAAGCAAGTACATCTGAAAATCCACTGATCTCCAGTTAGCCTTTGATGTACTACATGTCATTTCTGTGCTGAATTAAACACATTTTATGTTCAAGTACTGGATGTTATTCATGCCACTGCCTCCTGTAGTTTTTTCAGTGTTTCATAGGAGACTGTTTCTCTGAAAATCTGTTGTCATTAGTACAGCTGACTGCTTTGAAGTTTGCCTGTTCTTAATAGAGCTTTAGATCCTTCTAATATGTAAAATGGAGTCTTTTTGCAATCTTTGATAGAAAAAGACACGTGCTTAAGGATCAGAAAATCATGTCAGTCTAGATGTTCTTTTCAAAGGCCCAAATGAGTTTATGCATCAAACAACTTAAAGGTTTTTTGCATTGGTGTATTATTGAGAAGCTCACTTTTCTAGAGCTCTTTTGTGAAAAAACTATTTCAGGATTAGCCAACTATTCATTTATTTGATCTGTGGAAAGGAAGATATGAGAACAAAGTGGCACATTACCAGTTCCTAGTAATTTAATGTAGTTTGTCTGCTCTTAGCTTTCAAGGGGTCACTCTTAGCTTAAGTTGGAAATTTGTGGCAGGGAGTAATGTATCTTTGGCACCTGCAGAGTGTATGCAGCTTTAGTATCAAGATGCCCAAGAAATGAAAGATCTGTTTATTATGTGGTTAAAATAATGTCCATGTTTTTCCAATATATTACATAGAGGAATAAAGATGGATCCTGAAATGCAGAGCTGACTTTACTAATGTTACACTCAATTTAGATTCATTATGATATCCCATTAAACAGTCACTTCTCTATTTCCTAGTAATGATGCAGCACAGTCTGATGATGAAGACAAAATGCAGACACAGCAAACTGACACTGATGGAGGGAGGTTAAAACAGAAAACGTAAGATGCTGGTTTATGTTTTTTCCTTTTCATAGAAAGAAAAAACAGATTTTATTTTTAAGCTGAAGCTTTCCTTCTGATTACTGAGCAAGTTACCTTTCAAGTAATCACTTTACAAGTGATACCTGATTTTACATAAGCCTGTAGCTCTGTGGTTGAACTGAAGATTGCATGACTGCTGTCAAATTTACTGCTTATTTTAAGAAACAGTAATGAGAAAAGATAAGGTTGCGTTGCAAATCAAAATTACTGATTCATAGTGGCAAAAAAAAATACAATTTTCAGTTATTATGTATTGAAAAAATACCCTTGCTTTTAAGGACTCAGCTGAAAAAGTTCCTTGGCAAATCTGTAAAGAAAGCAAAGCACCTTGCTGAAGAATATGGTGAACGTGCTGTAAATAAGGTTAAGAGTGTTCGAGATGAAGGTAAGTGACAATCCTTTTTTTTTTAATAGGATAGTTGGCTTATCCTTGTGCTTTTAGGAGTCAAAGCTGGCAGAGGAACATATACTGCTGCATTCTACCACTGTCCTACAGTTGGTGATATGATATTTTTTGGAGTTGAACCTTATAGCTTCGTAGGCATTTTGAGATGACCGGGTTACAAGGATAAATTCTTGTAAAGTAATAGTTGAGAGACCTTTTCAACTACGCCAACTTAATGCTCTGATTTTTTGTTGTGTTGTTAGAAAGAGGTTTTGATATCAAAACGTACACATTTTTGGTAAGTTATTCCAGCAAAGGTAGAAGTGGGGATTAGCTTCATTACTTTAGTAAATCAGATTGTTTTCTAGCAATCAGTACCACATTAAGAATACTCATCTAGCTTGAGCTCCTGTTAGATTTCCCAACAACAACTGAATTCTCCCCTCCTTGTTTCATCAGTGTATCTTCCAGAAAGACTTTTAGTGCTGCAGTAAACTGGTGTAACCACAGCCTGAAATAAGTGCCATGGAACTCCTGCACTTCAGTGTCTTGTTTTGCCAGTGGCTGTTGGTAACAACTCTTTTGAAATTCTTGTACTTCATGGGCAAATCACCAGGTCACTGCAGTGTACTCAGAGAGAAGAAACCAACAGACTTATTTTCAGTACACATCAGATTGACAAGAATCACTTAGTGTAGGATCTGCTGAGTGCAAGACAGCTGCCAAGAAAGGGGCAGAACAAAAATTGATAGCAGTTCTTATTTTCAGTGTTTGGATTCGCTGTAGCCTAAAATTAATGCAGATGTATTTTTAGACCTTAATGCAATACTGTTCTTATTTTGCTTTAACATCTTTAAATTGCTTGTAGAAATTGTCTAATTCAAGACTAATCCACTACCAAAAAGGTTACTAACATATTAAATGGGTGCTGCAATACATAGTGCTGAATTTGTGTTCTTCTCAGTTTTTCACACAGATCAAGATGATCCCTCTTCCAGTGATGATGAAGGGATGCCCTATACAAGACCAGTTAAGTTCAAAGCAGCACATGGCTTCAAGGGACCTTATGACTTTGAACAAATTAAAGTTGTTCAGGATCTCAGTGGAGAACATATGGTAGGTCTCAAATTCCACCTGTGGTTTTGCTCAGTCTGTTCAGCTTGAGATTCAACTTCTCATTTTCATCTACTTGCTGACCTCCAAAAATCACTGTCAGGTTTATTCTCTGTGAAAAACTTCATCCTGGAAAATAATAGTCTGGCAAAAAAAAGAAAATCTGTCTGGTAACCAGATCTTCAGGAGATAAAAAGCATGTAGATTCCTGGGCATCAGGGATTTGCCAGAGGTCTCCTTTGAAGAGTTATGGTATCAAGTGGTATTTGGTTTTTTTAGTTCCTGCAGTTACAACTTTGCTATTTTCCTCTATCAGAACTGAGCACAGAGCAGCAAGCTTGACCTGCTCGGGAGTAAATAAATTAGTCTGTTAGACAGATAAGCACAATATTGAACAGAAATACTTAATAGGTTTTGGAGGCAAAAGTCGGGAATGGTAAATGGTGTATGTGAATCAGAATGATAAAGTGGGGAGGAGCCAGGACAGGATATTGCAGAGATGCCTGTGGAGAATCAGGCAGAAAAGCGATTTATTCATCATTGTTTGAAGTGTGCATGCTTCCCTATGAAGTCTGGAATACATTCTAGTATTGCTGATTTCCCAAACTTCTGCTGACAGCAGCTGTCTGACATTGGAAGCAATCCTTCATTTCTAAGTGTTGGGCTGAGGGTAATGACCTACAGCAGTTGGTGGCCAGAGATTCCAAGCTTGTCATCCACAGCTGAACTTTCCATTCCTGCTGATAGTCTGTGTTAGTTTCCATCATGCCAATATTTGACTTCTTAAACCTGGGAAATTCCTCAATTGGTGGAGCATGGTGTAGTCAAATGCCTAGTAGCTCTTTATTCAGTAGCAGGAGGAAGTGGGATACTGCTTATATGCTTATGTTTTATGACTAGTAACTCTTTGGACTTGACAATGGAGAAAGAATTGTTATCATCAGAGGCTTTGCAAAACCCTCATGCCAATGATGAATATAACAAATATATAGTACGCATTTTGTTTGCCAGTTGGTGTAACCAATCACAGTTTCTACTTTAAAAAAAGCATGCAAACCTCAAGTGCAGCTCCAGGTACTTGTCAGTTCTGCAAAACAAACAGGAGGTTCTGCATCCCTCAGACAACTCTATGAGTCTTATGTGGGATTCTGTGGTAGTGCTGACCTCCTGCAACTCCTCTCTTACAGTCATCTGCCCTGTGGGCTTTTTCCTTCAAACTGTGTTTGCACATATGTTGCACAATCCACCAGTCTTAATAATTACTTATCAGTGTTTTGATCTACAGTTTATTTTACTTGTGGTATCTTGTGTTCATCTGAAATCTTGTCAATTGACATTGTAGAAAGTCTTTTTGGTACGCAGAAAAGCACTTATTGTGACTTAAACAATCATCCCTTTCTTTTGACAGGGTGCTGTTTGGACAATGAAATTTTCTCACTGTGGTCGATTACTGGCATCTGCAGGGCAGGACAACGTAGTAAGGATATGGGTTTTAAAGAATGCCTTTGACTATTTCAATAACATGCGCATGAAGTACAACACAGAAGGTATCTCTCTGCATGGCTGGGGCTCTGAAACAGTAGAAATTCTGCATATTTGGGAACTTGATGTTGACCTTGGTGTTTCTGTCTGTGTTCCAGGCCGTGTCTCCCCTTCTCCCTCTCAAGAGAGCCTCAATTCTTCCAAGTCTGATACCGATGCAGGGGTAGGTGCACAAGGTGTTGGGAGGGGAAGAGAAGGTCTGGTTTGTAATGATCTTCACTGTTGATTTATCCAAACACATATTAAGGAGTTCTTGGCTTGTGTCTTTTTGTCAAACTGTCATATCAATAGATGTCTTCAATCAAATATATTAAATCCATGTACAAGGGGTGCATGCAAGGAAGCCTGTCACTGAATTTAAAGCATTACAAAATCTGCATAGCTGAGCTGTGGCCTCCTGCCAGAGATTGCTGAGTGAATTGCTCTGGGGAAAAGCCCTACATCATTGAATTTCCTGTTTTTGTCTTTTATTTCTGGCCATTACTTGGGGTTAACATCTGACTTGATGTGTTTTCTGAGGAAGGCCAAAGTGTGCAAATCTCAGAAGCATAATGATACCTGACATATTTAAATATTTCACATCTGTGTAGAAAAAAATGGAACATGACTGAAGAAAAATATTCAGACGCTTGTAGAGTTTCCAGATACTGTAGTAAATATTGCCATTAAAATCAATGTATTTAAGGTGTTTTTTTTTTTATTTTTGGCTTTCGGTAGTGTAAGAAACAGATGACATAATCAGAGTTTAAGTGAAGATCTTGGCAGTAGTGTTATTTAGTGTGTGTTGTTTTGGCAGAGGGGGAAGCAGGGAAGCCAGCAATTGTTCTTTAACTCATGTAAATGAGTGGGCTTGCTAAGCCACATACACCAGAGATGTTGTTTTGAGTGGTTGGGTTTTGCTGGGTTTGGGTTAGTTTTTTTTTTCCTGGAGAGGTTTTGTATTGAAACTTCTAGGGCTTTTTAAAGTTATTATTTTACACCTGTTATTTCTGAACTGGTCTCTTAGTAGGAAGTTGTCATTCATGATATGCACTAGAAACTTGGAAACCTGAACTCACAGTTTATATTCTGAAGTGGAATGCAGTTTTTAAGGTTGACATACTTTGTTCCAAAAGCTTATCTTCAGGTGTTTGCTTAAATTACTGTCAAACTGATCCCACTGAATAAGAGCTGAAAAATGGGAAATCTAGAACTTCTTAATTTTGCACTTTCAGGATGATGTTTCACAGGCCATTGCACTTGACATTTACTTTGGTTGTTTATTAGGACAATATTGTTTGTTCAAATTGTTATTGTCCATATACTTTTTTAAGCAGTAAGTGCCTCATGGTAAATTTTTCCAGCTAATACTTGGTAATATTTCTATACATTTCTCTGATAGATTTGCAGTGGAGTTGATGAAGACCCAGATGATAAAAATGCCCCGTTTCGTCAACGACCATTTTGCAAATACAAAGGCCACACAGCAGATCTTCTTGATCTTTCCTGGTCTAAAGTAAGGCACCTTAATACAGGCTCCACACTTATTCTGTGTTTTCCTTGTTTTCCGTTGTCAGTTGCTACTGGAACCATACATTTAAACAATATGAAACAATGCTTGAAGTTAAGAGAATTTTTTTATAGGCAACATGGAATGAAGTGAGCAGCCTTCTTGTACTTGTGTAATTAAGAGTGGTCTTAAAAAAACCAAACAAACCAGTAACAAGTACAGTTTGTATTCAATAATGGAAGTAAATTATTTAGAGTGGAAGGATTTTCCATTGAGCTGTGTGGTTTCTGTTATATGGTGTTACTGCTTTTCCTGTCTTCAGTGTGCTTCACTTTTTTGTGCAAATTATACACGTTCTGAAGTTGCTGAACATATAAGCCTATTTTAAAATTCAAGAGTTACCTTGTTTCACATCAGACTTACTCAGATAATTCTCCACATGGGAATGCAATTGTACTTCTAGGAACACAGTCTGCTTGAAGCATCTCGGGCATCTCTGAGGTCTGTTGTGCCATTTCTTCTCTGAATACTTTAAAACTATGTTCCAAGTATTCATTTTCACTGAGATTCTTCCAGAAAATTTTCTGTTACCAAGGGTCAACACAGCTCTTAAGGAAAGCACTGATCAGTAATGGTAATTTGGATGAATCTTTTTATCTGAAAATGTAAAATGTTGAATTTCACAGCAGCATAGCATTGGTACGGCTCTACCAGTCAAATTGCTTCTGTATTTCCATTTACTTTGATGTCTGTTAATAACTGTGGAATTCTCTTGTTTCACAGAATTACTTCTTGCTTTCTTCTTCTATGGATAAAACTGTCAGATTATGGCACATATCCAGAAGGGAATGTCTTTGCTGTTTCCAGCATATAGACTTTGTCACTGCTATAGCTTTCCATCCAAGGGTAAGTGTAACTGCCCTCTTACTTCTAGAGAGGTAGAATTTAAAATTACAACATTCCATTCCCTTTGGTTTTTTTAATTAAAAAATAAAATTATTTAATAATAGAGTTTGTGTACTTTAAAAATATGCTTCCTAGATAATATTCCAGAACTTTGTGTTCATCTTCACTGAACTTCAGCAGGACTGTCCATGGGGTTTAACCATGGGTACATGTGAAGTGGAAAGTGAATTGTCTGTTGGCTGTACCATCACAGCTGGTATAGTGCAGAGTAACCTCATGAAAAGTTATAATTTCCAGTGAGGGATATTGTGATTAAATATTTGTGGGAAAAAATATCATAATTAGATTGTGCAGAGACCACAGAATCCTTGAGAATTTTAAAAACTTGAGAGACTATAACCCACTACAGCCTGATCAAGCTTTTGGAACTGTCCTTGCTACAAGCAGGGGAGGTGGATCAGAAGCCTCCAGAGATTAATTTCAACTTACTTTTTATATATATTTTTTAAATACTGTAATCAAATTCCTAATATTAATAAAACTCAAGTGGAAGAACAGTGTTTGTCAGTATTCCCTAAATATACAGAACTGGTAGATGTATGGAAAACCATGAGAGGAGCTTTCAGCTCCTGGCAGGGTGAGTGTTGAGAGGGTAGAAGCTACCTGTGCTAACAGTGAGCAATTTTCTAACTTAAGGTCCAACTGCATGTGTGTGATCTCGTCAAAAATGTGTAAGAATTTTAATTCAATTTGCCACAAATTTCTTGAATATTACAATCAGTTCATCTGAGTATTCTTATTAGGAAATTCTGTGAGGAGCTGTTTAGCAATGGGGTGGGAAGGTTTTAAGGAAGGCAGAAACTTCCTCATAGCAGAAGTAGAGGTTAAAACTTGTGTGTGTTCTCAGGATGACAGGTACTTCCTCAGTGGTTCATTGGATGGAAAACTCCGACTCTGGAACATTCCTGACAAAAAAGTGGCATTATGGAATGAAGTAGATGGGCAGACAAAATTGATTACAGCTGCCAACTTCTGTCAGAATGGCAAATATGCAGTCATAGGCACCTATGATGGAAGATGCATCTTTTATGACACAGAGGTAAAAAAACTTTGAGACTGTGGGTTTTTTTATGTTAGATAACAAGCAGATTTAGAAGTCATGGTTATTTAAATACCAAGAAACAAACCTGTTAGAGCCTGAAGCAAACTAATATTTTTACACAACTGTTTCAAATTGGGACACATTTTGATATCTTTTCAGCACTTGAAGTATCACACACAAATACATGTGCGTTCTACCAGAGGTCGAAACAGAGTTGGAAGAAAAATTACTGGCATTGAACCTTTGCCAGGAGAAAATAAGGTACTGTCTTTCAGTGCAGCTTTGGCCCAGTACTGAATTCTGATATTTATATTTAATGCTTAGTAAGTTTGTGCCAAATCTTTTAACACTATTGAAATGAGCCTTACTCTTTTCTGATTTAGGCTAATACAAGACTAAGCTGTAGTAAAATAGAATATATATTCCTTAATGATATTATGCTCTGATTAATGTGCAGGTGAAAAAATGGTTGCAGATAGCTAATTGTTTCCACTTCTAAATTTATTTCTTTTCTAGATACTAGTGACATCAAATGATTCCAGAATCAGGTTGTATGACCTAAGAGATCTGTCTTTATCTATGAAGTACAAAGGTTATGTTAACAGCAGCAGCCAAATCAAAGCCAGCTTTAGGTAAGACAGTTTTGTAACAATGGAGTTGTTGGATTTGGGAAATGCTGTGACTGAAGTATGGAGGATTTTGTTTAAATAATCTACATGATGCAGGAACTGTGCTACAGCTGAGGTTGGAAAGGACCTTGGGAGATCATCTTGCTCAGCCCCCCCTGCTCCAGATAAATTTCCCAGATTAAATAATCTCTATTAACTGGGCTGTAGCCCAGTTACTGTCAGCGTTTAGAGATGCAAAGCTGCTATAGTGCATGCTTGAACAGCTAAGAGAAGTAATTTTCTTCTCTGAATCTTTAGCCATGATTTTACCTACATTGTAAGTGGTTCAGAAGATAAATATGTCTACATTTGGAGTACATACCATGACCTGAGCAAGTTTACATCTGTAAGAAGAGATCGAAATGACTTCTGGGAAGGTATTAAAGGTAAAAAACAGCTTTTAATCTTTGTTTTATCAAAACTCATATGATTTGAAAATTGAAATATTTTATTTGCTATGCATTTAGTGTGCACAAATTCTTAGCAGGATGCATGGTAATTGGTGGCCTGTCAGGAATCTTTGTTCACAGGAGACTCTCTTTGGGATGGCAAGAGAAAAAATAGCTTAGAGTTTTCCAGCTTCAGTAAGAGATTTTTAATTAATGTAATGTTTTGCTGGTTGATTGTAGAAATCAAAATAATTATCAACCCATGATCCTTTATGGAAAAGTGACTTTGAAAACAAATGCAAGCTTTCTCTTTCACAGCAGGCTAAAACAAAAAATGGGTGCAGAAAAAGGCAGCTCTTACCTGCTCCACATACACAGTTTTTGGAAAATATGGGCCGTATTTATATCAGATATGTTTTGGACCTCTTGCCAGTTAGCTTTGGGCACTTAGAGCATCTTCTGAAATCTGTAAGATTATAGAACAATGATAGTTGTTCCTTGAATTCTAGGCTTACCTGATGCCACTAGCACTGAGATTCTTGTATATTTCCTAGAAGTTCTGCCTTCTATTCTTGTAAAACTAACAAATTCTTGAAACAAGGTAATAAAAATTGGATTGTCTTTCTGAAGCGCACAACGCAGTCGTCACCTCTGCAATCTTTGCTCCAAATCCTGGTTTGATGGTGTCACTGGAAACTTCTGAAAAGCAAGAAGCTGAAAATAAGGGAGAAGACTGTGAGATATCAGACACCATACCCTCTGGTAGGTGTTTAAGGTGAATTCTGCTTGGTACCATGATATGAGCAGGAAAATATTATGAATACTTTCGATCTGGGTGGGGGTTTCTTGAGAAGAAAACTCCTTGCAGTGGCATGGGTATATTTCAACCTAGCATTCCACCTTGGACATTTTGGCAGCTGTTGCATTCTTAGAAGCTGAGGGTATGGGATGAGGGGTACAGTTGCCATCCTAAGTACTTCAGGATTGTTCCTTTTACATTGGAGCTGTTAGGAGGTAGAGCTGCACCAACCATTAATGAAAAGGTTTCTTTCCCAGAAATGCAGATGTTTCTTGAAGTATTGATTAGAAATCAGAAATATGATAAAGAAAGAAGGGTATCACAGTGGTCATATACTTTAATGAAAGTGTGATTTTTATATATATATTTTTTTTTTATGAACTAACACTTTGTTCTCTTTCCTGTTAAGGAGCTCTGAAGACAGATCACACAGAAGTGCTTTTATCAGCTGACTTTACTGGAGCAATTAAAGTCTTCATTAACAAAAAGAAATATGTATCTTAGTTGATTTGCAACTGACAGCATAAAGCTATGGTACTGTGGGATTAAAATCCCATAAATAATGCAGGCAGAAGCAAAGTATCTAATATAATAACGTTACAGGCTGATTTATTTTTAAATCTTTATTTTAAGGCTACTCAAATATTGGATCTTTGGAAAGCAGTGTGCCTATTAACACCTGGGCTTGTAGGATAGAAAGGAATTTGTAAGAATAATCCTGCCAAACACTGGACTCTAAACTTTCTACAAACAGTTGTTTTGCCATGTCATTGTGAACCTGCACAGGTTTGTGCACAAAATCGACTCCGCACATGTGTGTGCCTTTTGGATATGTGCACAAATTGGAACCTGTATCAAAAACGTTTTAGTGGTGCTTGTGGCCACTAGATGTCAGGAGCTGGGGTGGGAAAGGAAGGCTGGAAAAATAATGAATAATGTAGTCTGATCTTTGCACAAAATTCCATTTGAGAAAGATCTTGAATTTGTAGTAGCTAATATTAAGAGTTTTAAGTTATGCAAGTTTTTGATGGGTCAGCAACCATGTGTAAATGTTTTTATAAATTTCTCAACTTCAGGACGTGAAAATTTTTTTGTTGTCTTTCAATTGTTGTGGACTTTAGATTCCTTTCTTATATATAATTTTTTGCACACTGGAGCACAATACTTGTGTAAAGAATTCTCTCATTCCGTGTTCACGGGCACCAGGATATATTCACCTTCCAGATAAAATTAAGCTGCATTAGAAAGTTCTTATATTTTACAACTATGTAAAATAAACTGTTTACATTTTTTAAGCATTGTAGCTTAAAGTTTTAAGTTCTTCTTGTTTGTTTAGTGCCACTGAATTTTGAAAGTCTTTGTAAATATTCATATAAAACACCTATGAAGTAACATTCTGGGCATAATAACCCATGAAATGTTATTGATGGTTAAATGTTTCAGAGAACAAATGTATCATTAAACTTGGTCACACACTTGGAAATTGTTGCTTCTTTTCCATTTTGATTTGTTAATTTGTCTTTTGTCTAAAGGAGTTTTGACCTGTTTCTGAGATCATTGATCCTGCAAGCACTTGTTACCTTCCGATTTCTACTTTTCCTGATCTTGTCACACCTTTATTTCTGAAAGAATGTGGAATGGAGTACTTAATGGATATTAAGTAGAATTTAGAGTAACTATATGGTAGTTTAGCATGAGGAAAATTTCACAATTGTGCACAGAATCCTGTCCCTCCCATTAGTGGAAGAATGAAGACATGGAAAGGCAAGAAGTGAGTCTCACTCATTATTTAATTATTTTCTACTCAGGTGAATTTGGCTATGACTTCGTATAGAATTGTCTTGGACAAGAAAGGCAAGGGGTTTATTATCAGTCAAAATAGATACAAGACTGGTACATATATAAATTTATCTTCAGTTAATGCAGTTTGGTGAATTTGACTCAGTTGAAAATATCTGCATGGATGAAATAAGCTAAACTCTCTCAGGGTTCTTTTGTTACTTTGAGATCCACTGAATTGACAGAATTGAGGAAGTGGCACAAGAAGACATTTGGTTTGTGACTCCAAAAATCAGTTTCTATAATACATGCAATATCTGTGTAGAAGACTGTAACTGACTGAGATTTCTGTGAGCTGTTCCCAGACACTTCTAGGGTCTGTTACAGATGTTCTACGTATTTATTGACTCACTGAAGTTAAGAAGCTGCTTTATGCAGTGCAGTGCCATCACTTTGCTTACAGGTACCTTAATTCCAGAGTCTTGGCACATTGTGACCTTCCTTTCTCTGGAGCTAAAAATCCAGACTGAAGGAAGAGGCATCTGGGCTTAGCATTGGGACTTTGGGGTATGCTTTTTTTTTGTGTGTGTGTGCTGCTTTTACATTCCTGCTTTTCCCATATTATAGTTGAAATAGTAAATACAAAAATTAGGAAGGAGTAATAGAAGAAGGGAGCTCTTATTAGCTGCTAAGAAATACACAGAAGAGGATAGGCCAAACCTAGCTTTGAGTGATTGAAGACCTGGCTGCTGTCAACATGCAATGTTGGAGGTACATGTGCGGCTGAGAGGCTTTGGGAGAGGTTCCTACAACATGAATAGCCTGCATTTTGGCAATTGTTTTACATGTTTTATGCAAAGTCTCCTTTGTAACCTCTTAATGATGTGAATGGTTTTGGTTTTTTGGGTTTTTTTTTTTTTTCAACATGACTACTTTGGAGATATAAGTTGAACTGTTAGTTTTGCATATTAGCTGCCAGAAACTCTATTAAGATGTTCATGTTTGGACCCATTAAGTACGCAGGTGATCATTAAAAAAGGGCTATTCTTTTTGTTATCTAGGCAGTAAACAAAGCTGATCTTGAGGAAGATTGACTTCCATTTATCTTGATATTAAGCTTTTTAGCACTCACAGTTCTGGTGCTCCCTTGCATTGATCTAGTACTCTCAGTGCTTTTTCCCCAGCTGTACTGTTCTGCTCAGTTTTGATGGTTCAGAAATCAGTGCCTCTTTCCCTCTCCTTCCAAAAGTTGTGTTGGTTGAGTGCTGAGTGGTGCTGTGTCCTGTCTGATCTCAGCCACTGCTGGGTCTGGAGGCTTCTCTGGCACCTTAGGCGCTGCCTTCTGCTTTTGTCCACAGCCTCCAAGTTCTCCTTGCCGGTAAATGTCAGTTTCTCTGCTGAGCCTGTTGGGCTCAGTCGAGCGCCTTCACTGTGTATGTCAGGGGGTGCCCTTGCACTGCAGTGACTTTCCTGGCTGGAGCACAGGCACAGCATGCATGGAGATCTGTTGAAATAAAACATTTCCCTTTGTACAGGAGGGTTCCTCTCTCTGGAGTGTTTTTTTTCCAGGGGGCTACTTAACAACTTCTGTTAAAGAGCAAAAGGTTGACATTCATGTCATCAAGATTCTGCGCACAGAAAGTGAATGAGAATTCCCAGGAGGCAAAGTGAGGAATTGCCATTGCAGAGGAACCTTGGTCAGGAAATGTGAATTAACCCAGTCACTTCCCAAGAATCAGTAAAATGAGCTGACTGGAGTGTCACAGATCTTCAGCACCTCATTTCTGTTGTAGCTGGGTCCTGGCAGCTGGTTCTGGCAGTGAGTGCCTGTGGGTGGAAACAAAGCTGTGTCTCTGCTACCTTTGTCGTTCAGAGCTGGGCACCAAGCCCAGTGCATGTACAGAGGGACAAAAACAACAGATCGAGTCGCTGAATCATGCAAAAATTTGATTTCTAGATGCTGCACAAGTCATGTTTTCTGAAGTTAAAAAGGGGAAGGGTATCTTTGTTTCTTTTGGTTGGTGAAATTTTTTTTTCTTTTTTAGCTGAAAGCAATGCTGAACTGTGCCTGGCATGATACTAACACTTAAATATATGAGCATTAGCCATAGGCATGGCAGAATTGATTCATCAGTCATGGAAGGCCACTATGCCTTTTTTGCCTGTCATTACCAATTTGCTGAACAGCTATTGGAAAAATGGCCACTCTTCAAATGAGCCAAAGTGAACCTATAAGTGTAAGGAATGCTAAGCTATTAACCTTTTGAGGCAAACTTACCTGCTGCTTCTGGCTGGAATATCAGCAATGCAAATTTTTTTTCTGTTTTATCTGTGTCTGTTTTCTAGGTGTTTTCTCTAATTTCATATATGATGCCTTGTTTGTTTTAGAACTGCTTATAAGCACATTGCTTCATTTTGTGAAAGTGGGAACAAACTGAAAGGCTGTAGGGAACTGTTGGCTGAATCTGAGGAGGTGCTGCTGGAGTTATGAATCTATGTTCTTTATACTGGTGTCTGTAGCTGCTACTTTTTGCTTTCCTAGTATTTTGCTAATAGTATTGGTGTCCTGCTAAGATGCAGTGGAGGCTTTTCAGTTCACATAGTTAGAAACTGATACGTGCTTTAGTGATGGTGCTTCAGGCTTTGGTGTGGAATTCTGCTCAGACTATAATGCTCAGTAAATGGAGCACGAAAAATGAGTGAAGCCAAGTGCTATGTACAGAACAGCACACAAAAGGCCATTCAGAAAGGAACACGACTAGTTGTTTAAGCCTGTGGGTGAATTTGTCTTTAACTGCAGTAAGTGATGAGCACATGTTTAAAGCTGTGCCAGAAAGTTTGTTTTTCCACTAACTGTAACTCCTTTGATTTTTGTAGGGTTCATGCATAAATTTAAATCTATGCTTTAGTACTCTCCTGAATGAAGGCTGGTATTATATGACGGTGATTAACAGAACAGCTTGTTACAGAATCACACGTTACTCAAGATCCAGGCAGTCCTCTGCAGCTCTAGTCCAATCCCCTCTGCTCACCCCTCTGAGCAAGTTGCATGGGCCTTTTAGTATCTCCAGGGATGGGCACTACATTTTTCCTAGATAACCTGTCCCAGTATGTGGCCAGCCTCACAGTGGTTTTCCTTGTTATCTTCCATTCTGCTTCCACTTAATTCCTCTGTTTGCATATCTAAATAACCCAATGCCATTTTTATCTTTTTAGACCTGCTGGACTTTTCTTAGTTCAATTTGTGCCTAAGGTTTCCAACAGACTTTGTTTTTATGGAATTAACTGCTCCTTCCTTTTGCTGTCTGAAAACAAATAATGAAGAGCAGCAACAAAGTAAGAAAATTTGAAAGGGTGAGAGATTAATTTACTGGCCTGTGCAGTACTTTACTCTGCAGAGCATATTGTGAAATAGATTTATTTGAGCAGTAGTGACCCTCCACCCCCATACTGTTTTCCAGCTGGCCTCACATACCTATACAAGGAAACAAACATCAGGGAGTTTTTTCTTGTGCCTTTTCACAGAGTTGTCATGAAAAATACTGGGCTGAGACCAGGCAGCAATGGCATTTTGACCTAAGGAGGGATGTCCAGCAGCTGTGTGTATCCATCTCTTAATTGCTGTATTCTTTGTCCAAGCCAGAGAGCTGCTCATGGGAGTTGTGTGAGATAATAATAATCCTCCTGTGTGTGGCAGTTATTGTAAATGATCTTTAAACCTTTCAAGCAGAGGAAGATATATAGGGGAGTGCTCATAAGCTGGATGTTGCTGTGTTGCAGTAGAGCTCTATGGATTAGCCTGAACCCTGTGCTTTCCTTCCATCACTCCCATCTGATCAGTTGTACTCCAGGGTGCAGAAGAGAGGGGCAGCAGCTCAGTGGCATCATCCCTGCAGTGCTGGGCTCCCCAGAACACAGAGATTTGCTGGAGAGAGTCCAACAAAGGGCTAGTCAGGGTATGGAGAGCTTGAGAGAGCTGGGCCTGTCCACCCTGGGGAAGAGCCATCTCAGGGGCATCTTGCCCACGTGTAAAACTTCCTGACTGGGTAAATGTTGGAGATTTCCCGGTGGTATCCAGCGGAAGGACAAGTGGCCATGGGCACAAATGAGATAGAGGAAATTCCTATGTTTAAATAAACATTTAAAAAGTGTTGGGTTGGGATTTTTTTCCTTGTCAGAGCAGTAAAACACTAGAACAGATTCAAACATCTGCCTCTTGAGGTGTTCCAAATTTACCAGAAATTGTTCTTGCCCTTTCTCCCTGGGGTTAGGGGTGGAGCCTGCAGGGCAGGAGGCAGCCAGGGCAGTGCTGTCACTGTTTTGTGTGACCACACTCAGTTTGTGATGTGCTGGTGCAGGCAGCGGCTCTGCAGTTGCCATCAGGACTCCCCACCTCTACAGTGAGAACAGTGCTGGCACTCACCAACAACCACATCTTGACCTCTCCCTTCCAGCATCTGGGTGTGCAGCATACATGGAATGAGGAGGTTTTAACTCTGCTCAGTTCTCTGTGGCAGAAGAAAAAAAGCCACATATGAATAAATGAAGAAGAGGGGATTTAGAGACAGCTGGAATTGCTATTAATCTTATTTGTAGTTCTGTATCTGAAAATAGTTAATGTGGGTGTTTCATAAGCAGCATCTTGGTCAAATTTTCTTAATATGATGAAGTTACCTTATTTTTCAGGAAGTAAACTTTGGGAGAACTTTTGAATACAAAAATCTGGTGGCTGCTGGGCCAATATTCTCTTTTTAAGGATGTGCTAAGGGCAGCCTGGGCCATCACACGGATTCACCATTACTGGTGGTGCCTCTTAGTGCTACTTCACAGACCCTTTGTGCAAGGAGCAGTTTACCCACGGTCCCTGGAACCCTTGTATGCTCTTCCATGAAGGTGGATGCTGATGGGAAGTGCCAGGATGCACCTGCAGCTGCCGTGACTTCATGCCAGGAGCTGGAGGAGGCGAACAGGGAGAGCAGCGTGTGCTCCTGCAGGGCTGAGTGCTCACCCGGGGGTGCCCTCCCGGGAAGGCAGCGCTTGCATTTGGCACTCCCCCCACGCCAGGGGCTGTGCCTGTGCCATCCGGGATCACGGGATCGGTCAGCAGAGGGCGGCCCTTTGGGCAGGACTTTGCAGCCTCAGGAGCGGCTCCTTGCTGCTGGAGCAGCCTCCCTTCACAGCCCGGAGAGGCCAACAGGTGGCTGCTCAATGGCAGTGCCACTGACACCTCCAGCCATGGTGACAGGGCATGTGGCTCCCGAGAGGAGCTGTGTGTCTGACCAGCTGCTCCTGCCATACCCAGCCTTGCACAGCGTTTGTATCTCCTGAGACTTCCAGATTTCCCCTGAGCACACCAGCAGTGCTGCTGGCTGCGTGTGCAGCTGAGGAGTGATGGCTGATCAAGATACCCAAGCACTTCATTTGTCCCTTGCTTTGGCAGAAGGCACAAGATGCACAAAATTTGTTGCTTAAGGAGTTCTTCATGTGTGGATCTGGGGCAGTCTGGGCCTTGGCTTTGCTATCAAGAGGGGTCAGTATGCAGATATCATTCTAAGGCCACTTTCTGGTTGGTTTGTTTGGATATTTTCTTTTTTAATTTGTAAGTACTTGAAATATATTCAAACATCAGAGCTGTATCTCACGGGAATTTCGAAGCTGGGAAATGGAAGATGTAATGACATTTTTATCCTCCTCCTGCCTGGCAAAAAAAGCACATCTAGATCTGGGTAACTGAGTCTGGCAGGTTCCCTGCAGGAATGCAGGAACCACCCCAGTGCAGTGAAACTCTTGGTAAATCACCTGCTTCAATTAACCACATAGGTAAGTGTATTTCTGGGACAGGCTCAAATGCAGGTGCTAGAAGGGCCCACAGATAACCAGTGAAAGCAGTGAAAAATGGGATTATTGGCTGATAATATTAAGCACCTTTATCTTGGATGTTTGAGAAATTAAATCCCAAGCCTGCCACTAACCCTGCAGTACCTTTGGGAGGCCTGTGGAGATGGTGCAGGGTCCACTATATCTGTAAGGTTCCAGACCTTACAGAGATTCTTCCTCAGTGCATCTTCTGTGCTGTAGTGCTACTGCTAAGTGGGAAGGATACCACTATCAGTCTAATATGATATCCTCTGGAAATTTTCTCTCCCTGTAGTCTGTGCTGTGCAGCAGAGCTGGGGAGGAGATGTGGCAGGAGAGCTGTTTTGCCCGGGTTGGCTGCACCTTCCAGAGTGTATCCTCACTGCAAGCTACAAGCTGCTGCTGCTACTCATCCTGTGAACACTCGGGCAGGTGTGGGACCAAAATGACATTGGGGACTTCAGGGCTGTAGTCTCAACGAAAAGACAAAGAGATGAAAATGCTAGCACATTTGAATCTGTGGGTTTCCCATGGCAAACTGAGTTGGATAAAGTTTGGTTATCTGTGGCAGTGCCATTCCTCAGCATTTCTAAATGCTCCTTTCTTATGCTGATAAACAATTACTGGCCTTTTTTCCCTGTGAAAAAGGAGATGAAAACAACAGTCCATGCAGGCCTGGGTTTGTCTGTAACAGCAATGCTGTGGCTGCTGTTGTCTTGCCTTAACACTTTTTGTGCTTGAGACTCTTACTCCGATGTTTAGTCTGCCCAAGATGGAATCACAGCTTTCTGCAGGTTGTTTTCATGTGATGTGTCCTTCCCTTTGCTTTTATTTTCCTTTTCATGTTTTACTTCAAAAAGCAGCCTCACTGTTCACTGGTCTTTCCTGGCTGCTGAGCTCAGGTCAGTGGGATGCTGATGGGCAGCTCTTTGGATGCTGGCACCCAACCAGGCTCATAATCTTAGTAGGAAACTTTTGCTTCTGTCTAGCTAAGAAATGGAGTCTGTGCTTTAGGGAGGGTTTTATTTCTTGTCAAGTGACCATCAGAGCACTTTCCTCCCTGGACAAACACTCTGCTTCTCAGAGCTGTTCCTGATGTAGCAAATGGAAGGCAGAAATGGCTCTGCCACAAGTGTTGGCCCCCGTCACTGGTGGGGGCTCTCCTGCAGTGCCCAACCCCCTCTGAGGAACCACGGGGGCCAGGGGCTCTCCCCAGCAGCCAGGATGAACAGGGCTACCCTCACTCTGTGACCAGCATCGTTGTGTCACCTGTCCTGGAGGAGACTTAATAATTTTATTTGCCAGTTCACTGCAGGTGAGTCGCTGGAGCTGTGCTGTGAGGATTTGAAGTGGCTGATAAAAATCTCTGCAAGAACATTCATGGGTGTGGGAATAAGGAAGTGAACCTCACTGTGCTGCTACTGGAATTGTGCATCACAATGCTTTTCATTTAACTCAGGTTTGGAAAAGGTTCATGTTTTTGAAAATGCAAACTCTCTAACTTGTCAACTTTTTCTATCCCACATCTAATAGATATTTGATAATTAACAATAAAATTTCAGATTTGTTTTGCCTCTGATGTAAAAACCCAGAGCAGTGTTTCATATGAAATGGTGACTGCTGCCCCTTCAGTGAACTCCTAAAAAGCAGAACAATAACTGGCTTGCATGCTTTAGGAGTCACAAATAATGTTTTGAATGGTTTGGATCATAATGGCTGTATTCATTACCCCCTACAGATTGGCTCTCATAATCAAAACTACTTCTCTATATGTTGTGTAACTTATGGCATGCCTATAATTCCAGTGAGATCTTTGTAGATAGTATTTAATCAGTCATATGGCACGTGTGTAAATTCCTATGGCTACATGGCAACTGTATTAAATTCAGTATCTTGCTGTGAAGACACAACACACAAAATAAGTAAAAAATTAAAAGGCTTTAATAAACAAAACAAAGGCTCTCTATTGTGGCAAGCACATTTTCTCTCACTCTTAGGATTTTTCCTAGAGCTGCACAGACAGAAATGGAAGAGAAAACAATTTCTATTTCTGCTCCTTGTTTTTCCTATGTGGAATGTGTTTGGAGAATTGTTTACCTGGAGTGAGTGCTTGATTGGATTCTGGTGAGGATTGTTTGAGCCTGATGGCCAATCCAATCCACCTGGGGCTGGACTCTCTCAAGCAGGGTCACGAGTTAGTTAGAGACAGAGATAGAAGAAAGTAGTATGTAATTTTTAGTATCCTCCTTTTATATAGTATATTAATGTATTTTATCATAATTATAATAAAGAAATAATTCAGCCTTCTGAACTGAGTCAGACATCATCACTTCTTCCCACTGGGTTTGCCTGCATCCACAACACTCTATTATAATTTCAAAATCACCATCCTTCAAAGAAGTGCACAATGACAAAGTAATGAGGAGTAGGAATTGAGTTCTAAGGAATCTTTTCATATCCTTACTTCTTGGTTTTTCAGCTGGGAAGCAAATGTGATCGTGGCCTCTGTAACCAAAGCACTTTCCTATAGCAAACTCTATAGGTTGGATATTTTCTTATTTAACCCCAGCTCGCAGCTCAGCTGCACACAGCTGTTCCATCCCTTCCCCCCAGTGGGATGTGGGGGGATAATCAGGAGGGAGGAAACTAAATACAGTTCAATAAGTAAAGCAAAAATCACTCAGGCAAAGCAAAACAAGGAATTCATTCACAACTTCCCAGGGCAGACAGGTGTTCAGCCATCCCCAGGACAGCAGAGCTCCCTCATGAGTGATGGTGACTTGGGAAGACACTGAATGTCCCCACTCCCTTCTTCTGACCCTGCTTTATACCAGTCAGCCGATGCTATAGGGTGTGGGATGTCCCCTGGGTCACTTGGGGTGAGCAATCCTGGCCGTGCCCCCTCCCAGCTCGTTGTTACAATTTTGGGGTGGGGCGAGGAGCGGAAAAGTTCTTGCCTTGACGCTGTGTCAACGCTGCTCAGCATAAAGGAAACATCCCTAATTATCAACACAGTTTGCAGCACAAATCCAAAACATAGCCCGCTACCGTGGAGAAGAATAAATTTCACACAGCCTGAACCAGCACAGAGATGCTCAGTAGAAAGTTCTTGTCCTGGATCCAGCTTAGCCTTGCAGGATCCCCTGGTAGAGCAGGGGGATCACCAGCCCAAGCGGCCCCGTGCCCCGTTCCGCCGAGCGATGCTGTTCTAAAGGTCCAGCCTCTTCTCCCTCGGCCGAGCCCCGGCACGCCGCGCCCTCGCTGGCCGAGTGGCCGCCGCATCCCCGGGGCCGCCCCGCGAGCATCCCCGGCGCCGGGCGGGCTCCGGGCCACCCGCCCCGGGGACAAAGCGGGCCCGGGCGGGGCGGGGCAAGCGGGGACCCTCCCGGGCCCGCCCCGCGGCTCCGCCCGCCCCGGCCCGGCCGCGCCCGCCCGGCGGCGGCGAGGGAGCGCCGAGGCAGGCTGAGGCTCGGCTCGGCTCGGCGCGGATCATGTCGCCATGTCGGAAGTGAGGAAGTTCACGAAGCGGCTCAGCAAGCCGGGCACGGCGGCCGAGCTGCGGCAGAGCGTCTCGGAGGCGGTGCGCAGCTCCTTCGTCCTGGTGAGCGCGGGCAGCGCGGCCGCGTCCCGCTCGGCGATGGGCGGCAGCGGGAGAGCCCGGCAGCGCTGGGAAGGGGCAGAGCTGGGCAGGGGACGCGCCGAGAGCGGGGAGAGGAAGAGGAAGAGGCTGGAGAGGGCCTGGAGAAAGGGCAGAGCTGGGTCGGGGCTTGGCAGAGCGGGGGATGCGCAGGGCGCGGCGGGGCGCGATTTGGGAAGCGCTGGGCACGGGATGAGGAGGGCGCGGCTGGGCAAGGCAGGGGATGGGGATCTCTTTTTGGGATCCCCTCGGGGTGTGCCGTGCCGTGCCGTCCCGCCGGCCGCCCCCGCTGCCGCCGCCGCGCCCCTCTGAGCGCTCGGAGCCGGGAGGATCGCGGGGACGCGGCGCTGGGGCGGTGGCAGCGGGAATTAACGGGAACCGCTGAGCGCGGGGCGCCGAGCGAACAGGTAGCGGAGCGCCCGGCTGCAGACGTGTGAAAGCGGCGCACGGATGGGGGGCACGACCTGGCAAGGTGGGAGGCACAGGCGCTGGCGTGAGCCCGGCAGACCCCGGGAATCGCGCTCAGGTGTCTGGGCTGAAAGTCACGTGCGTGCTCGGGTGCGTTTCATGCCGGCATGCGGGATGCTGCAGCAGGTTGTCTTTGTTGTGCTCACAGCTGTGCAAACCGTAGTGCTGTGCCCTGGGAGGATGCGGGGGTCAGCTCACGGCTTCCCGGGGCTTTGTTGGATGTGTTTCACTGGTGCTCATTGAATTACTCTAGCGTGTAATCAACTTTGACCTTGACTTTGATGGAATAAAGGTTAGGGAATGGGATATGCAGAAAGTGCAGTACAAGTTCAGCAAATAATTCTTACTATTATTATTCCTACTAATAGTTCTCTACTATTAGATTGAATGGCATGTGCTGTTAAATACATTGAGAGGTTTGAACATTTATTTTAAAAACAGAGTTTTCTTGTAAATTTACAGATTTCTAAGCCTGAAAAAAAAAAAAACCCATGGTGATAATCTAGCCTGATTTCCTCGTGCTAATTTTTGCTTACTATGTGCAGTTGTTTGGGGATCTTTATGGGCTTCCATGTGATTTGCTTTCCCTCTTTCATCAACAATACACAGGTACTAAGGCTTTGTACAAGCTGATGGAACTTTCCATTAAAAATAAATTTGCATATATAGGACCAGAAGAGCTTTGGTATCCTGCATGCAAAAGGTTATGTGGTGCCTGTGCCTGTCCCCTTTCTCTCAGAAGGGGAAGGGATGGGTGGGACTGCAGATGAAGATAAATAAAACCTTGACAGGAACCCAAAGGAGTGTCAGAGTCTGTCAGGCAGCCACTCTTTTTCTGATCCTCTCTAGGGTTTCACTGCCCGCGCTGTCCCTGCCAACTTCTCTCTCCTTCTGGCAGGCCAATCCCCAGAGCTGCTGTGCTGCTTCGTGTGTTTGCAGCCAAGCACCAGAGGAGGGTGAGGGCAGGTGTTTCTGATCCCTAGGTCCTGGCAGAGTTTCCTGCTTTTGACAGTTCAGCAGCAACGGATAAATGCCAGCACTTCTGCATCACTGGGAAGAGCCATAAGGCACTGCAGTGATCAAGGAGTGGGGAAGGAGGTGGCACGAGCTTATGGGGCTGTCTCAGATGGCAATTTGACCTTCCTCAGTGATTAAGGATGAGGTTTGTGCCAGCAAAAAGCTAGCTTCCCTCTGTGTTCTAGTTCATCATCTTTGTGAGGAAGGGATGTCTGTGGCTGATGTGCTGGCTGTTGGGAGGGTACAAGAGGATCCTGAGAAATCATGGTTGGGGATGGTGGAGTGAGGGCGAGACTGAGAATCATAGTTTCTGATCCTGTTCCCAAGGCGAGTCTCAGTTCTGGTGCTGAAGGTGCTGGGCAGCTGCAGAGCTCTGTGTGAGCACCTCCCCAGCCCATCTGCCCTCTCCTTGCCACAGCCAGGGTGGGGCAGATGGACGGGCCCAGCATCAGCACTGACCCCCGCTGTGCCTCACCCTGGGCAGTGCTGAGCTCAGGGGTGCCTCTGGGAAGCAGAGGGTGGCCACTGGGTACACGGGGAGTAGGAGCTGGTGTTTGATAACTGGATGGAGCAGGCTGGCAGCAAGTGATGCACTGTGTCCCAGGATGTCAGGAACTGGGACTTTCTGAAGCAGACTGGAGTTGCAGTGGAGCCTTTGCCTGGCAGGATCCCATCCTCGTCCTGCATCCTGGACAGAGCAGGTGATGTTGAGTCAATGAAAAGTATATGTATAGTTTAATACTCCCTTGGTCATCTTGTCAAGTGCCTTGGCTGTCTGCTTGCCTTGGGGCAATCGTAGCTGAAAGCACAGGTATCTCTGGTGGTGAGCATGAAGGGGTGGTGAGCAGAGCTGATGCTGCAGGTCCCAGAGCACACACCTTCATCCCAGGAGGAGTGGGCACCATGGGGCTCTTTCAGAGAGTTGGTTGAGCTCAGCACTTCGGACATTCAGGGCACGCCTCGAGACAGGGAACTGTCTGGAGTAAGAAGCTGTTTGTACTCAGTGAATGAAATGCTCATAAATGAAAACATCTCAGTGAGGAAAGCTTTTAACGTCATGGAAGTGGTCAGCATGTCCAGAGCCACAATTTGTGTGTTAAAGGAGGCGTCTCTCTAGCCAGAAGCGCCGTGTCCAGCCGAGGGAGTGCAATGTCTGGTACAGTGTGGTTACAAAGCTGCTGTCTTGCAGGAGCAGTGAAGCCCATGCCATCTTATTCCTATTCTTGGTTTTTGATTTATGCCTGTCTAGTGCAAGAATATTTACATTGTTAACTTTGGCAGGGCTTTGCTCCTTTGCACTTGTGAAAGGGAAGCTTTGGATATGGTGGTGTTGGCGCTGAGGAGAGCTTGTCCCTTTCCAGGGTGTCCTGGAGTGCTTGTGCCCACACACTGCCCTTTGGACCAGCTGCTAGGATGCACTCAGAGCTGCTCCTGTCAGGGTAAGCAGAGCTGGAACCTGCACTGCAGCAGTGGAAGTCAGCAGAGGCTGTGGAGGGGAGCTCGGGGGCGCTTCGGGAAGCACAGGGAAGGAGGATGAAGTGCCTTCACTTGGGGCTTGTGTCCCTCTTGCTCTGCTGCTGTTCCCAGCATCCCAGCCATCATTCTGGCCTTGCATCTCGTTGGCAGACGGGCTGGGGAGGAACAGTTCAGCAGGAATCCCTTGAAAGCAGGCACAGCCCTGCAGAGCCGCCTTGGGAGTGCCGCGGTGCCGCAGGCAGCCGCCTCTGTGGGAACCCTGCTTCTCTCTGTGCTCTTTCTGCAAGAGGCTGCAGGGCAGATTGTATCAATTTCAGCTTTGAATGGTCCCTGATGTGTGCTACTGATTACAACTGGGGATGAAGTTTTGCCAGGATAATTGACAAATAATGTCACTGTTTAAATAAACAGACAAATTCAGTGGAAGTGTTTGTTGGCAGGTGGGATAAATGACACACTTGAATGATAAAGGGAAATTTTAAGATTAGGTTAAAGAAAGGAGCAGTCAAAACCCAAGTGTGATAACGTAAACCATTCTTAACTGAAAGATGACCTGCAGCTTAAACCTTGGGGCACCAACAGTAAAATACTGTGTTAGAAGTGCAACTTCAGAGCCAAAGTGCTGATGGTACCTGGGTGAGGCATCTGGGCTAGAGCTGAAAGAGAGCAGCCAGGGACCTTTGGCAGTGGATGGAGATGGTGATTTTGGCTCTGACCTTCAGTGCAATCTCTCTCTCCTCCCATCCTCTTGAGCAGCAAGGCAGGAGAGCCCTGCTTGGAGGCGCGGGCTGGGGTGGGACCTGGGCAGCTGCAAAGCTCAGACTCTTGCCAGCAGGATGCACCTGTGTGCTCAGGTGGGCAGTCCTTGTTCTGAGGGAAGTGCCTGTGCACCTCTCCTTCACCCCATGGAGTGCAGTGGGGCATCCTAGAGTTGAGCAGTGTGAGCACACGTGTGAGAGTGACATCCTGCATCTGTGACACTGCCAGGACAACAGCAGAGGCTCTTTAGGCTCTGCCTAAGGATCCAAATCAGCTGCACTTGTTTGGGTGGATGTGAAGCCAAAGCTGAGAGACGCCCTGTGCCTCCCCTGTCTCTTTGGGAAGTGCTCAGCAGCCCTGGGGCCCTGCGAGGAGAGGGGGCTGTGTCTCAACCCACGTGTGAGTTTGCCAGAAGTGTCGTTCTCTGTGTCGTGACAGGGAAATTAAAAGTGTGGGAGGCACGAGATCAGAGCAGCAAGCACTTGACAAAGCACAGATGATGCATTTTCCCACAGTGCTGCCAAACCCAGTCATCTGGTGGCAATTTTAAGTCTCGCACAATTGCTCTGATTTTCTTTAGATCATTTCTATACACTTTAACTGGAGATGCATTTACTGCTTTGCTGTGAACATTTTAGAAAGGGTGCAGAGCCAGACTATCTTATCTGAGAAGGAGCAGCTGCAAAAGATTATCCCACGCTGGGTCAGCCAGGCCAGGGGAGCATCTCTGGGTACCCCCAGGGCACAGCTTGGTGACACTCAGATCTGGGCCACGCATCTGCCAGCAGTGGCAGTGAGGGAGAACCTCTGCTTACAAACAGCTGCGTGGATCTTTGCCATCCCGAGGTATTCAGGGCAAGTGTCTGCTCTCTGTGTTAGGGGATGTGCTTCCCTGAAAGCTCCCTGTGGATGGGTGGGCAGCTTGCCAGGAGGAGATGGGTTTTGTTTGATCCTGGCTGGGCTGGGCTGGGCTCCTATGGGTGGCTCCGTTTCAGTCAGACACAAAAAGGAGATACAAAGCTCCTTCATGCTGATACTAAGGAGGTTTTGACTGGAGGCAAAAAGGCATTTTGTTCTTTCTATGTTTTTTTTTTTTTTCAGCTTAAACTATATTACTAGTGTCTTGATTTATGCTCATGCAGAGGAAATCAGCTTTCTGCACAGAATCCCCTTTTAATAAGCTAAATTCACTTTGATCAATGTGAAGCCTGTTTATATGCAGCGTTTGTAGTGATCTTGGCACTCAAGAGAGACAGAATATATGCATGTTCCCCCGGGGGTAGTTAACATGCTGTGTTTGCACAATTTACGTAGAGAAACAGACATATATAAGGCATGGGAGGAAATTCTGCCCCTGCCGAAGTGGGCGGGAGTTTTGCTGTTGGTTTAACCAGGGCAGGATTTGCCTGCTGTGCCCGGCTGCCTCCAGAGCTGGCCCTGGTGACTCCTGTGCAAGTGTTTGTGCAGGGAATGTTGCTCACAGGGGCTTATTCAAGAAAACACTTAAAAGCATTCTTAAAATTAATCACATGCTTTCCTGAATCAGGGCTCTTGTGCCATGTGGGGCTGGATTTAGCCCAGGGCTGGCCTGGGCAATGTGTGCCAGGGAAATGGCTGGGTTTGCCCCTGCCTGAGCACACACTGGTTGTGGAGTGGATGAAAGGCATGGCTTGATGGAGAGGAGCAAGTCTCCAAGTGCACTCTGCAGCTTTGTGGGGACAAATCTCTGGTATTCCTCCTACTGATACCCAGTCCTTAAGAGATGGAGCAATCCCTGCCTCTTCTCTGAGTGCCTGTATGCTGAGGCATGACTGTTACAGGATGAGCTGCAGCCAATGTGTCCAGTTCTTGAGCTTATTGGAGGCAATGACAAGCTTTTGATGGGTACAAAATCTTATCCTTCCCAAGGCATCATTTAAATGTTTGCATCCCCCTGCCTGTTATAGGAAAGCTCTGGGAGGAGCATGAAGCACCCAGCCCTTACATGTGTTCATCTCTTACCACGTTTTGCTAGCTGGAGCTTTAGCACTTGCTGGGCAAGGCTGAGAGTGGTTTGTTCTGTGCTGAGGACAATGTCATGAAAATGCAGGTGTCCCTCCACTGACAGCATCTGCCCCAAGCTGCCACTGTCAGTGCAGTGAAACGCCTGGAACAGATGGTGGTGGTGCCTGTAGCCATTGCCAGCACTACAGCTGGGATTTCTGCCCTCAGAATCCAGTGAGGTGATGGCTCCTGGGCTTTGTTTCATCCTCTTCTGGTATCTGGAGATATTTGCAGGTATCTCCCCCAGCACCAGGAGCATTTGAACCAGGACTACCTGCTGTAGTGTGAAATGTAGCATCATTTTCTATATGCAGCTGGGTGGCTCTTTCATAATTTCACTTAGCCCTCTGCATGCTGATTTATTGTCTCTAATGGTGCAAAATTGCACAAAGCTTTTGACATTTCTGTGGCCTGAGAATGCAAGTCATGGTCACACACAGCAGCTGAGGAGCAGCCAGACATGGGGAACACGTGTGCTTCAGCATCCCTGGTTAATTGGCCTCCTCACTCCTGCTTTGTGCAAGGAAGAAAAAGTAGTTTCTTATACCTTTGTGGCCATTGCTGTTATCTTAAAAATGCTGGAATATGTTTCCCTGTCACCAACTCTTCCATCTCTTTTATTCCCTTAAAAGTATAAATCAAAGCTCTCCCTTGATGGGTCCTCTTTCCTTCAACACAGCCCTGACTTATCTTTACAGTTTTTCCCTGCCTCCTGCTGCTTCTCTAATGGGGTCAGGGCTGCTTGTTCCTGACCCCTTTCTCACCCCTCTCTCTCGCTGAAAGCAGTTTCTTGTCTCCCCTATTAATATCTCCTGTCACAGGACTGTTCCTGGCGAGCGGTTGCATCTGGAAGAAGACTCGGTGCTGGTCCGCAGCATTCCCCCCTCCCTTCATCCTGCCCCTGGCTCCATGCTGGCTGCCATCCCCAGTGCAGCCTGGCCTCTCTGTGCCCTGAGCAAGGACACTGCAAGGGAGAAGGCAGGCTGATGACACCTGCCCCGTGCGGCAGTAGGAGCTGGTGGTGTCGGAGGCCTTGCGGGGCTCTGGGGAGCCATCCCAGCCACGCGGTCGCTGTGTTTTGGCAGGGCTCAGGAGCCTGGCGTGCAGGCTGGGCTGCAGGGCCTGTGTGTGCAGCAGGGCACGTGTCCCCGAGGTCTGGAGGATGCCAGGGCTCAGAAGGGCAGCTGGACCCGTGTCTGCAGGGCTCTGCCAGCCTGCCAAGCACAGGCTCCCTGTGGCCCCTGGGGACGTGGGATGAGCTGGAGCAGGGACTCGAGTTGTGCCAGCCAGAAAGGGATGGGCGACACAGGGACATGGGAGGCTTGGCAGGAGCTGCATTTCTGACAGGGGCAGGTAGAAAGGTTGTGGTCAGGGAAGGGAAAGGGAGTCTCCATCTCTTGGAAGGAGATGATGGTGCTGGCCACAGTGGGCTGAATGCCCACAGAGCTGGTGTTGAGGGAGGCAAACCCAGCTTCCAGCAGAGAACTGTTTTCCATGGCACTTTTGAGTTCCAGGAGGGTTGCACTGGACTCCGAGAGGTTTTCCTTTCCCTCTGTGCCTGGGGAGTCCTGAACTCTCCCTTGTCCTGCTGCATGATGTTGCAATTGTATGGATGTTTTTATTTGGGGAAGCTTTGAGGTGCTTCTGTTGACAGCAGCATTTTGGCTGTGGGTGGGTTGAAGCCTTGAAGAGTCCATCCCTTGCAGAGTCCATCCACAACCTCCCCTGTATCTGCTGGGGGGAACAGAGTCAAACTTTACAGCCCCTTTGCACCTGTATGCAACGCCTGCAGCCTGAAAATGGAGCAGAGATGAGGCTGAGACAACTTCCTGAGCTGCTGAAACCACCGCTGACACGGCTGGGCTTGGCTGCACTGCTGGGGTGTTCTGTGTCCTGCTGAGGCAGCCCAAAACTGCCCTGTGACTTCCTGCCCTGCTCCCCTGGGCTGCTCCCTTTGGGGCTGGACACGTCTCTTGCCCTGCTCCTGGCTCTGTCCTGCCCCAGTGGGGTGGGAGTGTTCCCCTGCTCCTGGCACAGCTGCGCTGTTGGCCCAGCTCTGTGTGCGAGCGGCTGCCGAAGCGAAAAACAAGAGTTTGAGACAGACAGGAAAGGGAGGGGTTCTGCTTATGTGCCATTAATTGCTTTAAGATGTTCTGGAGCTGGCTATTCTAGATTTGGATGCTAAATATAAAACTGATACTACATAAATAAATGATGAAATACAAGTGACATCTGAAAAGCACTTTGGGATGTTCAGTTAAGGACCTAAATAAATAACATGTATTATTGTCATAGTAATTACAATTTTCCTTTTTTAGCATGCCTGTTTTACGGAATGCTTTGAGAAGTCATATCTGGCAGAAATTCAGCTGTCCCACAGGAACCTGTACCCTTTTGCCAATTGCAATTGGCTCTATTATTTTTGAAGGAGAAAATCAAAGCTGTGACGTGTTTGCACATCTCCCATGCTCTGCAGCAGATGCTCAGCTGGATGCAGGTGCAGTTTGGCTGACGTAGGGCTACCCTGGTCCCTCCCTCTGCTCCTCGAGGAGAAGGGCTGGATTTGAGCAGGATGTCTCTGTGCAGGCAGGGACTCACGGACTCCATGGCAGAGTGTACTGAGCTGCCACTGTCACACAGCAGCACTCGGTGATCCTGAGGAGGGTCAGGCACAGGGACAGGGGTACTGAAATCAATCTCACGTGCTTGTCCTAATGCACTGCCCTGTGCAGGAGCAGCGCTGGATCACCTCAGGTGTGTGCTCATGCCAGACATGGGTCAATCTGCACTTGTTCAAGCATCTTTTCAGAGGAGATGTGTGGAGGTGAAGTGCAGCTGGGCTGGAGTGGCAGCGCTGCCTTCCAGGCTGGGCCACTCACGCTTGGGCTGTGAACTCTCACTGCTTCATCACAGTGCAGCTGTTTGCTGAGGCCTGTTTGCTTAAGTGATTATGCAAGAATCTCAAGCTTTCAGGAAAAAAACAGTGTTCCTGCCCCTCGTGGCTGCAGACCTCTGCTTCAGAATAGGATCTGCTAAAGGCTGTGAACTGTGGAGTCCACTTCTGAGTAAGTGGAAAGAAAATGAAGAGTCATATGCTGATTATTCTGGCGTCCTGTATTTCTAAACCAACTTGAAGACACTTCAAGGCCTGAATTCATTTTATTTGACAGGCCTAATAATGACAAGTACATGTTTGCATGTCTACAGTGACATCAACTTTTTGACTGTTTATTCAAGCCTTCTCTCACCAATAATCTGTCACTCTAAGGGACAGCAGTATGACTGCTTTTTCACTGGGAAGTGGTCATTACATTGAAAAAGGAGACTTCCACCTTTCAAAATACCCAGAACCCATGTGCTGGTGCCACCCAGGGCCACTGATACAGGAGGGGAGGGCTGTGGGTGGGTGAAATGCTTTTGCACAGAACTTGGGCGGGGTGGAGGGAAGCACAGGAGAGGGGGCTGGCTTTTGATTCGAGCTTTGGGATGGAAAGAATGAGTCATTTCCACTGCTGCTGTTTTTCTTGCAGGGTGCCAGGACTGTGCACTCATCCTCCCCTTGCCCACGACATGGCTTTTTGTTTCTCTGAGAGCTGCTGGGAGGCGCAGCCATCTCCATGGAGTGCAGGGGAAGAGTGGGGCAGGCAGCCTGGTGCTGCTGGCTCTGCGTGTGGAGCTGGAGCACGGCACACTGTGCACGGAGTGGATGGAGATGGGAGTGTGTGGACTCTGAGCCAGACCCCTGTCTAGAGAGAGCCTTGGCAGTGATGTGTTGCTCTTCAGGAGGATGCTGTCCTGCTGCCCGTGGAGGGCTGTGCAGAGCCTTGCTCTGAGCTGTGTTAGCTCCTGATGCCTCCCTGCCAGGCCCCTTCTCCTCACCAGTTCCTTCTTCCCTTCCCGATTGCCCGCGGGGCTCCTCTCCTGGCGGCAGTGCACACCTCCTCTGCCAGCCCCTCTTGACCTCCCTGACCCCATCTCCTGCCTCTCACAGCTGCACAGCCCAACCTTTGCACAATTCTTGCTTCCCGTGATGTGGCCCCAGCACAGATCCATCCCCAGATGGGTAAAATCCCCATCCTCCATTCCACCCTCCCCTGCACCACCGTGGGCCACCTCCTGAGACCCTTCCCTCTCCATGCTTTCCCTGCTTCTCCTGCTTCTGGTGAGGTTTTCCTCCCTTGCCTTTTCACAAGATGCTCTGTGTGTTTGCATGCCCACCTTGCAGCCCATCCCTCTCACCTGTCCCAGGTGTAGCTGTGGTATCTCAGGATTTGGTGTCTTCAGCAGAGCCAGGATTCCTGTCTCAACATTTTTCTTGTGTTTTTAAACTTCCTTCTTTTTGGCCAGTGTAAAAATAGTTTTGGCCTGCTCATACCCACCTTTATGGATTGTTTTTCACCCTTAAGGTTTTACCATTGTGCATCTGCTACATCCAGCTGAGTGCTGGGTTTGCAGCAGGCCTGGGGACACACCACCTGCTGAGAGCTGCCTATTGCCTCCCTGCTGATTTCTTCCCAAAATGTGGCTTTGCTGAGAAGCCCACAAACCTCTTGGCATCAGCTGGGCTGCACTGTTGTGGCTGCTGCCATATGTGCTGACTCACACTGTCTCCCTGCTTGCCCTTCCTCCCCTCATCTCTGTTCCCACCTCTTCTCTTCTCCTGGAGCTTTGAATCCGAAGTCATTGGGGCACAGGCTTTATTCTGGCTTTGCAGAGGTTTATGGCAGTTCCATAAACGCTGCATGGCCAAGCCCAGAGTTTATGGGTTTTCATTATTCTTTCTTATACCCAGAAGTCTGCAGTGATGACTTCTCTGTGAATCTGAGCTTTTGTAAATTGAGCTCTGTAGCCTTTCTGCAAGCTGAGTGAGAGTGTAAATGGGATCAGATGGCAGTGCAGGAACTGGGGGTGGAAATGTGAGGAGACACAAATGTGATACTAAAAGAAAAAAGCTCTTAAAGGCCACACAATTTGAGTTTTCCCTGACCTAATCTTTGAATCCATAGCTGTAGAAAAGCTTTTCTGTGTATAGAAATTGCTCATTTCCATATGGCCATATGGTTTACCAAGTGAGTTTGCTCAGTTCCCAGGCATCATTTGAATTCTCTCATATACAGTCAGGTTTCTTCAGCAAAATAAAAAAATGGGGACTTCTCTCTGCTGTTTTTGAAGTGTCCTCACATTTCCAGTTGTGCATTGTAGTGGGGAGTGGTTTCTCTGCCCTGGAGTGTTGCCAGTCTCAGAAGTGACGAGTGTGTCCCAAGGGTAGTTGTACCACCTCCCTTTTCCCCTCTTTTAGCTTTTAATTATTTTCCTCTTATTTTCTGTGTATTTCACCTACTTGGCCCTTTGGTATTTAGTTTAAAATTTGGGCTTTTGCCTGGTTTTCCACATAAGTGCACTACAGGGTTGCAAAAGATGAGGCAGCAAATGGGCTGTAAAATGGTTGCTGAATTTTGGGGAGCAGTTGTACAATCGGAGATAATACAGTTTTATACATACATGTGATCTGTCCTCTTCCTCCTCCTCTCTTCAGCTGCTCTAAACAACCAGCACTTTAAAAACTCATCTCATTTGTGCCTCTCTTGCTGCTTTGAAATGTGGATGCACACACTGGGTAGAGCTGCATTTCTGAGGATGTGGGGAAAAGCCCCGTGCTGGGGCTGCTGAACATGCAGGGTTTTCAGTGGAAGGCCCAAAGGAAGTGTTGCAGGGCAGGGTGTGCGTGTTTCTGTGTCTTTCTGTGTCTTTCTGTGTCTTTCTGTGTCTTTCTGTGTCTTTGGAGCCCGTTGGGACCAGAGAAGTGAAAGTCAAGTGTGGTGCAGCTCCAGTGCTGGGCTTGGCTTCCGCCTTGCGCTGGCAGCTGCTGAGGACTTGTGTCACTGCAGTGGGACCAGAAAATTGGTTACACTGGAGCCACACCTGCCTGCTTTGTTGCTTTCTTCTCTGGATATTGTTTTAAATGAGGGCTGAACTGATAGGACTGAAAATACAAAAGCTTTCTCATCGTTTTCCTTTGGCTTCTACTTTAAAAAAATCCCCAAAGGAAACATTTTTCATTCTGTACGTTCACATCACTTTTGTTTTATCTGTTGTAATTCTGGGAGAAATGGATCTCAGAAGAACATTAATCATATATAACAAAAAGGTGGTGTGTTTTTATGGTATTCAAATACAGAACACTGGAAGACAGGTGGCTGCTGGTTTTCAGGCACTAAAAGTTTAAAATAGAAATGTTCTTTCCTATACTCATGAGCAAGCTGTCATTGTGAGCCTTTGTTTATAAAGCAAATAAACAGAATTTTATATGATTTGCAAAATGGATGCAGAAAGGTGACAATTTAATCTGACTTAAGTATCCCCCTCTTTGTGAATGGATAATTCCCTTGCTAAACCTTTCCTTTGCTCTCTCCTTGGTGGTTTCTGTCTTGGGGAAGGTTTGGGCTCAGGCTGGCAGAGAGCAGTGGGACAAACAGGGCACTGAGGACAAGGACCTTACTTGGGTTTTCCCTCATTCTGGGCTCTTTGTGCTCGTGCTTGGCCAAAGGCAGAGCCTTGTGTTGGTGTTTGTGGGCATGTTTCTGTTGAAGTAATTTCTCTGAATTTCCTGTTAAAATGCCAGCCAGCTCGCTCGTGGTGGGGAGTCAATACTGCAATAGACAGGCTGTTGTTCTGCCTGTGCTGCTGTCCAAGTGCAGCCTCGTGACCCAGCGTGGATGGGGGCTCAGCACAGCACACAGCCCCGTGCTGGGGCAGCAGCAGAGGACAGAAAGAGCAATGTGTGTTTTTTGGGAACAGGCTGGTGTGTGGGGCTTGAACCTGAGGTTTTTTTAAAGAGGGATGAGTGGGATTATCTGGGAGGGTGCACTGCTCTCATGTTATCTTTGTTTTTCTCTGAGGTATTTCACTTGTTTTTTATCCCAGCACACTGAGCTGCGGTGCTTTGGGCTGGGTGCTGCTGCTGGGTGTGCTTGGTGCTGCATCCACAGGAACCACAGGACAGGGCAGCTCAGCCCAGCCTGTCCCTGCAGTGTTCTCAGGAGCTCAGAGGAGCCCAGGGGCATCAGAGTGCAGTGTCTGCCTGCCCTGGATGAAGAGCTGCTGTGCGTGTTACAGAGCAGGATGCCTTTGGCAGCACTGAACGTTTTTTCCTGCAGAAATGGATTGATTTTGTTGCTGGACTGGCAGCATTTCTTTGTGCTTGGGTATTGGGCTTCCCCTGTGGAGGAATTTGTGGTTTCTAAGACTCTAATTACTTTAGTGTAATAGTTTTTCCTCTGCTTTTGTAATGACTTTGGTGGGTGCCATCTGCTGTTGTGACAGTGCTGGGCAGTGTGGTCTGAGCCTGGGGTGGTGTGGGCTGTACACGTCAACCTTCAGGGAAGCTAAGACTTTGAAATCCCATTTTCAGCATTTAAAGCTTTATCTCCAGCATTTCTGGACTGCTGGGAGTGTATGGACTCAAAGGGTCAAAAGGGCAACAAATACTTGGGATGGCTCCCTCCTTCCTCCATGGGTCTGTTTGCAGGACTCGAGCATGCCTGGCCCGCTGGGCAGCCTGCACAGTTCAGGGTGCAGGGAGGAGTTTGTTTCCTCGATGGTAGACAGGAGCCAGGCCACATCCTTCCTTCAGCAGCTGCTTTGCTAACAAACAGCATGACCTACATCTTTTGGATTGGCTTTAGAGACATGGCAGACACGGGGTGAAGTGCTGGGTGTGAAGAGCACGGTCAGTGCAACACTGAGCTGCAGGGGATGGAGGGCTGCTCTGTGCTCAGATGGGGAATTTGCACACCTTGGGGAGCCCTAGGGACTGCATTTCTAACAGCTCCAGAGGAGAAATGGCTCTCTGGGTGCTGCAGAACCCTTCTGGGTGCCAGTGCACATCCCTCCATCCCTCAGGCATCAGATACATGTCACAAGCCTGGCACTGTTTGTCAGATATTGATCACAGCCTGCTCCACATGTTTTTTCCAATATCATTACATCCACCAGACTAGAAGGGCTGCAGAAGTTTTATGTGAGGATCTGGGATCCTTTTCAGCTCTCACCCTTCAGTTGTCATTGAATCCCATGAGGATGACTGCCAGGACTTTGTCTTGCTGGTCATCAGAGGTATCAGATCTAGAAAAGGAATGTCATCAAAGCCCCAACTTTGTAAAAGGACAGCTTTAGAAACACAGTCCTAGTTTCAGGACCATGTTGCAAAACAAAAAAGGACTAAAAATCCTGTGTGCTTGGAAGGTGTGCATTCCCAAAGAGATATGGAAGGCTCACAGAGGAAGTCTAATTTACTGTTACAGCTGCTGCAGGGCGTGGTGCGAGTTCTCAGGGTCATGGCACTGCTTTAACCCAGCAAGGCTGCTGAGTTTTGCCAGGATTGCTGCAGTGAATCAGAGAGGCTGGCAGAGCTGTGTGCCTGCTCCGTGGGGCTCTGCCTGCTGTCATGGGAAGGACAAGCTTTGGGACCCCAGACCTGCAAACGGATGATGTCCTGTTAATTCACATTAATTTGCAAAGCTCAGCAGACATTCAGAAGTGCACAGTGCTATCCTGAAATAAGACCTGTGTTTCAGATGATTAACCAAATTCAATTAAGCATTTAATGAGCATGAGACTCAGAGTAAATGAGTTCCTTTTCTCTGTCTACCTGTTGGGTTTTTCAGATTCCTGTTTTTCAGATGGACTCTTTCTTTTCTTATTAAATCCTTGTACAGCTCAGGTCTTGGATGTAGAAGGAAGAAGTTCTGTGTGTGCAGTGGGACTGGCAGCATTTGTCACCCCATTCCCACATCCCTCATGGCTGAGGGAGCAGGCAGCAGCCCCCGGATGCTCTGGCACCCAGCCTGGGCTCTCTGCTGACTGACCTTTGTCTTTCTCACTGGTAATCTGAGGAGTGTGAGGTTCCTTTCAGGACTGTGCAAGCAGTAAATTAAAGTTTTCAGAGAGTGGTTAAGAAGGGAACTTTTTCAGATAACTGAGCTAATTCCTGCTGGATTTCTGCAGCATGGAAAGGAGACATTTTAAGTGCAAAACTGTCTGAGGCAGGAGGTGTTTCATTAATGCATCCCAGGAGCCAAAGCAGCCAAAGGCACAGAAGAGGCACAGGACCTTTGGCTAGGATTGGTTATGGAAGAGCAGTGTTGACTTCCTTGCTTATCTCACATGTCACAGAAAATATGGAGTTGCTTGGACTCTCAAACAAGGTGGTGTGGCTGCTCATCCAGTGGTGTTATACAATGCTGAGCTTTCAGTCTTCATTTGGCACTCATTTTTTTAAGCTGCAGGTTCTGCTGTGTTCATCAAGAGACCTTGTACTGGTCTCATCTTTAACTCCCATCTTTAACTGGTCATGGTGAGCATTTTCCTCCCTCCATTTTCTTGGAGGGTAATGCTTGCTGCCCATGGAGAAGCATCTGATGTTCCTCTTCTGCGAGTGGAGAGCCCAAGCATGTTGTCCTGCAAGGATGTCATGTCCAGAGGCATGTGGCATCACGTGCTGCTGCAGAGGCTTCATGAACACTGTCTGTGGCAGGGCCAAGCATCAGGATTTTGGTCGAGGTTCAAAACAAGACAAGTTTTGATGGGGCAAAATTTGGTTCCTGTTTTATTGTGACCACTCCTATACAGTCATTGGTTGGCTTTTGGTGTGAAGTTTGATTTTCACAATGCAGTGGTGAGAGCCTGACACTTGCTCATGAAACCTGAAGTCAGGCTGGGCAGCTGAGATGGCATTTGCCTGCCTCAGAAGTTGTTTTTCTCATTTTGCTAAGTTCTATTTTCTGGACTTGTTACACAGACGAACTTGGTACAATAAGGAATGTAATGGAGCTCTCCTAATAGCTTTTGCTTGTAACTCCAGGGATTTTTGGAGAAGTTCCTCTTGCTTCCCTGAAATGTGAGTGAAACTAAAACTGGGCTCTAGCCTTTGGCTGTGCCTGGGGTGTGATTTATGGAGAGGGCTTTCTTGCCTTTCCAGAGGGATGCTGTTCTTCCTTCCTTGGGCTGAGATTCCTGCTTTGGCAGTTGTACCTGCAGCCTTGCTCTCATCACTCCTAAGGGAGCACAGCTCACATCCACTCCTCAAGCAAAACCAGCCCTGAGCTGAGCAGAGCCAGTGCAGGAGCCTTCCTGTGTCGCTTCCAAGCTGTACAGATGAACTGCTCAAACACAGAGATGCTGGATCATGCAGCTGTTAAAGCTATGGCCTGTCCAGGAGGCTTTCTTGCTCCATTAGGAAATTAGAGACTGTGCTGAGACTGTGCAGCACTGTGCTTCATTTCTTCCTGTAGCTTATTGCTTCAAACTTAACTCCTCATTTTCCTGTCTGCGAAACATGCTCATCAGTGGTGACCTGGAGAGTCAGATCAGAGTGCTGAGTAAAGGGCAGTCCAGTGGTCACACAGTTTGGAATTAAGCACAAGATGTTAGTTACTGGTTATTTTAGATGTTACCCATACATAATATTTTTATAATCTGTTTTTCCTGCAGGAAAAAACAAAAGTGGTGGAACCCTTGGACTATGAGAACGTGATCCTGCAGCGCAGAGTTCAGATCTACAGCGATCCCCTCCGGGACCTCCTGATATTTCCCATTGAAGATGTGTCTGTGAGTTTGCTCTGGCTGTTTCCCATGTTTGAGGCTCACTCGTCTCCCATCCTACTTCCCTTGGAAAATTTCCACCATTAACCACATGTTAATTTTGGCTGCATTACTGACACATAAAACCAAAATGACCAACTGGTGGCTTAGGCCCACCACATTTATTTGGAGTGAATGTCAAGCCCTGAAGATGGAGTTTGTGCTGAAGAAGTGTTCTCCTTTTTCCTGCAGATCTCGGTCATCGGCCGGCAGAGGAGAACTGTCCAGTCAACAGTGCCAGAAGATGCTCTAAAGAAAGCTCAGAGTCTCTTTGTCAAAGAGGTAGGGACAAAGCCCATGTGACACCTGCCTTCAGCACTTGATAGCCCTTGGACAGGATGCCCAGCTGCAGCTCCTGATCCGCAGCATTGCGGGCTCCTTGGCTTTTCCTTGCTGGCAGCACTGCCCGGCCTGCTGCACAGGAGAGTTCTCACAGGTCTCTCATGTGCAGGCTGTCTTTGCAGTGGCTTTTGGACACAGCCAAGGTGTGTGGCTTTGCACCACCTGCCTGACAAGGAGGGGATCCACAACCTCCCTGGAGCATCTGGAGTGCTGTGGGTTTGTTGTGAAGTGCTGCTCTCCAGGACCATTCCCTTCGAGTGCAGTGCAACAAAAAGCGATGGTCGAGTTAGATGTGCTGTGTTTCTGAGGACAGAAAACTTTTGGAAAACAGTCTCCTCTCAAATCACTGCTCCTTTTTTAGAGCCTTGGATGTAAATGTGATGTAAATCCAAAATCTGTAGCTGTGTGGCAGGCCAAATGCTGTGTGATTTTTGTCTCTGTGCTGTAAAGGTTCCCTATGAAATTCTGCATTGTTACATGAAAAAAGTGAAGCAGCCTTGCCCATGCCCATCCCGCTTGTGCTTACCTCACCCTGCAGTGTGTAACCTCTCAGACTTTGTTTGGCTTGCTGTAGCTTTCTAAGAGCTGTATTGTTTATTGTTTTCCTCTCAGTGCATTAAAACCTACAGCTCCGACTGGCTCGTGGTGAACTACAAGTATGAGGAATACTCAGGAGACTTTCGGATGTTGCCATGGTAAGTGTCATGCTCCATTGGAATGCAGATGTGTGCTCACAGGCCTTAGCAGGAGCAGTCTGCCCTTTCCCTGATGCCTGTCCCACGAGCAGCCTCTCCTGCAGAGGCATGTCACCCTGCAGGTTAGAGCCAGAGGTTTGTGTTGTCAGGCCATTGTCCCTCAGCTCTGTCAGGGGGTGCCCACAGTGCTGTGGGTCGGTGCCTCCCATCCCACCTGCCAGGCTGTGCACACCCCTCTGTGTGGGATGAGGACAGACTGCACCCCGAGCCAAGGCAGGATAAATAGTGTTGGCAGTGCCTGCAGGAGCCTCGCTGTCCCACTGGGCTGATGTTCCCTGTGTGCCTCACACAGGCCAAGCAGGTTCTCCTTGTGCCCCAGCACAGGGAGGGTGATGTGATATTGCTGCTGGTGCTGGCACTGCTGGGAGTTATGTGCCTGGAAACTCTGGGCTGTGCCAGTGCTGTGCCAGTGCTTCCAGCTCCGGGGCTAATTGGGTTTTCCAGACAGGCACATCCATCTCGGATTTCTGCTGCATTGTTATTTTCTGTGTCGTGTGCCTGCTCTGCTCACTGCCCACACTCGGGGCGTGTCTGGACCCCTGTCCAGGCTGCTCATGTGCTGGAAGCTTGTTAAATGCTTTTTCTTCTTAATTGGATGTAGTGGATCTCTTCTGAGGGTCTCGAGGCGATGTGAGGCAGCAATGGAGTCATACTGTTGATCAAATAATGTTGAAATTTTAAAATAATCTTGTAGTCTGATCTTGCTTCTTTTTTGGTAAAGATGGAAGATAAACCAGAGTGCTCTTTCTTTGTTCCATAAATGCAAGTCAGCAAAGACTCTTCAGAATACAAGAGCTAACAAGAGAAAGCTAATTACAGACTGCTTGTGCCTAATTTCCATGAAATGCACTCAGAACTTAGCTTTCCCCAGCTGTAAGGAGCTGTAGGTCTCTTGAAATCTATCTTCTGTGCTCTGTAGCCTGCACTTTGGCTCTTGCTTCTGGATCCAGCATCAGCTGCTGGCTCATCTGACCCTCGTGTTCCACTCATTAAACATGAAAATGTGTTGTGATTTCAGCAAATCCTTTAGGCCAGACAAGATTCCAAGCCATGTGTTTGAAATTGATGAAGACTTTGAAAAGGATGAGGTAAGGAGAAGGTTGTTTGTTTTTTTTTTTTTTAATGTATTACTGTTAAAAAAGTGGGAATACATTAAGAAGTTAATTTCACAAGGCGAAGCCAGAATTCAGTTCCCTAGGAACAGTTTTCTGGTGAGTTGCTTTCTGCTGTGAAAATGGGATCAAAAGTGAGGCAGTGGTTTATTTAAAGGTATGACAAGATACTCTCTTGGAGCCAAGGGTCTCCTAAGTTATCTGGAAGATTATCGTGGTTTTTTCCCTTGAAACAGAGCATCATAGGAAGAAGAAAAAAAGGAAGCCAAGTAGTTACTAAGGAAAACTCTTAATGTCCAGAACTAAAACTGGGCAGTCTGTTTTTCCACCACACTGTGATTCTGGGCTTCTCCTCTTAGAAAGTTTTGTGGTTTACCACATAACTTGCAATTTTTCATCAGTGACTTCGACCCACCCTGCTGACAGTGTGTCAGTCCTGCTCTGCACATCCTGTGCCAGTGCTGGGAGGCATTTGCTTCCTCTGGAAGTGGCATCTTTGTGCTCCCCTGGGAAGATTTGCAGCCCTGGAGCTCCTCTGTGGGGGTGAGCTGGGGTTCTGCCAGTAGGGACATCTCAGACCTGGTGGTTATTTTGGATGGTGCAGATGCTGTGTTTCCTGCCCATGCATATCACATTTGCTACAGAAGGGATGGACAGTGTTTTTCTGTTTCAAGTACCATGTGGAGATTAATCCATGCAGGTGATATCTGGAAGTTTTTGTTTACAGAGGGAAGGGTTTAGCCCAGCTGTTTAAAATTCTCATGGCACCAGTATGTTGCTGCTGAGAAATTACAGAAGAAAGGAGAACTTTGTTGCAGAGCTAAAGATTTGGAGGTGCTATTTCATGCACATTTCTCAAATTTTCAGGATGTGTCCCAGCACACCTCAGGTCTGGACTGCATTGGCTTCTTTATAAATGGAAATGTTTTGTCAAGTTTGGCCTTAATCTTTTTTTTTTTTTTTTGCTGTGTTGTTAGTTTGCATTACATCAGTAACTTGATGTGCTGCCTCTTAAAAAATATCTGCTCTGGGCTGGAGACATTGCTGTGCACTGTTATCAGCATGCTTCCAAAAAAGCGAAAGGACAAAAATATGCTATCAAAATTTGGAGACCTTTCTTCTTCTGGCCAGTGTCCCAAATACTCAAACAAGAGAAGTTACTGAGGTTTGTTGTGGAAGAGTATTCCAAGTGCTCTCACGGATGTTTTGAGGTTTATATCTTTTGGCATGGCTGTATCTAGATTCTGTTACAGTTTCCTGACAGAACATTTGCATTAGAATTGTGTAATGGAAATTCAAGTAAAAGAAATCTGTTGATGAAAAAAGGTGAACGTTTATAAAGGAGAAGTCCTGGGTTGTTTTGTCCAGGGAAATAAAGTCACAGAACATTTACTCTGAAGTTTGACATGAGAAGAGTGAAGCCCTGCCCCTTTGGAGGCAGCAGGCTCTGTAAAGCAGCTCTTGCGTGGCTCAGCAGGGCAGGCTGGGGCTGCCTCTGCTGCTGAGTCACTGGAAGCCCCAGGGTGAGACTTTTTCATCACTTTGGGCTCTCATTTCCCTCCCCAGTGGAGGTCATGGTTAGGTATGAATGGAGAGCCCTTCTTTCTTTCTGGGACCATGGGACAGGAGCAGATGGAAACCCCATCTGGTGTGCCAAGAGCAGCCTGGTTGGGTCCCTTGAAACTCGGTGGTTTGGTAAATGTGAAATCAGCCAGATACATTTCAGTTATTTTGCTGGGGTTTGGTGGTTTTTGCTGAAATTTAAAATGTGAGAATGACAAAAGGAAATGACAGGAAACGTTCAGAGTTCTGAACGTTTTTTTGCAACTTCCTAAACAGACCATCTTGAAAATTTCCATCTTCCCCAAGTATTGAAGTACTGCGTAAGAACCAGCAAGCCTCATTGCCTCATTGCAAAATCACTGTGCAGCTCTATCAGAATAGATGTAGTCTTTATTTTTTTTAAAGGTGACCCAATCTAGCATGTTTTCCTTCTTTATTGGAAGGGACTATCCCTGATTTTTTTTTTTTTATGTACACCATGTGCACAGCTGTACCTGTTGCACGTACATTCTACATGCCACTGTATTGCTGTAGTTAAAATGGTATTGCTTTCCAGGGTGGACAAATCCCTTTGTCCAAGGGGAATTTCTTGTGGGAAAGAGTTTACCTCTCCTCCTCTTTTTATGATTGTTTGCTGTCTTTCAGGATTCCTCTTCCCTGTGCTCCCAGAAGGGTGGTGTGATAAAGCAGGGCTGGCTGCACAAAGCAAATGTCAACAGCACCATCACTGTTACCATGAAGGTGAGTCTGGTGCAGGTGCTCACGAACGAGGCATGAGGTGAAGTTCAGGCCACATCTCCAAAGCTCCCACGAGCACAGTGGCTGGGTTTGGGTTTGGATGGGCATCTGCCCCCTTCTATCCCATGGTGGACTGGAAAACCCAGTCTGGCAGCAGTTTCTGACCCTCCCCTCCCCAGCATGTAAGACTGACCACGTTGGACCATGACAGGCAAGCTAACCAAAAGGTGAAGCATGTTCTAGGAAAGCAAGATTGTTTTCTGGATGAGCAGCTGAGGCCCAGGAGAGGAAACAGCTGCCCTGCAAAGACAGCTTTCTGAATTGATAGTTTCCTTGTGGGTTGGAAACATGCAGAGAGGCCAGCTTTAAAATAAAATGATAAATCTTTGCTTTTAAAGCAGGGATGATATCACTGCAGAGATGTAGCATTACTGACCTAAAAGCAGCAGCTGCCTTGTCTCCTGTTCTCTGCTCTTCATAATCCAGTGTGACATTGCTTAGATTGTGCAGAGATTTTTGGTAGTTCCACCACAGGTTTTTGCCGTGGCAGTGAGCCTGCCTGCAGTCCCACCATGCAGCTGCCTTGTTACAGCACACAGGGATTGTTAGGGAGTTTAGCTCAATGCTACAGCTCAGGGATGGCTGCAGCAAGGCTGCTTTGTAAGGTTATATTTTAAAAAAATCTCAAAAAGCATAACTGTTCCAAGGTTTGATTCAATGAGTTATGCTTCCAGGGGAAGTGGAACAGGGCTAATTTTAATTTGAGTTTTAAAATGGGCTTGAAGGTGATAGACAGAAAAGGATTTTCTGATCCTCTGCTTTTCCAAGCAAGCTTAAAGCAACATTTTTTCCTGAAACTTCTGGAGGTGGTCTCACTTGTGCTCAAAGTACTCAGTTGGGTCAGTTCTAGTCTGAGCCTCTGGTGGTATTGATCTCAGTGCCCTGCACCTCAGACCTGACCTACACTGGCTTCAGTTCAATTAATACCATCCAGGGTCTCCAATGAAACTCTGATATCAAAGTACTGAGAATCAGTGGCTGTTCTCTGAGCTGTGTCTTACACAACACCTCTGAGGCACATGTGAGAAAGGTGAGGACTTTGGCCATCTTCAGCCTCACCACCACTGGGAGAGGCTGCTGTGATGGGTCCCTCTTGTCAGTGCTGGTTCTTTGCTGGGCTGTTGGTGCCTCACACTGTTGCTAAGCGTGTGCAGAGTGTGCTCTGTGGAGAGCTGAACCACAAGCAAACTCTCATCAGGCTACAGCTGCCACCCTTTATTTCAGAGCCTCTCCTCTGCAGAGAGATGCCCTGGTTTGCTCAGCTCCCTCTCTCTGGTTTGCAGTGTGTTGGTGGCCCACGTTACAACCACAGCATCAGGATTGTCCTTCTGTCCTCTGCCCAAATGCCCTTCCCAGTTCTCTAGCCCTCCCTCTGCAATCTCAGTGCTCACCAGCAGCACCTGTAGCTGATCAGAGGGGATGTTCCCTCTGCTCACAGGTTTATACTATAAATTTCAAGTGATCATCATCTTCTGACAGTGATTTCTGACAGCAGTGCTTGCACTGGGGGAAGATCACAGGAATTGTGTTTGCTGTTTGATTCTGCATTTGCTTTTGAACAGAGTTCAGCAAATGCAAACTGTTTAGCATGAAATCCCATAACCACAAGGGATATCAAGCCTGTAATATCTAGACAGAGATCTGTCATGGGTTTCTGCTGCATCCACTGCCAAAATTCCTGAGATTGCTTCAGTGAAGTGCTAAATGAGTGTTTAGGCTGGATTAATGCTTCACATCCTTAGCTTTCCATGTATCTTTATGCTCTGTTGAACTAAAGGTTTAGTTAAATCTTATAAAACTTAAAGCTCAGCAGCCCGTTGAGCATCTCCACAGCTAATTAGTCATCCAACTGAGGCCAGAGGTTACCTCTCAGAAGGGATGGGTTATGGTTCAGGGCACGATGCTCCCTCCCAGTTCTCTGCAGTGGGTTTGCTGAACATGTGCTAGTGTCAATCATGATAGAAACAGGAAATTACTTGTAATCTGTCATGTGGGATGAAAAATGCTGTGTTTATTCACAGATCTTCCAGGTAGACAGAACAGTAGAAATACTTGCAGTGCTGCTTGGGCTGGCTTCCTTCTTGATTCTCCTAACACAGATACCCAGCAACTGTGAAATGCACCCTGCTCCTTACAGCATATGGTGCAACCACAATTGCTGCCAAAATGTTCTCCTGAATTATAGTCCAGTAGCTTTTGGATGACAGGCATGAAGAAAGGTGTTCAGAGATACTGGAGAGCTTTTTTTTACTCCATGAAAATCAGTAGTACAAACAGAAGAACACTTCTGAAATTACTGGTTTTTGATGTAAGAATTGGACACTAAGCCAAGGCCAGTTCATGAAAGTAAGTTTGTATTAAAAAACTCAAACCCAAAGCCACAAAAAACCCAAGCAGTTGAATGGATTGCATTGTCCCTTGGTTTGCATTTGAGTGCTAGGAATTTCCACATGTCTGTTCCTAAGAATTCCAGACAATTGCTTTATAAGCCTAACTGAAGTCTGTATGAAAAAGGCTCTGGAAATACCTGCTTTAGGGTGGGATGGATCTTCAAGTACTGTGCTCATCTGAATTTACTGTGCAGCACTGCACAGATTGTAAAGATAAATGAGGCTGGAGCCAGCTGAGAGATGAGCTGGAAGCCCTGGGGCATTGCTTTAGATGGGCAAACTTACAATAACAACAAGGGCATTAAAATTAAAGAAGATGATGGAAATCTCTCTTTGTAAAAGCAAACCATATTCAAATGGGTGAATCTGCAACACTCCAGGGTCAGCAGTGTTTTGTGTTACAGTTTTTTCTCAATAGCAGGGAGGGCAGATGTGGAAACCATGGCCATGGTTTGTGATGTACAGCAGAGTGAATACTTGCCTGAACAAGAATTTGTATTTTTACAGGTATTCAAGAGGAGGTATTTTTACTTGTCACAGCTCACAGATGGCTCCTATATTCTGAATTCCTACAAAGATGAGAAAATTTCAAAAGAATCCAAAGGCTGCATTTTCTTGGATGCTTGCAATGATGTGGTTCAGGTAGGTGTCCTTTCTGTGGCTCTGCATGGATTTATGGATTGCTGGCTCTGAGACAGACCTGCTCTCTCGAGGTCTGAAGGCATGGAATTGCAAACTAGCCCAAAGCTGGTCAGCTAAACTGATCAACAGGCCAGTAAGTAAATGATATTACTTTATCTGGGGCACCTTCCTCCTCTAATTGCTGCTTGCTCCAATTTCTTGTTTCTTAAGCTATGTCTTGATAATCCATGCAAGCATGTAGTCCTTTGGAATTCAGGACCTACTCAGGGGTCATAAGGTTTTAGGAGCAGTAATTAGTACAGGTCTCCATCCTGGGCTTGCTTAGCTGTGCTAGAGTGAGGTGCAGCAGTGGATTGCTGCTCTGCCTTCTGCCCTTGCTGTCTCTGTAGAAGCTGCAAGCACTGAGCGTGGTGCAGGGTGGCTTAAATTACCCCAGTGGTTTCCTCCAGCATGGATGAGTCAGAGCTGTGAGTTTCCATTTATCTTTCTGAACACAGTAAAAGCAATAATGCACACACCTCAGTGATCTGTGGGATGTACTTCCCAAGTTGCATCAGATTTGCCTTGGCTTCTGGTTGGAAAATGCTGTTTAAAGGCCAGCACAGCTTCAAAAAGCTGCAGTGTACCTCTTGCTTTTTAAAGATAGATGCCTCTAAGTGTCCTGGAGTGCAGCATTACTTTCCATGTCAGACAAATCCAGTCCTTGTTTCTCTGGGTAAATATTAAAGGTCATCAGAAGGAGCTTGGTCCTGCTCCTTGGTGCAATGTCTGTGCTCCAGTCTGGCTTTTCTTCACTCAGAGCAGCTGTCCAGGGACCTGTGCACTGCTCAAGCCACAATTGCAGCTGATTGCAGCCAGATTGCTGTGTCAGGGAGGGTTCCTGCCTTGTATTTTGTGATATTTCAGCTCAGGATGCTTTCCCAGAGAGGAGCTGTGTGGCAAGTACTGTGTTGGGTTGTTAAGGAAAATGTAATGTAAATCTCTTTTTGTTGTTCAGTGTCCCAAGATGCGCCGCTATGCATTTGAGCTGAAGACAATAGACAAGTACAGCCACTATCTTGCAGCTGAAACTGAGCAGGAGATGGAGGAATGGCTGGTAACTCTGAGGAAGATCATTCAGAGCAATACTGAGAGTTTGGTGCAAGAGAAGAAAGATGCTGTGGAATCTGTGCAAGGTCAGTTTGTAAACAAACACCTCCCTTCTCCCCCAGTGTGCCTGGATAAGTGTATGCTGTACTGTATTTAAAGCAAGAATTGTGGCTGACACACAGTGTCATGAAAAGGGGCTTAGTATAACACAGATGATAGTCTGAGGAATAAAAGTGAAGGGAAATGTGACCCTTCTTCTGGAAGGGAAATCCATGGCAAAGTTTCAAGGCTCCTGGAAAATTGGCTCTGTGAAGTTCTGCTTTGGACAGACCTAGCAGACTGTAATAGTACACTTTGATACTGGTAATGCATGGAAAAATCTTACTCCCAAGGAATGGAAAAGTCTCTGTAACTGTTTCTGTGCTATTGTTAGCAAATACTGCAGGATGCTTTCTGGCAGAGTGCTGCTCCTGCAGTTGTTCTGAACATCTGTTTCTTGTGTCCTTGCAGATGATGAATCAAGCACGCAGGGAAAGTCAGAGAACATCCTGGAGAGCCTGGAGAGAAGCATGCATCCAGAGCTGATGAAGGTATTGTGTTTGCAGGATCACTCTCCCCACCCACAGCTACTTCTGTCCAGCTTATCTGGGAGAGGGATTTTCTGCTTTCTGTGTCTCCAGCTCTGGGGGAGCTGGGCAGGCACCAAGTCCTGGTGGGGTCTCTGTTATGCCACCTGTCTGTCTCACCCATGGTTTGGCTGCTTCTTCCTCACCTCCAAGTGTGCTTGCCTGCTTCTGCCTGCTTTTTCCTTCAGCACAGCCACACCTCTGCACTGTCCTTGCACCATGTCAGTGCTTTGCATCAGCTCATATATCACAGAAGCAACCTGAAAAATGGTTATTTTGTTTTGACTCAGTTCTTTCCCAGTAAAGAGTGTTTGCCTCTGTGTGGCCAGGCACTAATATCAATGCCTTCCTTTGTCCTAGTATGGAAGAGAAACAGATCAACTAAACAAACTGAGCAGAAATGATGGAAGACAAAACATCTTTTCTTTTGACCCAGAAGTCCAGGTAAACATTCCCACATTTTCCAGTGTGAGGTTTTGCTCACTGTGTCGCCTGCCTTGTCCCATTGCATGGCCACAGGGCTTGCCTGCAGGAGCAGCATGTGTTCCAGTGCAGAACAGAAGTGCAGCCCATATCCCTGTGAGTGAGAGCAGAATGAGATGTCAGTGCTCAGGAGACAGCTCAAATACAGGGAAGAGTTGCAGCAGCACCACACACAGCCTCCCTCCAGCTTTGCTGGCATTTGTGTGATGCATCTTGATGTTGCTGGATTTCAAACCAGATTTTCTCTGGTGCTCTGAGAGCTTCTCATGCTTGCAAGAAAAGCAGTAAAAGAGGTTTTGCATGGGTAGCTGCAGTGCTGCTTGGGCTCAGCACGTCTGCTGCAGGGAGCAGTGGTGGCAAAGGCCATGGCAGGGCTTTACAGGGAGAGCCTCAGTCTGCAGGGAGTTCTCAAATGTAGGGACAGACAAACTGGAAAAACACCCTGGCTTGTCTGGTGCACTGGAGCAGGGGGTCATTGTCCATTGGCCTGTTTTCTTCGTGGCTTTGAACTTGAATTCTCTGCCAGGGCCCAGGTGTGGGATTTCAGAGGAATGAGCTGCAATTGCTAATGAAAATTTTAGAGAACTGTTCCAGGGTACGTCATGGTTTCTGGTTCTCCTTCTGGTTTGGTGTGTTCACACCCATAAAATAGAACATTCTGGTTTAACAAGGAAATGTAATTAGTCTTTAAAAGGTTTAGTTGTACCAAATGAGCTTTTCTGTTGGCAATTCTTTAGAGTCTTTAACAGAAAGAAGATAAGCATCCAGGAGGCTTTTTGGTTTCTTTTTTTTTTTTTTTTTTTAAGAGAAGCTCTGAGAAGCTTCCTATGTTCTAGTCAGGCAATGAAAATGGAAACATTACTCAGTGTGGAGCATCTAAGATAACTTCTTTGACCTAATCAAATGGTTAGGCTGAATTCAGTGCCCTCTCTCTATACCCAGAGCACTTCATTCTGGTGTGGATCAGTTGGATCTGCTGTAGCACCAGCATTCAGAGTCTTTGCTCCAATCAGTGCTGGTAAATGCACATTTGTATGCCCTGTGCTAAGGAAACTGGGAGCAGGAACACATACCTGCAATGTACTTTCCTCGTGAAAAGGAAATAAAAAAAGCAAGAATACCTGCTGGTGTTTAGGGGTGTTTGGCAGTTCTGTCCCCAGTGCCCAGCGCAATGGGTGTGTCCAAGGCTGAGGGCCTTTGGTTGCAAGTGTGCCTGCTCTTTGAGGAGGGTGGATGTGGAGGCACAGACCAGGTGTGGGTGTTCTGGGTTAGGGAGGAGGTGATGATAATGGAGCCTCTTTGGATTTCCCAGCCAGACACTCTCTGCTGTTTTTAGCCATACCAGCTACTGCTGTGCAGCTGGACGTGCCTTCCACTTTGAAATGTTGTTTGCAATCCCACGTGTGCCTTCTCTCTATTTCAGGCACAGGAGCCATCTGTAACCTAGCCTTACCTTCATGGTGGAAGACACTTTTCTGGTTGTAACATTGTCTTATGTTCTGCTTTCTTGCCCAAGCTCTGACTTGGGAAGATCCCCTGGGTTACAACAAAGCAGGAAGGAACTGAAATAATTCTGAGGTTTAGTTTGCTGTGCTCTACAAAACAGGTTGCTAAAAATTGATACATACCCCTGAATTCATGTCTTGAATAGCTTTGTGTAACATCATCAAATTGCACTCATTTGTGAATGTGTTATACCTTTCAGACCACTTAAAAAAATTGATAAAGATAGTATTGGCAGTAATGTGATCCCTTAACATTATTCAGGGGGTTGTTTTCTTTTTTAATGAGACCAGATTTTTTTGTTTGCTGTCTAGAGACTCGATTTCTCAGGGATGGAGCCAGATGTGAAGCCTTTTGAGGAGAAGTGCAGCAGGCGCTTCGTGGTTTGCTGCCAGGACTTCTCCCTCAACCTCCTTGCTCAGCTGAGCGACAGGGCAGAAGAAGGACCCACCAACGTAAGGGGAACTCCAGCCTGTCCTGCTTTGTCTATTTTCCTCTCAGCAGCAAGAAAACACCTTGACAAATTAATCTGTGGTGTTAAAACAATCCCATTTTGCCATGAGCACCAGTGGGACCTGGACAGGCGGTGACTGCTGGCCCAGGCTCCAAAAACGTGTTTGGGGACGGGGTCTGTGCTGACATCCCTCAGCCTGCCAGAAACTGGGCCTGCTGGGAAGCCTGTGGTTCAGGGGCACAGGAATGGGGACTGTGGCTGCCAAGTTCTGCATCCCTGTGAAAGTCCTGTACATGATTAGGCTCCGTCTCCAAACCACTCACGGCTCTGTTTTGTTTCCCCTAATGGCAAGGGATTTCCTTGTTCTGGAACCTTCTTCTGACTCCCAGCCTAAATTTATTCACAGTCACTTTATTATATGCATTTGTTATTGTGCCAAAGTTGTGCCTTAGACTAAAAACCCTTGTATTTCCTGAGCCTCTGATGTCTGTGGGCAGCTGTCACATCTCACCTCAGCCTTTGTTTTGCTGTGCTGAACAGAGCAGTCTCCTCCAGTCTTTCCTCCCTAAACAAATCCCTGCTTGTCACATCCTGAGCTTGCTCTGGTTGGAGTCAGCCCTTTCTGCAGGGGTGCAGAGCAGCAGGGTGGGCAGAGGCACCAGCACTGCCCCATCTCTGCTGATGCTGCCCTGTCTGATGCCTGGTAGAATCACAAAGGCTTTTTTGTGATGGTTTCATATTGGCAGCTTACAGCTCTGAGACACCAGGCTCAGTAACTCCCAGCAGATGGATGCATTGCTAATAGCAAAGATTCTTGTTATCCATCCTTAATCAGGTCCAGAGTGAGACCTAATCAGCACATTTTCAGCATTGATGTAATGCCTTCAAGTCATGCTGGAATGTCTTGGGCATGCTACAGTTTTATCTTCAGGCCTGCATTTTTATCTTTCCATGGATGCACACCTACTAGAATGTTTGAATTAGAAATAACATGGATTATTGCCACTTGCCTGGTGCTGTCAAGGTCAGTAGCTGCAAAGCAGTTGGCAGATTTTGCACATGCATTTCCTCAGCAGTGTCAGCCTTGTATTTGAGCTTTCCTGGCTGGGAGAGGTAACTTTCCTCCTGGGATAGCATCTGGGGAACACTTTGAGTGTCACAGTTGATCCATCCAGAGCTGCTGGACTTTGGAGAATAAATATAGTGATCTTTAGTAGTTGATCACAAACACTCTTAAGCTGATTTCTTACTGCAAAATGATAAGCAGCTCTGATAAATTGAGCTCATCTTTTCTTCCTCACTTCATAGTTTACCACTTACATAAAAATCATATGGATTTCATTCTTTATATTTCATATAGCTTTCATCAAACTGACTAGATCAAAATGCAAGAAGATGGAGGAAAAAATGGATCTGTATATTTATAAAGCAAATAAAGATGAATTGTGTGTCACAGTTCTCTAAAATGCTGGTGTACCAAACAAAGAGGAGCAGAAGGTTCCCAGTTTCCTTGTCAGGGAAAGCCATGCATGTTGATACTCTTGAGCCTGTGCCGTGCATTTTTTATGACACACGTATTCAATACCATTTCCAGGTTGAGCCCTTTTTCCTAAGCTTGGCATTATTCGACCTGAAAAGTAATTGCAAGATTTCTGCTGACTTCCACGTGGACTTGAACCCTCCCTGTGTGCGGGACATGCTGCAGGATAACTCGGAGCCCAGGGCAGAGGGCAGCCAGGGACCCTGTCCTGGCCAGAGCCTGGTGCATGGGGTCCCTGAGTCCTGCCTGCGCGACATAAAACGGGTCAGTTCTCACCTCCTCCTCGTTCTGTGTCACTGCTGAGGCTTCTCAGTGACTTTGAAGTGTGTTGTTGTCCACTGTGTGGTAACCAGAAGCCAGCTTTTCTCTTGAGTTTTGGTCCGTGTTGAAGTTGCCATGCGGGGCTCGCTGGCAGTGACAGGCAAAGCACCGGGGACAGTTTGCCAAGACCTGGCCATGCTCAAGCCTGGTGAGCCCCCGTGGCCCATGCCCAGGGCAGGGTGTGAGGGGGGTGTGGGAAAGGTGCAGTGGGATGACCAGGCCAGACCCTGTGGTGCAGTCTGGGGTCCTGCTGTGTGCCAGCTGCTGCCTCTCTGTTGCAGGGGGTGTTCTCCGTGACCAACCCGCACACAGAGATCTTCCTGGTGGCCCGAGTGGAGAAGGTGCTGCAGGGCAGCATTGCCCACTGTGCAGAGCCCTACATGAAAAACTCAGACCCTGGGAAGGTACTGGCTGGGGCCATGGGTGTGTCAGCTGAGTGATGCTGTCTGCTGCTGCAGGGAGCAGAGAGGGCTGAAACATGTTCTGCAGCTCCTTAGTTTCCTGCTGGCACATACAGGCTTTGTCCATTCTGTTTGCACTGTTCCCAGGCTGGCTTCAGTTGGGGTGTCCTGGGAGACTTGATTCCTTCCCCTGGAAAGAGGCAGAGGATTAGAAGGAGGCAAGCATTTGGGGCGAGACCTTTTCCCATTACACTTCAGAAAGCCAAAGCCTGGACTGGACTGACAGGAAAAAGTGGGACACTTCATCCCCAGAATGAAGTGTTTGCATAGAATCATTGATTCCTTTATCTTGTAAAAACCCTATAAGATCATTGAGTCCAGCCATTAACCCAGCACTGTCAACTCCACCACTAAACTATGTCCCTAAGCACCACATCCACATGTGTTTTAAACACCTCTGCCACTTCTCTGGGCAGCCTGTCCCAATGCTTGACAACCCTTTGAGTGGCAAAATTTTTTCTGACATCCAAGGCAGAGGCCCTGCTGTTTGCCACCAGCTTCAGTCTCTGCATCCATGTGGAGTTGATGCTGCCTTGTTGCAGCCAGTCAAGAGTAGTTCCTGAAAAGTCAGTTATAAAATACCTGGTAGTGATGGCATTCCCTTGGCATGCTTTGTAAGTCTGTATAGGATGAACCAATTGCAGTCAGTTTTGGAAAACACACTAATATCATTTGGCAAGTAGAGCACTAATACCCTGACAGTTCAGTCCCAAGGAGGTTTAACAGGACTGCCCACAGCGTGTGCTGCTGCTTTGCAGAGTAACAGCGGTGGGTGGTGTGAAGTGACAGACAGGGATGTCTGAGCTGTGTCTGCCTGGAGCAGACAGAGAGATGCTCCTCCCTGGAGACTGCAGCGCCCTTCCCTGCTGCTCTGGGGCAGCATCAGGGCCCTGGCACACTCTGACCTGCCTCTCTCCTGTTTTGCAGACTGCCCAGAAGGTCCACAAGGTGGCCAAGCAGGTGTGCAGCCGTCTGGGGCAGTACCGGATGCCCTTTGGCTGGGCTGCCAGGTCAGTGCCTCGGGCTGGGCTGGGCTCTGCCCACAGTGGGAGCTGCTGCTGCTGCTGACAGTGACCTGGGACACAGCTGGGAAAAGGGCCAAGTGACTGAAGGCAGTGAGGTTGTAGCTGAGGGCAGAGTTCGGCTCCAACTCCTAAGAAAGAATTGGGATTGGCTGAAATGCTCTATCTAGAATTAGAAACAAAATATTAAAAAGTAAACAGTGCTAGGGCTGGGAAGGCAGTAACCTTCCCACTGACCTGCAGCTACTGCTGTCAGGGCAGAACATTCCTGGGGACAAAATACACTGTCCCATGTACCAGGGGAATCACTGCAGAAATTCCCTCCTGGCACCAGCCATTGCCAGGGACAGGATGAGAGCAGAGGACTTCCCAGCCTGGCAGTGGCAATCAGATGGGGTTTGTTTTCTGTCTTAAACTCTGCTTTAATTAATGTTTTTGGGAATGGCTGGAGGTAGTGATCCCATTCCCTTGCTGTTTTTTTACTGGGACTGATAAGTATGTCTGTGCTAATGCTCTTAAATCTCAGTGGAAGGCAAGCTCATCTACTGCCTCCTAGTGCTAAATTGCATTTTGGTGCTGGGAATGACATGGGAGCACAGAAAGCTGTCACAGTGGGCTGGAGTTTGGGGGGTATACTGCTTACAATACGTATTCTTGATCTGGGTGTTCCTGTGGTGCTGGCTGCTCATCTTTGAGATGGAGGTTTTGGGATGCAGCTGGATCCTGGGAGCCAGCACTCAGCCCTCTTCCAGGTGGACCCTCCCCCTAATGGTGGGCTCTGAGTGGGCATTGACTTAGATTGGCTTCAGGTTTGTTCCTGCTGGGTAAAGAGCTGCCTTTGGATGCCAAGGAGCTGAGAGGGCTGGTGCAGGGAGCTGTGTTGCTCTGCATCCCTGGAACATTCCCTCTGTGGGTCTCAGAGGAAAGTGCTTGCACAGAAGCAGAGTGCAGATGCTTTAATGTTCTTATACACAGACACCCATTATTTTCAAGGGCAGAGATGCTGGTATTCATCCATGGCAGAGTCCAGTCTCCTGCTCTGACTCCAGGAGGAAGCTTTGACACCCTTTTCAGATGTGTCTAAGACCTCAGTGTCTGTATATTTATCAACATTTAGAAAACACACCTCTTTGTTTCTGCAGGCCGGTTTTCAAAGACTCCCAGGGCACTCTTGATGCTGATGGAAAATTCTCACCCCTGTACAAGCAAGACAGTGGCAAACTCTCAAATGAAGATATGCTGAAGCTTTTAGCTGAGTATAAGAAGTAAGTGTGAGAGAATGGTGCAGGGATTGGGCAGGCATTTTAACACACATTTTTAAGCAGTTAAGTGTAAGCATGAGATGACAATTTCTAAAATAGTTGGAGGGTAGCAAAAAATGCCGTTGATGTGCTCAGCACCTGAGCTTTCAAGGCTCACACTCTTTTTCCTTTCTTCCTAACACAGACCAGAGAAGACAAAACTGCAGGTCATTCCAGCCCAGTTAAATATCATCATCAAAGACATCCCACTGGAATTCACAAGTAAGGATCTTGCATCTTAACAGAAGTGCTGATGGCTTGAGCCTCAGGAGTTAATGCTTCTAGGGGGGATTTTGCTGTTGCATTAACAAGAGTATCTCAGGCCTGCCATCAGAACTGAGTAATTCAGCACAACAGCCGACTTGTAAGTCTTTCTGATGCATTCAGTGGAGGAGATGTGGTCGAAGTGCAGAGATTCACCTGAGGGTTTGATCCTCTTTACATTTTGGCCATCACATCCTAAATCTGAAGGAAGCCAGCTGCCTGCTTTTGCACCAGTCTCATATGATATTTTTGACCCATAGCTTTGTAGGGCTTTACAAACATGGTCAGTGTGATTCTTTACCTTGCATTTAAAGAAACTGAAGCAAAGAAAGGACTTGTGCTGTGTTCAGTGTCATTCCATGTGCTTTTGGCAGCTCCTGTCCCAGGTTATGTAGGCTAATCTCCTGTGCAAAAGGCTTTTCTAGTATATCTAATTTTTTCTGTTCTTATTCTCTTACAGATTGTTTCACAGCTTCTTACATTCCTATAAAACCTTTTGAGAAGGGCTGTGAGGACATTGCAGTTGAAGTGGAGGAGCTTGTCCCAGAAGTTGCAAAATACTGTTACCCCTTCACTGTCTACAAAAACCACCTCTATGTCTACCCCTTGCACTTGAAGTATGAGAACCAGAAGGTGTTTGCAAAGGTGAGTGACCCAGGGAGTGACCCAGGGAGTGACCCAGGGAGTGACCTGCAGCCAGGCTTGGTGTGGGCCAGGGTGCTGCTGCTGCTCATGCTCCTGTTCTCCCCCATTTCAGGCAAGGAATATTGCTGTCTGTGTTGAGTTCAGGGATTCAGATGAAGCTGATGCCAGGCCATTAAAGGTGAGTTAATGTCACCTTTTAACAGGGTTGCTGTTTGGCCACTGCTGGGTGTTCCGTACCAGCCAGGCTGAGCAGGGCAGGAGGAAAGCACTGAATTTCCATGGTTACTGGTTAATTTGGCCAGCTGATTTAGGGTGGCAGGAGCCTGAATTCGGCTCTTCATTTGTGTTTGCAGTGCATCTATGGCAAACCCGGGGGCCCTCTGCTGACCACAAGTGCTTATGCTGCTGTGCTGCATCACAACCAGAGCCCGGAGTTCTATGATGAGGTAAAAGCAACCCGTGGGAAGCAGCAGATTTTCCCGGATGCTACAATGCCAAGGGGCTTTTCAGGATACCTCTTTTTCCAGGGCTGGGTGAAATATGGGTAAAGATAATCACCAGCCCTTTGCAGAAGGGCTCAGCGAAGCCAGAGCCTTTGTCAATTTTTAATGTCGGTTTGTTTTCTGCTGTCTTTACTGTCACGCTTTGTGCGCTCCAATCACCCACTCCCATTAATAAGTAATGTTGCAAATGTGATGAAAATGTTCAGAGTTATTTAAGATGGGTAAGAATGTGTCTTGTGTAACTGCATACAACATAACATTTGTGAAATGAAGTAGAACTAAAATATTACTCCACAACTAAAAATACAGTCTGATCTATCATGATATCATTTTAGATTAAAATTGAGCTTCCAATTCACCTCCATCAAAAGCATCATTTGCTTTTCACCTTCTATCATGTCAGCTGTGAAATTAATACAAAGGCAACATCGAAAAAACAAGACACCGTTGAAACTCAAGGTATGTTCAATGCTTAAATTACTTCTGTTGGAGTGTAAAAGGCCAAGATAACACAAATGTAGGGACATGAAAACAAAAGTGATTAACATACCAGCCTATATGAATTTTCTTTTCTAAAAGCAACCTAATATGAAATTGTAGGTCAAAAATGGAATAAACTCCATATTTTTAGTTTATATTAAAGCTCAGTTTTTTGCTGCAATCTGACAGCTCTTTCTGTATGTTCCTGACTTGACTTGCACAAACATGCTTTTGCCAGGCAAGTCACCAATAAAAACCTGCTGTGAGATCAGGGTTTTTGGGGTTGATATTACCAACACTAGGCATGTGCACACCTGGCTCCTACTGGTTGGGAAGCCTCTCCCTTCATCCAGTCCTCAAAGGACCCTCACCATGGTCACAGCCGTGGCTCCTGCAGTATTCCTGCCCCTCACACCCACGCCTGGTCGTGCTGTGTCCAGATTTTGTTCGCCAGGTAAAAGGTGCTTTAATGACACTGATGTGGTTGATCCCTTGCTGAAGCCACTTGCACAACGGCAGGTTTGGACTTCCTGGGGTGAGGCAGAGCTCTCTGTGAGCTGAACTGTCCCAGTGTGTGTCTGCTGACCCCGCTGCCGTGGTTGCCTCCGCAGTGGGGTTCTCCTGGGTGCCGCTGCTGAAGGACGGGCGCATCGTGCCCCTGGAGCGGCAGCTGCCCGTGTCCTCCACCCTCCCCCCCGGCTACCTGGGGCTTGCAGACACCGACTCACGGAAGGTAGGATGCCATCGAAAATGGCCTTCCATGGAAAAGGAAGATGAAAGCTGAGCTTTTGTGACCACTGTAAATTCTGGGTTTCCGTTGGTGCTTTGCTCAGCTGTAAAGACCTCTACTGCAGGGCAACCCCAAAGCTTAAAATTCTTGGAGGTGGGAGACAAGACCCCTTTAATTTCCTTTAATTTCTGTGGGTATGCTGGTTGCAGAGGGTATTTCTGTAGCTGGCTAGGCTGTTGCAGATGGCAGAGAGCAGGAGAAGAGCCTGTGCTCTGTGTGCATGTTTTCATGGGGAAGGTGGTGTTTGTGCTGGAGGTGGAGCCCTTCTTCCACCCCAGCCACTACCTTCTGAGCAGGTGTCTGCACAGAGCCACCTTCTCACCACTGTCTGAAACCAAGCACTTGGATGTTGTCTGTTCACAGCAGCCCAGCATGGATGCAAAGTGGGTGGATGGAGCAAAGCCACTGTTTAAAATCAGAATCCATTTGGACTCTACCATTTACACCCAGGTAAGTCAAACTTTAAAAGCTTCCAGCACAAATGCAAAGGAAGAGATTATTGTGTCTAATACAGCTAAGCCATAGGTGGTGTGAGAAAGAGGGCCCTGGTACCTGGTCTGCAAAGCAGCACTATGACACTTCTGAAGCAGCATGGCTGGGATCTGCTCCTTGCCTGGATTGGATGAGATAATTGTGTGACTGAATGAGCCTAGGGAGAGGCTGATGTTTTCTTGGCCAGTTGAACAATAACTGGCAGGACCAAGGAAACATTTGAGAAAATGACCTGCTTCAATGATGCAAAAGAGAGAACTGGTGGGTGTGAGAGGTTTCCCCAAACTGTAGAAACATTAATGTTGAAAAGACCTCTAAGATCGTCGAGTCCAAACTAGTATTAGACTTTCTATTAAGTTTTTTTAAAAAAAAAAAAAGTTCTCTGACAACAGCAGACACAAGAAAAAAGTCTTGGTTTTCCTTGGAAGGCAGTTCAGGCTGTTCTACCAAGTCCTAGTGTGTTCTGCTGTCTTATGGCAGTGGTGGATTTCTCAAAGTTTCATGTGATGTGCAGCCAAGATCCCCAGCACATTCTCTAGGGCTGTCCAGTCTCTAGCAGTCCTGTCAGCACTGCTCCTGGGGGAATACCCTTGGCTGGATGCCACCTGCTACATTTACATTCGGAGCAAATGACTTTCAGCATCTAATTCTGTTTTTGGAGATTTACTGATTCTCTATAGCACTAAGAGGAGCATAGTAGTTGTGCTTCCTCCCAAATTACATTTCCAGATGCTTTTCAGAGTTAAATAACCCAGTAATTAAATCTAATCTTGGAGGAGGAGGGAGAGTAATGGGTACCCCAGATGGACAGTAGGAGGCTGCTGGTGCAGGTGGTGAGGCAGTTTCTGTGAGTTGCAGCTCTGGGGAGGGCTTCTGTTTCTCCATGCCTGTGTTGGTTTGGGATTGAGCTCAGGGTAGTACAAAAAATTCTCCACAGGAGAATTTTAACACTGCTGGAAGTTTTGTGCTTAATATTGAGGTTCGTTGGGAGCCAGGGGCTGAGCAGTGGATGGGTATGTTGGAAAAGACAGTGAGCAGTCCTGGGAGATGGCAGCAGGGACATGGGGCTTGCTGGGGACATGTCCCACTGCTGCTGCTAAGTCACCAGATTTCCAAGTGCAAGCAACAAAATAGGGGTGACAGGTGTTGAGGCTGCTGAACTGAATTTGTTTGTCTTTTCCAGGACATGCACTTGCACAAATTCTTCCACTACTGCCAGCTGGTTCAGGCGGGAGCTAAGGAAGTGCCAGGAGAGCTTGTAAAATACCTAAAGGTGAACAGTGCCTGTCACTGGGCTTCATTTGTGTTTTTACAGACTGTCAGCAAATACCCAGAACCCTGCCCTGTGGGAGCACACCCTTGCTGGGGCCAGTGCATTGTGCAGTACTCTTGCTTTATCCTATCAGATGGGCTAGTATTTAAATGAAATGTTTTTTTCATGTCCCTGCATTCATTTTATCTTGTCAGACGATTTTCTGTGTGCTGCTTCCCTCTGCCTTCCACAAGGGATAAAACAAGCAGTCAGCATTGCTCTGCCATGCTCATGGCAAAGCTCTCTCCGGGTGGATTCACACACTCCTCCCTTGCTGCTCTAGGTTTGATTCAGCCCTTTAAACTGTAGTACAGTTTCTTGTTTTCTGAAAGCCCATTTGAAAGGTTTTTTCCAGGCTGAAAAAGATACGTGAGATTATCAGCCAGTTAAATTTGAGCAGAAGTGACCCATGACCTAGACCCAGCTTTTTGGTAATCACTGCAGCATGAGTAAGGGCTTTGGAGTGGATCCAGGAAGGGCTTCTGCAGGAATATTATTCTTGGCTATTTACTGTCCTTGTTCCCTTCCATGACTGCCTGTTCTTGAGAGTGGTGCTGTAGCAACAGCTCGACTTCTTGTGGTGGGGATGTATCACCACAGGGTTACTTAATGTGTGTCACATAAGGTATAAATATTTTATAGAAATAACAGCAGGTTTTGAAGCCAAAGATTAAAATCACAGAAGCTTTGTTGTGAGCATTTTGCCAGGTCCCAGTCCTACTAAGTCCCAGCACCCTCACTGCAGCCTTCAGACAGGGAGATAAGTATGTGCTAACCACAAGTGGGGGACTCTTAACCACCACCACCTCAATAATTTCAGTAATTTAAATAGCTGAATTTAAAACCTTCTGTTACATTTGCAGGTTTGAAAACTGAAAATGAAACATGCTATCTTTCCTAGATTCATATCATGAGCTTCAGGCACAAGAGCTCTGTGAGTCTGGTGGAGAATGTATGCACAAGACCCCCCTGACTTTCACCAAGTGCCTTAAACTCTATTTTCAATAGGAAGCTCTGCTCTTTGAAAAGAAAAGTCTCTCTGAAAGTCATTGGGCAGCAGTTTTTCATGCTCCAAAGGCATTTGTGGAAATGGGACTTCAAAAATCCGTCACAAGTGATGAGAAGTCTTGAGAGCAAACCTTCAGCCTTAAATTCTGGGCTTTTCAAGTCAAATACTAGCTTGTGACCTCTAATGAAGTCACAGCTGCCTGGACAGTCTGAGAGGAGGATTAATACGTGCCATAAGTGATTTATGTTGCTCCCTGGAGGTTTGCAGCTGGGATCTGTCAGCTGGAAGGAGGCAGCAGGTCCTGCTGTGGGTCCAGATTGTCCTGTCCTGCAGTGGGCTGAAGCATTTCCCCACCCTGAAGCCTTTGCTAACCCTGTCCCATTGCCACAGAAATGCCTGCAGACTGTAAATGTTTAACATCTGCAACATGTTGAACTAAAAGTGTCTGTGTTCTGAACATTTGTTTTAGTGTTTGCACGCGATGGAGATCCAAGTAATGATTCAGTTTCTACCTGTAATTCTTATGCAACTATTTAGAGTCCTCACAAACGTGACGCAGGAGGATGAAGTAGCTGTCAACTGCACCATGTGAGTGTTGGGTGAACCATCCAGTGACAAATGCAAGGCCACGAAGGGCAGTGCAAAGCAGGGTCTGGTTTCCCACTATAGGGTGCTAAGTGACAGCACTGGCTGTCCCCTGCTGCTCTCTTCCCCTGGATCATGTGGGTGGCATGGGGGCATTGTGGGGCTCTTCTCCTGGGAGTGGTGTGAGGCAAAATGTGGTACTTCAAAGATACTCCTGGTTTGTTTCTCAAAAGAGAAAGGGTTTGGTGGCTCTGGGAGCTGAGTTGTCCTATCAAACGGCTGCAGAGTGCCCAGGTGTGTCCCAGCTGCAGGCAGCAGATGTGGGGAGCAGTGTCCTGGTCTCATCCCAGCACTCCAGTCCCTGGTGCCAGGACTGCTCCCGCTGCCTTGGGGATGGTGTGGCAGCTCCAGCTGTGCTGCAGCTCCAGCTGTGCTGCAGCTCCAGCTGTGCGGGCTCCAGGCTCCAGCAGCCCCGAGAGGGCAGCACCAGCCCGGGCAGCACTTCCAGGAGCTCCAGCCAAAGCACCTTCCCTGCCTGGCACCTGCAGTAACCCCTGGAACCCAGAGATGTGCTGAAACATGCAAAACATGCACCTTCCTCCCGTGGTGCTGCCTCAGCGAGGTGCTGCCGTGCACAGGGGGCTGCTGGATGTCACCCCCCTCTGGTCCCATACAGAGCGTGCCTCCGTGGGCCAGGAGCATCCTGCTGCCACGGAACTGGAGGCTGGAGGCTGACCCCAGTCCCCAGGGAGGTGGTGCCTGTTGCAGTCACAGCCCTGCACTATATGATGCCCAGATACTGGGTCATGAGAACTTCTCCTTTGTGGAGCACTGTAATTCCACTCTGTTTGAAGCACCAGGGCAAGGACAGGGCAACAGGTACCTGTTGGGTGACCAGCTCCCACCTTCATTTCCAGAGATTTTTACCAAAGCTTGGCCTGATGCTTTCCAGTTTGTCAGTATCTTTCTGTTTAATAACATCTCTTTTTCTCATCAGATTTTCATAGTGGAATTTAAAACCCACTTTATCTGATAAGTGACTTGTAAACTCCTCCTTGTGGTTTGGCCTGTGGGGTCCGTGACAACATGCAATAGCTTGTTGTTCCCTCTGGCTGGGAGTGGAATGTAAATCCCCAGTAGTGGCTGGGGAAGCCAGGCTCTTGCTGCCTTGATCGGCCGCCTGGGAGTGAGTCCAGAGGGCTGGCATGTTCTCCAGCATCTGCTTGACCTTCCCACACTGCAAGGCAACAGCCCAAAATAATCCAGTGCGTGTAACAAGGAGCATATGATGTAAATAAAGTAAAATAAAAAAAGAAGGCTTCCAGAATTATTAAATCCTGGGGAGGCGGGGAGGTGTCAGATTATAACAACAATGGACAATGTTCTGTCTCACCTCCTTTTTCAAGGAGTCCTGAGTGCTAAAAGTCAGCTTGTCTGGGCAATTCCTGGGCCAGCACAGAACTGGAGAAGAGGCTTTGGGCACCTCATCTGAGTGCTTTGTGCAAGGGTGGTGCAGGAGCTGTGTGTGGGTGCTGGCCTGTAAGAGCTGTCGCTCTGCAAATCAGGCCGTGCCAGTGGTGAGGCTTTTGGGGTCGGGCAGGATGGGATACGTGTGTGCCAGCTTTTGTGAGGTAGGTAGAGGAACTTGCTCTTGTGTGGTGTGCTGAACACAAGCCACGTTTCCCCCCAGGGTTCTTCTGCACGTCGTGTCCAAGTGCCACGAGGAAGGTCTAGACCACTACCTGCGCTCCTTCATAAAGGTCAGTGGTGAGGGGCGGCCCTGGAGGCTCCGTGCCGGGGCAGGCTGGCACTGACGCTGCTGTTCTCGCCTCAGTACGTCTTTCGAGCCGAGAAACCGAGTGCCAAGCAGGCGAAGATGACCCATGAAATCCTGGTGCTTTCCATGGCCACCATCTTGAAGCAGTCTGCGGATTTTCTAGCCATCAATAAGCTCCTCAAGGTGAAGTATTGGCAGTGCTTGGCTGCCAAGGGTCGAGGGGAAGAAAAGGGGGTCTGGTGTGAAGCCCAACACTTCCCCCCATGTAAACCCACTGCAGGGGCAAAGCTGCCAGGCCAATATTGCATCCACATCCTTGAGGTTCTCCCTGTAAAACAGAGATGAATTCTTGCAGGGAACCTCTGTTTAGGCCCATGGCAGGAGACACCAAAAAGCTACTAATTTTGCCAGTTTTACCTATTTTCCTCAAGCCACATCTGAAGGGTGACTCGTGGAGTCAGACTGAGTTTCTGCCTCTCTGGGCCTTTGCAGGGCTTGCACCCAAATTCTTCTGGTTTTTGGCAGGGTGCATTGGGGTGCAGAGGGGCTAAATCTATTCCCACCCTAAGACTGGCAGGACATCTCTGGGTAGCAAAGGCATCTATTCCAAGCAAACTGTGCAAGCACAGCTGTGCTTACAAAAAGCCTTTTGGATGTGAGCGTTCCCTCCCACATAGGTGCTTCCCCAGTAGTTGGGGGATATCAGTCATGTTCAATCCTGCTGAGAAAAGTAATAGTATTCTTTGTTCATTCTAGTACTCGTGGTTCTTCTTTGAAGCACTGGCAAAGTCCATGGCAATGTACTTACTGGAAGAAAACAAAATCAAGGTAAAAATTAATTTGGTCAATGCTGCATTACAGAGCTGTCAGAAACCCCTCCAAAAGCTTTTCTGAAAAGCTATGTGACTCTCTATTAAAAAAAACAAAACCTGCCAAGCTGAACAGCTTAACTTTATTTTTCACTTTACTTTTCCCTTTTCATCCCTTTCACTCTCAGTTGTAATTTAAAAATTCCAGAAGTCCTTATGACTTGTGCAGCCTCCTTTTCTGTTACTACCTACTGCAGTTGCAGCCAATACTTTCTTTGGTCACTGCTTTATTAGTAAGCAAAAAAAACAAATACTAAAGAACTCGTGCCTGTGCTCAGTTGTCCCCAGCTGCTGGCTTGCAGCACTGAGCTGGGATGTGCTCTTGGTTTCAGCTGCCCAGAGGCCAGAGGTTCCCTGAGTCCTACCAGCACGCCCTGCACTCGCTGCTGCTCGCCATCATTCCTCACGTCACCATCCGCTATAATGAGATCCCTGAAGAGTCCAGGAACGTCAACTTTAGCTTGGCTAACTTCCTGAAGGTCAGCGGTTTCTTTCCTTCTCCCAGGATTTGATTGGGGGGTGGGGGGAAAAAAAAGAGAGATTGGCAATGAGAAATATGGAGACAAGCAAACAAATGTGGTCTTAATTTATCTTGTCTTTGGTTTTTTCAGTTGTAAAAACTCTCGAGGGGATAAGCTGTCCTAGGAAAGAAACTTTCTGTTTTCAAAGAGACAGTAACTCTGTATGTGTCTGAGGGTTTTCAGGCATTCCTAGCAACTGTTTGGAGCCTGAAATATATATACTCTCATTTTTGTTGTCTACTGGAGACTTAGGTAAAGTCATCCAAATTATTTCAGAGAAAAAGGATCACGTAGGCTTTGGAAAGTCAGCAGCAACCCAGAGGATGAAATCTGGCTGCTGGCAGGACAGTAGTATGGAGGGGATTTAGGATGATTGCTTTTATTTTTAATGGTTGGTCACATGTTGCTATTTTTTCTCCAGCGTTGTTTGACCTTTATGGACAGAGGATTTGTTTTTAACTTGATAAATGATTACATTTCTGGATTCAGCCCAAAAGACCCTAAGGTAAGCAGTAGTGGTTTGGAGCTGTACATATCTACATCAGTCAAAGCTTTGTAGTGATTATTTTATACAACTCTTGGACGCCTTTTAGACTCTGTTCCTTCAGAGCCTTTTAGAGGCAGAGACTTTTTGTCTGGGCTAAGAGCCTGTAGCCAGATGTTCTTTAAAGTAATGTAAAGAGGCAGAATGACAGGAAAGAGTGGTTAATAGCCTGGATGAAAAAGACAAGTCCCAAGTAACACCTGTACGCATTGTACCTAGGCAGAACAACAGAAGAATTTGCCAATTATTAGTAAGCTTCACCAGATGCTATTTATTAGATTCTTCAATCCTTGCTCAACAAGTACATTGAACTGGAAGAAAATGGGCCAAACTAAAAACATAGTTTGTGTTTGTCTTTTTTTATTTCAGCTGCTGGTTGAATACAAGTTTGAATTTCTTCAAACTATTTGCAATCATGAGCACTACATTCCTCTGAATTTACCAATGACATTTTCCAAACCCAAGCTGCAAAGAGTTCAAGGTATGTTCTTTTTTAAGAGATTGGCTAAAGAGCTATAATTTATTAGTCCTGATGGCTTCTGACTAGATGAACTTTGGTTTGGTGTCAAGGAAGTGTATGTCCTGGTTAGGACATTAACCTTAGGACAAGATGATTTTCTGTCAGGTTTATATTATTTTGTTCCAGAATAGCATTCAATCAGTCTATTTGGTATTTCCTATATTTAAGTTTACATGGGACTAGCAATATCTGGAAGACAACTGTCTGTGTTTCAGTAAATCGGCAAACTGTGCAATGCAATTCTTTGTTCTCAGCAGTGTCAGAAGTGGGTGTCTCATTGCGGGTCCTGTAGGGAATGGTGATGCAGAGGAACATGTTGAACTCACTGCCCTGCTGCCAGCTCTCCCTGTGGCCACCAGAAGGGGATCCAGGTCACCTTCTGCTTTCACACTGAACAAGAGCACAGCAGTGCACAGTGAGCTTGTTCTCAAACCTGAGGGCAGCCAGCAGAGCTGGAGCCTGTGCCAGTCCTTGGTGCACGCCAAGGGTGTTTGTACTGTGGCACCCCCACACTGCTTTCACTGTCACCCCCTGTTCTCTCTGCTCCTGCAGCTGCTCAGCACGGGGTGGAAGGGGCTTACAAGGGGCTGAGCTGAGGCTGGGTGCAGGTGTGGGTGGCTGGAGCTCTGGCACTGCTGACAGGGCAGCCTCCACCAGCCCCCAGGAGTGCTCATTCCCTCTGGGTCCCAATGGCTCATCTGGGCTGCAGAACTGCAGTAAAGATTGACAGGCTTGGGTGCCATAGCCTGGCCAGTGTAAGTAAGTACTGGAGAGGAGGTTTGGGATTCCCCATGTAAAAGCCCTGTGGATTTATAATTGTATGATTTATTCTGGTGGAGGAAAGGGGATGTTTGGTTGTGCATCATGGTGAAGCCATACAAGCCCTAAAGTGGTTCCACACAAATAAAGGTGGCAGAAGCAGAAGTAAATATCCCTTATTTTAGTAAATATCTGACCCCTGAGAGCTTTCTGGACCTGCTGCTAATCTCTTACTTCAGTTTGGCTACTTGCCTGGCATTGTTTAACAAAGACTACTGCTAGAAACAGCCAAGAAAAACACATCCACAGTGCCTCCCTGATGCTTGTTTTTGGCATGGTAGCATAAGGTTGCTCTTCTTAACATTCACCTTTGCCTTTGTGATGGTTAAATTGAAAAGCTGTAAGGGCAGCTCCTCTTTTCTGCTGTGTTCTATTGTGACTGGACCTACCAGCTGAGGTTCACATACAGCTCGTGGCAGCAGAGCAGCCAGTGCTCAGCTAGCAGAGGTGCCTTTGCAGTGGTGCCTCAGCCCTGCCTGCCATGGTAGAGCCATGTGGGGATCACCTGCACTGCAAACTTGTCTGGCTTTATGGGCAGACCTGTGGTTACAGGACTCAGGAGAGACCCTGCTGCTCCCTGACCTCGTCAGCCTGTGTGGATGCAGGGAGGGGATGCCCAAAGCCCTGCTGCTCCCCTGTTTCTAGGAACAGAAGGAATAGCCCTCAGGGAGGTGGACAGAGGGAATTTCTGCAGCTTCAGCAGATGGGCAGGCTGGCAGAGCAACCACATCCTGTTGACTTGGAGTCTTGCATCTTGGAGCAGCAACTCTGAAACCTCCCAGCTAATGCAGGGCTGGTTGTTGGTCTGTCCCTGCTGCCTCACATGGGGACATCAGCCAGAGCTTGGCCTCATGGCCAGCAGCACATGATTAGTTTTGCAATATTGTGATGGGAAATAACCCAAGGGATTGACAGAAGCTGGGAGTTAAGCAAAGGCCTCACAAATAATATTAAAACATGACATACAGTGCTGTTTCTCCAAGATTTAGAGCATTACGTGTTCCTGTTTATTTTTTGCTGTCTTTTTATTTGTGCCTTTTCTTTTTACACATAATTAGAATTTTTTTCATTTGCTGTGGAACGGTTCACTTCAGTAGGTAGGTCCAACTGGAATGGTCAACTCCTCTAATGCTGAATTAAGTATGCACTTTACAATCAATTAGCTTGCATCCAACTAATGTAATAACCATGATGTGTGATAATTCGGCATTTGCTAACATGACTAACAGTGAAAGCTAGGTAATGTTCCAGATTGCTTTTTCTTTCCTCTGAATCAGAGTTTCACAATCCAGCAAATGCTACTTTTGAATCAATGAATTTAAAAATATCTTTCACAGCCACAGAGCTGTCAGAACCCTGTGGCTGGGATTTTCAAAGCTGAATGCACTCTGCCTTACCACAGAACTTTCATACCTGTGGGGTTTGGAAAAAAAAGAAGTCTGAACTAAGCACATGGCATTTGTCCTTTTGGGGGAAGAACAGAGAGCTTTGGGGTTATCCCTGAGGTGGTTCTAATTTGGTAAATGGCCTGGCAGAGATAATGGTGTCAGGACAAGGCTGTTCACAGCAGCCCCAGTGCACATGCACCCTGCACCAGTCAGTGTGTCTGTCTCTTCCCTGCTGCTCTCTCCAGGCTCCTCAGCAGAAGTGATGCCTTATCCTGGTAGCAGCCTCTGCTTCATCACAGAATCTGCCTCAATCTGTGTGAGGTGCAGGGTACAGGATAGGTTAAGCAAGGGCCTGAGGTACTGAGCTGGCTTTGTCTTGGCAGACAGTGCAGCTTCTGAGGAGCTATGTTCAATATCTGCTTCTGGCAAGCAGCAGCCTGGACCCTAGCCTGGCTCCCTGGCCCACACAGCTGCCCAGCTGTGCAGGCTGGGATGCAGACTGGTCACTTGGCACCAGGTCCTCATTTGCATCCCTCATCCCAGCAGCACTGCTTGCTTTTGCTGTGCTCTCTGACCTCGAGAGAAGGAACACAGGTTGGTGGAGGGTGTGGAACCAGCTGCAGAGCAGCACTGCTAGGGCAGGGTGCCCAGGTAAACCCCCCATTTCCACTGCCCATTCCAGCCTCACAGCTGCTTGCTGGAGGTTGGTATCCCTATGGCCTGGGTGGTTGGGATTTACAGGACAGGCCCCAGTCAGGAGCAAAGCATCCCCAGGCAGTAAGTTGTGCTGTCTTTCCCCATTTCAGCCATCTCTGATGTACAAATTGCTCATCAGACAGAGAAGCTTTGCAGAGCATCACATGGCAGAAATCCTTCCTTGAGGTGCTGCTGAAGCAGTGAGGGCTGAAATCAATGAACAGCCTGAACTGGAAGACACCAAGTTCTTTGATATGACTTAGGTCACTGGTGGAGAACTCTTTATTCAAAGATCAGTGCACTGTAGGAGGGCGGTGAACACTGTTAGAGGACTTTGTGGCTTACATGACTGTTGTATCTTGCTCTGAACAAACTCTTGGAACATTTCCCTTAACCATTGCCTTATTGTCTCTTTCAGATACAAATCTTGAGTACAGTTTAACTGATGAGTATTGCAGGCATCACTTCCTCGTGGGGATGCTTCTTAGAGAAGCCTCTGTTGCCTTGCAGGACAATTACGATATCAGATATACAGCCATCTCAGTCTTAAAAAATCTCCTGATCAAGCATGCCTTTGACAACAGATACCAGCACAAGGTCAGGCCTGTTTTGTTGGCTTTTTAACTTAATGTTGTTGAATTTTAAGAAAAGAATCGCATACCAGAGTTTTGGATATTGCAGGGTGCACCAGAGGTATTCTAATTGCTTTTTAGGGAACCATTGTAAATAACTGACAGTTATGGAATAACAGTAATAGCTCAGAAACCATCTAGGAAATAACCATCTGCAGCCCTCTTGATCATGCTGAGTCATCAGGTAATTACCCCTAAACCATTAAGGAACTTGAGAGAGTCATTAGCCAAGAGTTATTCAAAAAAATTAGGACATCAGTGATGTTCTGGTCTTAGGCCTAAATTCATGTCCTGTATTAATGTGCTATAATCAGAAAACAGAACTGATCTCTATTACAAGTCAGCTGCATGTTTTACTGATTAGTAACTCAGAGCAGAGGATCTTGATTCTCATGAGGTGCTGGATTTCCTCTGGGTGAATCTCAGTTTTCTTTGGTCAGAGGCTCAGCACGTGATGATGCTGAAAGAGGCTGGAAATGGGTTTGTTTTATCTTGGTGCTGCTCTCTGCTGACCCATATACCCTCCTTGCTCTAGCCTGAAAATCCCTCTCTTCAGAGTTTTGGTCCTCATGTTGCTCCTAGTGTGCTGCATTCCTGAGTGTTATCGGGAGCATGGATGGCTTCCTGGCATGAAGGGTGGGAGGGTGCCCCACATGTGCCAGGGGCTCTCATGGGCCCAGAGCCAGCTCCTCTTCCCTCCCTTCTCTGCCTGTTTGAAGGCCCAAGCTGGAGGTGGGCTTGCTTTTCTCTGCAGTGAGGTCCATGACTAACTCAGGAGCTGTTTGCTCCTTCAGTGTGCAGCACTCCCCTGACTCCTCAGAAACTCCCCCTCTCTTACTGCTGTCCCACAGGATATTGGTGTATCTGTTGTGCTCAGGGCAGTGTGACCAGAAAACTGCCTGGAGCCAGGGCAGGATGCTCAGCTGGTGTCCAGAGACTCCAAAGCAAAAAAAAATCACACCATGGGCAGGACAGGCTGAGCATGTGCTGGCACACCCTTGCTCCAGCCAAGGATACCCCAGCTCCATCAACAGCTGAGAGAAGGTTTTGTCAGCCCATGAGGGTTTTCAAGATTTCTTTTCTCTTTTGTCATACTGAATCAGAAGAAAAAAAATTATTTCTTTCTTAATTAAATGGTTATGCTCAATTTGCAAGCCTTAATTTGTTTTAACTTTCAGCCATATCCAGAATAATACATGTTTAACAAAAAGGAATTGGATGTAAGAGTCCTCCATTTAGACAATGTCAACCCAATAATTTTTGATCTGTACCAGTTAATGCAAATTAATCTGTTCCTACAAACTGTTTTCATTAGAAGCATTTGCTATGGAGAATTTCTGACTGGAAGCAGTAGCCAGCACCAGGCATGGAGCAAATGTTTCTTTTACATTACTCCTGGGTTGCACTTAAAAATTAAACTATGCAAATCAAGTGCCAGTTAAAGAGTTAGGAAATCCAGGACTTAGTTTTTCACACATCCTGTGTGACTGGGAGTGTTATTTAGCTTCCAAAACCCCCGAGTGACCCAGGCTTGTTGCTGGAAGGGTGATATCTCTCTGGCAGCTCTATAAGTGGAGATGAGAAGCCAAACCAGCTCACGTCCTTGAACACCACATACAGTGTGTAAATACAGATATATATATATGTATATGTGTACATGTTTTGGCTCAAGAGTTCCCCTTTTTTCACTCCATTGGAACCTGGGCTCTTACTGGGATTTTTCTCTGTGCCCGCTTTCAGAACCAGCAGGCAAAAATTGCCCAGCTGTACCTGCCGCTCTTCGGGGTGCTCCTGGAGAACCTGCAGCGCGTGGCCAGCCACGAGGCACTGACCTCCTGCCCTGCCTCCAGCCCTGTGAGTAAAGCTGGGATGCCTCCATGTCTGACATGTTTTTGGACAGGTTGTGCAGTGCTTGAGGGGAGTTGAGTCCCTCCAAGAGCAACGAGCTTGAGCAGGACTTGGCCTGGGACTCCAGCAGCTGTTCTGGGGAGTGGCCTGTCTTCCCAAGAATTGTGTTTGGGCTCTCAAGTGGCCTTTGCTTTGCAGGCTAGGCTTTCCTCCTTGCTGGGGCAAAAGAATAACAAATAGGACATCTGAAAAAAAAATTCAAAATTTCAACTCAAATTATGAAAAACAAAAAGGAAAACACACTACTATGACTTATTTAATATGTTCTGCTATTCTCTGTACTCCTCCACAAGTCCTTTGTCTCCTTGTTATAGAAGTAAGGAAATTTTTGTTTTCATCTATGTTGGTTTTAAAACCTGTTCTAATCTACCATTTTGTATTGCATTGTTCCCTTCTGTAAGAGAAGAGGTGGTTATCTTTGATTGGTCACAAAACCTTATATTGCTTTACAGGCATCCAGGGATGAATTCATATGCAGTTTTCCATCCCCCTCAAGCAGATCCAGCCTGCTCGCAGACAAAGATCCAGGTAAATTAAATTTTCTACATTCGAAATTTCCCATTTATTTTTAATACAGCTTTTACCATCCTGAAGCACCCAAAACCCATTACCCAAACCATGAAACAGTAATTTCCTAAATACCTCACAGACTCTGCATGTTTTTTCCCAGATGTGCTGTCACCCTAATTGTCCTTTCCAGATTTTTTCCTTTTCCAGCTTTTGCCATGGGGCTTTGGCAGGCCCCACCTGTGCTGCCTGTGCTGACAAGTGCAAAGGGCTTAACTGTGGGGTCTGGGTTTTTTTTTTCAGCCTGTGGAGCAGCCCTTCCAAATGGCCATACAATAAAGCGAGAGGACTCAAAAGGATCCCTGAACTCAGAGGGAGCAACCAGTTCCCCGGATCAGAGTGAAAATGTAATGTACCAGGCGTTGGGAAGAGCAGCACTCAGCCTGCAGGCTGTGTTATGTATAAATAAGGGGGAGGGAAAAGGAGTTCCCCGTGGTAACACTCTCCAAAGCCATCTTCTAGATACCTCTGGAAACAAAGAGATTGATGTTTAACAAAGGTCAGAGTCACAAGTCTGGTATGCTTTCCCTCCTCAAACATCGCTGAGCCAAAAATAGAATGGCTGACAAATTACTTACGGAAGACGAAAGGCAAAATCTGTGTGGAAAATTTCTGCTCCTGTGGTACATCTGTCCATACTCAGATGTGCTCCCTGTATGTGGGTGGCTCTGAGCCTGGCTGGACCCCAGTGCTGGTTCTGGGAATTGGTTTCCAAATGTCTGAGAAGCAAAACACCATGGTGTGAGATTACCAGTGACCACTGAGTTGAAATAAATTGTTTGCAGGAAAACCAGTCCACGTGAGTAACCACAGGCTCTAACTTGCAGAAGGTGACTGTGGTCATGCCACAAAGACCTCTGATCCCACTGTTCAGACAGAGGGTATTCAGTACTTTTCTTCTTGGCAGATTGCACGCAGGTATTTGTGCAAACCAACCTCTGGTTTACCTCAAGGCACTTCACAGATATCTTGGTTGGCGTGAGTCATTGATGCATCTTCAAAAATTCTGGCCCTTGTAAGAAGCAAGGCAAAGATTATCTGGGCTCATGGCTGTGTGCTGACGTGCCTAGGAGAGGTGAGGCTTGCAAGCTCTCCTCCATAAATCACAGAGCTCCAGGGCCAAGCACAGCCGAGCACTTGTCCAGCAAAGCCCTGAGCGTGTGCTCCAGCACTGCTGCTGGGCTTTGCAGGAGATGGTGTGGCTTCCAGCTCAGCTCTTCCCTCATGGCCAGACATCCTCTTCTTAAGTGCACTTGAACCTTTTTCAGAGTTGTTGAAGTAATCTTTCTGTTTGGAAATGCAGTATCCACAAAACCATGTAAAAGTAATGCCACACAGGGGAGCACAGCTTCAGCAGTGCTCTGCAGAGGCAGACTCTGCTCATTGCCCCGTTCCCCTGGAGTGAATTGTGTGCTGACTTGATAGTTTGGCATGGTCAATAGCAAATCTCTAGCCATAGTACCATGTCTCCAACTCTAACATGATTGTTTATGTCTGCTTTATTATGACTCACATCCACAGCTTATCCCAGCATGAACAGCAAATAAGATCTGTGGATCCCTCTCCAAACATGTGAGGCAAAGCTTTAGGAAAAGCCTAGGGCTTCACTATATCCATTTATCAGAGGATACAGCTCAGGCAAGCACAGAGGGTGGAAAATAAACTTGGTATAACTTTAGAAGTCATACTTTTCCCCACACAATGCTCAAGCTTTTCCCACATAAATTGACTCATCAGCAGGATTTCACATACTTTGCCTGAGTCACTAAGTAGGAGGAAAATTGAAGCACTTCCAAAAATCAAGGGGAGGAGAAAGTTCTTAAGATGAAATGTCCTCCTTTTTTAATAACTGACATTTTATTTTGAAGTGTATGTCTTTAACAGAAAGTCAGATTTTTGCTTTAAATAGTGACAGGCAGTGAATTTTTTAGGAACTGGCTTTAAAAATGTCAAGGAGCTTATCTGCTGCAGAGAGTAGGGGAAATGAAAGCAGGCTGCTGGATAACCTGCCATTCACTGCCCAGACATTTTTTCTCTGAGCAGACAAGTATTTGGGTGTTTAGTGGTGTGCCCAGGATTTCCAGGCTGCTCATCACTGGATGAGCTGTTTCCAGGGCATGGTGCTGTGGGGTGCACATGTGGGGAGCAGGAGGGATGCCAGCACACCTGGTGTGTGCCAGGTTTGCTGTGCCCATGCTGCACAGGCTCTGTGCACAGCCCAGGAGCCCTCTGTGTCACGGCTGTGTCCCAGCAGATCCGCAGGAGCTCCATGAGGAGCAGCGTGTCCCACTGCAGCCGGCTGGACCAGTTCGAGATCCGGACCCTTCTGATGTGCTACCTGTACATTGTGAAGATGATCTCTGAAGGTTGGTGCCTCCTGCTCACTGAGGGCAGCCAGAAAAACAAGGGACCATCAGTTTTGGTCTCTGAGGTCCCCCCGTTGAGTTTTTTGAAATCTCAGTGCACTGTTCTTCATTTTCTTTCAGATACTCTTTTAGCTTACTGGAACAAATTCTCACCCCAGGAGCTGATCAATGTCCTCGTGCTTCTGGAGTGAGTATCATGAGGCTGCTATTCAAACACTGCACTTTTGTGTGGTCAGAATGGCTAAGGAGGGGACCACAGTGCACGCACTGTCCTGCGCAGCACTAGGGGTGTCTGGCCAGGTTGGAATGACATGCTCTTCCTCCCTCTGAGGAGAAGCAAGTGTATATTGAGGAAGCATGGTTTAGTGGCAGTGCCCAGTGCTCTGTCTGGGGTGTGTCCCACCCACCTGTGGGCTCAGCTTCCCCTGTCACTGCCACAGCCTCCACTTTGCAGCAAATTTGGGGGAACAAGTGGGTGAGAAGATAGGGTTGTGCCATAGAATTTTGAGACTAAGAGAGTGAGGTCAAGTGACTTATAAACACAGACCCAAGCCCTTGTTCACAGAGAAGTGTGGCTGCAGGCAAGAACAGTGTGGATTTTAAATATTCTGGATCGTTCCTGATCTGCAGGATCTGTAACAGATGCATATTTCATTTTCTTCCTAGGGTGTGTTTGTTTCACTTCAGATACGTGGGGAAGAGAAATATTGCCAGGTACTGCATCCTTCCATCTGGTGCTGGGGTGTGGTGTGGGGATCATGCCCGTGCTCCCTGCCCCAGCGGAGGTGGGAAGGGCTGGGCAAACCCCAGCGGCTCCGGGGCTCTGCTCAGCGCCGTGCCCTGAGCAGGGGCCCCCATCTCAGCACCCTGCCCCTTCCCTCCCCTCCAGCTCCTGCATGAGACCCCCAGGCTCAGGCGAGCGCAGGTTGGCAGTGTCCCCCCCAGCCAGCTGCAGGTGAGACAAGAGTCCCGGCTGCATCCCTGCTTCCTGAGCAGCATCCCTGCTCCTGTGCTAGCCCTAGGCCCTTCTGGAGCAGCAGGATGGGCGCAGCGTGGTCAGTCCCACTGGGCCTGTCCCACATCGGTGTGCTGGAGAGAGAGGTCTCCATCCTTCTGTAATCCTGTGGTGGTGTGGCTACTGCTGCTTCCCAAGCCCTGTCTTTGCTCCCCCTTGCAGGGTGCAGGATGCCTGGCTATCCAAGCACACGGCAGCTGAGAGGAAATCCCAGACCATGCCGGCGCTCCGCAGCAGAGCCGGGGCACGGCTCCAGCACCTGGGCAGCTTGGAGAGCTCCTTCACCCTCAACCACAGTACGTGTGGCAGCAGAGCCAGCAGGGCCCAGGGCATGCCAGCCTGGGGAAAACTGCACGTAGCCATTTTCCACTTGCTGCTGGTTGCTTCGGGTTACTCAAATTCTACAGAATTGCGGTGGTCACCAGGCCTCCCTGCGACAGTCCTAGATGGGTGAGGGTGGCATTCAAGCCAGCCCCGCAAAAATCACCCCTGGGACTTGTGTGGCTTTCTGCTCTTGCCTGTCTCAGCTCAGCTCCTTGGCTGAGTGTGTGGGCAGGTGATGCCTTGGTTTGGGTAGAGAACAGGGCAAGCAGGAGAGCTGCACTGCTCAGTCCTGGGCTGGGATCTGCTCTAAGCCTCTCCACGTGGGTGCATTTTATCCCATTGGAGCACTTTGCCATCTTCCCTCTTTGGAGACAGCTTGGACGCCTCATGCTCTGTCTGGCTTTAAAGGGGCAATACAGGTACTGTTTTTCTGGTGTGGCATCAGGCTGAGGCAGATTCTCTGAATGGTGTTGGCAAATTCAGCATCCTGCTGCTATTGCATCATCTCCCAAACGCAGTGCAAGTGCAAGGGGAGAACCTTATCTGTATCAGCACTTAGGTTTTTTGGGAGCGTTGAACACTCTTTCCTCCTAATTTTCTCTCTGTCTACAGATGCAGGCACCTCAGAAGCAGATATTGTGCACCAGGCATTACTGGAGGGCAATATTGCCACAGAAGTGTGCCTGACAGTCCTGGACACCATCTCTTTTTTCACTCAGAGTTTCAAGGTCAGCACTGAAACAAAAAATGTTGTAGAAGTGTGCTGTGTTTTTATATGTGTGTGGATTTTGGCGATCTATTCTCCTAGAGTGTAAGAACGTGACAGGCTATACAGAAGCAAATAATCTGCAGCTTGTTTATTTTCCAAAACACTGAGTGTTTCACATGGTCTCAGAATCATTATACCCATACACAATCTTGCCATTTCTTCAAAACTGCAAGGCCAGAGAAAATCCCATAGATGGTATAATCTTGACTGTAAATGTTACAAAAATAGAATAAGAGAAATGTATATCGTGTAGAAAGGAGGGACTAGAGAAAAGGGAAATGAATGTCCTGCATTTTTAGAACACTCAGTCTTTTGTACCCTAAATTACCTGGAAGCAAGGCCCAGATTTCTTTGAATCACTGTACATGAATACCTCTGGGGCTGAGGCACTCCAGCTGTGGTTACCAGTGCAGATAGGTAGAAGTCTTTCATTCTGGGATTTGTGCTTTTGGCAGCCATTGCCATCTACAAAAACCAAGGCCTCTGTGGTGAAGAGAATCCTAGGATGGCAGCAAAATGCTGTTCCAGAAATGCTCTTCCTGAAGTGTAGTCAGAGGAATCCTGCATGCAGCAACGTGTCCTGTGTAGTGTCACCAGAACAGCTCTGGATTTCAGAGCAAGCACGATGAAGATTTTCCTTTTACATGGAGATGTAGAGAAAGATATTCATAGCTTCTGTTTCCATTGCAGAGCCAAAAAGCCATCCTGGGGCAGATGTTAAATTACTCCTTAGAAGTTTGGTAACAGCAGAAGGATTTCAATGCAGCACTTAAAACTTGCTTGACTTTCTCAGCTGCCTCTTTTGGAATATTGCTGGACCACAAAACAGTGTGATTTTCAAACCACAGGATAGACTGGATTCCCTTCCCCTTTAGTGGGCTTTGGCTTCACTTTTATGGCCACACCAGACACGAGTGGGTCCTGTACTGCAGCAACTGGGCTGGTGCTGTTCTACTGCCACAGGAAATGAGCTCAGCATAAAACTCTGAATCTTGAACTTACCACAAGGTCTGTGCAAAGTGTCGAAATCTGAGCCAGCCCAAGGGCTGTGAGGACTGGCAGTGGGATGGGGGCTGCTGATTTCCTGTCAGTACAGGACATCCACATCCCTGTGTCATGCCCAGACTTCTGCACAGCCCTGTGGGGATGGCAGTGGGCACAGCCCACCTGGTCTGACACCAAACTGTATCAATGACCCCAAGTAATTATATGTTACCATATCCCCACAAGGTGCAAGCTGGCAAAACTCTGCAGGAAACAAGAGGAGTGAAATTACTAACTACAGCTACTAATCTATCCAGTGAGAAAATGACTATTTTTTTTCTTCCCCCTTCTCTCTTTTGGGCTGCAAACAAAACAATTTTCAAGAAAAATAAAAAGAAATGGAAAAAAACCCCAGTGTGATAGTTACATGTATGGCATGTTTTATTTAAAATAACTAGGCAACCAGTGACAGTTGTACAGAATATTGACTTAGGTTTTGGAATTATTGATTCAAAAGTGATAAAATGTTTTAGGTTTTTTTTTTCTCTGCTACAAAAATAGCTTCTGCCAACTACTGGAAGTTTTTAGTGATTGTCACATTTTATTGATGATATTTATTTATTATTTATTGATATATATTATTGATGAAGGCCCTGTTTCTTATCTGGCTTAAGAATTAATGTGATTAATTATGCAAAATTATCTCTGTCATTTCCAGCTTCAGGCACAACATTTCTGCTAAGTAAATTCTCTGTTGCTTTCCAGACCCAGCTTTTAAGCAATGATGGCCACAATCCACTTATGAAGAAGGTTTTTGATATTCATCTGGCTTTTCTCAAAAATGGGCAGTCAGAAGCAGCCCTTAAACATGTGTTTGCCTCTCTGAGAGCTTTCATTAGCAAGGTAGGTAATACATGCCAAGGGTGTGGGAGAACTTACAAGAATGGCAGAGAGGCCACTATGGTTAAACTGCTGTTAAACTGATATTTTGGAGATGTGTTTTAGAAAAGAGCTTCACTGATTTAAAAACACAGCCCGGGTTAAGTTCTCCAGTTATTTATTATTTGTTGGGTATCAGGAAGCAAAAGGAGAAATCATGAGGAATTCCCACACGTGCCTTGGTCACAGGGATTAGTGTCTGTTCTGACCAACAGCTGGTGCTTGAATCTTTGCCCCAGACTGCTAGTGCTGCTGCCAGTGCTGTTGCTTGAATAATGCATGCACTGACAGACAGCTCCTCACCCACTGCTGGGAGGGATGATTGCTCTTGCTGAACCTTGTTCTGTGCTCCCTGAGCCCTGACAGGTTGTGAGGCTGTTCAATGCTCTGAGCTCAAACAGTGATGAAGCCACAGCTGACCTCAGAAGAGCAAAATAGCAGTGACTGATGCTGACATTGCCCTTTGTGCTTATCAAAACCTGGCATTGCTCAAAAGGACATTTTTCCAGACCTGATGTACATGATATTCCTCCCAAACCATGCAGTTATCGCAAATACAAAATTAATTAAAACACCTCAGATCCCTTGAGCACAACACTTCATTAACGAGGAAAATCCATGTGGCAGATTGCAGCCAGGCAAGGCACAGTGTCTGAGTGGTGAGGAGCAAAGAGTGACTTCCAAAGGAGCTTTTGCACTAGCTCCTAAGCAAAGTCTGATTGAAAGAAGAGATTGCTAAACTGCTTGTCAAAGGTGGAAAAAAACCTGTGCTTTGTACATTTTGCTGTACCCCACAGCAAAGCTAAGAGTTAGTGTAAGTCTAGAGCTGGATTTTGGCTTATGCTAAGCAAACACATGAGAAGCAGAAATGCAGAGGTCTTGCTGGCTCCCTGTCTGCTCCAGTCAGCGTGGTCTCCTACAAGGTGTTTTTCCATGGGGCTTCTTAAAGCCTGCTAGATTAGCAGGGGCAGGAATCACTTGGGTTTTCTTCAGGGTTCAGTGCATGTTTATTGCTCTGCCTTCCTTTTAACTTTTCTGCTTGCCTGTGATCTGCCTAGCCTCGAGATCCATCCTGCTGCAGATCTGCACACACCCCGCTCTGCCCCTTGCTAGCCAAAAGTTTGCTTAGCCAGAAATATTTGTTTTGTGCCTATAGCAAATAATAGACGTTCCTTGCCTTCCTGGCATATTTTCTGTGGGTTTTTTAAAATGTGAAGCCAGACATGCACACCTGCTCAGTTTGCTCTCACTGTCAGCCTTCAAAGCCTGGAGCCCTTCAGGGGTTCCACACTTGCTTTCCAAAACATCAGTGGCAGCAAGGAGGCTGCATGCTTGGCTGCTGCAAGGATGGGGCAGTGGGATTGTTTTCTTGGATTTATGCTAGTCTAAATCCACCCTGAATTTCACATCCTTAAAGATGAAATTCACAGTCTTTAAAGATACAAATTATTGATTTCAGCTTTCTCACATTTCCGCTATGACAGGACATATATGGCTTCTGTAAAAGCAAGATATGAACCCAGCAGATGGTATCTAGAAGGAGGAAGTGTTTTCTTTGCCAACTCCATAACCACACGAGTCCTAAACTTCCTTTTAAGTCTTCTCAAGGGTTCTTCTGAGGCCTGAAGTGGCTATGGTGGCCAAGGCAGGTGGTCACTATATTGCATGACAGGTCAAGGATTAAATGTTTTCCTGCAAGTTTGTTTTCAAATACTAGCTGTGCTCTACTTTGTAACTTCAAGAAAAGCAAAAGGGAGTTATACCTTTGTCACAGCTAGAATGGAAAATTTCCATTTCTATGGCCTTCTGTAGCTATAATTGCAATGAAAACAATCCCCCTCTTATTTGTGGTCACAGCAAATGGTTGCTGGAGGGGAAAAAAACTCTTGAGATGTATTCTGCATCCCAAAATTTGTCTTCTGCATTAGATTCAGTTATTTGATAGGCAAAATATTTTTTAAAAAATGTTGCAAGAGAGCAAAGAACAAAAATCTTCTATAATTGTTTGCATCTTTGGTTTTGGTTGCATGCATGTGTTCTGGGTATTTGTCAAGAAAGCTTCCTCTGTTTTACTGGTTGGTAAGAACCAACAAGAGCTAGATTGTCCTTGTTTCACACTCATGGCCGTGCTGTCTGTGCATGCCCTGTCACACAGCTGGGCCAGCTCTGGGCTGAGCACTGCAGTGGGCAGCAGTTCCTTGGGGCTCTTCTCCCAGGTGCACACACGGTCTGTGTGGCCCTGTGTTATTGTGATGTTTGTTTGCCTCTTTCCTTCTTTCTCCCATTTTGTTTTTTGAAGATAATTTTTGGCCAGAGGCAGTGAACAAAAAGTGTTTTGTGTCCTAATTCTGGTTTCTTGGTGCAATTCCCAGTATGTTGCTAGCCACAGGTCCTAGATCCCTGTTTTAAGACCCTGTCACCAGCACGCCATGGTGGTAGCCATGTCAGTACCTACAAATTTTCCTGGAACATACATACTTAATGCAAAGAGTAGAGGGCCACAGTAACAGCTCGAGCCTCTGATTGATTCTATTTACTGTCATTTCCCATGGGCAGAAGGCAGTGGGGCAGATAAAAGTGGCTAATGGAGACCATGCCCCATGAGGACCATGGGGTCTCAAACAAACTGAACACATCTTTCCTCTGAATAGGTAAAACCCTGGTTGTCTCTGTTGCCTCTTTTTACCAGGAATTTCTTTGTGTCTGGTTGCCAGCTGCAGCAGAAGGAGCAAAGTGCTGCCGTGCAATGCCCCAGCAGCCTCCACCCCCTCAGGAGGTGTTGGCATCTCCCCTCCCCAGCAGGTCCCTGCGTGCCAGCACAAAGCCCTTCCTTGTTCTGCTTCCCTGTGCTCAGCCTGCTGTGGCCGAGGTGGAAGGGAGCCAAGTGTGGTGTCACCTCCCTGCCAGCCACCTCTTGTGACCACAGCCAGAGGGACACACCCTGCCATCCCCAGGAGGCTGCTGCCCACCGGGACAGGGCTCTGCTGCAGGTGTCCCTCTCCAGGCAGGCTGAGCTTGCCCTGACAGCTGTGCTCAAGGGTTTGGTGAGGGGACAGACAGGCCACCAGGGTGCTGGTGTTCCCTTCTCCCTGCTGCAGGTCCCTGAGCCCTGCTGTGGCTGAGGGAGCTTGCACTGTGGCTTGGCGTGGTCCTGCTGCTCCCTGGATGGCCCTGGCTGGGGAGGCAGGGCAGGTCACTGAATTTTAGGCTCTGAGGGACAAGCCAGTTCCTTGTTTGCATTCCTGAGGGCATGCAGGCATGATTTTAGATGTTTTTGGGGGATCATGGAGGAGTAGATGTGTGAGCATTGCAGGTCACATTTCACAGTGAGGCTGTATTCCTGGTTCAGCTCCAATGGGTTTTCTGATGCTCCAGATAGCACTTTGTGGTGGGAATGTCTGTGGGAGCCCTCCTCTCTGCCCCACTGCTTATGATTATGGCTTTTGTAAGAATGTAATTCTATCAGTCCAATTTGGTGAGAATTTGCCAATAAACCCAGATCTTGTCAGGCAAAGGGTTAGCTGGACATAAGCAATCACATCCCCAAGAAACGTGACAGCACAGATCACATAGCTCTAGGAAATGTGGTTAAAAATAGGCCCCAAATTCATTCCCACAAATGCTTTCAGGCTCAGAATTCTGGCAGAAGTTTTGCTGGGGCTGTCCAGGCTGGAGCTTAGTTTGTTGCCCTGTCCCCACACCCATCTGAACCCTATGCCATTTAGTGGTGTATTTTCTAATATTTGCGTGTTTCTTGTGAAGTTTCCCTCAGCATTTTTCAAAGGAAGGGTGAACATGTGTGCTGCTCTCTGCTATGAGATCCTGAAGTGTTGCACTTCCAAGGTATCCTCCACGAGGAACGAAGCCTCTGCTCTTCTGTACCTCCTGATGAGAAATAATTTTGAGTTCACCAAAAGGAGAACGTTTCTGAGAACACATCTTCAGGTCAGTGGCTGGAGAAAAGCTAAAGACAGGACACCTCAGATTTAATGAACAGTTACAGCAGTAGAGCTCAGTGACCCCATACCTGCAGAGGATCCTGCCATTGCCATATGGACAAAAATCCTCCTGCTTTCCAGGCTTTGCCTAATTCCTGTTTCCAGTGACTGGTCCAGGCACCTTTAGGTGAGATAATTGCCATCAAGTACTCCAAGCTGTTGAGTTCTAGTGTACCAGACACCAGACACATCTCTGTGACAGAGGCTGGCTGGGATGGGGTTCAAAGGACAGCTGTCCTTGAGGCAGGAGAAGGGATTTCCTTGGAGCTGCTTTTTTGGCATTGGTAGTTTTTGAAGCAAATGTAGATACCTACGGGGACAGATGAATACCCTCTGGGTTGTAAAGAATCACAGAAGAAGGTAGCTAATGTCCAAACAGGGATTCCTATTTTAATAGTTGGGTTGTTAGTTCTGCAAAGCAGTTTGATCCTCTGGGGAGTGTCTGTCCCTGGGAGATGTGAGAGCTGAGCCACGCCAGCCGCTGCTTATGTGGTGGAAAAGATGTGATGCTTTCCTGTGAGAATTTTATTAACTGTGACCTTAATAAAACCCTTTTATTAGGGCTTGTGTAAATAAAGCCTCTACCTTGTCCCACAGATAATAATTGCAGTGAGCCAGTTAATTGCAGATGTGGCCCTCAGTGGTGGGACCAGATTTCAGGACTCCTTGCTCATCATTAACAACTTTGCAAACAGCGACAGGCCTATGAAGGTGAGTTGGAGATGTCACATCCCATCATGTCTGTCAGCCATTGATGCAAGCCTGGGGACAGACTCCAGGAAACTCTTTTAAAGGGTTGGGCTAATGACTGGAACTGTGATTTATAGGCTTGCAGTAGGCTGCATTTGCTCAGTAAACAAGTGTCATGCCAGCTGCAATAGGACAAGCTGCTCAGGCAGGTCATGCTCCAAATGTGAGGCCTCACACCAAGGGGAGGGAGCCCAGCAGCTCAGGTTGTGCTTTGCCATGTTCTTCTTGCAAGATTGTCCAAAGAGCTTTCCAGGAACTTCCAGCTTTGAGAGAAGTGACAAGGGAGGGTCTGGTATTTTTGTTGCCTGAAGGTAATAATCAGCAAGATTTAGTTTCATTCAGCTGAGTGTCAGTAATGTTAAGAAAAAGCCCTTATATGGAGATTAATGGTTGTATTTATTTGGAAAATAATTGCCTGTCTTTGTGCTAGAATTAGTGGTTTGTACCCAATCCATTGAGCAATTGCAACATGCTCCATTTCACAGAGTAGCTGCCAAGGCAGGAGAGGGGAAATGGGAAATGTTTTTAGAGTTCCACGGTTATCCTATGACCTAAAGGCTTAGTGGGAGCTTCCATTAGGTGTTTAATTGTGATCTAACAAATTTATAGGCTAGGGTTAGGTTATACCTGGCAAAAACCTCAGTTCTTTTCTGTACACACATGTTGGTAAGGGTTTTACTGAGCCATTCTTGTACTGAGCCATCATGAGATGATCCTGATGTCGAGTTTTTGTATTTGTGTGAGTGCAAGAGTACAAGAGACATTTCAACACACCGGAGAGAATGCCATGCACAGCCACAGCAGCAGCTGGGGTACAGGAATCTGAGGAGAGGGAGTATAAACCAGGCTCACCATGGAGGGGAGAGAGCTGAGGGGGAGCCTACCTGCTTCTTTCCACAGCAGGCAGTCTTTAGAGACATAGTCAGACTTTTCAGAGGTGTGGAGTGCAGGACAAGAGGGAGTGTATGCAAACTGCAGCAAGGGCAATTCCAGTTTTGCTTAAGGAAAAATTATTTCCCAAGGGCACTGTGCAACCCTGGGGCAGGGCCTAGAAAGGAGGTGGATTTTCTATTTTAGGAGATTGTAGAACTTGGCTGGACAAGCCTTGGTCTAAACTCAACGTTGGCCTAGTTCTAAGCAGGGGATCAGATCAGAGCACGTGCTTCTCTACTACATTCCTCTGGTGGGAAGCTCTACAAATGCCTTAAGTGCTTTAGGAATTGAAGAGAGACCACATTAGAGGCTAACAAACCAGATGTTGAATGACATGAAAAAGTACTGGAACCATGGTTTGTGGTTTCATCCAGGCATATTTGCGTGCATGGAGCACTTCTGTGTTGCTCTCACAGCAGCTCCTCAGGATGCCAAAGTGGCAGCCTCACTGTAGCAGAGGAGCAGCCAGCCTGGCATCCTGGGCACGACCTGGGGAGATTGGCCCTGTGCATGTCATGACTGAAATGCCTCTGAATGCAGCTGAAACACTGTACACTGTGAGTGTGAGTTCAGTAAGGAAGAGTTAATTAGCCTTATCTACATGTGCTCAGTGTTTACAGGCAAGGGAAGTGTTGGCTGAGAGGGTCATTCCTTGGCAAAGCCTGTGTTTTCTGTATTAGCTTCTAATTCAGTTTGTTTTGTGTCAGGCAACAGCTTTTCCTTCCGAAGTCAAAGATTTGACAAAGAGAATCCGCACAGTGCTCATGGCTACTGCTCAAATGAAAGAGCATGAGAAGGACCCAGAAATGTTGGTTGATCTCCAGTACAGTTTGGCCAAGTCTTACGCAAGTACCCCCGAGCTCCGGAAGACGTGGCTGGACAGCATGGCCAAGATACACGTGAAGAACGGAGACTTCTCAGAGGTGATTTGTGCAACTGAAAGCACCAATTGATGGTGCACAGCAGGCCAGATTTCCAGATGACATTTTGATAATTTCCCTTTGTGCTTTGCAGGCAGCCATGTGTTACGTTCACGTAGCAGCCCTCGTTGCAGAGTTCCTGCACAGGAAGAGTAAGTGCCTGCTGTTCTGGAGACAGGAGGAAGATGATGGTGGGGTTTGGGGGTGTCAGAGTCTTTCTAAAGACAAGGCTCTTTAGAAATGTGGTAAATGGCTATTTTATAAACAAGTTAAAAAGGAAAAAAATTATTGCAGTGTATAAAGCTAGAAGATGATGAGTAGTTCTTCAAAAATGAATCTTGTTCTTACCTAGCTAGCTGTGCTAGCATGGTGCTTAGTGAAATAAGAACCAACACATCATGTCTTGGTTTAAGTGTTCACTTGTATTTTACATTAGGAAGTGTGCTTACTGGGGAAGGCCATGTTAAAAACTGACTCAGTATGATCATCAGGATTATTACTATAGGCAGTACAGAAAACTGTAGAATAAAGCAGTCAAAATTCAGTCAAGAAATGAGACTGTAGCCTAACTATACACATATGTAAAGAACAAGCATAAAAAAGGAGAGTTTTGTGGCTTAGTGCAAAACAGGAAGGAAGGACAGAGCTGTGTGTTCTCACATTACACCACATTGAAGGTTTTCTTTTAAATATCTGTTCCACAGTTGATATATTGACTCCATTTCTCATTTCCATGTAAGGGAATAATTGTTGAACTGGACCCTTAACATTTCAGAAAGTTAAGGCTGCATGAAAGCTGATTGCATATACTGCCTTGGCTGGAAAGTTCTTCAGTGCCCTGCTCAGGGGGCTTGGAGTCCCTCCAAATTCTGTGCTTTGTCTTGGCAAAGTGGGAAAAATCAAGACTTGTTCTTGTGATATATATGCACATTTCACATGGCTGCCTAGAAAGGGGTATTGAAAGTTCACAATGTTTTATTTGTACACAAAGGCTGCTTACCACAAGTAGTGGTAAAGGAGAACTCCTAAAAGGGAAGAGGAACAAGTCCAAAGGAATATTAAATGAAGTTTGAACACTAAGTTATTTCTGTCACTGGCACTCTTTACATATACAGAGTCTGGAATGATTCAGTAAAGGCTGAACTACCCAAAGCTTTGGGGTACCTGACTGTGCTGCTTTGCTAGGAGTGTACAGTTCTGTGTGCTTACCACCCAGCTCTCCAGCAATAGCAGGATAGGGATGGAGTTACTTTTCTTCCTTGATAGCTGGTGCTCTGTTCTGGCTTCAGTGTGAGAGCAATGTTGACAACACATGGATGCTTTGGTTGTTTCTCAGTAGCACTTACTCTAATCCAAGGACTTCACCGTCTCATGCTGTGCCAGTGAGGAGCTGCACAAAAACCTGGGAGGGAGAATAGCTGGGGCAGCTGACCTGAAATGGCCAAAGGGATATTTCACATCTCAGAATGTCATGCCCAATGTATTAGCTGTGGGATTTACCTGGAAAGGGGCCAGTCTGGAAATAGTTTTGGCACTAGTCAGTAGGTGATGAGCAACTGTGTTATACATCACTTGATTTTCTTGAGGTTTATATCTCCTTCTCCATTATTATAATTACCTTAGTTTACTTTGTTGCAATTATTAAATTCTTATCTCAACCCATGGGTTTTACTTCTTTTCCCTGATTTTCTTTCCTATCCCACCAGGGTTGAGTGGGGCAGTGAGAAAGTTGTTGAGTGGTATTGATTTGCCAGCTCAGGTTAAAGTGCAGCAGCATGACACATTGGAGATAATTCCACTAATCCATTTGCTTTTGTCTGCTGCAGAACTGTTTCCCAGTGGATGCACTGCCTTCAGGAAAATCACTCCCAACATTGATGAAGAAGGTGCAATGAAAGAAGATGGTGGCATGATGGATGTGCATTACAGTGAGGTGAGATCCTGTACTGTGGATACAGGTTATTTGAGATCTGACTAGGATTTAGTTTTAGACTTCAGTCATATGAGCTCTAACAAATTGCAGTTGTGAACTGATACCTGTAAACAAGACTGTTCCACTCCAATTTCCTAGGAGAAATCTGCTTTGGAGAATTTTCTGTGTATGATTCAGAGAGATAAAACTGATGTAAGTTCTTGGTTCCTATGAAGAGCTTTGCTAGCACTGGGGCTGAAAAAGCTGCACCACCACCTTCGTCTGCTGTGATATGCAAATGCTAATATTGCCAGCACAGCTGGGTGTGGTGTTTCCAAGAAGGGACAACATGAAGGCAAGCTGTGCAAAAGAGAGAGGTCATCTGGGGGTCCCCCTGGAGTCAGGCTGTTCTGCAGGTCACCGTGGTAGCAGAACAATCCAGAAACCCTGGCAAGGCGCTGGGGAAGTGGGCAGATCCACCCATGAGTCATGAAGTCTCACAAGTACTTCAGCACCATCCCTGTGCAGCTGCCTTGGTTCAGCCACGTGGCTGGGCAAGGTGGCCCTGCAGCCCAGCTGCTCGTTCATCAAGGCTTGAGGATCCTTGGCATCACAGCCAATACTTCTTCCTTGGATGTGTTTCTTAGCCACACACCTCTGATCTCCAGTGCTGTCATGACCATACTCTCACAGAGTTTTTGCGTTTTCCTGGGGGAATAACTAAATAACCAGGACATACTTGATGGGTATTATGCTAATGGTTTATGAAGAATTAATGAACTTTTAAAAAATAACTTGTCCTTTTTCTTCTTCATCCCCTTCTCCCTCCCCAAAATTTAGAATGCCTTTAGAAAGGCCAGGAATACACAGTGTTTTAACTTATGTAAGTGCAATTACTTATTCTGAGATCTGATAGAAATACCTGAAGTTAAAATGGTTTTGTCTTCTAAGCTGGAGTGTTAGTAACACCACCCATTGGTTGCTGTCATAGGAGGTCCTGGTGGAGCTGCTGGAGCAGTGTATCGATGGCCTGTGGAAGGCAGAGCGTTATGAAACAATTTCTGAAGTTTCCAAACTGATCATTCCTATTTATGAAAAGCGGCGTGAATTTGAGGTGGGTACTTTGAACTAGTTTGCAGAGCAGGCAATTTTCAAGACTGTTGTGAAATAAAAAACAGGGAATTTTTTTGGTTTTGAAGTTATGAGTTACTGAATTGGTGTCAGTAAAGCACACACTGTGTCTCGTTGTTGGTTATTAAATTAGTAAAAGCAATGATCTGAAAGGTCATTATCAAAGCTAATGACATGGGTGACTCATGGTTAGTGAATAATTACCACCTTCCTTCCTGTAAAAAAAACTTGTCATTCCATATGCTTATTGAAGCTGGATTCTTTTTGAGACCCGTGTTGGTTTTTTTTTAAGGTTAAAAACAGAATGAGAACAGTTCAAGGAAACTACTAGATCTGTGGGTACTTCATGGCAAGTGGAGAGGGAGGAAGGAAGCTGTTCCCAGCCTTGCTCCTTCCCAGCATGTGCTGTGACCTGTGCTTCAGCTTAATACTGGTCCCCTTTCCCACCCTCTGCCATGACAGAACATCCAGCCATATAACTGAACCTGGAGGGAGGGAGGGAAGCCTTACCTCGACCTATTTTTGACATTGTAAAGCTGTTTTTAATCAAAGGAAGACTTTCTGGGTAAAACATTGCCAGCTGCTCTGTGTGTGAAGGCTGTCAGGAAGCACACTGAGACAGTGCAGTCTGCCTTCTCTCCAGGGGCAGTGGTGTTACTGCAGTCTGTGCTACCCTGCAGACCTGACACTGAGCATCTACTTAAAACCATTTTTCAAACAACACTGCATGAATTCAACCTCTTTAGAAATTAAGGTTCCAGTTCTCTAGAGGATTGTGTTCAGGTATCTCAGAAGCTGCTGGTACTAGCTAGAATGTGCTGCTTGGAAAATCCTGCTTTCCTCATAATGTTAAAATCTGATTTCCAGAAACTCACCCAGCTGTACAGAACACTCCACGGAGCATATGCTAAGATATTGGAAGTAATGCACACAAGGAAGAGGCTTCTTGGAACCTTTTTCAGAGTGGCCTTTTATGGACAAGTGAGTATATACACTGGCTTGCCAGCTACCCCTCACCAGGCATCCTGGCCCCAAAAGCTGCTGCTCTGTCAGACCTGGAGCTGAAAAGCTCCTCTGGTGCAGCCACATGAGTGTTTTGGTGTTGCACTCTGGGAATGAGGGTTTGTATCTGTTTCCAGGAGCACTTGATTTACTATAAAGTTTATGAGTCTGCTGGTTGGCTTTTCTTAAAACAACTCAGCAGTTAGGAAATGCCTTAGTGGGTTCAGAAAATGCTGAGGGTTTTTTTGTAATTATAGTTATTGTAGGTTTACACAGACATAATTTAGGGTGTAAAATATATATAACTAGTAACAGCATATAGCTATAACCACAGTATATAAACACTAGTAGTAACAGACATTTTTTTCTACAAGAAGATGCTGCTTGCTTCTGGGTATTAGCAAAGTAAAAGGTTATGAGAGAAGCTGGAGGCAGAATATCAGTGTTTATTACACACATGTAGAGATAGGTAGTACTTGTGTTAGCTGAGGTAGCTGGAAACTGAATAAAATTTGGGGCTCAGAGTCCCAGGAAGCTACATGATCTTATCATATCTCATTGAAGTCTTCTGAGTTTAAAAGCATTTGTTGTTTTATTTTTTTTTCTCCACCTGTAGCAGTTAATAAAGTGTGATACCCTCATGTCCTTTCTGTCTCTGAACAACCTGCTTCTGTTTGTGGACTCATAACCAAGGCGAGGTGCAGGACCCCTCTTTAGAAAACACCATGTAAATTATATAAGCCTTGCCTTTCTTTATTCCTTAGTTGAAAGGAGATGATGAATTCCCCTGAAACCATCATGGGTTTGTACCTTTGAATGTCACTGTCACCACATATCAGAGCAGTGACTTTTGCTGCAGCAGACATGCATTTTATATATAGCATCATATTCTCTGTAACTGTGGATATGTAAAAAGTAAATAAGGCTAGCAACAGATAAAAGGAAACAACTGCTAGCTTAGTTTTTCCGGAAGTTGGAAATAACTGGATCAGCCCTTAAAATTGAGCTGTGACAAGCAGTACTTGATCCAGTTTTGCACTTTGAAGCTTTTCTGGCTTTATATTCCAGCTACACACAGATAGCTTAATGCTGTGTCACAAGTTCTAACTGGAACAGCTCACCAAAGGATGAAGTTCCCATGCTGTTTCCATTATGGGTAAGACTGGTGATGCAAGCACAGCCTTTGAAGTGTTTAGGTCTCCATTTACAGTAAATACACCAAATCCTACTTCCCTGAATACAAGAGAAATTAAAGCACAGGAAACCCATTTCTTTTTTTTTTATTGCTTAAAGTCTCTTGCAGCCTACACAAATTTCTTAATTTCAGACTGTTCCTGTGGCTCTGCTGGCAGGGCTTCCACAACTCACGTATCTTTCTGCTCTTTCTCTGTACCTTGTTTTTGTGTTTTTTCTCCTGCCTATCTCTTTTCAGCCTTCCAAAAGGTCAAATGCTGGCCAAACTGTCTTCCACATAGTTTAGATTTCTCACTGGTTGTACTCAAGTAATGATGCGTTGTGTTTGTGTTGGTTGAAGAATTTTTTTTTTAGACCATTTTTTAAAGGAAGCTTTAAACAGGCGAAGTTCAGTGAGACTTTGTGAGCTGTAGCCTTCCAAAACTTTTTGGCTTGCTGAAATGTTAGTGGAAGCTTGCTTTACAAGCAGCAAATGTAAGATAAAAGTTTCCAAAATGAAGAAACACAGCTATTCCTCACTGTTTTGGTTTTTTTTTGTGGTTAATGCCAGACATTCTTTGAGGAAGAAGATGGGAAGGAATACGTCTATAAGGAGCCCAAACTGACAGGCCTCTCGGAGATCTCCTTCAGACTTCTAAAACTTTATGGAGAAAAATTTGGGTCAGAGACTGTAAAGATTATCCAGGATTCTAATAAGGTAGAGTTAAACTGCATGCTCTGTGGAGCTGAAGGAAGATGACAGAGCATCCCTTCCCTCTGCCAGTGGGAAGGAGAGAATGAGCCCTCTCCTCCACCCTCTTACAAACACCTTGCTTCCAATTGCCCCATGCTCCTGTGTGTGGACATGGTGCACAGCTTGACAAGTGCTGGTGCTGCTGTGGCTCCCAGGTGTGAATTATGAATGGAAATTGCAATCCCCGTTGCACCAAGCCTTGCTGAAGGCATTAGAAACCAGCACAGAGCATCAGGTGACTGGAAGCAGAGTTGCTTCTTGTTGCTTTGATGCTGCAAGTCTAATAGAAGATCTCTTGGGGCCTTGCAGCCTTAGCTCCTTTCTTTTCATATGGAATACTTATTTATGTTCCTGCAAGAGCTGTGCACACCCTTAGGCTGCAGTGGGATTTATCTGGGTTACCAAAGACAGTGCTGGTGCTCCCAAAGCTGGTTTAGTGCAAGCCTGCAGGTTTGGCTGGCCCAGCACTGCATGAGCACTGGATCACAGTCTGGAAACTTCGTGGTCATTAAAAAAACGGAGTGGCTCAGGCCTGTGCTGCACTGATGGATCAGGGGACGTGGCTGCCTGCTGCAGGAACAGCTTGTTTGGCACCAAGTGATGCATTTCTTGTGCCACACCTCCTTGTCTTACGTGCTGGTGAATGGTCTAGGGCTGCCAGCTGAGGGCAAAACAAGTGTTTGGCATGTCCTTGGCCTTCATGCAGTGAGGCCAGATCAGCAGGGAATTATTTTAAATCAGATCCCAGTGAATAGATTAGCCAATTATAACTTATAACTTACTATAACTTTGCTTCTCCTGTGAGTAACCCTCTTATTTCATAGGTCAACATTAAAGACCTTGATCCCAAGTATGCTCATATTCAAGTGACTTATGTGAAACCCTACTTTGAAGACAAAGAAATGTCTGAAAGAAAAACTGAATTTGAAAGAAATCATAATATCAATAGATTTGTTTTTGAAACTCCTTACACTTTATCTGGAAAAAAGCATGGCAGTGTGGAAGAACAATGTAAAAAAAGGACCATTCTAACTAGTAAGTACAAATATCTGAATATGAGACAATATCAGTAACTGTTAAGAGACTGTTCTAGCTCATGAAAATATTCCAGAAATGGGACAAATTCGCTCAGCTTAATCACAATTGTGACACAATATTCTGGTTGGGGGGGGGAGAATTTACCTTGTGTTTTTATGTGCACGTTTTTACAGATTAAAAAGTCTTCCTGGTAAATTATAGCTTTGTTTGGGATTTCACATCCCCAGGGGCAAGAATCTGCCTGTATATGTTCTGTGAAGAGTACTCCTATGTGCTGCATGACTTCTCAACCTATACATTTCTTTTGCTGTTTCTGCTAGCTTTGAACTCCTTTCCATATGTTAAGAAGAGAATTCCGGTCAATTATGAACATCAGGTTAATTTAAAGCCAATTGATGTCGCTACTGATGAAATAAAGGACAAGACAGCAGAGCTGCAGAAACTCTGCAGCTCTGCTGGTGATGTTGACATGATCCAGCTTCAGCTCAAACTGCAGGGCTGTGTCTCTGTGCAGGTCAGTCTGTTTGATGTCTGCTCAGAATTGCATTCACCTGCACAGCTCGGGGTGAGCCATGGTCACAACACATTTACTTTTCAGAAATCATTCACTACCCGGGCTTCAGGGCTGCAGCCTCCAGCACAGCCTCCCTGTCAGGTTCAGTGCTGCACATGCAGCTGGCTCGTGGGAATAAACATTTCCTCCAGTGCTGTTTACAGTGTCAAGTCCGAGTGTAATTGCACATTAATTAACCATAAGTAACTGCTGAAATATACTTAAGTCTTGAAGATTGTACTGTAAGGATCAGGCACAAAGAGCTGTTTTGTGAGCCTGGCTTCTCCAGCTGGATGAGTGATTTTAGGACTCAGACTGTGCTGCTTTTCCACACAGAAAGAAGAGGAAAATATGAGGAAACAAACTTGATATCTCTTTTTATCTCAGCAGGAGTTCTAGCATAAATTATTTCTTCATTCATTCTAGGTTAATGCTGGTCCTTTGGCCTATGCCAGAGCTTTCCTAAGTGACAGCCAGTCTAGCAAATATCCTGCTAAGAAGGTGAATGAGTTAAAAGAAATGTTCAGGTAGGATTTCTAATGTAATAAAAACTAGCAGATGGTACCTGCTCTGATTATATTTTTGTCTGTCTCCAAACTCAGCAGATGCTGGATACTTAGATATGTCTCATAAAGATCCAAGTCTCTTGGGGTTGTGGCTGCTCAAAAGTATGAAAAAAGCCAATGAAATTATATATATCAAGATTATATATACCAAGATATATATTCCCAAGTCCAGGGCTCTGCTCTCCATGGAGAGATCTGCTTGAGCACTTGCTTCAACAGTTTGCGTGGGTTTTTCAGATTATCACTTGAAGTATGTTTGAAAACCAAGAGATCTGACAGTCCAGGGGTTCATGGGTCTTTGATATTGTTCATTGTTTGCCAGTTTTTCTGAGGGGATTTTTTGCTAGCTAATGATGAACTTGACATATTTTAAAGCAAATCCTTGCCCAGTTTATGGTGGAAGAGCACTGTTCTTGTTTCTGTTGCTAATTTTTGAAACTGTGACTTGCACAGGTGTTTTTCCAATTTCTGTCCCTTAGGGTAAGTTTTACCTCCCACTTAAAAGTGTTCCCCAGTATATGATTAGGCAACTCTTGTTTCACCTCAGTATGATGAGGCTTTGCCACACTCTTTTCTGGACCTCTCAGGTGCAACCAGCTGTCCACCAGCCCCTGCATTTTTTACTCTGTGCTGGTGACTCCCATTTCACCATTTCTCCATTCTCATTGTATGAGGAAAGCAGCATTTGGGCCAGTCCCCTTCTCCTTCCATGTACCAAGTAACTTGGTAATCAGGGAGCAATTCCTGAAAACATGCCATGCGTGGTTTTACTTTCCAGCCTTGCAGTGCAAAAACATTCTCCATCTCAGTTGTGAATGTATTTTTATTGAGTTTTATAAAAAAGGAAAATATGTGTGTTAAATGAAACAAAGAATGACTAACACACCTCAGAAAGAGCATTACAGCTCCCCATGGTGTGAATTTCCTTCTGGAGGCAGTCTCTGCTGTCAGGAGCCTGACCTCTGACAGCTCTGCTCAGGCCAGCCCTGCAGGACTGGCTGTCCCACCTACTGAGGATCCAGGCTCAAAGGAGCTCCAGCAGAAAGGCAATACCTGTCTGCAGCCCCTCTTCATTCCCTGATTCACTGTGCCAGGGATACCCCTGGAATACGTCTTGCCCCAAACACTGGAGAAAAGGGGGTGGGAAATAATGAGATCTGTCTGTCTGTTCAGTTGCTTGCTTTGATAGAAGACTGGACTATTGTAATGCCCCAAGTTCATTCCTTTCCTCCCCAGGAAGTTTATCCAAGCCTGTGGAATTGCTCTGGAGCTCAACGAGCGTCTCATTAAGGAGGATCAAGTGGAGTACCACGAGGGGCTAAAATCAAACTTTCAGGATATGGTGAAAGAGCTTTCTGACATCATCCATGAGCAGGCACGTACTGCACCTCAGGAGCCCACGGAGGTGGCTCTCTGTGCTTGAAAACTGACTAAGCTGAGGTCTGGCTGGGAACTGAAAATGGGATCACTCCTCATGTTCTGTAGCTAAAGATAAACAAGCGAACATGAAAATTGAGCAGTAGAGTTGGTGGATTCCTAAAACTGCTTTCTGTTGACTGAAAGTCTCAGCCCGATGTTGGTATTCAGAGTGCTGCAAGGTGGAGTCTTCAGTGACACACCGCTGCCTGCTGTGGTCATCAGAAATCCTCTGCCACGTTCTGCATCATATTTGAAAATTATCAGAGGTCTAAGTTTTCTGGCAGAATTTCCATGTCCTCAGTTATATCCAGCTTATAGGGTTTTATTAAATGTTACTTTTCCTTATATATGTTTTTTTATAATTTTTGCTTAATGCCAACATGCCATTTATATACACTGTTAAAATTCGTGCTAGTTTATCTGATTCTATGATTTTATGTTTTCTTGGATCTTCCTAGGAAAATTTGAATAGTAGCATCAGAGAGGTGAGAGATTCAAAGAGCAGTTGTACTTCTATCTAGTATTAAGCTGTGAAGTTAGATGAGAACTGTCTTTCTGAAGTAATTTCCATGCCTCTGCTCTTTAATTTTGCCTTCTGGTAGATTTATAGCATCAAGGATATAAAATCAACAGTACAGACTGCATTGTGGTCCATAGAACTTGAAATTTAGAAGAATGCTTTCAGGATCTCCCAGTTAGTCAAAATACAGTCCTTGTGTGACTATGAATTAAATATGTAAGTGTGACTATGACTTAAATATGTAACACGTTAACTCACTAAAAATGGATAGGCAAATTTCACAGTCTGTTGAGTAGTTTTCACATTAAGTGAAAAATCTGCAAGTAGCAAAATAATACAACTGCACCAGGCTGCTGTTTGTAATAAGGTTAATTTACAATAAAACAATGCTTATAGGAATCAGAGTCTTGTTACAGAACAGTACAATATCATTTCAGGGAAACAGTCTCATGATGAGGATGAATTTTGTTGTAGGAGTGTAAGGGTGGATCCATCTGAGAGTGACTGCTGCCTCCCTGTTGCTTTTGTTAGATTCCCCTCCTATTCTGCTCATGGCCACCATTGTTTTAATGTGCAAACTATTGATTTTGCACATTTGCCACACTGGTTTTTTCATTGCCACTGCCTGCATACTCCAGTACTGAATTTTGCTCAGAGAGGCTTGTTCATAAGAGCTGAGCTGCCACCTGCTTACTCCAAGCTGTTTGCCAGTGCCAAGACATCTAATTTGCATGCAGCTGCTGAAACTTTTGTGGCTTTTGAATTTTGCAATAGTCAAATCAAAAACAAATCACTCAGTCCTGCACAGTCAAAGTACAATAGCTAAGATTATTTTAGCACAAAGAAGCATTGCTAAAACACACCCCCTGCTACCTCAATTGATTTATCCACTGCTGTGTTGTCTTTGTTTAATGGGCAAAGCGTGACTGTAATGTCCAAGTGAAAGGCTCCCTGGGAAGGATATACTTTTTACTTTCTTCTTGCAATAGCTCAAAAGGCAGCTTAAAATACCATGTTTATGAACACTGTTCTTCATAGTTGTGCAACATGATGTACAACAGCTGACTTGAACTTTTCATGCCATCAAATGACCTAATATCTAACGAATTCAACCTAATGGAATAAGTTTTCTTATTTTACAACATTACTCAGTTAAATATAAAAAGTATAGGGCATTAACTTAGGGTTCTCACTGCAAACAACATATGCTTTTCTATGTATTGTCAATGTCCTAAAGCAGCACAGGCAGTGCCCTTCATTTGAGATGCAAGAGCAGATGGGTAGTCACTGGGTCAGCCTGTGACCGATTTACAGATCTTTTAAACTACAATGTAAACACAAAAAAATTATAAACTGCAGCTGAATGGGTCCAGGAAATTCCAGAGACTGGCAAAAACCTAGATTTCCAGAGGCTGTTTATGATGGTAAGTGATCTGAGTTTCACTACTGCAATTTCAGCTAAGTTGACTGGTGAACCACATGGTGAAAATAAATACAGTCAGCTCTGCCATTCCAGATGGATCCTGTGCTGTCAGGGTGTCCTTCAGGCTGCAAAGTACAAAACCTGGACACAGAGGTAGTGAGTGTCTTTGGGATTTAGCTGCATGTACTCCCCATGCTCACAGAAAACCTATTAGAATTCTGTTACTGTTGAGACATAATAAAACATGTTATATAGAGAACTGTTTCTTTCCTACAGTGCATAGTTGTAACTAAAAGTGATCCAGTAATACACAGAATGGTGTATATATTAATGCTACAGAAATCACTAAACTACTCTTCTTTCTCATTTCTTTGTTACGCTGCCTTTGTGAAACAGCTTTGAAGACAAGGTTGGATATCTCTTTTGCATACCTTTTTAAATAGCTTCATTATCATAATGAAGTGAAACCTGTACTGAATTTATGATTGTTTTGCTTTGTTTAGATCTATCATGAAGACACAATGCATTCACCGTGGATGCAGGACTCCCTCCATGTCTTCTGTGCAATCAGTGGAACCTCTGGTGATGGAAGTTACTGCTCACTCAGACCCACTGCTGACATATAAACATATCAGTCATGTTTTACAGAGCCTCCTCAGGAATTCTTGGAACTGTACACAGGATGTTTGAAACCATCCATGATGAGCAAAGTTTGAATTGCAGGGTGGTTTGGTTTGTTTTGCTTCATTTTTTTTTCCCCACAAAAAAAGTTGCCATGCTTTCAAACAGGGTGCTTGCTTATTTTGCTGAGCAACATTGAAAGTGCCTGGACATTGCACCACTGTGCTTGTTTTCTACTATTTTTTTTAAGCTAAATGAATAGCAGGACATGGAAAGGCAATTATCTGAATACGTGTTGAATTGCTGAATCAAATCGATGACGTACTGTGTAAAGTTGTACAATGGAATATAATAAAATGTAAAACTACTTTGTAAATAGAAGGACTGTAGAGTATATAGAAATTAGCATTATATCATATTTGCTGCTAAAAGCTTTGTTGGACAGCGGACATGAAGGAGAAATTGTATTTCCTGGTAAGAGACCTTTTTCTTCTAAAAAGTAACTTGGGGTCCACATACCCCTATTGCACTCAATGACAGTAAACTTGCCCTAGTCTGGAATAATAAAACCTAAGTCAGAAATTGTAATTTTCATACATCCTCAGAGCAAATATTTCTAAAGTAATCTCCATGAAAGTTGAGCTTACTGTAGCTGATTCCAATTTTGGGTAAACTTTCACAGCTGCAAGAGAGGATGGATTGTACTCACTGAGAGCACACCTGAGTGATTTGTCATTTGATACGAGTTTTCTCCTGCTTGCCACTCATGGTCTCACACAGATATCAACTCTGAGAATAGCTTAAATTGGGTTGGAAATTACTAGGTGCTTTAATAACTTCAGAAAAAAATCTAGTAATTGGACAGATGTGGTTTAAAAACTTGCAGCACATTAAATTAACTTATACAAATTGAGAGATTTGGTAGCACCACAAGTCATGCATGTTCCCTTCTATTAAGCAGATTTGTTCTCTGACAGCTCATTGTTTTTTTCTCGTAGCTGGTTGGAGAAAATGTATTTTCCAGAACTCCTTTATTCATTCTTCCGCTTCCTCCCAAAGCTTTCATACATTTTCTGCTTATTTTTTAATAACACACTTCAGATTCAGGAAGAACACAGTTCAGTAATTCTTTTATCCAGTGGCATTTTTAACATCTGTGTTTTTCAAAATCCTGTCAATTGTACATAAGGTTCCAGTATTTCATATGGGAAGGGTGAGAGTTTTAAGGATATGTAACAAAATGCCATAATAAAAGGACTCCAGCTGGGTATTTAGCTTGGCTGTAGTGTCTATAAAATGTTAAGCTTATAAATCTTTGTGACAAAAATGATCTTCAAATGGTAACTGGGCCTCATTTCAAAATGTTTATTATGCATGATTCTAAATACCTACAATTATTTGTATTCTGAGAAAATAATGTTGTGATCCATAAATTCACCCATTAGCTATTTCAAGCAAAATACAGATGTGCCTATAACAAACCAGCCACATTTCTGCTTCTATGTGCTTTTGTGCCAGACAGGCTCTAAATTTAGCACAAACTTTCAGTAAGAGGAAGAGAAATTAGTGTGTGTTAATATGGTTAGCACCTTCCTCATTGTTCTCTTTCAACAAACAATATTTAAAAGCATACTGTGAGAGTTTTCCCAATTACTTTACTAAGAGGTATGAACCTCATTAATAGTTAATCCAGTACAAGATACTTTTGAGGCTAATTGACCTCTAAATATCAGTAGTAAAGGCATATCTTGACTACAGTCACCAGATATATGAGATAGAGACATTCAAAAGCTTTTGCACTGTAGCCCTTTCAAATACTACAGGTAACCTAATAGTTTTCCTGGATTTCCAGGGAGATCCTTATGCATGTTTTTTGATGTCTTTAATGTTCTGAGATAGTATTGTTGGCTGAATTTTCAATTTCTGTTCCTTATTTTACTGGAATTCCAGTGGAATTCTTACTTGTATCTTCAGATGTCTTTAATGGTCCAAGATGAATTTTTGTCTGAACTTCTGAAGGTGTTGATATTGAAGTTGTTCTGCCATTTCACTGTCAAATAGTGGAAAGCTGCCACAGTAATTTGGCCAAAAAAGAAGTGCTTAATGTCAGTCCAATCAGAATATATGCAGTCACTGCATTTTAGAAGATACACTTATTTGCAATTTTAATGAATTACAAAAATTATATGCCCTAAGGATTAACCTTCTGTCCTGCTAAATAATTTTTCTGGATTTTCTACAGAAAAATCTCATTATTATATAGGTTATAAAAAGACTGGTAACAAACCAACTTGCTTTTCCTTTATGTATTCACACATTTAGAAAGGATAAGGAGTGGCCACTATTTTACAGCTGTTTTTAGACAAGAGTGCCAAGAAGATGATCACATTTTCTCTATCCTCTTCTTACTTAGTTGTCCCAGTTTAGAGAAATCCTCCAGATCTTTTCTTATTTATGGCTGAAAGAGCTTAACTCACAGATATATTTGGAGATCGTACTGTATGTGTGCCTGTTTTATGTAGCTCATACTCACATTGGGTACATCATATTTGCTACCTGTTTGAGAATAATAGAAGTTTTTATTGTTCATTAGCATTTTTTATTTTCTTAAGTTGCCTAAGGAATGGCAGAATTTTTTTAGTCTTGAAAAATTAGTGGAACATATTTCAAATTACATCCTGGCACACACTCTTTCTATTCCTCAGTTTGGCTACATTACGTGTTTTATTTGCATGCCTCTAATTATTTTTTCTGCAAAACTGCTGTGTAACACATCAAATCTTCAGAATGAATGCCTTGGTAATTTTGCATAAACGGAAAAGAAATAGGATGAAGTATTTGTGAGCATTAAGAGGAGTTGGATATTCAAAGTATCAGGATTGGTTTGGATAATGGGATGTGTCAGAGCCAGATGGTTTACAAATAGGACATGCAAGGCAACAAAGCATCTGCCAGAGTTTTATGTACAAGAACTTGCTTTTAGAGATTTACCAAGGAAGCAAAGTATAAACATTTTCTCTCTTGGACCTACTGGGGTTTTTTTTGCTGTAGAGGGATTAGAAAGTATCAGTTTAAGAAAAAAATAACCTCAGAGCTCCATTTCCCCTCCCCCAGAAAATGTGGAATGAAGAACTTACTGCAGAAAATGATGTATTTTTACATATTATTTGATGTTGTAATCTTTGTCTGATATCAGGACTTTTCATGAGATAGGCCAGCAAATGAAAAGTCCTGGATGAGAGAATACCTGCAGTGTGTAACGTTTGGTTTTGTTCCAGAAGACCTTTGAACATACACAACATGGTGTTTTGAAATCGAATAAGACTTTACGTAACATGATACCTTTGTCTTAAAGTAGGCAAAATATGTTTGTTTTCCCTTTCTAAAGATACCAAATGCCAGGGATTCCACGTTATTATTTGAGTAACTTGGCCCAAAAGAACTGGAGAAGAACATAGGTGGAAATTATGGGCTCAAAAATTTAATAGAAATGAAATTACATCTTACCCAGTTTACTCACTTGAGAGTAGCATGTGTTGATCTGATGTTCACAGAGATGAGTTCTCTGAAAAGGGGGTTCTCACTCTGTTGAGGAGCACTGTGTACAGCTAATTCTTATGCAACCAGACTGTAGTACTGAAGCACGGACAAACGACTCTCCAACTAAGTAAAATTGAAAAGAAGGGTATTTGTTACAGCGCCAGACCCATGTGGAATATTTTCCAAAGACATGCACAAAGAGTTGCAGACTCCTGCTCTCTATTTATACAGAAGAGGTTTTACATATTCACACAGTTTCTAAGGACACAATACATAATAATTACCTGCCAGCTTCGTATTATAACCAGCTGAAAATCCATTACGGCTGCGCAGTTGTGTTCTCTTAATTGGGTCGGTGGGATTTGGAAATAAGGGAGTGGGTGTGTGGGAGGAAGAAAGCCATCTTCCTCGTGGTGAACTCTTCGTCCATGGCCAGTTGGCAGGGCTTTCTGATGTGCTGGTCACAGTCCAAACCTCTTCTCATTCTTAGAAGTCCATGGTATTTATGACTCCTGCACTCATATATCACCTGTTATTCCCAGCTTTGTTTCAGTTATCCCCACCTGGTATCAATGAGTATCCTTGTCAAGCTCTAATCTAATCTTTGCTAACTACATTTCTAACTGAACCCCTTGACTCAGTACTTTAAATAATATGCTTGTGCCAAGCAGTGGCAAACCGATTGTGATATATGTATATTTCAGCTGGATGTAATTTACTCTCTTCTCATGCCTCTCTAACACCTGCTGCTCTATAATCATAACAGGAGTGCTTTTATCCTGCATGTTGTACCTATGAGTGTTGTACCTATGAGTGTTGTACTAACCCTCTAGGACTAGTTTAACCTTCTGTGTGTGAAAGAACAGCTCCTCCCATTTGCCTTGGTTCTAACTGCTGGACACAGAGGATGAACAGAGCTGCTCAAGAGCTTCCTGACACCAGCCATCCTATACTGTTGATGTCTCTCTTGGGGTTCAGTAGGTCGAGGTGACCTCGAGATCATAAAGTCTTTGCTTCCTAGCCCGTGCAGCCAAAGGAGGAGTCTGGAATGCTGCAGATGGGTTTCTCAAGGTTGTTTATCCTTCCATAGCTATAACATTCTTTCTCTGACCTTCCGAGGTCCGTCCAGCAAGACAGCCATGGCATTCTGTCCTCTCGGGCGGTGTTTGCCTTTTATATCAAAAGTTACATGTAGTCTGTTTGCAATAACATGCCAATATCTATCATCTATGTTGGACTGTGTGTCTCTACCTTAAACCAATAGAAAAGTGTCACCATCACACCAAGACATGGAGGACAAGACGAAGGAAAAGAAGGCTAGGACACACCCAAATTCCTCCGTCTTGACCCCCTGAATTATATTCTAAAAAACCCCAAATTTCTACTTTTCCACCCTATATTAATTCAAATATCACACTACTCAAACCCTTGTGGCTTGTAATTCCTCATACAAAATTGACAGATTTTTCCACAGGCTAAAATCGAAGCCACAGATGTTTTTGACTTCTTGTCAAGGTCCGCAAGCCCCCTGCCAGGGTCTCAAGACAGCCAGGGCAGCCAGAGGGATGTCCTGGACTCCGACACTATACTGATTTTTTTTCTTCCTTTTTCTTGAATAATTTTCACAAGAACCCAGGGGAAAAAAGTTACAATGCAGTCAAGTTCAGAGTTTATTCCAGGTCAAAATAAAAGACTAGAAAAACAGGAAAAATAAGTATTTTCAATAAACATGTTTTTCCTAGGTTGTTTTTTTCTTTTTTAATAGTTTTTCCTTCATTTCACAGAACAAGGTAAGTGATCAGAAGCTAATACCAGTGTAAGATTCATGGGACTAAACCCTAGTGCACTGAGCTATCACATATGTACCCTCTAAAGAAGATTACCAAAATAAATCAAACACAGAAGTACACCAAATGAAATGGTAAACACTAAATTATTCAGCAACAAATAGAAGATGTTGACTTAAAAATCCTGAAGGAGCATGAGTGCAACATCCATATCAGAGAAATCCCAAAAATATGATTCATGAGGAAAACAGAGATAGTCATACATGCAATTTTTTCAATAGAAACAAGATGTGAATCACAAGTAAGGAAATATCCCAGCAGATCACCCTACTTTCCTAAAAAATTCCCAGTAAGTTTGTGGTTGTGTTTTTACAATTTTCAAACCCAGACTTTTGCTCTTTGGGGATGCACCTACAAGGTGGTGAGAATAATGTACATGCCCAGGCAGCTGAACCAGCTCTTACGTGATGCAATATAAGTCAGGTATAATTGTTATTTACTTCATCAGAGGATAAAGAACAAGCTGCTTTTTCTACTTTGTCTTCTGAGGCTTCAGTATGGAGCTCTTGCAGGCCTTGGCCAAAAAGCTGTAAAACCAGGTTTATGCCCTGCCTCCCTTGGCGAGTAAAGGAGTTACTCCCTTGCCAAATTAAGTAGATAAATCAAATAGATTTTGATACTTAGGGAACAGTGAGCAGAAAAGTTGGTGCATGGGCTTGTAATAGAATTTATTAGAGGGGGAGATAACATTTGTACAAACATGCTTGGGTCCATGTCCACCCAAAAGTGCTCTTCAAAGGAGGTGGGTTTTATTCTGCAGAATTTCTCATTTCCAGCGTGGCCTGGGCAGGCGTTCAGGGTTTGCAGAGTTCATGTCTGCTGTGAATGTGTATCACAAAATTCTAGATGTCCCAAAGAACACAACAAAGGTCAAGATGTGAGGAGCCATGTGAGTCAGATTGGGTTTTTTTCAACACATTTTTTGATTTTTGTGCCTCAGATCCAGCTGTATTCTATGAGTCCTTTTTTGAACTGACTCCAGCCATCTTCTGAAAAGCCTGTAATTATTTTGGCTGAGACCTAAAGTACTGACAGAAGCTGCTGCAAAATCAGAAAGGAGAAATCTCAACATTGGTATGGAACAACTTCTGGTCCCAAAAGGGACCATTCCCTGTGGCCCTGTGCTGCTAATAATCATTGCCTAAGTTGCTGGACTTAGTGATTATGCAGGCACACCAGGCATTGGCACAATTTCTTAATATGATTTAGGGAACACGCACAGGAAAAAATTGTTGGATTTTTGTTTTCTTGTATCTGCAAACTCACTACATGCCCCTCAATCACTGGCTTTATATGTATGGGTGGAAAAGGCAGGAGCACACAGCCAAGGGCAGGTCAGTAAGATGATTGTACATCAGTTCATACCAAACTTGAAGCCATACCCCAGCAGATCATTTGAAAGGTTCCTCAGGTGTGTCTATTCAAGTTCCAGTCACCACAGCGCAGTTACATTGGCTCACAAGAACACAAAGGAGCATGAGATGTGCAACAGAAAGCTGCAGGACAGGACTCAGTGAGATTGAGAAATAGAAAGTCTCTGGAGGAGGCAGGGATCAAAGGCTTTGGCAGCAGTTCTGATTGTCGTGAATTGGGATGTGAATATGACAACGAGGCGAGCATTCAGGGAGCAGGGAAAAAGAGGGGCAAAAATGTTTCAGCTGCAGACAACGTTGATGGGCAGGCAGCCAAAAGCAGTGAAGGATTTCATGTGTGCTTGGCATTGGCTTTCCTGGGAGAAGGAGTGGACAAAAGAGAAAGAAGGAAGGAAAGAAAACATCAGCAAGGAAACTGAAAGCAAGAGAGGGTTTGCTTGGATCAGCTCTACTCTACAAATGTCCTCACTAGCAAGCATAGTCCATGCTTGCTCTAATTGCACAATCTGATCTCCGTCACACAGCTTAAATGTTCCACATCCTGGAACTTTAAACTACATGTTTATTTGATTATAATTGCAGATCCTCGGGCACTTTTTAAGGGCAACTAGAAGTCCTCTTATTTCACAGGGAAACAAAAAGGCAGAAAAGCAAAAAAAAGCCCAACATTAACACAGGATATTCCCCACCCTGTCATAAAAAGGTCCACTTCCCTTTTTCTAGAATGAGTGTCTAAAAAGCAGATGAACTCTTGCAAAACTCTTTGAGGAGCTGAGTAAATAATGAAACATTCTGTTGGGTTAGGAATAAGTTAGTTTTACCAACAAATTTTGGTTTGCCTTGAAACTCAGCCAAGTTTCCTCCCTGCTGGATCTGTGATATTTTTCGAATACCTGTATTTGGGTGGTAACTAGGACCAAGATTGCTAGCTACCACAAAATTCTGGTTTAGAAGGAAAAGTTTTGTCCCAAATATTTTATTCTCCTGAAAATCATCAAGATAGCACTTAGATCCTATTTGCAGTTCTAGAAAAAATTTGGAAAACTTGCTGCATCACAAGCATAAAAAAATGTGAGATCAAAATTCCAAGTGACCATATTGTATTTGGAAAGGGCTGAAGCAGAGGGAGTTTGGGGAAGTTTGTGGAAGGCAGATCTGAAAATAAAAAAGAACAATATGCATTTTTAGCACAGATGAGAACTGTAGAAATTAGCTGAATTTTCAGGAGGGATTTTGAAAAGTGGCATTCTGCCGGGGGCTGAATAACTGCTCCGACATCAAGAGAACTGCTCGGGGATGTGCTAACGTAGCTGCTTTCCTGGGAGAGGATATGAACCATACAGTGTCTGAGGCACGGCTCAGTAGCTGTAGCAGACAATTGTGAACGAGTTGTAAAAGGAAAACGACCCTGACTCACAGAATGAACTCTTCGTGAGTCTGTGGCAGCTCCATGTGAGGAGACACGGAGGGCACGGGGCTGGCGGCGGGGCAGCGGAGCGGGTGCGGTTCCCGCAGGGGCTGCGCGGGCATCGCCCGCGTCCCGCGGCGGCCCCGCGAGTGCAGCACGGCCGAGTCCGGGCTCGGGGAGGCACCGACAGCTCCAGAGGAAGGGGACTCAATGATCCTTTCCAATCGAACTGATTCCGTGAAGTGTCTCTGTGCTGAGCATGCGGCGGCAGTGCAGGGGCAGCACATGGGGTGACCACAGAGGGCGGGCAGAGCGGGCAGAGCGGGGCCGCGAGATGCTCCCAGCGCTGCACAGCCCCGCGGCCCGGGGCGGCGCCGCGCAGGTGGCGGGGCCGGGTCGCCCCTCCCGCCCGGCTCGGATTACCTGGGCGGGCCGGCCCGGGCCGTCCTTCCCGGCTGGTCCGGCCCCTTGACGGGAAGTGGGAGCGAGGGGCCGCGCTTGGGCGGCCGAGCCATGGCTATGCCCGCCGCAGCTCCGCTGCCCTGCCCGCTCCTGCTCGCCGTCTGCTGGGTGGTGGCCGCGGGGATGGCGGCAGGTAGGAGCGGGAAGGGGCGGCGGGGAAGGGCCGGCGGAGCTCGGGACCGGCCGCGCTCCGGGCCCGCGGTGCCGGCGCTGGAGCGGCCGCTCCGGGCTCTGCTCGTGCGCGGCTCGGCCGCGGCTCCGCGCACACGCGGGGAAATGCGGGCACGGATGGGAGGGAAATGCGGGCACGGATGGGAGGGAAATGCGGACATGGATGGAAGGGAAATGCTTTCATTTTGCAGTAGAAGTCGCCCGAAGCTCGTCAGCCGCGTGCGAGGCAGCGCCGGCTGCGCGCCCTGCCCTGCCGCTTACCGGGAGCGGGGATGCTGGAAATCTGCTCTCCTCTTTCAGTAAGGCAGCTCTTGGCAGGTTCGGCAGAAATGTTTTAAGCTCCATCTTCGTTTCCTGGGACAGTGTCTGCCTTAAAACCCCAAGCAGGACCCCTCGCCCTCCTCCCGGTGTCCGCGTCTTGCGGCGGTGCGGGAGCGGCTCCGCCGGCTGCGGGCGTGCAGAGCCTCCCTCGCCCTGTGCCTTCGGAATTCCTTTAGTATTCCCCATTTTGGAAGCACGAATGTTTAGTTTTAGGAAAGATGCGTGCGCGTCTGTGAGCGCTTCATAAAGACTTGGGTTTGAAGCTTTTTTTCTCTGCTTATGTTATCCAAAAACTCGGCTACGTCTGCTGATTATTTTTAACGAATTGTTATTTTTCAGCTGTCTGCAATTCGGTTTATCACTATGAAATCAACTTTCAGAAAATTCAGGAGGACAAAATAAAAATATGATGAGATTCTTGCTACTTTACAGCACTCATGTAGTACTTGATGCAAAGGATTTGCTGAGGTTTCCTCGTTAGAGCTTTTAGAAATTACATGTTTTCTATGCGTCACATAATCTCTGCTGGCTACTGCTGTTCTTCTTTTCTTAAAAGCACCACCGTGGTTTTGCATTTTAAGAGTGAAATAGCGGCTTGCCTACTTTTGTAGTTGTTCATTGAGTTCTGCAAAATTGCTACAGAAATTTTAATGATGAGAGCATAAGACTCTATATTTTACACAGACAAAAGTATGAGATTGGCTTAATCTAGGAATAAAAGCTGAATTAAAAACATTAAAACACAAGCTTCAGAATTCTCTAGATTATTCGAAAACCTACTAGATTTAAACTTTCTGTGCTAATGCAATTTATTGATTCATTTATAAATTGTAAATATTAGCACTTCTGGGTGTGGCTAGTAAGCCACAAACTTAAGTGCAAACCCTTTAGAAGAAAATGTTTACAACTTCAGAGTGGAAATCTGGGATGACATTTTTTAATGCTTTGTGGCTATTGCAAGTAAAATCATGACAAGATAGAATGCTTGAAGCAGTGTACTCTTGTTGAAAAACTTTTTTTTTATTATTTTTAATATGATAAAAAGGACTCAATATTTGCAAACTTAATGTCCCAAGGCTGTTCCTAAAGCCTGTCCTATGTTTTTGTTAGTGGAAGAGGTAATAGGCAAAGATGTTCTTGCTATATTCAGTTTTCTCACTGGAGATTGTATTTTTGCAAGAATAAAAATGTCTCCTTTCTGCTCTAACAGAAATTCCAAAATTTTTAAGTATTCAAACGGAATCAGTGAATCTTTTAAATTACTCTCATTATCTGTGCAAGCATCCATTATCCGTTGAAACACATGGATTGTGATGGTGTCTGATCTCTACCATTGCCTGTTCTTGAACTATGCAAAGGTCTGAGAGAGCTCCAGAAGTTTGATGTATTCCCTTCTAGATTTAGCTACTCTGGCTTTCAGGCAATGTAAGATAATGGTGTCATGGATGCTTTGAGCAGAATTGTTGCTCAAGGAAGCTCTTTTGCTTCTCTATCTTCCCTCTTCCTTGTGCTAGCAGAAGGAAACAGGGCTGCACTGTGACCTGGATGGGAAAACTGATATTGATGAAATTATTCTGCCCTTTTCCTATGAGCTCCCTTGAATGTTGGGATGGATTGAGCTTGGTTCTCTGGGACAGCAAGACCTGCAGCACGAGCTGCTATCTGTTTGAGGTGCTTATGAAACTATTGAGTAACAATGGAATATTCTGTCCACAGACTAACAAGTGGTGGTGGCTCGGTGATGATACCTGGAGATACCCTGAGAATCAACAGTTTCACTGGGTTTCTGGTTCAACATCTCATAGTACATATTAGAGTAGCCCTTTAGAAAAACAAAATTCACTTTTACGTTCTTAGGGAATTCCCAGTTGGTGATGTTTTCTAGAATTGATGTCTGACACGTACTTTACTTTTTCCTGGAAGTTTGTAATTTCCTGTCGTATTTCCCTTCTTTGTTTTCTAATATGATCTTCAAGCTTTGTGATGGGTCTTGAGTAGGCATTGACTCAGTGCATGAGATAAGGAAGGGTCAATGCACAAATGGATTTAGCACTGCAGCCATCTCTGAGTCATGGCCCTGCACTGCTTCTCATTGGCTTTTGTAGGGGTAAAAAATGTACCACTGAAGTGTGGCAGCAGTAAATTACTACTTGTCTCACACTGGTTCTGTTCACTGTACCAGAACATAGCATTATATTTTTAATAGGTAATTGAGAAAGCTCTGTGGTTTCCTTGTTTTTTAACATTCTTGCATTTGCAATCTTTGCTTTGCTTGCAATCTTTGCTTAAATTGTGCTTCTAACATACAGCTGTTGCTTGCAAGATGTAATCACTTGTCTTTTGAAGGATTTCTCTTTAAAACGATGCTGATGGATAACTTTTGGGGAGAACACAGTATTAATTGCTCCACAAAATGTGTATACTGTTTTTACTATAGTTTCAGCATGTGATTCATCTTCCCGCAATGTGCAAAAGCTCAAGTACCACAACCACTACGTTGTTGCAGGCTATGATTTCATAAAAATTACTTTTCAGTTAATTTGCGCATATTTAAATTGTTTATGTGTTGAGGTTACAAGAATAATAGAAACACTTTAGTGGGCAGTACTTTATCTGAAAGAAAACATGAGCTGGCAAAGCTGAGTAGTTATTTGTGTTCTTTTCTGTCAGAGAGTTAAAGGTCTGCCAGAAGTACTAATAGTGAAGTGTGGGCCAACAGGATTGTTACACTGGTAACTCCTTTCTTCCAGGAACAAAAATTCTTCTGTCTCCATCCAACTTGAAGTATTCATTTATCCATATCTGTACTCTGAACTGGACATGGAGCCCCCCAGAGAACATCAGCAGTAGCTGCAACCTGGAGTATTCCAGTGACATCATCATTAATGGGGTTCCTGAGGACAGAAGAGTAAGTACGTCACCTATTTGAATTTTGTGTTCCAGTAAATGTCTTAGTGTTATAAAACTGTGTGTGGGAGAGCATATACACATATATAAATACAATTTAAATATAGCATTTCATTCTTATCAGGGGATCAAAACCTCAAAAATGACTCGTAACAGCATAGGAGATCTTCAGATCAGAAAAATCTGTCTGTTGCTGTCTGATAACTGAGTGCTGGTGGTAACACAGAAGTATGTAATAATAATGGGAAAAGTCTTATTTCAGTCTTTGCTCATGCAGCTTTCTGGAAAAAATAGATACAGGGCGGTCTACATCCTTAAGAGTTGAATGGGAATTTGTGAAGGCTTTTCTCCTTTATTTTGAACTCAATTTAAAGAGACATGCAGATTTAGCTGTGATTTGACATTGCATTGCATCTTTTGCAGGTAATGCAGGTAATGCCGAGAATTAAAATTCCCCCATTTACTCTCTCTGCAATTACTTTTTTATGGTAGCATTGTGTTTTGAAGACAATATGGTGCATGTTTGTTGCATGGAACAGAAGTCATATAACTACTTTGTTTTGGGCTTTTGTTTTCTGTGTTAGATGGTTTGCAGCCCAGATGTACTCTTTGCTGTGGATTAACTGCTGTTTGGTCAGGGCATTGCCATGGTGCCCATTGCCATGGGCTCTAGGACAAGTATTTTTATAATTTATTGCCAGTAAGAAAATAAATCCATTATTCCAAACTCTGGGAATTGGAAGCCTTTGGTAGATGCCAGCTGTGGGGGAGGCATTGCTGCTCTTTCAGATATGGGTACAATTGACAGGATGCCTCTTGAAGCAGTCCTTTGTTGTTGAGCCCTGTTACAGTCTTACAGCCTGATGCTTACATTGGCCTCTTCATGCTAACCACTGCATTTTTCGCCGCAGCTCCAGGATATCCTGGACATGAGTAGGGATGTGGTTTGGCCAGTTTGGATGGATCATTGAGCAACCTGTTCCAGCAGAACACAGGAACCCATGACGAGGGGGCTGGAACCAGATAATCTTTAAGCTCCCTTCCAGCCCAAAGCGTTTTATGATTCTGTGACTCTGGTTTTGCAAACAGCTGAGCCTAATGATCTCTAATCTTCATTGGACTTTAGATGAGCCAGTTGAACCTGCTAACACACCAGAAACCATTTACCTGTTTTGATTGATTCATTAACAAATCAACAAGTAGAAACTCCCCTTGGTTAAAGAGCTGACTAAATTTGTGGAAGGGTCTAATAGATATTAAGGTCATCAGCAATGAAAGTACTGAGGGTCAGCAGTTTCACAGGACATCATGAAACAGACTGTACATCTTGTCAAATCTTTTTGCTCACAGATCTGTTGGAGGTTAGGATTTTTTTTCTTTCTTTCTTTTCATTTTAGGACGTTTTCCCTCATTTCTTGCTAGAGATGATAACAACTTGTACTTAAGAGATAAAAGAAGTGGCCAGGGTGGGGTGAAGAGGTGCAGCTGGCTGCAGCCCCTTAGCTGGGGCTTTGCTTTTGGGAAGGGCAGAAATGCTTCGGCATTTTGGTTCAGGGATGAGGGGCTGGGCTCAGCTCCGAGCTCTCTCATTTCTGGGGTCACAGGCTGCGGTCACTGTGGGAGGAATTCCCCACCACTGGGGAGTCCCATCTCCCACTATTTTCTTCTGCCGTGAGTGAGGCTCTGCTCATGGGAGCGGCCATTGAACTGGGACCTCATTAACAGCCGATCTCACTGGCAGGGACCCTCACCATCTACTCGGGTGCCTCAGGGAACGCCCCGAGCCCCTTCCCCTCTGAGGGAGCCTCTCCCGGCCGCCTGCAGGAGCCGGGCTGCCGCTGCCCAGCCCCGCCGCTCCTCTGCCGCTGCTCGGGCGTTTCACTGCGCTGTGACCCCAACCCTGCCCGACAGGGCACCCCGCGGCTCCTGCTGCGGAGCTTCTGCTGCATTTCGTGGTGCACCCCGGGGTGTGCCCGTGGCTGCCGCCCCGGCCCCGCCGGCTCCCCGCCGCAGCCATTTCCCCGCCCGGCGCCCGCAGCGCTGAGGGAGGCGCGGCCGCGCTGGCGCCACAGCGCCCCCTGCCGGCGCGGGGGGACAGCGCAGCCCGCCCGGCCGGGAGCCAGCAGCGCCCCTGCTGGCCATGCCCGGAACTGCAGCCCCGGGGAGCCGGGCTGGGTTCGCGCTCGGCTCGCCGGGGCTGCCGGCGCTGCTGCTGCACGGACAGACACGGACAGGGACGGACAGACAGACCGGGGCAGGGATGGACAGACAGACCAGGGCAGGGATGGACAGACAGACCGGGGCAGGGATGGACAGACACGGACAGGGACGGACAGACAGACCGGGGCAGGGATGGACAGACAGACCAGGGCAGGGATGGACAGACAGACCGGGGCAGGGATGGACAGACA
>QUSF01000018.1:6802605-6841468 GCA_003676055.1 Chloebia gouldiae | reverse complement strand
TGTGCAGGGATGGACAGACACACCTGGGGCTGTGCAGGGATGGACAGACACAGCCTGGTGCGTGCAGGGATGGACAGACACAGCCTGGAACGTACACATAATGGACAGACATATCCTGGAGTGGCATGGATTGTGCAGACACATCCTAGATTGTACACATAATGTGCAGACACATCCTAAACTCCACATAGAATGTGCATACACATCCTAGAGTGTACATATATGTACTAGTAAAGAACCGTTGTTCCTTTTCCCATGTCTTTGCCTGAAGCCCTGTTAATTTGGAGTTAAAGTAATTTGGTGGGAAGAGGGCCCACATTTTCTATTCCAAGGGAGGTTCCCACCTTCCTTGGCAGACACTTGTGTTTTAAACTCAGACAAACCTAATCTGTACATTTGTTTGATATCTTCACCCTCTTATTAGTGCCAATACTTATTATTTTTATATATGAGTGGTTACAGCATTCTTTGGCCATAACTAAGATATTTGTTTTGTACCCAGTTTCCAGTTAACTAAAAGGCATTCTCGTAGGCCAACAAAAGATGCTCAAGAAAGTGTGTGTTAAAAGGGTGAGGCTTTTTCTCATACAAACATACTCAGAATGGAAGATCATGAGATACTTGGGCTTGATGTGGTGTCACTGCTTTTAATAGCCATTTATGGGTTTGTTTTGGTAGGTTTTACTTTTGCTCCTTAAATCATCCAAACTCATCTCACTGCCTTTTGGTTGCGTCTTCAAATGTTATTCATTCTGTTGGTCTTGCCCTCATGTGCACACACACAGAAAGGTGAAGGTCAGATCTGTAAGGACCTGTTTATATTGCTGTAGTATAAACATGCTTATTTTGCATTATTCATGAAGAATTTTTCTAGGATCATTTTCCCCCTTGTTATACTTATTTCTTGATCTCCATATAGCCTTTGCTTATGTCTGTAGGTCTCAGGGGTAGGAGTAGTACTTCTTTGTGAGTTCTGACTGCACCTGAGAAAGAAGCAGCAAAGCCAAGTGATGCTGAGGCTTCCCACACAGTCAGACACTGGTTTCCTTTGGCTTTGAGCTGTAGTCTTTCTGAAGGGCTGTAATATACCCTCACACTGGCAGGAATTCCCGTGTGTCTGAGATGGTGTGACAAATGTTTTGGTTTTCTTCCCCCCCATCTAAACCCAGGAGTGGAGTAAGAGCCGATTCCGTGTGACGGATGCGCACTTGAATGAGGAAATGCGCCTCAGAGTGAGAAGTGAATGCAAGAATGACAACACCAGTGAGCCCAGCCCCTGGGTGGAGACCTCCCTTCTGCCAAAAGGTAATGCCAGCAGTGGCCAGAACCCTCTTGGCCTGAGGAGACATGGCTTTTCCTCTGCTCTTTTAACAAGAAATCATAAAATGCATCACTGAGAAATACCAGACACAAAGGTTGGTTTTATTGAAAGAGTTTAAACAAAATGATTATACCACCTTTAAACACAGCTGGGGTCTTCTGATGCTTAAAGTCTTCTGGGCAAGCTTGTAAAATTGAACTGCTCTTCCAGAACAACGGTGTGGTTCCTGTTATTTCTCTTTTGCCTGCTCTGAGCTGTAGTCTTTTGAAGGGCTGTGATATATCCTTACACTGGCAGGAATTCCTCTGTGTCAAAGATGGTATGACAAATATTTTGGTTTTCTTCCCCCCATCTAAACCCAGGAGTGGAGGACAAGCTGCTTTGGTTTCCGTGATTGTGGCATAAGAGATAGCTCTGATTCCATTAAGCCTGCTGCCTTCATGACTAACATCTAATTGAGTTTATTTTGTATGATTTTTCTGTGTAAACAGAAGCCCATAAAATAACCTTACAATTGTCCATGTAGGAGGGAGGAATATAGTAAATATAATAACGTGTTGAATAAATTACTTAAGTAATTGTAATAGGGTTCTGTCTTTTTCAAGAGATGAGTGGGGTCTACAAATCATAGCAAAACGAGTAGCAAAAAAGTATTTTTTTGTTGGTATGCAGAAGTAAGGGGTCCACGACAAAATTGTTGGGAAGCAAACTGTGAGGAGTAATGTATTTTGCTGAGTGCTTGAAGTTAGGATGTACAGCAAGAAAATGAGCCTGTTGCCTAAAAGTCTATCTTAACCCAGGAGCATGACTTGATGTGGAGGAAAACCACATGTGGCTGGGAGAATCAGAGACCTTATCAAGCCTGTGTGTGTGCCAGAAGGGTTCTGGAAAATCAGGGAGGGAGATCATTAGCACAGTATGTACTAAACAGGCTGGGGCTTTTAAAAGTGTGTTTGCTGATGAAATATTTTTATATATTTCTTGGAATAGGAAAACCTGTTTCATTTCCCTGTACTGTTAGTTGCTGCTTCAGGGAGAATGCAAGCTCGGACTTTCAAAGTAGATCTGCATTTAATATGCATTTAGATTTTAGTCCATGGAGATGTTGCTACCTGTTACAAGGAAAAGGTTCCCAATACAATGTCATATGGTAATACAGTGTAAAGAACTCATGCAGAAATGCAAGATTGAATATGAAAGACTTTATTCCATAATTCTCTGCCTGGACAATCCGTTGACCTATTCACAAGTGCTAAGTACTCATTTGTATTGATGTGACTTGAGTTTCCAAATGTTAAATTTTAATGTCTAAAGGTGTATGGGTCTCCATTAAAAAGTCAACTTAACTAGTGTTGCTTATGTCAATATTTAAGACTCAGAGGTATTTCCATATTATAAATACAAAGCAATTAATACTGTATCTGGAGAAGCTAAAAATAGTCAGCCTTTAATTATGGTTGACATAGATGGCTGTAAAAGCATTTAGTTTTGTTCTAGTTTTCCCTGCAATTACCAGATACTTTGACTTATTTTTTGAAGTACCTGTAGATTAATAGAAATAAATATTTTCTTGACTCAGTATCTTCTCCTTAGCATCTGGTAACTCTAAGTAGCAATTCAGCCATGGTGAGCTCTGGGATTTGCTGTTGTGATTGGCTTGTCTCTAGAAGTTACTCTGCTGAGATTCCAGCCATTGCAAGCTCTCAACAGCTGGAATTTGTTTGTTGTGCTGAACAGGCAGTGCAGTCTGAGAGGTAACCAACCCATTTCTGCCTTCCAGTTTCAGTTATGTAAAATGAGATGCTTTACTTCTGGAAACAGCAGAGAAAACTTGGACAAAATAAATCTTAGAGAACATTTCCAACTTGCCTTGCAGGTATTTCGGGTACTGCTGCTGTTGACTTGGGCTGTGTTTGGCACAATTTGGAGTACATGGCTTGTACTTGGCGTCGTGGGGAGAACGCAAGCAGCGACACCAACTACACTTTGTTCTACTGGTTCGTGGGAGATTTGTATTCTCAGCTCTAAAGTGCTCCAGGACTAATCTTTAGTTTTACATGACACATTCCACTTGTTTGCTTTCTGTTGCTTTTAAAGTTCCCAGGGCATTGTGTCCAAGTTACTGCTCAGTCCCATCCAACAGAAAATTTCACCACTGAAGGGGTCAGAAGCTGCTACGGCCAAGACTTTTTGGGAAGTTGATAGAACTGTTTTGTGTCTGCTTCTGTAGCCCATATTAACACAGCTGCTATTGCTTTCTATAGTTTTCTATTTGGGCACTTGATTCAAAGAGGGAATAATTAAGAACTAAGCTAGACCAGTGTATTAGTTGCTTTTGTTGCAATCCAACAAATTGGTATGTTTAAGTTAGGATTACTCACAATGTATGTGTCAGTTCATAAACCACTGGGAAATGGTATGAAAGCATTAATAACTCTTAGCAGTACTTCTGTTTGTATCTTTGATGTTGTAAATAACTGATTCACCTTTAAAGCTATGAAGAACATCTTTTTATCATCATCATCCCCGCTGGCCAGTAGACAGCCATAAATGGTGTCTTGTTGCAGAGGAACAGACTTGTGTGAGCCAGCTCTTGGCATTGATAGCTGTACATGCTGATCTATGCATACTTCGGCACCTTGATGGGGCTTGTGAAATGCCAGATTGCATTAGCTTCTGTAGAAATAGTGGGGTTTTCTTTTAGAAAGCCCCATGTTGTAGTTTTAAATCAACTTTCTGTCTTATTAGAGCTAACTGCATAAAGTTGTTGTTCTTCTCCAGTGGCAGTCTTGTAGGCCAGCTGTTCAGTTCAAGGCATTTGGGCAGCAAACAGCACAAAACTTGTTTCTTTCATTAAATGTTGGGGGACTATTTGTTCACTGTCTAGACTGCTGCTCAAACTTTTTCTTTGTTATAAGAACAGGACCAATGCAGAGTTGATGATCTGAATTTCTGGGTACAAGGATACTTACTGGAATAATGCTTTAGATTTGAGTATATATTTTCAACCTGCCCTTAAATTTTAATGGAAGATGTAGCTGCAGTGACGTCAAAGTGTTTCAGTTCATGCTGCTTTGAAAGAATAATAATTTTTAGATTTAAAAGCCAAAAACTAAGAAAACACTTCAATTTTAGACTGAAAGATACATTTTCCACAGTGCCAGTGAGGTGGGGTTTTTGGTTTTGTTTTTCCTGGGAGGAAAGGCTACTGGTGTATTTTCACTGGGACTTGGGCCACAAAGAGAAGCAAGGAGGAAGTTTGTCTTCCTAACTTCTCTGTTATTGGAAGGGAATAGTGACATTTTGAAAAGCAAATCAGGTAAATAGGTAAAACTCAGCTGTCTCAAGAGCTGCGATACTTGAGGCAGAGCTAAAGAAGATTGATCAGCTCATTCCATCACAGAGGTGAAATTCTGCTGAAGTGCTGAATTTCTGAGGTGGTCCAAATTAGTATATTTTCTAAATATTCTTTACTCCTTGGAATTATTGTCCCATGTGGAAAATGTGAAATAAAGTTGATAGCAGTTGTTCTCTTTGATATAAAGCAAGCCTGACTCTCTGCTCCTTGGCGCTCTTCACAAAAACAATACTTTTTCTAAAGCTTGAGATAAATTAGAGGCTGCTTGCTTTGCTTAGCTTTACTTTTTTATATGCTATAGCATAGCCTTAAGGCAATATCAGTCTTTAGAATTTGTAGCACACATTTATAAATAAGCCTTCCCCTTGCTGTCCTTTTCTTCTGAAGTTGACAAGAATAATTCATTCCTCTAGGTTTGATGGCTTGGAAAACCCTAAGAAGTGTAGCAACTCCTCTGTAGACCAAGGAATCTTTGAATGCATTTTCAATTTTACCTTCCCAAAAGTCACCAGTACTTATCCTACAATAAGTATTTTGATTAGAGATGATTCTGAAGAAGTTATGCCTGTGTGTGCAAGTAAAAATCCTACCACCCTTGGTAAGTTTAACACCACATCATAAAAATATAATTAAAATGAGAAGTTTGGTAGTATATTAGGTTTGAGAAACTTCACCTCATAAAGTATGGATGAGACAATGAGATTAGATGCTCCTTTCTTTTACTGACCTTTGATTTGAAGAGTTTGTCTTCTGTGGGATGGGTATCTGGGGGGAAGGGAGAGGGGTGATTTTCTATTAACTTCTATTCTTTAGTTGGATTTACTGTTTTTTTTTACTTACTGGTGCTATCTTCTTCCTCTTTCTCTTCTTAATCTGGTGTAAGTATAATATTCTGCAATACAGGACTGAACAATTTTTGTAAGTAGTGAAATAGACTTTTGAACTAATTGTTCTATTTTCCATTTCAGTAAAACCTGCCACACCAAGACAATTGACATTGACAAAGACTAATGATAGAATTGATGTAAAATGGAGTGAATCAGAAACTTTTCCAAAAAGTTGTTTACACTATGAAGTTAAATATTGCAATGGTGATTTGGACATTGGTCAGATCATTGCAGTAAGTTTTTTCTTTGCCTTTTTTTTTTTTTCTGGGAATCTTTTGTAATATTTGTGGTTGAAAACGAGCAGTTGCATGTGTTGCATGTGACTGGGTCGGGTGCCAGAGCTGGAAGTGCTGTGTGAATGTAGGATTTTTCTCTTATTCTGTAGGTTTATGTTAGTAAAAGCTGTACATCAAAATTCAAAATGCAAGTCTTGTGTATCCTTCCCATCATTTATTACGGCAAAATTGTTAGTGTCTGAGAACAGCCTGATAAACAGGGATTTACTAAACTATCAGGAAATGGTTCCTGTCTTCTTCTCAGGCATATGAGCTTTGATGTTGACTTTTCTTGCTTTTGGTCTCTGTGGTCATGTGGCAGCTTTGGATTTGAATGCTGTGACCTGATTGCCCTAAAGAAAAATCAGCTGCTGGTGCACACAAGAATAGAGACTCACAGACAAAAGCAAGGGGATAAACACTGAGGATGGAGGGGAAGAAAGAGGTGTGCACCCTCATATTTTAGTGTGCACATAAAAAGCATTGAGTTCAGTATCTGGATGGACTCATACTGTATGCCCATAGCCAAACAATGTACTGTTTGATCAGAATGGTAAATACAACATGAGAAATTTCAAAGTGAGTGGCAGTCTTCTCCTGTGGAGCATGTTTAGTTGTTTATTCTACCCCAAACTCAAATGATAGCAACATTCCTCAGGAAACTGGTCTTCTGGATAAAAAAATAAGTGCAGTTAGATCCTATCTAGTGTGTGCTCTTCTTTGTAGAGGCATCACGGAACACTTTGGTATGGTTGGTTATGCTGCCCTGACAAGAAGGGAAGGCAGGGTAAATTACAGATGTTTCTCAGAATGAAAAAAAAAATTTTAAAAGGCACTGTTCCAAATGCTAAGTCTTAGTTTAATCATGGATGCCAAACACTGCATGATTGATGTAGCAGTGAATGAGATTAAATCTTAGCTTTGGAATGTGCATTAGGCCCTCTGTGCTTGTTAAGTGCCATTATGTCCTATTTTTAATGAGGTTTCATAGTCATAAAAAGGTCTTCCATCAAAACATTCAGAATACATTAGCTGCACAATGTAAATAGTCTTGGAAGTGACTGAGAATATGTTGGTAATTGAACAAAGCAAAATGCCTCTTCTTTTTTGCCTTAGTCTGAAACAAATTCTGTGTCAATTGCTGGCATTGATGCTAACAGCAAGTACACCTTCAAAGTGAGAGCAAAACCAAAGTGGGAGTGTTACAACAGCAATCTCCAAAGTGACTGGAGTGAGGAGAAGAGCATTGGTGAGAGACTTGTCCCTGCATTGTGTTGCACTTTACTCTTCATCTGTGAGGCATTTAATACCTTTTTGTCTGCTAAACGAATGTGAGTCAAAGATCATCTCCTTATGCACCTATTTAATTTTGAGTGAAAAGAGGGCAGAAGGGCTCTAGTCCTTCAGCAGCACCACCACTCCCAGCCTGTGCTGCTGTTGATAGTGGTGCCATTTGGGTAGATATGCAATGTCCAATGTAGCCAATTTTTCTGCCCTTAGTCTTGCTCATTTGCATTTCTTTGCCAAACACATCTACATTATAATACCATCTTTGGAAAACAAGCCTCTCCTTGTCTACAAAAGTGCTAGTGTACTTGAAAAAGCACTGAGTCTATCATCAAATTGGGTAATTTACCATTTTGTTGTCCTTATTTTTAAAAAGCCTCTCAAAATAACCTAAGTTTTTACAATTTCTGTTTTCCAGGTGAGAAGAAGGACTCTACAATCTATTTTGTTCTAATAATTACCATTCCATTAATAGTAGCAGTATCTACAGTAATTCTGCTAGTTTATCTAAAAAGGTAAATATTGATCTCCCTACATTTGCTGCTGTCTTTGTCAAGATGTAAGTTATTTGGAATCTGTCTGTGTCAATGTTCCCCTTCTGTTTTGGAGAGTAAAAATAAGAAATGGGTACAGTTGCACAGAGAATGAAGGCTGGCCAGTGATGACAAAGCTGACTCCACAAATTTTCTTGACTGTACCCAAACATGATTTTGGCATTTTTAATTTATTTTGTGGCTTTTAAATGATTTTTAAAATTATATATCTTTCATCTAAACATTTTCTTTTTAACTTCATGAAGGCTGAAGATATTAATTCTCCCACCAATTCCGGACCCTAGAGAAATTCTTAAGCGAATGTTTGGAGAGCAGAATGAGGACTCCCAGGTTAGTAAGAAGCTTTTGGGTCAACAAATCTATTGAACTGGGATCTCTAGGCTTGCAGGTTTTTTTTTCCCTATGTCTGTCTTATAAATAACTGTGTCTAAAGAAGTAGAGCATATGAAGATTAAGTGTTTTACAATACTAGGAATTGTTCAGAAAAAATTTCCCAAAACTTAGATTTCTTCCCCCACCCCCTCAACTGTATGTAGTTTTCTAGTTAGGTTAATAGAATTGCATTATTCTGTTACTCCAGACTGCTAGTCCCTTAAATTTGTTTCAGGTTGGGGTTTTTGGGTGGAAGTTTTCTGATTGTCAGGCTTTTGCTGTGTGGGTTTTAGTTTGAGGATTTCTGGTTTTGTTTTTACAACTCTGTTAAGTGACTTCTACTGAAGGTGCATGTCTTTTTCTGCTACTTAAACATATTTATGATGCTGAATTAAGCTATTTGTGTTTGACTTCCAGAAACTAACATTTTTAGCGCTCTCACATTTATCCTAGTCTGTTAGCTAGGAAGTTAATCAGACATATAGCATCTTGTTAGCAAAAGAACAAAACCAGCTGTAGTTGTTTCAGGCATTGGTTGATGAAAGACTTGCAGTGTGCCTTATTTCGGGGAAAATAAACATAATACCAATAAAGAAAAGTATTTCTAAATAAATCTCTCTCAGTAGCCCTCTATAAAAATCCTAAGGGAAGTACACTGACAAGCCTTAATTCTCCCAGGTGGGACTCTTGGCCACAAGGGCTGTAACTGTGGTAGCTGTTACACTTTGTTGTGCCTTCACAAGTGTTCTGTTACTGCCCCAAGTATTTTTTTTCTGTGTGCTCAGTGAAAACTGTACAAAGTGTTTACGTGCTCAGTTCTCCATCCTCCTGCCTGAGCTTCACCCGCTGGCTGTAGTTGGAAGCACCCTTAAGGTGGGGACCAACCTTCAGTTCCTCATCTCCAGAGGACATCTCTTCTGTCAGCCAGGCCTAACCCATGGCTCTGAAAAGCACAATTTGTTGCCCAGCTGCCTTGGCTTTCCACCACAATGCAGGGTATATATTGTGGAACAGGGATCTGTCTTACTGGGTTGAAAAATAAATCCTGTTAAAATTGTTGTTTCTCTCTTTCAGAGCTCTGCAAAGGATGATCCCATAAATGCTTTTGACAGGTTAATTATAGAAGAAGAAATTCATTCTTTAAGTTTAACAGAAACTTCAGAGAGCACTAATCCTGAAAAAGAAAACAGGTAGACTCTGCTTTATCAGTGAAAGAGGAGGAAGCTGATTCCTGCTCCTGTACCTCAGGTGACTGTAGATGTGAAGAGGCCTGTGAGGCACTGGCCAGCTCTGACCTCACTGGCTCCTCTGGTGCACAGAAGATGCATCACTAACAGGGGCTGTTCTTCCATTTCTGCCAGAAATCTGAGCTCAGTCAAGATGAGCATGTGTGCAATTCCATGGGACTGCATTGTGGGTTCCCTGTCCTGGCTTCAGCCAGCTCTGCCCTGTTACTTGCCACTTGCACTTGTGTTTGTGCCTCACACTGGACTGTCAGGGTTTGTTTGGGTTTTTTTGAGCAAGCACTGTGACTTCTCTGAAGTATTTGGCTCTATTTGCAGTAGGTGGGATGGGTCACAAGTGGTACCACGTGGAGCTGCTGCCAGGTGGGATGGCAGGGCATGGACTGCTTGTGGATAACCCTTTGTGTGCCTGGGCTGGGCATTCTCTGGAGGGCACTTATGGACTGAGCTTCTTGTGCTTCTGCCCATCAGCTGGGGCTTGGTCAAATCCCACTAAAGAGGGTATTTTTTTTATTTGAAAATGTGTATGAAAAGCCTCTGCTTTCCAGCTGGTGTTCAGAATATTCATAAAAAAAGCTTATTTTTTATCCTGTCAGTTGCCTGTCATCAGATGCCTTGCCTTCATGGACTTCTTGGGTTAATTACACTTTGTTTAAAATGAGAAATCTTTTTTTTTTTTTTAACTTGTTCTGTGAAGTAGCAGATAACTGTATTGAGTCTCACCAGACTGTGATTCTACTTTGGCCATATTGGCCTGAAGACACCTGATTTTTAGCAGCTAAGTTGTCCTGAGCCTGTCCAGCAAAAATATCAGGATGGATGCATGAGTCTTAAGGAGCTGTGGTCAAACTGATTAGCAAATATTAAACCACTGAAACCCAACTAATTCAAAGGCTTCAAGACTCATCCTTTCTGCCAGACTGATGGATTTGGGGAGGAGGGGATGACAACTTCGGCCCGTTTTCTAAGAGAAATGTTTTATTCTTTCTATGGTGATGAGACTCTGATTTGAGCTTCCCTTCTAAGACTTAGCAATGTAAAACAAGGTGCTGATTTGACTTTTTGAAAACCGTTTGACAGGTGTTTTTGGTGTTTTTGTTGTTGATTTGTTCATTCTTTGATTGTTTTGTTTTGAGGGTTCTTTACCCAGCAAAGCTCAGCAGGTTTTTTCTGGACAACTGTGATATTTTTCTGCTCTGTATTTTCAGCATTAGTTTCTGCTCTGTGCTGCAAGGGTGGTTACAGTGGTACCTTGATTGTGCTGGAGGAAGATGATGGAATGGAGAGAAAAAGATCCATGGAAACCCATTATGGTTAGTGCTCAGGGATTTCTTGCTCCTTCCAGATAAGTGTAGACATGTGAGTCATGGACATAGGCAGTCTTAGCAGACTGGGATGAGATCTCCTGATAGGCTTTCTAGGAGCAGATTTCATAGCTACTAACCTTTTAAAGTTCCTCCCTGTCTTCAAAATCCATTCAATCAAAAAAGTGAGAATAAATGCTGTATTTTTAGAACATATTATTCTGCATGAAGTAGAAGGAGTGCCATATGCTTTTTAGCTACAAAGGTGCATCTTTTATACACTTATGCATTTCCTCCTTATAAATAAATCCAGTTCTTTCCCCATTGTCCACTGGGCCTCTCCAATACAGTTTTTTTCCATGGCTCTTATCCTCCTTTTGTTCGTGGTAGAAAGGGGAGGAGAAATGTAGCAGAACTAGCAGACCCCCTATTAGCAGATGCCTTTTACCTCCAATCAGGCTAAGAAAACCCCATTACAAAAGTTAATAAATGAGACAAAACAAAAATAAAGCCTCAGGGATTTTAGTGAGAAAAAACTCAGGTTATACAGAGTCAGCTAGTAGCACTCTCTGAAATTGAAGAGATTAAGGAATAGCATGAGGGAAAGAGTAATTGCATTCCTTATTGAATTCATTCCATCTGCAACATTGATGTTATTATAATGATAGATATTCCTTCCATCTACCTCATCTAGAAGTTTGCTCAACATAGACCACTAGACCGACATGTAGTTTCAAGATAACTTTATATTATACTGTTACACTTACTTTTGTAGCTTTCAGCGTACCAATCTAGGAAAATTAGTACTTACCCCTAAATTCTTTTGATTTTTGTGCTGGTGTCTATGACAAAACCAAAATTTATTTGCTTTTAAAAAAACCCAAACCAACAAAAAACACCAAACAAATTCATAAAGCCATAGGAGTGAAAAAAAACAGTGGATGGAAGGTGTTAGGCCAAAGGTTATACTTAAATGCTAAGGTGCTTTAAGTCACTATATAGAAAGATTTTGAAAAACACTAGCTGACACTTCCTTATGGATTCATTTATTGAGCCTGTGTTTCAGCATGTACAGCAAGTATCTGAGTATACTTTCACCTTCAACATGGTTTTTTGAGGTAAGAGGTTTTTTAGCTTGAAATTATCCAAATTTTGCTATAATTTTTTTTTCATTGCAGTTACTTGATCTGTAAATTTGTTCAAAGAGTGAATAAATATGATTGAATACTTTTCAGTGTAATGGCATGGCATTTTGTTCTTGGGTTGAGGAGATTAAACTGAGGCCAAAAGAGATGGATTTTTAATGAAAAACCACATTTGAAGCATGCAGATCCCAGAGAAGAAAAGCTGAGTTGCTTTGCCCTCTTCCCTTTTAAGAATGAGCTCAGCCCACGAACCCATTGTGGATGGACTGTGATGCTTTTGGCTGGGAGAGTGGACAGAGATGGAGCTGAGCACAAGGTTTGGGCTCTCACCCTCTCTGCTCAAGGCCATTCTACTTTCCGACATTGGTAAGTTATTTTAACACCACAGAGACTTAATAAACCATCAAACTGGAATTTGACTGAAATTGCTGGAGCCTTCCCCAATGTATCTTCAATATTTTACATCTTTGTTAGCTGCTGAGGTTATTGAAAATGCCAGGTTACTAAACTGCTGAAAGCCATCAGCTTGTCACTTAGACCCAAATATATTCGAGTGCCAAATAAACACATTGGTAATGGCTTCTTGGAAAGATTCAGAGAGAGAATTCTTAGTTCCCTTCAGTGAACAGATCATTCAAAATTAAGATATAAACCATGACATCAAAAACAAGACTTTCATGTCTCTCTTTCATAATTCTACAGTTTTGGTAGTAATAATGACTAGCAATGATTTTAGTCACTGCCTGTAAGTGACCTTTTCCCATTTTAATACTGTTTGTTAAATTAGCTAAACCTTCTGTATTTGGCATCATTGAGAAATTGAACAATTTATTTCTATTTTTTGTTCATTTTTTTGGTTAAGGAATGACATGACACAGTTGAAAAAAGTTCTAGAGGAACACACTGAAGTGCAAGTCATCGTATTTCAGTGCTTACTGGGTAGAACTATTCACAGGTTGGGTATTTCCATTCACTGGGAAGTATTCAATAAACTTATTTCTGATTTGGAACTTAAAATACTCAGAATTTCCTTTGGCTTTTTTTTTTTTAAATTAACAACAAATAAGAGAATGAATTTTTTGTTTTGGAGGGTTTTCCACTCACTCAAGCAAGAACAGGATGTAGGTGAGTAGGGGGTGGAAGTCCAGATATGGTCAGGATGTTGCAGAAACCTCCCTCCCTCCTTCTCACCCTACTGCCGTGGTCAGGCAGCAGCTGAGATCTACAGGCCCAGAACAGGCAAGGTGGGACCGGGAGGAGCAGTTCTGCTCAGTTACTGAAGGCTCATCAAGATAATCCCCAAATACCTCTGTTTTAAACAATATTTGAAAATATGTTTTAGGGGAGCACACCCCACGGGTTGCATTGCCAGCTGTAGAAATATAGCTTCTAGATAATAGTGATCATCCAAATGCAAAAACCAGATTAAAATCTCTATTTGGATGAAGTTCCTGCAAATTTTTAATGAAGGCCATAGCAGAAGGCTCAGATCACATGATGTAACTAAACCCACACTGTTACCACAGCAAAGCAATGTGGGTTTGGGTGGGTGGCACGGGGAAGAGAAACTTTCTTTTGGGTCCGGAAACTCTGTCTCACGTTTCAAACATGTAAGAGCCTGCAAACTTGTTGATGACTTATGGGGGTTTTTTGGGGTTGGTTTTTTCAATCTGTTTTTCCAATATGCTGGTTAGGTTATTGTAATCCTGTCTCTTTCTTTGCAAACCGTGTGTTTATCACTGAAGGACCCCTTCTATGGCCATTCTCTGATTATTGCTTAGTTTTCTGAATATAGCAATTCAGTGGGGGAAGACAACTGCTGTCACCACAGAGCTGAAAACCAGCCAGTGTATTCTAGTAATAGTCTCTGCTTCTTGTTTGGCTTTTGCTAAAATACTGCAATTATTTTGATGACTCTTGCACAATGCAGCTACAAAAAGATAACTTTCCAATAAACCAGGACTTTCAGTAATCAAGTTCTTAGCTTGTTATATCCGTTTCCCTCTATTTAATTTGGCTCAAACAGCTAAATAAAATAGCACTTTATTTTGGCTAACTGTATGATGAGATTAAAAGCTTTAGTGAGAAAGGATGTTTTGTTAAACTCAGGCACTGTCACTTTTTGGAATCTCAGGCAAAATTTGCAAAGCTAGATCAAATGTTACGGGCAACTTGAAGCAGGAGTTAAGCTAATGCTTTAAAAGTAGAGCTGCCCCTACATCTTCTGTGCTGAAAGAAAAAAAAACAAAACCCAAAACCAAACCAAATTAAATATGTGCTCCATAGTGAGAAAAATAACTTGTGCAAGGGGCATGCTGGCCTAGTGATCTACTGAAACTGCTATCAGCAATTTCTGTCTCAAAGTTCTCTACTCTGAAGCACCACAAGTGAGCTCTAAGACCCTTAGCTATGTCATTGTCACTTCTTTACCTGCTTAGTTGTAGCAATAAAACTGTTTTTGTTTCTAAATGGCAGAGAGCACCAAAATTAGCTTGTTTTGCCTGTTGGAGCTTTTTCCCCTCCTGCACTTCAAAGCCTTCTAGCCCCACTAGTTTCCTTCCTTCACACAAAATGTCAGTATGGAAACTTCTAAAATGCCAGCAAGGTGCTCCTAAAAGGTGTGAAACTGCCTGCTCCTCCAAATGTCAAACTCAGCTACAGGGAAAGCTACTCAGGGTATGGCTATTTACTTTTAATATCACACCCTGTCATGTTCTAGGAGAATATTCAGCTGTAGACAATCTTGCCTACATTGGTGGGTACTAAAGGCTGAGCCATTAGCTGACATTTTTCGACAGCTGACTTTAACACACTTTTCTTGTATACAACACTTTGTCACTTTTAAACTGGGAGGTATAAAAGGTAGAAATGCTAGCAACATACCAGGCAGAAAGGGATCCTTCCTCTATGTAGGATTTCAAGGACTGTGTTTGAGCTTGGTTTGGAGTAAAAATCGTTTCTAAATCTTTGGGAACACCAGGCCATTTTATTAGGTGTGTAACAGTAATTCTTTTGTTTATGACCTATATGAAAAATTATATTGATCATCCATTTCTTGGGTAGGGCTGGAAGAGTTGTCAGGGCATCCCCTGCCATGTCGTCTTCTGAGTTGTGCCAAGACAGAATGCTCTTGGTGATCTGTCAAACTTGTAAAAAAACTCTACTAGAGAGTCTCCCAAATATTTTGCCTCACTGCTGTTTCCTCCTTAATTAAAAAACTCCTCCACCAACTGACCTGCTGTTTTTTACTGCAAATAAAGTTGCCTTTTTCCCTGTCCTCCTCTCACCAGAATCTTGTTTGCACTTTGATCATGCTGCCTAGTTCTGTCCCTGATATTTTCTGCTTTGAGGAAAAAGCCAAACAGCCTGAATCTTTTATCTCTTGTGTTTTCTAAATAATTTACTGCCCCATTGGTTTCCTCTAGAGCATTGCCCTTGAAGCCACACTGCGCCATCCCCAAACCACCAGAACAATTAAATTTTTTGGCTGTCAGTCCTCTCTTCCCCATCTTCATCCAGAAATCATAGCTGCCACTTTCTGTGGCAATAGCTTACTGTGGAGCTGCACCTCAGTTCGTGGTTTTCTATGACTTCTGGTCTTTTCAGTAATATTGCTGTCCTGTCAGCCCCTCCTCACTGTAAAATCCCCTTCTCCTGCCTAAGGGGACTGCTTTTGATGATTTTATTGGACCACATTTTTGTCACTTGTTTTGCTTTGTAAAACTGCTGCAATTTTTTATCCTCCTAATTGTGTCCCTGAATATCCTTCTAACCATTCCTCCTTGGGTATAATCCACAGAGGGTCATCTTCCAGTTGATCAGATGGTTTCAAATGCTGAATAAAGCTGCTACCCTGACAGATTCCTGCAAAACAGCAGCATTTGCTGTTCTGCTGTGTGGTCAAGTGCTCTTAAGGAGTTGGTTTTTGTTTTTTTCTTGATAGCTGCATATCTATCTCTGTGCTTAACTTTTATTTCCTCAAGATGATTAGAAGGATGTTGGCTCATATGTTAAGCTTATAAAAAAGGGAACCTAGACTAGTTTGCCACAAGCTGTCCTTGACAGTGGTAAAAATGCAAAGAAGGGATTAAGAAAAATTGTTCCAGAGTCAGTTTAGGGATAAAAGTTGGACAAATGGACCATTTCTTGGATGCTTCCTTTCTGAAGACAATATAATATTTGTCCTTCAGATTTTAGACTTCTGTTTTCTACAGACCTCAAAGAAAACTGCCCACATTCCAGGTCATATCAGTGTTCAGATTATTACATGCTGCAGGATTAATAAAGCCGTGCCCACCTGAAGACATCTGCTTCATCTGATTGTTCTCCAGCCTGTTTGTCTAAATGTATTTTCTTGTTAATTTGCTCTGCTTAAGAGATTTTTTTTGAAAATACTAAAACAAACCAAAAATTGACTACACCAAACCTCACAGCAGCACATTCTGACCTTTCCCATCGGGTATTGAGCCCACAGTTCATCTTCTTTAGCCTGCAGTGTTGTCAGACCCCCTTTCAGCGTGTTTTGGCCCTGGTCAATCAGGACTTGGTTGAGCCTGTTGTTTTCTGGCCCTCAGCTCTGGCGGCAGCTGCAGTTCAGGGCCCCAGTCCCAGTCGGGTGGGCTGCAGGGCAGAGAAAGGGCACACTCAAGGCAAATTAAAGTCATCAGTACTCACCCAGATAGTGGTCACAGATTACAGCACAGATAAAAAAGCCTTTCTTGTTAACTGCCTGCCAAGCCAGACTCTTCCTTTTGCCTCATTTCTTTCTCTGCCTAATACGGTTCAAGTGCCTGGTAGGACTGCAGAGAGGCAGAGCCCTGCTGGCTGCTCCTCAGCTCCTTTCCAACATGCAGCTTTCCCCTGCCCAGCCTGCTCTCAAGGTCGCTCAGTCACTCCTAAAGAGCTCAGTCAGAGAGCTCGGGATGCTGTTGTGCTCATACAAGTGCCAAAGCTGCACAGTAACTCCTCTTGACGCACCTGGGTTTTGCAGTGTTCATTTAATTCACACAACTTCCAGAGCTGGGAACAGACACAGCAGCTGAGCAGTCCATGAGGATTTGTGTACATGAGTAACACTGGCTTTAGCAGATGTCTCTCCTTGGGTGACAGAAGTGTAGTTTGCAGAGCCTGGAGCTGATTCAGCTATTTGTTACAGAGTTCCTTCCTCTTGAGGAAATGTAACAGCCAGCCTGGGGTGGGGAAGCAGCTGAGAGCTTCCCCAAGTGCACAGCAGATCTTCTCCCAGCTCTTTCCTTTCCTGCAGGTTTATAGAGACAGCCCAGGAAGGGCTGTGATGCCAGGGTGTCCAGAGCACACACAGCTGTGGCATTGCCAGCCCATTCAGCTGACAAGCAGTCAAGGAATTTGCTCCTATCCTGCCCAGCCTGGGGCTCAGCCCCAGTCCTGGAGCACAGCGCAGGGAGAAGGGACAGAGACCCCCTTTTTTCTCATTTTCTACAAACCCATGCTGCTCACCGTGTTGAAAGCCAAGAGAAGCTGCAATTGGTGGCACAGATGCTGACGGAAGCTCATCTACTTCTCCTTTAAAGTTTCTTGAAAAGAGTAAACCTGACTGTGGAGAAGATTCTCGGAAAAGCAAAACAAGTTACAAGAAGTAAAAAGGAAAGAAATGGACAGAAACAATCCAATATGTTTATATATATTAATTTATTTATATTCTCTGCTTTTCAGTGTTGCAAAACTTCTCAATCACATTAATTCAAAATTAGTATTACCTTTATGATCTAAAACTTAGGAACATTTATACACTCAAAAGTACCACTAACTACATATATCCTACCTTCTTCCATTCTTTGAAATTAATGCTGAAAACACAAGAAACATGTACATGAGCACAGTTCTTTGGTCAGGTACACCTTCCACAGTAAAGAAATGTGCTCTGATATTATTTTTCCCTCAGCAAATACACAGCAGTAATACAGGTGATGCCTTTGACATACTACAAGTGTAATGACTCTGTATCTTAGATTAACATGGCAAAACTATCATTTTGACAGACTCAAGATCGAAAATCAATTGGTTTTACACTTGTGTTAATGAACACTGAATGAAGTAAAACACCAAGTGGTTTCTTTGCAGAGGACCTTTGCTCCAGTCTGACAGTGCTGGATTGGCAGGGAGGAGGGAGACAAGCAGAGTGGTAGAATCACAGTAACACTGCAGCATTTCAGCCACTCAACTCCAAATATTAAGTTCAGTGTTATTTAGCAGGATAGTGATTCTACAGAATGATCCAAAGTAGTAAAATTTCAAGTCTGCTACAGGCATTGGCTATTCACCAGCTGCACAAAGAAAGCCTGTGCTGCCAACACTGGCACCCCATTCTGAAAAAGGAAATCTCTCCTTCCCAGCTTTTGCCACGAAAAGTTTCAAACACTTAAGTAAAATAAAATTATATCCTTTAATGTTTTAAAACATGATCTATATTCCACATTATTGTGACATTTCCTTTAGAGTTAGGAAGTCCTAACATATAAGAAGAAATTATTAATGCTTTATGTTTAAAGCATAAAGTACTAAGCAGTGCAATGCCACAAACAGCCTTTGGCTCTATTTCTATGGCATGGGGTGAAGGAAGGTGGCAGGACCATCTCACCAATGTGGCTCTGTGACAATGTCAGCCACATCAGTCCTTTTGTAAAAAGACAATTCCTTTAATAATTGTCTTAAGAAAAATGGTTTCATTAAAATTAAGACTTCCATCTGAAGTATATGTAAATAAAAAACATTGGCTGACACAGTCAGCATGGCTCAGTTTGGAACATGAAGTACTGTGTGACTCTCACTTCAGAGCAATGGCATCTCACCTTCACATACCCATAAGCAGCACAATGACACAAATAAAACTGCAACACTGCAACCCTACTCTTCTTGGGTTGGTATTTTTACAGTTTGCCTTCTGTGGGTATTCTGAAATGCATGAGTTCACAAACACTGCTCCAGAACTAATACTTCTGATTCATATTAAATAGATAAAATACAGTCACATTTAACTGACTTTTAGTTCCAGTGCAATTTAAGTTAAACTTATATATTTTAAAACTGTAAACTACACTAGAAAGACACAATAATTTTATTAATTTCATGAGTTTTTATCTGTAGTTGCCTATGAACTTGTATGTAACAAAATCAATTACATTTATCTGTCAAATTACCATTAACTGAAGATAGGGCACAGACTTGAGGAAAAAGTCCACTGCCCCAGGGCAGACAAGTGAGCTACTAGTTGAAAGAGGTAATCTCCAATTACCAACAGTCTGCTAAAATGTGCCTAAGAATATATCTGTTCCTATAAATTAACTCTATGGGCTTTGGTCAATAATGGTACAATTTACCTGGCAAGTCTCTGCAATTCTTTCTTCTCAAAGAATTGAACTGAGAGCAGCATTTCAAATGGACACATAGTCAAATTGAAAAGAGCCCCTCCTTGAAAATAATTTTGTAACAATCCAGTTCTATAAGTGATTTGAGGCTGTTTAACACGGAAGAAAAATGTACTACTTAATTCCGGATCAGCAGGAGCCAGTTGCTCCTCAGTACAGGTAAAAAGTTGGCAGAATTTTCCAGTCTTTTGCTTTTGTGGAAGTAGCAGCCTCTCATAGTTGCTGAACTCCTTCATGTTCTAAGAACACACCTAGAAATGATGTGGCAAACTGTATATCCTGCCATAATTACCACATTTAAAAGGCAATTTCTCTTGCAAAGCTAGAAGCAAATTCCAATAAAAAAATTCTTTAAAAAAATATTTCATTACTTGTATTAATGAATAAAATATGTTAAAAATGTTTGGATGCTACACTCACTACCTAAAACTCTGTGTACAAAAGCAGACATATAAAAACATAGCACCTGACTTTGCTCAGGTGAAAAGAACTAAAAGTGGTTCCCTGGATCATGGTACTAAAGCTGCCATGGTATTTAATCCCTTCCACATTAAGCTTCAAGCTTAAAGAGCAGTTAGGCTGCCTCTGGTACCTTTCACTAAAAAAAGATCACTACAGAACATCAAAATTCTAATCCTCAAAATTATTCTAATTTTCAGCCTAAATTTTTATCACAGCCCATTAATTCTTTTGCAAACACTGTCTTAAATATTAGGAAAGCTTGCCTCTCTTAGTTCTCACCCAGATATATACATTTCCTGTGTATCTTTGTGCACAGGCAAAGAAAGACAGCTGACAATCACTTTGACTCCTTGGTATCCTGACAAATGATCAGCTCACTGTACTGCCTTTTCATCCTTCTTGAACATCAGCAACCAAGACACTGTCTCATCTGTTTCAAGACTGAAAAATAAGGCAACAATTGTCCTTTCCAGTTACATGGATGACCACAACTGCCCTAAGAATCACAATTTTATATTTGTGTCTGCTAGTTCTAGAAAAGTGCAATGTGTAGAGGGTGTATTCAAATTACAGCAATTTTATTTCCCTCCTTTTGAACAATATACATTTGAAAATTAAGTTATAAATTACACTGGATCCAGCACACCTGGTTCCACTGTCTTGTAGATTTTGCTCAGAAAGACTTCCACCTTATCATCACCCAAGTGACACATGTCCAAGATGCAGATAACGTGTTTGCCATCGAGCTCCTTCGCTGCTTGTACAATTTCATCTAGAAATTAAGGAAAAAGGTATTTGTATCCTCTGTGCACAATAAAAAGGTGTACAGAATTGATAATGTTTTCCATGAAGTAATGTTCAACCTTCTTTCAGTAAAAAGTTTTATTCATAAATTCCACTAGAAATGATAGAATCAGAATTAGATATGAGTTTGTAGTTTGGATATTAAAATACGGTCTTCAGAGGAGAAGAACAGCTCCAGCAAAAACTGCCTTGAAAGTTCAGTATTACAGCAATTTACTAAAGGTAGTGAAATAGAATTCACATCTCTTTCACTACAGAGGTGAACAATGTCTGATCTATACCAGAGATTTCTACAGAGGATTAACTCTTGCACTGACAGATAAACCAAGAAATGATAAAAGACTAACATCAGTGAAAGGCAGTCTCACCTGAAAGAGGAAATGTCTCATGAAGCCTCCCACTGCTGGCAGCATTGTGCTGGCATGCAGAGATACAACTCATACTAGACAATAATGTATCATTCTGAATGTCTTCCAGTTGAAATAAGTGGGGATTGTCAGGGCAAAACAGTGGAAGAAAAGCAACATCTATTGCTATGTCATGGTTTATACCTGTGGAAGAAAAATATTTTATGTTAGCACAAAACTTTGTATTCAGCCAATCAGCAACTTTGTGCACCACTTCTCTTTTTTTTAAACAAATCATTGCACTGATTTTTATTTACATGTTTCTTGTCCATTAGTTAATAATTAAAGTCCAAAAATATGTTTCTCTATTGGATTATACACAAGCACATTCAAATTGGTATGATGTTATTAAATACTATGGTTTAAGGCTAACAATGCTAATAGTTCAGAAAACATTAAACTTGGAAGCCATTTCATCCTCCTTTTAACTTTATCTGCAAAGGCAGAGAAGTTAATTTTACAACCAGTAAAGTGTGCAATGCAGTGGTACTTTCATCTTCATCTTCAGTCCCAGGATTCTAATGACTTCAAATATTCAAACACATTCTCTGCAAATGTCCCTCAGCAAATAATGAAAACTTTTAAATTATGGGAACTTAACATGAGCACTGTTAAGCAAGGCAATTTCTGTTCCCTTTTAATGGGAAAACAAAATCAAACTTAATAACCCTCAATAAAGCTAGCAAACAGATACACATCAACTTGCATATTTATATTTTAATAAATAAAAATCAATCAACTGACACTTCATGTGAACCAGAAGCAGAATGGAGCAGTTGAATAATATGGCTAAAATACAGCCTTTCATTTTCTGCCAAGGAAAAAAGGAACTTTAGGAGCAACAGTATGAAAAAACCAACTCAATGAGAATAATGCTGAAAAGAAGCATTTATAATTGTTCTTTTTTCTTTTAAGAACACTAACTTGTTTCTGATAAACATCTCTCCATCAGAAAGTCAGCTGGCAAGTGCAATTGAATAATTTGCCTGATTATGTCAGGACCTACTTCTAACTGAAATAATCAATAGTTTAAGGACTACACACATTCTTCAAATAACACTCATAAGACTATACCAAAAACTGAAATTATACGAAAAATGATATTACAAAAAAGATATTCAGACATTTCATTGAAAGGCATGTTTAATGAGAATAAAAATCACCCTAAGTGAGAACTCTAACAAAAATCTAAAATTACTATTTTTTTAACCTCAGGAAATACTCAGAATGAACTGATTCCTTTAGAGAAATCCATTCCATTTCTGATGAACTTCCACTGCTTTTGCTTAACCATTTTTTACAAGGCAAGCTACTTACCTAGAACTGTCACTTCATAATACCCAAGGCCATTAGCACTTTTAAAGTCATTGATGTTTTTATCTGTTCTGGCTTCTATTGGCTGATGCACTGCTGCATGAAGGTTGTACTGTTGCATAAGTAAGTCTTTGTGAGCATAATCAAATTTACATGGGATACTTTCTGGGAAAATATTGCTGTGATGAAAATAATTAATTAACTTGTCTTTCACTTGTGCCCACAGGTCACTCTGCCAGGAATCACAAGTTCTTCCAGTGTCTTCAGTTTCAGCTGTATTACTCACTCCTTCTTGATCTATTATAAGCACAGAAAACATTTAGTTGCTTATATAATTGTGTCACTCCTCTGTTAAATAAGACATGATTTTCATTAGAAAATTTCAACTATGAACACAAGGCAGAAATTAAAAGAGCCACAAGAAAATGGGACGTCTCATGCTATAAAGTGCTTCTGAGATACTAAACTAACTTAAAACTTGTATAAATTTATTGCCCATAGTGGGAAACCATCCAATGCTGTCCTTTCAGCCATCCCTTAGAACCCAGCAGGGAACACAGAGTAGAATGACACTGATGATACATTGCTACAGTGGTCCCCCAGAGGCTGATGCAACCAGATGTACACAGGAACTGTCTTAAAGAAAGGTTATAAGGATATCTTTGTTGCCTGGTTTGGACCTGAAGAAAAGAAGTAGTCTTAAGCCTCCTAAGGTTAATATAACAACTATTTGCAACATACCTGTGCAATGCTGCAAACTGTCTGACACGGCCTGTCCATTTTTATCTTGCACAGAATGTCCATGCTGATATTCATCTAAACTATAAAAAGAAAATTATAGTGTATATATAAATATATATATTTACCTTAAACCTAATTAACCTCAAACTCTACACAGCAAAAGGCAGACTTCTAGTGATAAATGATACAAGCTCGAGTGAATGAGCTGATTCCTTATGGTGTGAGTTGCACACAGCAGCTTGACACAACGAGACCCCTTGTGCTCAGAAATCAGCAGAGCTCAGGAGCAGCGCTGCCCGATTCCCGGCTTTGGGAAACAGACGGGGACGGGTTTTACACCGGCAGCCCGGTGCCTGCTGCCCTCTAGCGGCACCGGGCCGAAATGCCACGCGTGACACGGCCAAACATCGCGGGTGACCAGCAGGCGACTCGATCGCCAAACCCGGGAGCCCAGCATGCGGCTGCTCTGAACTGCCATCCCCTTCAGCACCCAGGAACACAGCAGGAAAGGAGTCGCGCCACCACTCCGGAATCCAAAATGACAGAAATGCCAAATCGCTATTTTCCTGTGGACATACTGTCCTGTTGTAATGATCAGTTCAATGAAGCAAACTAGGTATTTGCTAGACTTTTTTTAATCATTAAGTTTTGAATTAATGATAAGAAACTACTCTTTATCAATCTCTAATAAATTACCCAGGATATTATGCAGGAGAAAAACATAGGAGGCACTCTGCAAGCAGACATGGTAAAATAAGCTCTTAGGCCCATGTATTCTTTTCTTTGATCCATTCCTCTTATTAGAATAGAACTCACTGTGACGTCTGAAAAAGCTTAGGGAAAGGACTATCTTGATTATCTTGCATCATAAACAACTGCAACAGGTAAGACTTTAGTAAGGTACCATTAAAGTTCCAGACCATCAAAGCAGTTAACAATAATGATAAGATGCAGAGCAAAAAAGGAATCAAAGACAAACATGCTGTTTACTGGACAGCATATTGTATTGATATTGTGTTTCATAAGGATTCACAGGTTTAAATTTTTTTTTCTATTTCATACTAAGGTGTATCTTGAAAATTTCGTGTCAACAATTCCTAACAAATGGAAAATGTCTAAAATAGTATCTAGTGAAAAGATAAAAGGAAATGCACTATAGGTTTTGAGTATGAAAGTATATTTTATGAAATGCACTCCCATCATGGATGTATGATCACTGAAATTACCTCCTTGTGATGTCCAAATCTAGGCACAAAAGAATCCTCACTTAAGCAGCACAATCTGTGCAATTACTGCCCACAAAATTAATTTTCACTTTTGAGATCTGGACCTGTCAACCATAAGATGAAACCCCAGCACAGTATTAAGAAAGGCTTGCTCAGAAACCAGCATGTCGAGTTAGATATGCAGCAACTTCTCTCCTCATTAAAGCAGAGGGTTAAACCCAGTCAGACTGCTGACAAGAGGATATTGCGGAAAGTGGGTATCGTGGGTTTTTTCTTTTAAAATTGTCTAGATTTGGAAGTGAATAGGCTCTGATTTAAAGCAAGCAGAGCCTCAGGAAAACATGAAAAAAACTTGTCACGATTTTTCCCCACTTCTTTCACAGATCTGTAGCTGGGATAATTTCTACCTGCCCCACACATTATTCCTCCAGGCCTGCTTTGTGCTGGATGTGTGAAGAGCCTGATTTGAGCTAGGCTTGTAAAGGAGACTTGTCTCTAACACAGCCCAGGTGCTTCTTTGTGAATGACCCACTATGTCTGCAATGCACCTGAGGCCACCCAGAACCCTCCACTTACTGCAATGTACTCCTGCACACCAAAACACCCACAGCCCATTTTACCCATGCCAGCTTTAGGAGAACTTGTGCCCTGCTAGATTTGCTGTTTCCAGCCTGCACTCTGCAGGACCCCCCCCCTTTGCACTGATGTCCACTTGAAAAAATCCTTTCTTCACTACTTTCAGATACATTGATATTCAATTTGTCAGTCATTTTATTTTAAAGTATTGTCATCGAAAATGACACCAATCAAAATATATGGCAGATGAGTATTTTCAGAAACTATTGCGAAAATAAGCATGTCCCATACTTCACACCTATTTCCTAAGCACTGTGACTAAATGTGATAAATGAAATTAAGGAAAAAATAGTTATGACTCACAGCTATGCCCAAACAGTGCAAGGAAGTAAAGTGCCTCAAAACAGCACAAGAAAACATCCCACTCACTGATAAAACTTTTTTATAGACTGGTTTGAAATGAATGAACTGTTCTGACACCATTGTGATAAACACATCTACCACAGCAAGTAACAGAGAGACCAAAAAGCCTTTTATGATAACTTGATGACTCTACAAAAATTAATGTTTGGTATCTACCAATTTCTCTCTGACAAGTTCTGATTTATGTGAAAAAGAGTAGTGAAGGAAACACCACATGCTGTGAAACTTTTGGTCATATAAACCTCAAGATGAATTTCCCTATATTATAGAGTCCCCATTCCCTAGCTGTCACATTCACAGGAAGGAAAAAGGACAAAAGTGTCTATGTGACAAAAAATACGAAAGTGAAACTACAAGGACAGAAGCAGGCAAACAAGTTCATTTCATGCATGGAGTAGGAGCACGTAGTGCAGCATTTCCATGGTAACACACTAAATTTACAAAGATTAAAATTCTAAGAAAACTACTGTGCATTTTTCACTTCCACATAAAAATAATCCTGTCTGAAATTCCTGATCTTTCCTCATACACCATAGTTTCATTCTCTATAAATAAAATTACTTTGAAGTACATTAAATGCTTAGAAGTACCATTATGTGGAAGAGCTTTACTGGCAAGGATACAAATATCAACAATAGTGCTAAATTACCCAGTTTCTTTGTTCTTTCTGAAACCCTTAAAATCAGGTAAGTTACTTCAGAAATGCAGGAACTGTAGTTGTCAATAAAAAGCCTCAAAATAAAACTCCTAATGCTTATAAAACTGCTTATAAAAACATACAAAAGTCTTGATGCAGAATAGTTTAAGTTAGAATACGTACTTTAAAACATATCTCTACTATTGGATTCAATGATCCTTGTGGGCCCCTTCCAACTCAGAATATTCTCTGAAATATGTGAAGATTGTTAAAACTGCTATTGTTAATTTCATCAACATATTAAAGTATTTCAGTGAGAGCTGACATTCTGCTACATCTAAGGAACAGAAAACAATGCAAATTTAAAGTATGTCAGCTAACTTTCTATTTTTCTTTGGCAATTTGGAGAATTCAGCACAATTCTATAGTTAGTTACAGAAATACAGGAGTTACCTTTTAATTATATAGAGTGAAACAGCTTTCCATAATCCAACACAGACTTTCTCCTCCTTTAGCTGAGGTTCTAGCACTAATGGCATAGAGTGGACACACAGGTAGCGAGGAGAGTAGCAGATTGAGAAAAGCAGAGAACAAAGTAAACATGCCTTAACTTCTGGCTTCACCTATAAGAAATGGGGAGAAGACATTCTTCCCATCCTCCCCCCACCCTGGAAAAAGCGGTACATTTCTCAGTAAGCAAAAGAAAACAAGATTCCTTACAGTCAAGGAAAATCTCCTGATTTTCCTATAGATTTGTACAAGTCCCTGCAAACTCCTTCACCACCTGCAGAACTGTGACCTTAAGCAAGGTGATGCTTTTAATGAACCAGCTGCAAAGTCAAGTAATCATTTCTCCTAGAAAATGCAGTTTCTACCACAAGGACCAGGAAACAACAGACACATGGGTTCAAAAGAGCCTCATTTATCCCACAGAAAAAGCTGCTGCAAATTAGCTTCCAATAAATGTGTCTCAAGAAAACAGGCATGCTTGTAGGGGAGCAGTACTGGTAGAATGGTCAAAAACTTTGATCAGCTCCCTCATTACCACTGTTGCCCTATTCCTAGCACTGTGATTCTTGGGTTTAGGAGGAAAAAGGAAGAGATGCTAAAAGTAAACCAAAAAGGCAACTGAGTCATATATGTAGTCATGACACAAATCCAGATCACTGCCAAAATACACAAACATCCTAAATTACTAACACCAAGGAGTTCAAACATTCAAGTTGCTCATGTTCTATCTGGAACAAGTGACAAGAATTTATGGCCCTTAAAAATGCTCAAAGGAAAGTAGCTTGTAGCCCCTGGTTAACAAATAAAAACACTCATTCAGTTTTCTTAATAATTTCACTTTTGTCGCTATTTCAGTAGGTTCCAGACTTGACAGGGCTCTGGATTTGAAATTCCTATGTGGACTTCAAAATAACCCCACCATCTCTGTATCCAAACTGACTTATGTAAGAACTGAGTCCTGGGGAGTGAAAGGAGCCAGGGGAGTGGCTACCCAGGGACAACTATACTTACACCTCTCTAGCATCAAGAAAAATGTATAGCTCACCACCACCAGAAAATCTATTCATTACCATGATGAACCTCTGTTATTATATATTCCCTTAGTAGAAGTAGTAGCAATATAAGATGCTTAATAACATGCTCAAAATTATGTTTCAGATCTATTTAGAGTCAGTGCAGACCAATGAATAGAAAACATGATCTGGTCTTTCATTTTACTTCTTCAGAAGATATTCCTGATCTGTAAAATTTTTTCTCATAGTATGTTTGTTTGATTATTGCAATTATTCAACACAATTAATTTCACATGACTTACCCTAGTTTTCTTCTTACAGTCCGCGTAAAATAGGGGTAAGATGATACAGGACTAACAGATGTACCTCCCCTTAAAGTAGGAAATTCACCATTACTTTTCAGTATCTATTTAAATGGAAATTCACAAAGCAAGGAACTTTGATGTTTTTCTTTAAGGCAGAACTAAACTAAGACACTCAAATGCTGGAATTTTTCATATGGAACAGAATCCACTAAATTTGCTATAACACTGCCAAGACAAAACTTCTATTTACCATGCTAAATACTAAATTTTCATTCCATGCTAATTATATTTTATGTCATTTCCCCTCAAAATATTCTAAGTATCCACTCTCTTCACACATTATGACTTATGAATGTGAATAGTGAAGAATATACCCATTATAGTATGAGAAATCCACTGTAAAAAACTAGGTATGACTGGCCTGACTTTTGAAACTTTCTATCTGTCAGTGTGTACACCAGGCTCTCAATAGTGAGTATGGCTGTAGCATTTTACAAAGGTGTTGCAACAAAGAGCAGTCTTATACAAAAAGTTACATTACTCCTGAATTTAACACAGTTATATCAGATAAATTACAAGTTATTTTGAGCCCTTAGGTTAGCACATGACCACCATCTACTTTCCTTTCTGACAGCAAGTTACAGCTACATGCAGTACACCCCATTGCCCAGAAGTCAAAAATAAAGTGTGTTTGAAATTAAGGAACATGTATACCTGATTCTGCATTTTCAGCCAAGCTATCTGATTTCCTCACATCACTGTAACTGTTGTTTGTTCCACAGCTGTCACTAAACTACATTTGGTCCAAGTATTAACTACTTATATTTCAAATCTGTGAGATTAGTAAGAAAGTAGTATAAATATTAATCAGAAGAGAGCACTGCAAACCTACTTTAATTAATCCTTCATTAGCATGAACAGTGTAATTGTCATCACCTATGCTAGGAAAAGTACATAATTGCATTTCAAATATTAAACTACATGTTTTTAAAGCTTTCTTATTATTTTCTACAGCCTGGGCTCTGGTCTAATTTCTGAAAACACTTTTTAGAAGATCCACCACTTATTTATGAAGAGAGCTTACTGTTCTGCATCCCTTCTGAATCTGCGTGTTGTCTTCCTCTTGACTGAACTCCCCTTTGACAGCAGAGCTTGGTGCTGATGTTCCCCAGGAGTGCAGGGTGGCTCCCGGAAAGATTGAACTTCTTCATTTTTTCCCTTATCAACACAGTCTTTTTGGGACACAGAAGAACTTCCAAGAGATTGAGTGGTATCTTTCTGCAACAACAGTTAATTGTTTAAGATTTTCAAAGCATACACTAAAAGCTATTTGTTCCAACTCCTGAAAATTTCTGACATTCAACTTACATCTAGCAGAAGTTATATTCTAATTATATTAATAAGGTAAATTCTGTCTAGAAAGTGACAAGTGAGAATGTTGCAGCAGTTGCCTCTCCCACACTCCACTTTACATCAGGTTATCAGTCAAACTAGTAACAAACAGTTACAAGTTTTACAGAGGACTGCCAGAAAACTTTCAGAGAAGCACTGAATCGTTGCTTTTTAAAATTTTGCCCTCAAAAATCAGATAAAAAGACAATGTAATTAGGTTCTGAACTCAAATGCAAAACTCTCCATTCTAATGACAATCACAGCTACTCTGGCATTAACTCACACACCATACCTGGACGAGTTCCCCTCCTGGGGCTTCAGCTGCATTGCTACAGCTGATGTATCTTATGGCACTAATTATTCCCTGAACAGCAATTCGCTTGTGCTCTCTGTAGTGCAGCTCTTCAACCTCTTTCCCTATTTCACCTATGGGTTTCAAAACTGATTCAACTGCAAAAAAGAAATTTCCAGAATCAAGTTTTAGAGAAATACAATACCAAAATCTCTGAACACATGACTAAAAAGAAGATTTTTTTTTTACTAAGTATTAAATTGATTTAAACTTATGTTTTTAAAGAATTCTAAACCTTTTTGTTATCCACATCATGTGGAAAAAATTAAAACAATAAACCTTTTTAGCTCATAAGCATCCCTTGGTATGCATTATCAGACACCACAATTTCTGTTTCAGGTGAAATTTCCAGTTCAGTGTGGCCTTCAGAATAACTATTTTTAATTTTCATGTGGCAGAATATTCAGAGTAAAACTTCTGGCATATGTGTAGCTCATGTCAGCTTTTACATTTCTCCTGCAGCTAGCAGTGCAGTATTTTCTGTGAGGTGAGGATTTAGCCTATAAAACATTTACTCACAAAAGGGAGCTTTTCTTGGAGTAAGACTGACTGGAAAAGGCCACAAAACCTAAAGATATTTCATATATGATACCTTCATTGTTTTTACAATATTTCAAAAAGCTATCAGGAGGTCGTGGAAAAGGGTAATAGCCGCCGATGACAGTTTTCTTTATTTGATCAGCTTCATTTTGTGATTTCGTCCACTGAATGAAGTTTTTCACTTTGGCATCCTTGGTGTATGGCTGGCCCTTGTGCCACCCTTTTAAGACAAAAGTAATCAGGTATCAAAACCAAAGCACCCAATTGACATTTTGTTCTCATTTTGCAACTCCCCTGAACACTACTTGGAAAAAACAAATTAAGAAAATCTTGACTAGAGAGTACAAAAGATGTCTTTTGTCAAGAGTGCTTTACAAAATGAGTACCTTGAATTCCTTGACTACACTTGCATTTGACACCGAATGTCAAACAAACATTAAATAACAGAAAAAAACCAAAACTAGCAAAAAAGCTCAGAAAATAGGAAAGCTGCAATGTTTATTAATGTTTTAAGTAAGTGGTAACTGCCATTGCTACCCTATCAAAATATTAACAGCCTGAAAGAATTAGGAAACATATGTCTTAACCTAGAAATACTTTTTGTAAGATAAACCCATTTTAATGCCTCGCAAGAATGCCATTTGCCTTCTTGTCTTCTGCAGTGATGTTTCCTTATCACCTCATAGTCTGTACTGATTATTGTGCTGTAAAATGAAAATACCCTTTCCAAAGAAATAACATGAGAACTACATAAAACAAGAGCTAGTTTAAGTTACCTGTAATGAATATCTGACTTTCATTTGAAGTCGTAAGGTAAACTGTCCTGGAATGATTCTCAGTCATCACTCTCATCTGTGTACACACCAAGTATGTCACTGGAGAAAAAAAAAAAAACTTCATTTTTTTCCTGACAGTTCATTGATTTTAGAATAGCAAGACTGACACATATTGGATTAATTTTATTAAGTTCTCTAAAAAAGGCAGTTTAGTTCTTGACCCTACAAATGTTTCATGCATGTTTTGAATCGCCATTATAAATTACCATATGAACATGCAATTAAATCTTCAATTTAATTTCAGCATAGATATTACAATTAAAACATTAGATACTTCATCGGGTAGGATATCACAGAAACAAATAGTACAAATATTGGTATTAGACAGCTGTGTTTCTTAAGGATAAAAAGTATAAAATCATGAGAAATGGCATGCCACTGCAAAACTTCTAAACAGATCTCAGACTTACTCTTTTGGTAGTATCTCAGTTAAACACTAGAATGTTATTCTTTCCCACTTCCCCAGAATACTCAAGATGAATGCAGCCACAATCTAAGCAGGACTGTGCACCTGGTGCTGCATCAAATCTTATAAAAAATGAGTATCAACACCAACCAGTGTTAGAAAAAGGATGAGTGCTTGGAGAAGAAGAGAAAGAAGGCAAGAAGAAATATTTAAAGCTCTTTTAAAATCCTTCATTAAGGATTCCCTAGTTTAAAATTTATTACTCTTAGCTCATGTGTGATAACTAACACAGCTGGGTCATGACTGCTGTTTGGTCAAAAAACACTGTTTCAAAGAAATGAAACTTTTCCACTTTCATCTCTCTCTTCATTCAATTCCCTTAAATTATTCCTGTCTATAAAAAAGCAGGTATTTACAAGTCAAGAGGAGCAAGAGATTTGACCAGCTGCTGCCTTTAATTGCCTCTGATGCTAGAGACATTGCCCAGGGTCTTCTAAACAGAAACATCTGAAATGAATGAGGTCAGAGGAGCCCCAGGCCCAGTTACCCATCTAATTGTTTACACTGACAGACTTCAATTTGTACTTAAACTATTTTTTTTCTTAAATTTTAATTTCTGATCCACTATCTTCTGCTTGAGGAGATAAATCATGGCTTTTTTTTTACTCAGTGGCAACTAATCTCAGAAGTTCACAATGAACTAGAAAAACATCAAAAATTATTATTAGTAAGTATTATAGAGAGATGAATACTTGGATGAATACGCTCAAACACATCTGGCTGAGAAGTTGCAAACAATTCCAGTATGAATGGTTGGTCTGAGGTCCCATCAATGGCATGTGCCCAACGATACAACCAGAAGTCTTCACTGTGTTCTAGATAAACAAATATTAAGGAAAATGTATAAGCATTTACTTAGAAATTTAGAAACTATTTGATAAGTTCTGAAAGTCACATTTATAGAAAAACCTCTTTTTCTGGCTCGCTCAGCCCTTCCTACAAATGTCACAAGACCAATAACATCACAGGAATGATTGTGCGGTAAGTCATCCAGCTCTGACCTAAAAGCAAAATAGAAGAAAGCTGGGTAAGCTTTCTCAGAAACTCTGCAAAAAGCACTTCAATTAACATTCACTGTAAGGCAGTGTAATTTAAATTCCAGCCTGATAACCAACAAAATTCTATTTTACCTTGTGATAAACCTATATTTAACTTCAGGTAATCCCCACTCTGGCTTAACCATTTCTTCTGGAATAATACTTATTTCAGTAGGAGGATCTCGAACATTAAGGCAAATTTCTGACAATGAAAAAAAAGTAACATTTACAGCATGAATACAAATTATCATAATCATAATCACTGTTATAATAATAATATAGCAAAAGTAATAACAACCCATAAAGAAACCAGGGTAAAGTTTCTTTAATAGTCCAACTTTGTGAAATCATTCATCAATTTCTCTGAGTTCAGGTTTTCATCAAAATAAAGTAAGGATTCAGGTAAAACAAAGCAATGACAACAAAGCAATTTTATCATCTGAGTAATGTTAAACTTTTCAACTGCCTACATGAGCCAACTAGTCCAATCCAGGCAGTATTTTAACAGGAACTAATCCAACCATACTAATTAGACACAAAGTACTTTTTACACTAGCTTTGTTGTCAAATGTCAGTAAGGTCTGAAACTGATGTTCAGACAATGAAGTAAAACAGAACTGGTGCATGAGAATTTCCATATCTGATGCTAGTTCAGGTAATTATTAATAGGACAGAAATAACACCATGGACATGGAGGAAAGCAAAAGGTCTTCCCATACCTATTCTACAGCACCTGAAAATTTTAGTTTATTTCTCAGACTGTTTAGATACCAAATTACAAACATGTGGAGCACTGGGGCAAGCAAGGTGCTCTTCAACCAGAGTAAAAAATAGAGGAAGAGTGGCTTCAGCTTCTAGAATACACAAGGCAGTATTCTGTGGTCTCATTACAGGACAAATCCTGCTGGTATATAAAAGACAGAGTCTGATGAAATTTCTTGGGTTTGAGTAAGGGATTATTCAAAAAATGCACCCTGAAAAGTAAGTAGATATAAATAACACACACAACTGTTTATGTAATATTGGTGCCTCACCCTGGCAGCACAACATTAGGAAGGTGTTTACTTCAAGTCAGAGCCTCAACTTAGGAATATTCTCTAGGCTTCTGCTTTCTAGAAATGTATTTGGAGAACAATTGTGGTTTTGCATATGGTCATTTAGGACATACCACCAAGAAAATTCCTCAAACAAAACTTTCCCATGCATCAAAACTATGTCTCAATTGTTTCATTATTTTGAGATTAAATGATGATTTTGAGATTAAACGAAAGCCATACACTCAGGTCAGTCCACACAAAGGCTGTCATCAGTGTCACACAAATGCACTGATGTGTGAAGCTGAAATGTGCACACTGCCTGGCAGTGGAATTCAAGGCATTGGTACCAAGTTCCAAAAGTTTTAGGTCGTGAAACAGCACCTCTCAGCAAGTCCCACAATGCTGCAGCTGCAAATGGTCCAGCAATGCAGAGCTCACCCCACAGAAGTCTAGGGATGTGCCTGAAGCATAGTGCCCTGCAGGACTCTCCATCTGGAAACCCTTTAATACTGGGGAATTGAAAACTCTACAGATCCACTGTACAATATTTGCAGGTGAATGTTTCTAAGGACACACTGGAAAGTTGGGATTTGATGGAATTACAAATTTAAAATTAATGAAGAAAAAAGTAATTGTTACTTTTGTGATTTAGTGTAATTGAAACCTGAAATAATTGTCCCACATTGGGCATATAGAGATACTTAGTAAGGTAATAATTTCACTTCAACTGAACAAAAAAACCCGTCACGGAATGGAAGTTGCACAAAATCCATGTTACAAATGCTCTAGAACTTCTTCTGGATATTCTGTTCTCTTGTGACTCTGTTCTTATAGAACATATGGTCATACCATCCATCCATGCATCACATGAATTCATATTAAGACAAAATCCTCAGCTTTGTGCAAGGAACTGAGATTCTGTACATACTCTTGTATGAAGCAAAGATTTACGGTTTCTGCAGTTTATCCGTGCACCATGGTGCTTTCCAATGGAGCAACTTCTAGTTCTTCCATCACACAGCTATTACCCTTTAGAGCCCAGTGGCTGACTTGGCTGGCCATTTTGATCTCTTTGTTACCACTTCTATCCCAATAATGCTTGTAAGAAATCAGAAGTGCTGGGTAAATAGGGCATTGAAAATGCAAAGATATTTGCCCATAGAAAACGTCAACTCAGATGGCATATTTCACTCTGTCTTCTTTGCATAGAAAGGTTTTGTGGCAATTATAATTGTTTTCAGGGTTGGCTTGTAATTGTCATCACCTTCCCTCACAAACTTCCATTTCTGGCTAAACATTTCTATGTCCTGCCAAGCCATCACAAATACTTCACACACTGAGATATGGTTTTAATGCAAATATTTATCAGTCAGGGAAGATATTGCTTCTGGCAGTGAAAACATTGCTTATTTTTGTACACTGTAGCTAACTTTTTGTGCACTGTTTCCTAACTCCATTAGGAAACTATCATTGTCAATAAGTTATACATAGATCACCCTTCACCATGAATATTGTTTCAAGAACTTATTTGAATTTTCTGAATGTTGGCTGTCATTTTGTTCTGAGTACAAAAGCACAAAATGGGAAAGCGCTCATACAGAGTGAAGGAAGAGAGAAAACAACCCCAAAGTTGATCAAATCCAGTTTGAAAAGGTCATTACTGCTATACTGCAGGACTTGTATTTTTATAGTATAGCTCCTTTGAGTATCTGTCACACTAAAAAACTGGCAAGTAAGAAAATGCTTTTTTCATAGCCAAGGAATATTCATCATACACATACTCCCACAGTGATACTCTTTCAGCACACAAAAGTCATCAATGCAACTTTTTGTTCTGTGGAGCTGTGCAGATACTCTGGGCCTTGACAGTATACACTAAAATCGAAAGTCAGATGAGGTGATAATGTCCTTCAATGACCTGGAAAAAGATGTGAGCAGTGTACAAGTGATATGTGTGTTATTAAGCAGGAAGTAGAATCAGATTAAAAATCATCACCAGAGGCCTATCTTTATAATCTCTGTTCCTGATATGAGGGATTACTTTTTAATTTCTTTATTTTTTAAATAAAGGTTTTAACTAATTGTGGCAGTAAACTTTGTAGACATGATTCGATATAAACAGGGAACAGCATGAACCTGGATATAAACCTGGACACTCAGACACCTTTCAGAAGTACAAATTAAGGATTTATACCTTATTAATTAACATCAGCAACAGATCAATTTCTATTTTATTTCTATGGAGAACTACTTTGCACAGCTGTATTTCATAGACTCAAAAAAGGTTTCTGCAATACTTAACCAATTGTAGCAAATCTCTTCATCTGTGAATCCCCTGGGGTGGGGTGTGTTTTAAACGGGTAACTGGATTTGATGGCATACTTGGCAAGGAGCAGCACTGTGCCAACCTTCATACTGTGATACCATTCAGGACACAGCGAATTCCACAAAACCATTGACATCATGCCTGAGCCATCAGCAACTTCAAAGTAAGCCTGAGGGAAAAAGAGACAATATACAGTCACCTTATTTATTATCATTCTGCTAGGTATTTATTCTGGATAATGCACCAGTACTTGACTCACAAATGATTTCTCTGTTACAAATGGATATAGAAGATGTTCCAGTATTGCACTGAATACTAGAGTGGAAAAAAAATCCCCAATTTTTAAACAGGGCAAATGCTGAATCTGAAACTGAGCAGTAAAAAAGATTTTTAAACTAACCGACTACACCTCCTGTCTCCTTTTCCAAGAAGTTCAACACAAAAATATAAGCTAAATCTATTAGATTTAAGTTAAATAGATTAGAAACTTAAATATATTAGAGTTGAATATATACAAGTTAAATATACTGGAAAAATCGTTAAGAATTTTACAGTAAAATAATCTATCCGAAAGTCAACAGATGAGAGAATCAGGGCCTAGAAATAATTTAAATATATTGCCTTTTTTTTTTGACAGGATACACTAACTCCAACTTTCGAAGCATAGAGACCAGAAATTATTAGGCTGCTAAACTACTAACACTTCAAAGTATCCTTTTCTTCACAAAAAGCTCAAATGAACTATAGTAACTGAAATGCAGCCACTAAAGTTTGTATACATATGATCACAAAATTCAGCATTTCCTGCTCCAAAGAGCTCAGCCATTTTGTAATGGCAGCATTTTCTGTAAAAAATATCTATACAATTACTTTATGTGCTTACTACATGGGAAAAAATATTTTCAAATATCCTACAGCAATTTGAGTGTTAACCTATCTATTTATCCCTCTTTACCTGATAAGGCATATCCATTTTTTTCTCTGGTTTTCCATAGTACCTTAGTCTAGATTTGTGCAGGATTCTCACAAGAAGTGGATGGAAATGCACTCTGCTTCTCCATGTCATTTCCAGATGACCAAGATTAGTCAGTTTGGAGACTAAGGTTAAGGGGAGGGGAAAAGAAAAGACCGAAAAAGAGCATTCATGATTGAACATCTAAGTTTTCAGGAGTAAAGTGGCATGATGTTACATGTATTTTATTAATGTTTCTAACATTTAAAAAGGCTCATCTGCTAATATCATTCAACAATAAAATTCTGTTATGAATTATGTGCACACAGCATAGCTTTGACTTTTTTTTTAATTGAGAGTGATGACACACTTTAAATGACACCAAAGTGTTGTCAGATGAGCAGAAGGGCTATTACAAAACCCACAGGTGTCAGCCTACAAGGGATCACACTTGTGCAGAAGTCCTGTTATACCTCTCTCCTCACCAGGCTTCATGGAATGGCCTGAGCCCCCCAGTACTGACCACATTTTGGGTGGCAGCTTCTAAGTGTGAGCAACCTGCCCCACAGACCAGACACAAGACTACTACTGCAATGTTTTTGACACCTCAGAAGAATGGGCACAAGCACCACAGCTACACATTTTCTGTCAATGTTCCTAGAGTTTAAAAAACACTCAAAGCAACAGAGAATCACAGAAAGGGTTGGGTTCAAAGGGGTTATCTCGTTCCAATACTCTGCCATGGGAGAGACATGCTGCACCAGACCAGGCTGCTCAGAACCCATCTAAGAGGGTCTTAAACACTTCCAGGGGCAAAAGTATCCACAGGTCAACAACTCCGGGATACCTGTGCGAGTGCCTCACCATCTTCCCAGGGAAGAGGTTTTTCCCACAGGAGCAGGTGAACTGTGACACAGGTGGCACATCCCCAGGGGGCCAAACACAGCTGGAGGATACCAGGAAGCTCAGCCCAGCTGTACAAGCAATCACAGAATCAATCAGGTTGGAAAACACCCCTAAAATCATCGAGTCCAACCTAGGACCAAACACCACCACCCTGTCAGCCAGGCCACGGCAACAAGCGCCACATCCAGTCCTGCCTTCAGCTCCTCCAGGGCGGTAACTCCGCCACCTCCCTGAGCAGCCCATTCAAATGTCTAATCAGCCTTTCCGTCAAGGAATTCTACCTAATGTGCAAGCAAAACCTTCGCTGTGTGTCCTTGCACTGCAGCTGGCTGTCTGGGGAAAGAGCCCGAGCCCCAGCTGGCTACACGCGGCTGTCAGGGGATTGCAGAGTGAAAAGGCCCCACTGAGCCCCCTCAGCCGTCCCCCACGGGACCCGCGCTCCCGACCCTTCCCCAGCTCCGTACCCAGCAATCGGCAACAAACGGCAACAAACGCCCAACAAAAGCGGCCCCGGCAGCGCCTCAGGGCGCCCCCCCGCACCCCTACCGCCGCCTCCTCCGCCCTTACCGTCCACATCCACCCGCACCGGCGGCCTGTCCGGCACCCACACGTCTCCGTAGGGATCCTCGTTGTTCCAGAGCGGCAAGTAGTGCCTGTTGTCCCCGCGGAGGGGCTGGAGCGGGCGGTGCCCGTCGGGCGGGGTGCCCGCGGCGCCGGCGGCGCCCCCCGCCCGCTCCAGCCCCTCGAGGCAGAGGAAGCCGCGGTTGAGGCGCCTCTCGTCGTAGCGGAACGAGCAGCGGGTGAGGCGGAGGCGCGTGCCCGCCCGCAGGCGCGCGCGCTGCACCAGCCCGTTGAGGCGCGGCGCGAGGTGGCAGCGGTGCCAGCGCGCGCCGTCCGCCAGCGTCACGTCGTACCAGTACTGGCGGGGAGCGGCGGGCGGCGTCCGCGCCAGGTACCGCTCCACCGCCACCACCGTCACGGCCGGCGGCTCCGCGGGCGCCGCGCTCAGCTGCGAGGAGCTCTGCACCTCCTCAAACACCCTCTGCAGAGAGAAGGCGCCGCCGCCCTCCGCCGAGGCCGCCGCCCGGTTCTCCTCGGCCCGTTCCGGGGTAGCGTCCTGCATGACAGCGCTCTGGCCGCCCCTCCCGGGCGCTAGAGCCGCGGCCCGGGGCGCTACCGGGGCCGGCCGCGGCTTCCCGCTGTCATGGCTGAGCGGAGGGCGCCGCCCCCACGGCGCGCGCGCGGGGCGGGGCGGGCGGGCGCGCGCGGTTCAAACCGCCAACGGCCCCGGCGGGGGCGGGGACACGGACACAGGGACAAAGGGATAGGGACATAGACACGGGGACATGGGGACAAAGGGATAGGGACAGGGGACGGGGACATGGGGACAGGGACAAGGGGATAGGGACACGGGGACAGGGACGGGGACACGGACACGGGGATAGGGACAC